>CM057345.1:151661810-152861810 GCA_030015575.1 Agapanthus africanus | reverse complement strand
ACAAAGCTCACTACAAGTTTAATGGAGAAGAGATGAGAAGAAGAAGAACAAGTGAACTAAATCCTAGAAAAAGAAAATACAAGAATTGACCCCTTCCTTCTCAAACTTCTGGGCTATTTATAGGCTGGAGAATGGAAATCTAGGGCAACCACCAGAACCCAAACAGAATGACCAATATACCCCCCAAAATTCTGCAGGTGCGGCGCCAGTACGGCCGCGGATCCGCGGCCTGGACCCCACTTTGGCCGCGGATCCGCGGCTCTACTGTAGAGTTAGGGTGTCGTTTTCTCTGTGCTTCCCTGGTCTTTTGTGCTCTGTTCTCTGGTTCATAGATTTTCTAAAAATACCTCCAAATTTCTTCCAGAATTTCTGTTGAGGGAAAGGTGGACTTTTTGTCAAGATTTTGTCATGATTTGCCTCGAGCTCCACGTAGATCTCTTGGATTTTGTGCTACCATTGAGCCTTGTGCATGAGAATGACATTGATTTGACCTTTTGTCTTCCTATTGATATCTGGCAACATACGGATGAAGAGCAGAGACCGTGTTTTTATCTGTGGTTGGCAGGAACCCGGATTTTTTCGTGTTTTCCAAGAATTTCACCGTTTTAGAACCGAGAACCTGTATCCTGCAATTGACTAGCAAACACGGCTCAAGAGTATCTACCGATATGCAATGTGACAAAAATTGGGCGGTATGAAAATGCAAAAATCTGATATGAACATAACCTCAGGCACTCGAGAGGTACTTTGGTATGCTCAAAAACGGTGACAAGGAGGTTCTTGTTACCCAGACTTGCCACTGCTGTTGTTCCAGACTGTGAGACCCGGCAGGAGGATGAGTATAGCGTCGTTCTAGACTAGCTTTAGAAGTGTACGTGTATATGACTCTGCCAGAGGGTTGTCGTAGTCAGTGGGAGCAGTGGAAGCATAGTGGACAGGTAGCTTATGTCTATTTATGGACTAAAGCAGATATAGCGAAGATAGATAATCTATTTCTGATGTGACAGTCATAGGTTTAACTTCATCAGAATAGGGGATGGGTCTGTTAAGAAGGTAGTAGGGTGTGATGTCCTGGTATTTAGATGACATACACAGAGTATGAAGTAAAATTCCTATACTACAATCGGTTATACTTTGGTTGTCACACAGTGGTTTCTCCACAAGGATATAGACATAATATCAAACATTCTGGTTACTAGAACAATGGTTTTAGATCTAGATTTGGGTAGTTTCCCAATCTGGGTACTTAGACAGCATTCTAAAGGTATTTAGAATGGACGACTCCGGGCATGGTAGTGTACCTGCAGGTGATAGAGTCACCCTCTTTAAAGGTGTCTTACAGACTAAAGAGGAGAGAGATGTGCATGATTGGCAGATCACTTGCATAGGCAATTGAGTTGATCATGAGATGTCAAGTACCACACCAGATGTTGTTTTTGCAGTAGATGCAATAAGTTAATATTGATCTAATCCTGGAGAAACATTTGGACGCAGTTTTAGAACATAAGTCGATGTTCTAGGGATATGATAACGGCATCCTCCTTCAGGAGACGGTTATCATTCCAGACTTCCAAGGTGACCTGGATGACAGAGTGACTGTCAGAGTTATAGTTTTCCCTCTGACGAGGGGCAGTATTTTGGACAGGTGGTCCAAGTGGATACTGAGGGAGGTGTGGCGCAGGATACTGATTAAGTTCAGTTGACGATACAGTCTAAGAAGTTTGGATTTGGAGTTCATTTATGAGCTAGGTCCCATCAGATATCCAGACATATTCTAAGACAGGTATTGCTCATTTCGGGAGATGGCTTTCTCCGCGAACTTGAGATAAAGAGAGACATAGAAAGAAATATCAGGACGGATCCACTCACTGAGGCTATTCCTCGAAAGCAATAGTTTCGTAGGCGGGTTTTGTGAGACTGATTAGTAGAGGAGTTGAGTGTTCGGTATCACACGGGCTGTGAGTATGCGACATCGCAATAATTAGCCTTGAGTGCAAGTGGGAGATTGTTGGATATAGTGCCCTCAGAGTCAATTATTGGATCACAGGCACGTGATTGCAATGATTGAGGGAGGACCTATGCCGGTAGGACAGTCTTACTTAAGATGATAGTATGCTATCTGGTTTATCTTTATCATCGTGTACAGCTTTAGGTGACCTTAGAGGTCACTATTGCACATTGATAGAGCCCTTAGAATTCTTACTTGACGGCCAGCAGTATGATGGCGATCATATACGTGGGAGCTGGGGTCTATAAGCACATCCTTAAAAGGTCCCTAGTTAAGGGAGTTTCGAGACTGGGCATCGATACTCCATTAGTAGACTGGTGTATACAGTCGAGACCCCGACGAGGGGCGGTGGCCGGTCTCATAAGTCATTGGTGTCAGTTGGATCACCTAAGATGTATACAGTTGCTCATTGGGTTATGAGTACACCGGACAGGACTCGCCGGGAACATGCTAGTTGGTATTATACCTGACGTCGGATAGCAGTTCCCTGGTGACATGTGTACAGGTTAGTTCATCGACCTGAGATCGTCATTTGTCTCGTGTGAGTTCCCACTGTGCTTTGATTACTACCCTACCATAGCTCGAAGGAGTCGTGCAAACAGGTTTTAGTTGGGTACAGTCCCGAGCCACATCGAGGCAAGTGAGCGGATCGACAGGGGATTCGTCTCTCCCGGAATTGGGGGTGAGGTCGCGCTGTGTCTAGGAGAGCCATTACACAAAGCCCTCGGCCGAGGCAGGAGATTTACTGGTAGGTATTTCAGTAGTATCTCAGGGTGTTCTGGGCTACACTCCGACACGACTTGTACCGCTTTTAGGGGTCTGACTTTTACCAACCCCCTAGGCCCGCCATGCGATGCTCATAGACGAACGGACCGGACTGTACGGATATTGTCACCGACAGGCTCAGTAGGGTGTTAGGATGAGTTCGCTCATCGACCTCCCTTTTGGTCAATACCTGGTAGCCCGTTACATACGGCTAATACCTCTGACGTGCTAGTGGTTAAATCCACAGCTAAGGTATTGACGAGTCTTTAGAGTCCCCCACAGGCAGTTTCTCAAGTTTCGGGCGAAATGTTGCAGAGGCCGTATGATATATGGCAGGATTCGATCTTATACGTGCGGTATTGCATGGATCATGATCGGACGGATCATACCAGTGGGCTTCGGTTTAAGCCGGATCCTAGTATTAGATTTGTTGGATTACTTTAGTCTCATCGCATTCACATTCAGTCGGAATGCGGATGCAGGTATGTCTATACAGGTGAGGGGTATCCTTGTGATCCGTCACAAGTTTACTTTAGATGTTGCCGGATCTTTTTATTATTGCAAACATTTGGATTAATATTTGTTAATGGAAATAATGAGCAAGAATTTCATCATGAGATGCATTAAATGTGACATGGACTTCATTAGTGACTCATGGTCTCTTTTTATGTGCTAATGTCACATTATATGATGGTTTTGTGATTATTTGATAAGACGAGAGAGAGAGAGGCTGCCATGAAGAGTTAGCTCTCATATTATTCTTATCACACTCTCTCATTTTTATCATAGCAAAACAAAAGAAAAGAAAAGCTCACTTCTTCTTCTTCTTCCTCTAGCTCTTTATCTCCATCAATGGCAACATCTCTAACCTCCATCCAAGCCATGGATGTAAGAGACAAAGTGATCACAAACATTCTCTACAACACCTTGGACACGTCGGCTAGCACACTTCGTGCCCGAGTTGCTTCGGATGAAGCGGGAGCACGTAAAAAGACTCGTAGATGTGGTGCCCTTCCGACGAGGAGATCAAGACCGGAGATGCCGCGAGGAGCTTGGGATGGTGGCCGAAGACCGAAGGACACAGATCGATCGGTATAGCTTTCCAACCCTTTCTCTAGTAGCTAGTTGTAGGTTAATGGTTCGATCCGGGTCTTAAGCATACGATAGCACGGTTTTTCAAGTTAAGAAAAAATTTCGTTTCCGCATTTTGGCCTCGGAAAGACGGCCGGGGCGCTACCGTAGTCTTACAACCTCACCGGGTCCACCATGTACCCGCAGACGGTGCCTACCGCTCCTCGAATCGGGTTTCACATGCCACTCTCAGAACCGAGAAAATACATGGTGGACGCACTAAAATATCATATCAAGAGAAACCGGGTTTTTAAAACAATACATACCTTCTTTTAAAATGACCACGGTTCACAAATCCAGAAATCTCATGAAAACAGCATATCTCAATGCGTAAAATCATAAAGCATGATGTATACGACATATGATGAAATGTAAGCATATCCGTATATCGTACAACATGGAACAGTGATATATCATATTAAGGGAAAACCGCTCCTTTAAATAATTCCAGTTTTGAAAATATGTCTTGCGGTTCCCAATATCTCCAAAGTCAAATGCAACATCGTAATAAAGTGCACAGGTAACTATAGCAAGTAAATTATGTAAAGAGCCATATCATGATGCAGCAATCCTACTGTGTAGTGGTATGGCAATTATCGATGATGAAGTGTGTGAGCCGGCAAATCTGTATACGTGTGACATACGCATCATCAATAATGGTGTAAGTGTACTAACACAGGTATATGCAATGCAATAATAATATCATGAATGCAGCATAAGGTAAATCATCAGCTAAAAGCTATAAGATATACGTAACTATCATATGTCTGAGTCGGTGAACCTATCAATCGGCATCGAACCTCACAGCACCACGTACGGTATAATCCATCGTATGGCAACCTCTAGTCAAGGGTATGGATCAAATCTCAAGTCAAACTCATCACGTACGGAAAATTATCGTACGGCGGCATTAAGCTATCAGGGATCCTATCATCCTATAAGACGAGAAGGGTACAGACCTAACGTCTCGTACGGCTATCACTCACGATTCACAACATATATAAATGTCTCTATATACCTATGTCCCAGGTCGCATCCGCAATAATCTCATATCATGGGACCGACAGGGTATAATTCATCTCAATCGACTCGCATCCGTATACCATCATACCATCAACTCATCATATCATCATATCCGTCTCATATTCTTTCATCGCATTCATATCTCACATCAAGTCAAGTTTACATAAACATTTTATCTCTACTAAGTATAAGTATCTAATCCAACATACACACCCGAACCATACGAGCAGATTTTTTAAAAGACGCGAATCGTAGTTTTGAAAATAGGGGTTACGGTGTTTTTAAAGAAAAGATATCATTTGAAAATCCGTAATGTTCCTCAAGATAACTGTTTAAAATATGCATACGATTCTTCATTTTGGAAATATATATGGTTCGGATGATACATCTACAACGACTATCTAGTCCTACAGTACCCTAAACGGCAATATCGCTAAACGTCATCCTATGATAGTCGTAACGTAACACTTCTAACTATCCTCTAGTTTCTAATACGGTTCATAGCTATCTTCATTCTAACCCTAGTTTCCTAATCTAAGTTTCCTTAACCATATTCTATAAATCAGTTATCCATCAAAACTTTGCGAGGGTGCTATACGCCATCCATCCGACTTCCCCGGTAGATATAGATCCACTCACCATAGTCTTCGCTCGCCGAAATCGATGACGCCTCGCTCCGTCGCTTCGGAATCCACGCGAAGGTACCTACAATAACAACACATATGTAACGATATTAAAATCAAGTTCTAAAATCCAAAATGGCATGTGCATTGCTCATAGGTTAGAACCTATAGCATATGCGTACAAAAATCAACCAAACAACCATTGTTGTCGATGTACAAACATGCGACAACCAAAAACGAATCCAATATCAAAACTCATCATTCAAAGTACGGAAAACATATCCTAAATCACACACATGTGTTCCCCGATTTTGACTCGGGTCAAATAAAGCCAAGCAAACAAGTATAGGGTGATGTATAATGTGTAATTGAGCTACTGAACCAACCCCAATGCCCCAGACAACCAAGTGGTCGGCCCCATCCCTAGAAATTCCGGCGAGACCGGACCCCCATGCTCAGTTGGGTCTTGTTTTGTCATGGTGGTCTCCTCTGGTCTAAAATTGGTCTCTGGTATTGTTTGGTTGTCTCAGATATTCCCCAGGTCATCCCAGATTTCACAGTAGGCACACTAAAAGTCACAAAACCAATACGGAACAAATTCTAAGTTCGTGCATCGGGTTCAGGTATATGGCTCAGGTCAGGAATCGTGTCACTATGGTCAAACAAACACTCACAACAGCTCCCAGATTTTACCTATAGTCATTACAGAAAAATCCAGTAGGACCAAACACCCTTAAACACCTTCAGGTAACTACCCTACAAAACCCAAACCCTAACTCACCTACCCACCCGAGGTCGCCGGATGTCACGACCCGAAAGTACGGAACGTGACCGGCACTTAGATTACGAAACGTCTAGAGGCGCAACGTAAACTAAGTAAGCCGAAGCCCAGAAATCTAAACCATGAAAAAGAAGAAGAAGCAGTAAAAAGAAAACATGAAGGAACAAGTTTAAAACATCAGCAAATTTTCTCAAAAATTTCGGCAGAGTCTCCTCTATAAAAACTGTCCCCCAAACGGGTACAATAAGTATAATATACATAAACAATAAAAAGCATCCCCAACGGGAGCTAGCTCAACGCCAACAGGCGGAAACAACCACAATAAGCACAATAATATAAAACGCCAAAAGGTGAGGCTCAAAACTCAAAGAAAACAAAACCACCAGATCAGAATAATACATGCGCGACTCTAAGGTCGAAATAAAAAAAAATACTGGTCCAATAAACTTATCAAGTAATACAAGTATGGTTGATGGAGCTTACTAGATACAAATGAAAGAATGAAAGTACAATGGTGGTCCAGATACAAGTGAACCAACCTACCGTGCAAATCACCCTGAATGAAATGATGTGCCAGCAACTGCCAGGGAAACCTGTACATCGAACCTGTAATAAAATTTGGCACAACGGGGGTGAGTTGCCAACTCGTGAGTAGAAGACATCTACGAAAAGAAATCGAATGCACGACGCTATCCTAGGTCATAATAATACACTACTATATCTCAATCATCTAGTGATAGCAGGGTAATACTACGTGTAAATGCATACACTCCATGCTCGTGTCAGTGCCTCCTATAGTACTATGTCATATGAATGGATATGCATGCACCATGAATGTAAAGTAACCAATCCTGAAATCCAGATATATCTGTATAAGAAATCTTTAGCTGTTATCATAGTAAAACGGATATAGAAAACGGAAATATCAACAATGAAATCCATGGAAATCCGTGTCAAGCGTCGACACAAACATGTAAATCTCAAGTCTCATAGTCTCAATATCTCGGGCTCCGTCAGTTCGGATCGGCCCATATCATCAAATCTCATGACAACGGTCGGTATCCTCCGGATATCCACCGCGCCAGACATCACCGGTAGGTAGCCTTCCCCTGCCAGGCTCATCGTCTACAACTCGATCTTCTTGCCCCGGGGTACCATACCGGGCCCACCATGTACCCGAGACGGTTCATCCACTCCTCGAATCGGGTCTCGAAATCCATCAGAAAACATGAAATCTCATGGTGGATGACACATACATCACGAGAAAACCGTATCTTATGTTTTAAAAAGAGAGGAGGAGAGAGAGAAGTTTTTATATATTCTTGCGGTTTTCCCCAAAAATCCAGAAATCTCATAGAAATCCAAATCTTAAAATCATGAGTAAATATATGATAAGTGTCGGCATATGCCCATGATACTGCATGATAACATGAAAATATGCATGCATGAATGTCTAAGTAATAAATGCCATGTCTAGACTAACATCTGAGAGTAATCCCAAAATTATATCGATCTAGTTGTTAACTGATTCTATCAATAAAAGATAATATGATCTAAAGTGTACGTGACATAGCAATTACCGATGATGATGTGTGTGAGCCGGCAAATAAGTGTGCGTGGAATATGCGCATCATCAGTAATGGTGCTGGTGTCCTAACAGGTAAAGTTTATACTGATTATAGCAACATATGTATGAACATGCAACATTATGATTACAATGTGAAAGTAAAGACGGATGTGTGTTATCCACTCATTTGATATACAATTATCACTACCACTATATGACTCGAACCTAACCTAGTGTCCATCTAACCTCCTAAGGAACTAAACCTAAGAAACTAGTCATTAAGAAACAAGAGTCTACCTAGGTCTGAATCAATATCTCTAATAGTCGGCGATCCAGCCTCAATAGCGTCACGTACGTAGTACGGCTTCCTCGAATCAAGAGTGCGGATCAATCATCATATCTGTGCCTCGTACGGCATCCCAATATCGGGGTACGGGTCAAGTATCTCCTGGGTATCTCATCATTAGTATAATGTCATCATCAACACATCTCATGATCAAGGTGCTAAACTGTGATCGCATACATCAATCATATATCATTGCCATCATAATAAGCATCATTAGTTTATCCTCAGAAATATCATGTCATATGTATCATATTGTGATTAAGTCATGCTGATATCATATCGTCCTCAAGTCACACCTCTATGATATCGCATCAGGTCACACCTATATGATGTCGTAATCAAGTCATACATATCCCATATCGTGATCAATCACAAGTTACAGTCCGGGTACTATTTTAGAGTCCCATATACCTCAATATCATCACCATCCATTATAATTTAAGTATACATGTTCATTATCTCATTCTCTAATGATCCGCTAACACTTAATACGACTGTATAGCCAAGAATCACGGCATCAAGCCCAGTTACACTGTTTCATCATACCTCGGATATCATATCACATCAATGTATCCCATATACGTGTTGTATATATATATATATACCTATACCTCGTCCTATATATATATACACATGCACGTATACACCATGTCGTGTTTCAGTGTGTGCGTGTGTGTGTTTCTACCTGAAACCTACGAACCTCTTCCAAGGTATTCATCTTCTGATATGTCTTCCTAAATCAGTCTAGTCCAGCCTAGGGTCATTACTAGGGTCCTACTCATTAAGAATCTAGGGTCACATCTTGTTTCCTAATGTCAATAAGTACTATTCCTATTCTACGTTGCGGGGGTGCTAAACGCCATCCACCCGACTTCCCCCCGTAGATATGCATCTACTCACCTGGTCCATGTCTGCCGAAGACGGTGTCGCCATCCTCCTCTTCATCGCCCGCAGTCCACATGAAGGGTACCTAAACGCAAACATACAAATAGCATCGTAAACTGAATCACATACAAAAGTCAAAACGACGCAAGGAACAAGCATAGGTTAAAACCTATGTCCCGTCCACGCAAAAGCACCAAATATCGCTCGATATCGGCGTACAAACGCCGATGGATCGAGATAACATCAACAAATAACTCATAGTTTTAAAACTCGTTACTTATAATATATAACATGATTAAATCCATCGAAACCCTAAAAATCGATCAAACCGTCCAATTTCGTAAAACCAGAAAATGCCAATTTACCGTTTTTCATCAAAACTTGACATTTAAATGAAACCAATGGTCATAAAACTCATTAAATAGCATAACTAGACTATACAAACCATTACTATATTTTTATTACACAAATTTGTATTAATTTGAAATTTCTAGTTTGCAACCTTTAACAATTTTCAACATTTTTCAAGCAAAATACCACAATTCCACCACAAAACGTGATTTTGCATGAATTAATGTATTAAACCACAATTCATGATGATAATGATTTAATGAAACCATAAATTATATTTTCAATCTCATTTATTTAGGAATTTCTAAAATCTAGTTTACAAAATAGCAATTTTTATCACAATTTATCAATTATCAATAGAAACTAGCAAAAAATTTAAGTTTCCATTCCACCAACAAGTTAATACCCTTATTAAGACCAAAATCTAGTGTTACAAATATTAATTGAAATTTTATTTCACCAAAAATTATGTTTTATAGAAACCTAGTTAGCAAAATTCCTAATTTAAACAATTTTAAATGAAAATTTTACAATTCAACAACCATGCAATATTTTCCAATTCTAAAAGTGTTAAACTAACTATTATAACCCTAATTAATTAATAAAAATCATAACGTGAATTTACAAACCCTAACTTGAATTTTAAAAATTGAACATAGAATTAATTCATTAAATCTAAACATGCTTAAAAGAAACATCTAATAACAAATAAACAAAAGAAGGAAATTTATACCTCCAAAATATGAAATCCAAACAAGAAAATGAGCCTCCAAAATGCATGCTTTCCATCTCCAAAATCCATGTAAAAATGAGCAAAGAATAAAGGGTAGGAAATAAATAGGATTTTGTGGATTTTTAATTGAATTTTTAAAGGATTTTTGATGAATTTTGGAGCAAAATAAAATGAGGAAAATGGGGGCTACCATGGGGGGTGAGGCCGGCCATTTTTTTGGAGGTGAGGGAGAGAAAGAGGAGGGTGAGAAAATGTGTAGAAGTCTCCACCAAAATATCACTTCATTATGTCTTTTCATGCATTTATTTATTTTTCTTTTATTTCTTTACTATAGCAACTCAAGAAAACTCTAGAAAATAGGAAAAATTTGCAAATAAATTTTGCATGATACACACTAAATTTTAACATGCCATGGTTCATTTTTACAAATTAAAACCATTCAAATTTGTAATTTACACTAATTTAGTGTAAAAATAAAGCTTATGTTAATATTTAAAATAATTAATTTAGGAAAAATATTTAATTAAACTAAAAATTTATAAGTGGCTAAATAAATATCATTTACTAGTAATTACATAATTAAAATAGGTATTTTTGAAATTATAATGAAAAACAATCACGGTTTAGTTTTATGAAAAATACATTTTACTTTACCGAAAATCATAAAATACACTTAAACAATTTTATTCATTTAATTATTTATTTAATTATTTTTAAAACGTTACAATCTTCCCCCCTTTAAGAAATTCGGTCCCCGAATTTAAATTAAAACTCCCCTTCCAAATACTAAAACACTTTGCAAACACTCAAATCGTCGGGGCTCCGAAATCATCAATACATAACTAAAATCAACTCCGTCAAGCATAACGCAATCATCGGAGTTATGGCGAGAATAAAATATCAAAACCCAATATAAAGACCATCATAATATACATCAATCTATAACTTATATATAGTTCGCATCCTAGTAAAATCGCCTAAACATCATAATAAAGAAGCATACAAAAACCACTCTTGAAAATCGCCGTGCAATGCACGTGTCACGGCATAAGTAGCGGACGTTTATTTTTTTTTTTAAAATAGCTATATATATATATATATATATATATATTTTATTTAACATACACGTCCCGCCTGGTTACTAAATCAAATAATAATGATTATGAAACATACTGCTCAAACTGAAATCAATCCCAATCACATCAATAAAATATCATGTGCGTCCGGTGCGCACTGAAATCGAAACCAAATACAGATACCATGAATACACACAAAAACAAAATAAGTGCAACAGGTGTGCACCAAAACATCTGTCAAGTGCAACGGGCGTGCACGACTCACTATCAGGTGCATCTAATCTGCACAAAACCCCGATTTAGTGCATCTGGTGTACACAAAATCGTATCAAGTGCGCCAAGTATGCGCAAGAATCCTAATCAGGTGTACATGGTGCACTAAAACATAAATCGAATATCAAAATCAAAATCACAGTACAAAAATGCATGAAAACTAGGTCGAAACATATGTCAAAATCATGTGTGACCCCTATGCACGAAATCAAATCAAAAATCTCAAAATATATAAAACATAATCAAGTGTACTGGGTGTGTACTAAACAACATCAATACAACTGATATATAAAACACAAATAGAATGTAATGAAGGTACACACATGAAATACCAATCGTAGAACAAAGTCCTCAAAATACCAAAATCCAATCAACGAAAATATGAAATTCAAATCACTAAATCACAATCGTAAACACTATCGTCAATGTACGCCTCTTTCCTCTGATGTCGGCTGCTTCAAACTTGTCTCTTCATAAGTTTACTGACTGCACTACCAACGGCAATACTCATATCTAGAGTCTCCCACGTAGTCGATCCCTTCACTTGATATCCGGACTACATTAAACTTTTCGATCGATCCATCAAAATCCCATAATTCCCCGAGAGCTCAACACTCAAGTACAGTTTAAAAATATCCGGTACATACCCCAGCATCGATGATCCAGCCGTAGAAGGGCAAACCCAAGCCTCACTGATGGCACCGCGGAACTGCCGTAAACCCTAAGGTTCAAGGGCGTTCTCATGGTCATTATGTCGAGTTAGGGTTTCATTCTTCTAGAGGGTCCATCGAAATACCTGCATGTTATTCCGAATACCTTAAACTTAGGAAAATGGTTTTCTGATAATCGTTCGAACCCTTTAACTTCATTCGGACGGCATGTGAATACCCTTCGTCCGCACGCTAAGCAATGCTTCAATCTTCAAGAATAACCAATACTCTAATAGTTATCGCATTGGAGCCGCAGCTCCCTCTGCCAGTGTGCCCGTGGTAACAGAAACTACCATCCGATATCGACGAAGATAGATCAAAAGAACGAATGAAATACGGTGCAAACAATGTACATCCTAAGGCTCCTTAAGCAGAGTAGCGTATCGTAAGTATGCCGCGGACCATACCCACGGCACGTTACTCTACCTAAATCGCCTACTCCATCAACCAAGGGTCATCTAGACTTATACAAGGTTAAACCTAGCGCTCTGATACCAACTTTGTCATGACCCGAAAGTACGGAACGTGACCGGCACTTAGATTACGAAACGTCTAGAGGCGCAACGTAACCTAAGTAAGCCGAAGCCTAGAAATCTAAACCATGAAAAAGAAGAAGCAGCAGTAAAAGAAAACATGAAGGAACAAGTTTAAAACATCAGCAAATTTTCTCAAAAATTTCGGCAGAGTCTCCTCTATAAAAACTGTCCCCCAAACGGGTACAACAAGTATAATATACATAAACAATAAAAAGCATCCCCAACGGGAGCTAGCTCAACGCCAACAGGCAGAAACAACCACAATAAGCACAATAATATACAACGCCAAAAGGTGAGGCTCAAAACTCAAAGAAAACAAAACCACCAGATCAGAATAATACATGCGCGACTCTAAGGTCGAAATAAAAAAAAATACTGGTCCAATAAACTTATCAAGTAATACAAGTATGGTTGATGGAGCTTACTAGATACAAATGAAAGAATGAAAGTACAATGGTGGTCCAGATACAAGTGAACCAACCTACCGTGCAAATCACCCTGAATGAAATGATGTGCCAGCATCTGCCACGGAAACATGTACATCGAACCTGTAATAAAATTTGGCACAACGGGGGTGAGTTGCCAACTCGTGAGTAGAAGACATCTACGAAAAGAAATCGAATGCACGACGCTATCCTAGGTCATAATAATACACTACTATATCTCAATCATCTAGTAATAGCAGGGTAATACTACGTGTAAATGCAGACACTCCGTGCTCGTGTCAGTGCCTCCTATAGTACTATGTCATATGAATGGATATGCATGCACCATGAATGTAAAGTAACCAATCCTGAAATCCAGATATATCTGTATAAGAAATCTTTAGCTGTTATCATAGTAAAACGGATATAGAAACCGGAAATATCAATAATGAAATCCATGGAAATCCGTGTCAAGCATCGACACAAACATGTAAATCTCAAGTCTCATAGTCTCAATATCTCGGGCTCCGTCAGTCCGAATCGGCCCATATCATCAAATCTCACGACAACGGTCGGTATCCTCCGGATATCCGCCGCACCAGACATCACCGGTAGGTAGCCTTCCCCTGCCAGGCTCATCGTCTACAACTCGATCTTCTTGCCCCGGGGTACCATACCGGGCCCACCATGTACCCGAGACGGTTCATCCACTCCTCGAATCGGGTCTCGAAATCCATCAGAAAACATGAAATCTCATGGTGGACGATACAAACATCACGAGAAAACCGCATCTTATGTTTTAAAAAAAGAGGAGGAGAGAGAGAAGTTTTTATATATTCTTGCGGTTTTCCCCAAAAATCCAGAAATCTCATAGAAATCCAAATCTTAAAATCATGAGTAAATATATGATAAGTGTCGGCATATGCCCATGATACTGCATGATAACATGAAAATATGCATTCATGAATGTATAAGTAATAAATGCCATGTCTAGACTAACATCTGAGAGTAATCCTAAAATTATATCGATCCAGTTGTTAACTGATTCTATCAATAAATGATAATATGATCTAAAGTGTACGTGACATAGCAATTACCGATGATGATGTGTGTGAGCTGGCAAATAAGTGTGCGTGGAATATGCGCATCATCGGTAATGGTGCTGGTGTCCTAACAGGTAAAGTTTATACTGATTATAGCAACATATGTATGAACATGCAACATTATGATTACAGTGTGAAAGTAAAGACAGATGTGTGTTATCCACTCATTTGATATACAATTATCACTACCACTATATGACTCGAACCTAACCTAGTGTCCATCTAACCTCCTAAGGAACTAAACCTAAGAAACTAGTCATTAAGAAATAAGAGTCTACCTAGGTCTGAATCAATATCTCTAATAGTCGGCGATCCAGCCTCAATAGCGTCACGTACGTAGTACGGCTTCCTCGAATCAAGAGTGTGGATCAATCATCATATCTGTGCCTCGTACGGTAAAATCCATCGTACGGCATCCCAATATCGGGGTACGGGTCAAGTATCTCCTAGGTGTCTCATCATTAGTATAATGTCATGATCAACACATCTCATGATCAAGGTGCTAAACTGTGATCGCATACATCAATCATATATCATTGCCATCATAATAAGCATCATTAGTTTATCCTCAGAAATATCATGTCATATGTATCATATTGTGATTAAGTCATGCTGATATCATATCATCCTCAAGTCACACCTCTATGATATCGACATCAGGTCACACCTATATGATGTCGTAATCAAGTCATACATATCCCATATCGTGATCAATCACAAGTTACAGTTCGGGTACTATTTTAGAGTCCCATGTACCTCAATATCATCACCACCCATTATAATTTAAGTATACATGTTCATTATCTCATTCTCTAATGATCCGCTAACACTTAATACGACTGTATAGCCAAGAATCACGGCATCAAGCCCAGTTACATTGTTTCATCATACCTCGGATATCATATCACATCAATGTATCCCATATACGTGTTGTATATATATATATATATATATATATATATATATATATATACCTATACCTCGTCCTATATATATACACATGCACGTATACACCATGTCGTGTTTCAGTGTGTGCGTATGTGTGTTTCTACCTGAAACCTACGAACCTCTTCCAAGGTATTCATCTTCTGATATGTCTTTCTAAATCAGTCTAGTCCAGCCTAGGGTCATTACTAGGGTCCTACTCATTAAGAATCTAGGGTCACATCTTGTTTCCTAATGTCAATAAATACTATTCCTATTCTATGTTGCGGGGGTGCTAAACGCCATCCACCCGACTTCCCCCCGTAGATATGCATCTACTCACCTGGTCCATGTCTGCCGAAGACGGTGTCGCCATCCTCCTCTTCATCGCCCGCAGTCCACGTGAGGGGTACCTAAATGCAAACATACAAATAGCATCGTAAACTGAATCACATACAAAAGTCAAAACGACGCAAGGAACAAGCATAAGTTAAAACATATGTCCCGTCCACGCAAAAGCACCAAATATCGCTCGATATCGGCGTACAAACGTCGATGGATCGAGATAACATCAACAAATAACTCATAGTTTTAAAACTTGTTACTTATAATATATAACATGATTAAATCCATCGAAACCCTAAAAATCGATCAAACCGTCCAATTTCGTAAAACCAGAAAATGTCAATTTACCGTTTTTCATCAAAACTTGACATTTAAATGAAACCAATGGTCATAAAACTCATTAAATAGCATAACTAGACTATACAAACCATTACTATATTTTTATTACACAAATTTGTATTAATTTGAAATTTCTAGTTTGCAACCTTTAACAATTTTCAACATTTTTCAAGCAAAATACCACAATTCCACCACAAAACGTGATTTTGCATGAATTAATGTATTAAACCACAATTAATGATGATAATGATTTAAAGAAACCATAAATTATATTTTTAATCTCATTTATTTAGGAATTTCTAAAATCTAGTTTACAAAATAGCAATTTTTATCACAATTTATCAATTATCAATAGAAACTAGCAATAAATTTAAGTTTCCATTCCACCAACAAGTTAATACCATTATTAAGACCAAAATCTAGTGTTACAAATATTAATTGAAATTTTATTTCACCAAAAATTATGTTTTATAGAAACCTGGTTAGCAAAATTCCTAATTTAAATAATTTTAAATGAAAATTTTACAATTCAATAACCATGCAAGATTTTCCAATTATAAAAGTGTTAAACTAACTATTATAACCCTAATTAATTAATAAAAATCATAACTTGAATTTACAAACCCTAACTTGAATTTTAAAAATTGAACATAGAATTAATTCATTAAATCTAAACATGCTTAAAAGAAACATCTAATAACAAATAAACAAAAGAAGGAAATTTATACCTCCAAAATATGAAATCCAAACAAGAAAATGAGCCTCCAAAATGCATGCTTTCCATCTCCAAAATCCATGTAAAAATGAGCAAAGAATAAAGGGTAGGAAATAAATAGGATTTTGTGGATTTTTAATTGAACTTTTAAAGGATTTTTGATGAATTTTGGAGCAAAATAAAATGAGGAAAATGGGGGATACCATGGGGGGTGAGGCCGGCCATTTTTTTGGAGGTGAGGGAGAGAAAGAAGAGGGTGAGAAAATGTGTAGAAGTCTCCACCAAAATATCACTTCATTATGTCTTTTCATGCATTTATTTATTTTTCTTTTATTTCTTTACTATAGCAACTCAAGAAAACTCTAGAAAATAGGAAAAATTTGCAAATAAATTTTGCATGATACACACTAAATTCTAACATGCCATGGTTCATTTTTACAAATTAAAACCATTCAAATTTGTAATTTACACTAATTTAGTGTAAAAATAAAGCTTATGTTAATATTTAAAATAATTAATTTAGGAAAAATATTTAATTAAACTAAAAATTTATAAGTGGCTAAATAAATACCATTTATTAGTAATTACATAATTAAAATAGGTATTTTTGAAATTATAATGAAAAACAATCACGGTTTAGTTTTATGAAAAATACATTTTACTTTACCGAAAATCATAAAATTCACTTAAACAATTTTATTCATTTAATTATTTATTTAATTATTTTTAAAACGTTACACCGGATTTCGCCCAATGGTCGCCGGCCAAAACCGATGGGGAAGGTCTCGTTCTTCAGGTGGTCACTTAGGGTTACGAGCACAACATTACCACACTGTTTGTTTTCCCCAGTGAATGCTCGGGGTCACAGCAGGTCAGCGACATCACAAAACGACACTAAAATACGATATCGTACAAAACTAAACTAAAAAGAAGAAGTTATACCTCATTTGGTCCCCTCTAGGCAGCACTAACTTCCCAAGGTCATCGAAATCCCACTTTGCTCGGTTCAACGTGTAGAGGAAGAGATGGGGACTAATTTTTGGAAAGGGGGTGTAGGGTTTTGGGGATTGTTTGGAGATAGATCTAGGGATTTAAGTGGAGGGTTGTGGCTTGAGGAAGATGAAGAGGGAGAAGGAAAAAAAGATGGGGGAAATGAAATGGCAGCAGCCCCCTCCCTCTCTCTCACATAATCACACTCTCTCTCTCCAAAAGCCTACCTAACCTAATCATTATGTCCCCCTTTTGACTTTTCCTTTTTTTTCCTTTTTTTTTCTCACCAAAAACATATACACCCATATAAAACCACAAATGAAATAACATGTAACCAAATGAAACATGTCATGGTGCACTAATCATGAAAACTGTAGAAACACGGATTTGGCTTAATCGCGATTAGCAGTGCACTAATCGGTTTTTTATCAAAACTGCATATAATAAACTTTTAAAATGCCAAATCTTTTAAATATATTATTAAATGAATAAATCATTTTAATTTTCATTTATTTCACAAATATTGGTATATATTTATACCCTTTTTCGAAAACCCCAATTTCGCAAATCGGGCAGTTTTCGGGAAATATATTATTTTAATATTAAATTCCAAAAATAATATTTTATATTTTCTGAAATGTTACACATGGTTTGGCCGCGGTTCCGCGGTCATGTTGTCGAGTTAGGGCGTCGTTTTTCTAGAGAGTCCATAAATTTACCTGCATATTTTTCTGAATATTTTTAATATGAAAAATTCCAACATCTTGAAAAATTTCTAGAGAATGGGCAAGATCGGGTTTTCGGAGTTCGTTCGAACTTCTAACTTCGCCTAGACAACTCCTAATGCTCTAGCATGGCTCTGATACCACTATAGAGTTATTTGGCACGACCATAAAGTTTCATGAGGTATCAAACATGCCGTATTTAAAATTTCTAGTGTGCCAAACAACCTAACCTAGGATCTAACTAGAGTTTTAGGAGCTAAACTTAAATGTAATCAAACATTACACTAAGTGAATGAGGAATACAACCTTTGTAGACCGGTCATTCACTTCTAAAGCTCCGTGTAGTAGTCCCTTCGCTCCAAGTAGTGAACACCCGAACTCTAGTAAGGGTTCACATGAAGAAATGAACAAGCTTGCTCGAAGTCTTTGAGGCCGAAGATGATCTACGTCGATGAGACTCAAGCTCATGCTATCTCTTCACTAATGGTAGATTAGTGAAGCAAACACCCTAAACTAAAGGGCTAATATAGTAGAGGATGATGAAGTAGGAAATGGGCTCAATTTAGATTTAATTTTCTCACAATATTTTCTTGCTTAGAAAAAAGCTAGCAAGTTTTTTCTCATGAAGAAGAAGATGAAGTGATCAAGAGAAAATGAAAAACATGAGGTACGAATAGCAACCATGGGTGAGTTAGTGTCATATACTAACTCATGTAGAGAATAAACCATGGCTAATTAATAATGGTTAGGTTAATAAATATCTACAAGTAAAACAAAATTCGTGGACTTGGTCAATGGTTCCACAAACTTCTACAAGCTTCAACCATGTGTCTAATTTCCACTAATTTGGTTTACTTTAAATAAATAAAAACCTTACAATATTTTAAGCATCGTATGAGTCTCATACACCCATGTAGCATGTGGCATCTAGCATGACACAAAACAATGTACATTGATATATATCACATATATACTAAGTGTACATAAGTGAGAAAAAGAAATGTTTAAGTAAGCTGATATTAGTTAATGAAAATTAATATATCAAATATTTAATTATATATGAAATTATCAAATCAACACTTGATTTAATAATCCGGCTATATCACATACAACCGGCTAATATCAAAAGTAACATTCTATCGAATCAACACTTGATCCGATAACCCGACTATATTACATATAACCGACCAATATCACATATCGCGAGAATAGAATGCGGTATCACATACGCGCATTAATCTCGGTCCCGCACATATCACATATGTACTCCCACTTCGTTTCACATGAATCAGGAAAGCTCTGTGTAGAACTCTAAAGACTGGTCAATACGCCGACAATAGGTGATGATCATATCAAACACCCACAAGCCGCAAGCGGTCAGCTAAACGTAACGGCCACCCGGGTATTGAGCGATCAGAAGATCAACAAGCAAGCCTGCTCATACTCCTGCGAATCCAATCAGTAACAATACCGTACAGTCCGGTCTGTTCGTCTGATATGTCGCATATCTAGTCTAAGGGTGGTAAACGTCAGACCCTAGTAACTTGATAAGTCATGCCGATGTAAGGTCTATAATGGGTTGAGAAACTACTGATAACACTTACCAGTAAATCTCATCTATCCTGGCTAGGGATTTCCAGTTATGGCCAATCGAGCATAGCGCAACATCAACCCCCAATACCGGGAGAGACGAAATCCCCTCATATCGCTCATTAATTCCATGTGACTCGGGATTGTACCTAAAAACCACCTGTTTGCATGACTCAGTAGAGCCATGGTGGGTGGAAATCAAAGCACAGTGGGAGACACACAAGACTCTATGACAATCTCGGATCGACAGACTAAACTGTACAAATGTCACCAGAGAACTGCTATCTGACGTGAGGTATAATACCATTTAGGAGTTCTCGGCGAGTCCGTTCAGTGTACGCAGTCTCCACTGAGCACCCGTATACGATCTCTGATGTCAAACACCAATGGATATGGGATCATCCATCGCCCATCATATGGGTCGAGAAGCGTATACGCTAGTCTACTCTGGAATATCGATGCCCCGTCTCGATACTTCCACGACTAGGAACAATTGAAGGATGAACTCATGGACTGCCCAGGCCCCACTAGTATGATCTGCATCATAATCCTGGTAGTCAAGTACACGTCCTAAGGGCTTTATCAACATGTAACAGAGAGACAATAAGTATACATGTTAAGATAAAGAGCAACCAGATAGCGTACTATCATGTCGAGCAAGAAAGTTCTCCCTATATATGTCCAAGCATCCACTATAATATACATCTCATGTACAATAATGGTCTCTAGGGCATACATACAACTAACATTGAGTAAAAGTTTATTTTACTATAGATTACTCAGTTTTCTTCAAAATCACTAGTTTTCAAAGGCGGAGCCTAAACCACTCCTTTTCAAAACTGCTCAGTTCCTTTAACGAAATCAAGTTCATTATGTTAAAGGTTTTTCACCAAAAACCAGCCATATCCCTCTGTCATTTCGGATTAGTAGTGTTTAGTATTCGTGCTGCGTTTGTTGACCTAGTCAAGGCGTAGTGTACGGTAGCTAAGTGGTGCTTTTTTGTGCATTGTAATGAGATTGGTTAGAACAGTCGTGTGGTCTTGTTGACCTAGTCAAGGGCATGTGCGGATGGGTTTAATGCAATCAAGAAAATGACGGATGGAACTTGACTAGCGTTTTATGGTTTGTTGACCTAGTTAAGGTCATAAACTTTCAGGGGCAAAATCACATCGGGGGTTTCAAATATATAGGAAACTTGCTGTTGTTGCATACCTTCTAGAGTATGGTAATTAGATTGGCTTCCATTTATGTTATCACACAATGACAGTTGGGTCCCAATCCCACTGATGAGTAGGATTACTCTTGGGAGATATTTTTAACCTTACAATTAGCTAACCTATTAGGTGTCTAGAAATATGTTAACAGGGCTACGCCTCTGCGGAAACGAGATTTATTTTAATTAGGTTCGTGCAAGAGCACAGGAAACCTCTCTCGGAGTATCAACACCCACCTGGCTAAACGGTTAGCAAATTTGTAAGGTATAAATAATCCCGACTAGTTCTCCTTTTAAGGTTTAGAGGAGAATTTGAGGAAACAATGGGAGTCATCCTGATAGATAAACTAATAACCAATTTAATCCTGCAAGAGCGCACGCTGAGTGTTTCTTTTCTCTCTCTCCAGGTAGCAACCATGTCACTCCCTAATTAAGATAATAAAATATATAACTTGACAGAACCAACTTATTACATTGGGTCGGGGAACGTCGGCTCGACTCTAAATTATGACAACTGTTACGGGTATGGGCAAGGGAAAAAGAACTATAAGGACTTCCACATGACCCAACTGAAGGAGAAGCATTCTAATGCTTCTTCTTCGGGTGTGTTGTTTATTGAGAACTGTTTCTCAGTTTGCTCTACTTCTTGGGTATTAGATACCGGTCCACAATCCCACATATGTAATTTATTACAGGGATTAAGAAAAAGTAAACCACTGAGAAAGGGTAATATGTCCCTCAAGGTAGGGAATGGAGCACAAGTTGATACTGCTGCCGTTGGAAAATATCACCTAGTGTTGCCAAATGGCAATACTGTGATTTTGAACAACTGCTACTATATACCTTTCATACTTTGCAACATCATATCAGTTTCTTTACTTGATAAAGATGGATATAACTTTGTTCTACATAGAAATATCATAAACATATACCTCAATCGGGTATTGGTTACAGAAGGTACACTGTGTAATGGTATCTATGTTCTTAATTAAAACACAGTTTTCAATATACAAAACACACACAAGAGAAAAAGTTTAAATATGAACGAATCCTATTTATGGAATTGTAGACTTGGTCATATCAATGAGAAAAGATTAGCCAAATTGCATAAGGATAGATATCTGAATTTGTTTGAATTTTCATCCTATGAAACTTGTCAGTCGTGTCTTGTCACGCCCCGCTTCCCGGTGTACGGGGAAGAGGACGCGACGAGGCCACTACATATTTACTCTGAAGTAAACACGCTAAGCATATCTAAGCAATATAAGATGTAATGTACACAAGAGACAAGATATAAATGAACAACAACTTTATTTATTAACATTCTTTTTACAATGCATCTAAAAAGTAAATATATGGAATGAAAGCAATGCCTAAACAGTGGCAAAATAGAAATGAAAATGGAATAAGTACAGGTGGCTACAGCGCTGGATCTTCGGTGTACTGATCAGGGGACTGCTCCAAATGCTCCTGACTGATCTTGTACTCCTCAGTGTCGGGTCCTCCTGACAACATTCTAAAGAAGAAGAGAAACAGGAATGTCGTCAGCGAACAATCGCTCGGTAAGTCCCCAAGAATGAGAGAAGTTGAATAGACAGAAAAGAGAGTATATCTAGTATGATGTTGATTGTTACGTTAATGTAGTGTTTGTAGTTTGGTACAGAAGATGCCAGTGTATACGAGATGAGTTCAACTTACAACGTGGACTTTGGTAACCCGTAATACAAGGCTCCGTCGATAATACCACGGAACAACGGCATGGATGTAATTACGTCTTAAATGACCACATCGTGCCACCTTTAACATATTTCGTACCAATCTACCCCTTTATAACCCCGTAGTGTTTATTGTATTGATTGTACGAAATGTATTGTGTTGTATTGTCTTGTATTGTAAATTGTATAGATGGATGACTTGCCGAAACCATGATATCAGTAATGGAATGGATATAATGGTTGTAGATGAAATATCCATGGTCCGGTTTAGTCAATATAGATTGAATAGATTGAATGGATGAATTCATAGATCCATGTTGTATTGTAGTTTGATACCTGAATCATATTCAAGTTAGATTGATTATATTGAGACTCGGTCTGAATCAGACAATTAGAAAAGAAACTGAATCCTGATTTATGTTTTTGTGCTATCGGTAACTGCTGCACATGGACGGCAGGATTTGTGTCTTTTTCACAGACAATTACCGTGTTGATAACACCGTTTGTTAAGTTGTCTACCTTAAATAGGCAAGCACCCATATCTCCGGCTCCCTGAGACTCAAGAGACTGGTCCCGCTTAAACCTATGTTTACTAGGGTCCTTATTGTAAATTAGTATAACTTGAGAGGCTTTTATGTAAAAATAATGTTGTATAATTTTCAAAATACATCTCAAATATTTTATTATCGTCTTTAGAGTTTTCATAGATGTTTCTTTTATCAATGTGACATTTCTAGTGAATAAACCTAATTTCATAACATATGGTATTTATTTGTAATATTGGAACTGTATGGTATTTTCTTGTAAATAAGATGTTTTCCTTGAATTTTGGAAATGTGGAATATTATAAATATAAAAAATAGATATTTTGATATTAATTACATATATATTTATTTATTAAAAATATAAGTTTTATTTATAATAGAAATCACATTTTCTAAAGAATATTGTATTTTAAATCTTTCGAGATCGTATGCTCCTTGCGGAGGTCTGCATCTCACTTTACTAAGCCCGAAGATGTGCGATAATCAGCACCATCCCGAACGGATTCCCTGAAATGGATTGTAGAGGCGCAATTGCAAATATTTGTTAAAATACACATCTTGTAGAAAAAGGTTTTTTATAAGTCGGAGGTAGTTATGTGTAAAGTCGTATTTTTCCCAAATCTATGTTCCCAAATTTCATCGTGCTATGTTACACATGTGTGTTGTGAGGAGGTAGGTCATTACCTCGTGAGTTTTCTAAGGTAATACGGTTTACAAAGTTCAAGTATGTTAAAATGAAACATAAAGGTATTTTAATGTAAAAGCGGAATAAAACTTGCTACGATTATTATTTTGATGTCAAACTTGTTCTATTGCCTTTATTAATGTTTAATGGTCATGACATAAGAGTTTGGTATTATTGTGTTTAAGAAAAATAGAATTTTTTAAGGAAAACCGAATCGGAAGTTGGATTAACTCCGCTTCCGTCGGGTTTTAGTTTTGAATGCTTTTAGAATAGAGAAAGAAGGAAGAAGTAGGGACTTACAGGTTTGTTGACTAGAAGAGAGGAGGAAGAGGTAGGAGGTGCCGGTGCGTCGTTTCGTCGTCGGAATCTCCTCGGATTGTTGTCGGAGCTTCGCCCTTTGCTAACACCACTTGCACACAAAAGACTTAGGAATTTTTCTTGAGAGTTTGGGCAGGAATTTGTGAGTGAGGGGGGTGATTTGAGGGGTGGTATTTATAGGAAAAATCTAGGGTTTAGGGTAGTGAAAGGGTCTAATAAAAATTGTATTTAAATTTGCATTAAAAAGGATTAAAAGGGGGTATTTTAATTCTCTGGTTAATTGCAGAGAATTTAAATAGTGCAGGGGAAGTGGGGTAGTCCAAAGGGTGCAGGGGAATGAAGAAAAGTTGGTATCGGGCCGAGTTAACCCGGCGGCACCGGCCGAGTCGGGCGAGTCGCCGGCCTGAGTCAGGCGAGTCAGGGCTCGTGTCTTCGCCATGTGTCCCTGACGCTTGGTCTTGACTTGTGGACCCGTTTGTTTATTCTGTAACTTACCCTATTACGTGTAGTGCACGTGTAGACTCTTGGGCTTCTAAAAGATTAAAAGAATTTTAAATAAAAATAATGTGTGGCTAATGGGATTTGAACTGTGGTGCTTTGGTTCAGCAGTGTAAGGTCTTACCAATGAGCTACAAGCTCCTTCTTCTGTTCAAAAGCAAATCAAACTTATAACTTGTGCTCAGGCTCAAGTATCCCTTTCTGTATTTTTGAAAAAAATTGTGCATAATGTTTAGGGTTGTTACATGTCTCAAAGGAAAGATGACCAAATCTCCGATCACCGAAAACGGAGAAAGAGCAACAGAGCTCTTGGGACTCATACACAGTGATGTATGTGGTCCAAAATCTATACATGCAAGGGGTGAGTTCTCGTACTTCATTACATTCATATCTTTTGAAACACAAATCTGAAACTTTTGAGAAATTCAAAAAATACAGAAACGAAGTAGAGAACCAGACTGGGAAAAGTATCAACATCTTCCGATCTGATAGAGGAGGGGGGTACTTAAGCACGGAATTCCTAGAACACCTAAAAGAGAACGGTATTCTCTCTCAGCTTACTCCTCCGTATACACCATAGCACAACAGTGTATCGGAGTGGAGGAACCGTACCCTATTGGACATGGTTCTCTCCATGATGAGTAGTGCTGATCTGCCTCTTTCATTCTGGGGATATGCGCTACAGACTACAACATATCTATTGAATGATGTTCCATCCAAATCTGTACCTAAGACACCATTCGATATATGGAATGGTAAAAGGCCATATCTTAAAAGATTTAAGATATGGGGTTGTCCGGCTTACGTTAAAAAACATAATCAGGAAAAACTAGAGGCACAGTCAGTTCTATGTAATTTTGTGGGATATCCAAAGAATGGTTATGGATATCTATTCTACCACACCGAGAAACAAAAGGTGTTTGTTGCTCAGCATGCCATTTTTTTAGAAATGGAATTTCTTGCAAAAGAAATTAGTGGGAGCACGATAGAACTGGATGAAATATCGACAAACTGAAACTAAGGAATTGGTGGAACCAGAGAATTCAATAATCTCGGACGAACCTCAGCCACTCCACAGATCTAGTAGGATTTCTCTTCCATCTAAGAGATACTATGGTTTTCTCATAGACGGGGAACGAGAGGATTACATCTTAGAAGAAAATGATTCTACTAGTTTCGAGCAGGCCATTACCAATAGGGACTCTGTAAAATGGCTGGATGCTATGCGATCCGAAATGGAGTCCATGTATACCAACAAAGTTTGGAATTTAGATGTTGCTTCTCTTGGGGTGAAACCCGTTGGATGCCAGTGGATTTTCAAAAAGAAGATTGGTGTAGATGGATAGGTGGAAACCTATAAGCCTAGACTTATTACAAAAGATTTTCGTCATAGACCAAGAGTGGACTATGATGAAACCTTTTCTCCAGTGGCTATGCTGAAATCCATTCGGATCCTACTAGCCATTGCTGTCTTCCATGACTATGGTATCTGGCAGATGGACGTAAGAATAGCTTTTCTAAATGGAAGTTTAGAAGAGTGCGTTTATATGGATCAGCCGGAGGGATTCGTAGACAGTGGGAGCAGCGAGAAGGTGTGCAACTTGCTTAAATCCATTTATAAATTAAATCAGGTATCGCGGAGCTGGAACATTTGTTTTGATAAAACAGTCAAAGAATTTGACTTCATCAAAAACGAGGATGAGCCTTATATCTATAAGAAGATTGTAAGAAGAACTATCGTATTCCTAATCTTGTACGTGGACAACATTCTCTTGATAGAAAATGACATTCCTATGCTACAATCGGTCAAGTTGTTCTTGTCACAAAAGTTCTTCATGAAAGACCTGCGTGATGCCTCCTATATTCTGGAGATCAAGATCTACAGAGATAGATCCAAGAAATTGTTGGGATTATCACAGTCCAGATACATAGATACCATACTAAAGAGGTTTAGTATGGAAGATTCCAAGCGCGGTAATATACCCGCTTTGTACGAATCACGCTCTCCAAAGAGATGTCTTCCAAGACTAATGAGGAGAGGGTTCACATGAGTATTATACCCTACGCTTCGGCGGTAGGATCTATAATATATGCAATGCTATATACCAGACCAGATGTAGCATATGCGCTTAGCGTGGTGAGACGATATTAACCCAGGTAAGAATCATGGACAGCTGTGAAGAACATTCTCAGGTACCTGAGAAGGACTAAGAAGATGTTCTTGGTTTACGGTAATGGGGACCTCCAGGTGGAGTCCTTTACCGACTCGAGCTTCCAAAGCGACAAAGATGACAGCAAGTCTGTCTCGGGTTTTGTGTTTACCCTCAACAGAGGGACGGTCTGTTGGAAGAGCTCCAAACAGAACACCATCGCAGACTCGACGATGGAGGCTGAATACATTGCTGCCAATGATGCCGCAAAAGAAGCAATCTGGATAAAGAAGTTCATTAATGAACTTGAGGTGGTTCCGTATATTGTTAATCAAATACCTTTGTATTGCGATAACAATGGGGCTATAGCTTTAGCGAAGGAACCACGGTCCTATCAAAAATCCAGACACATCTTGAGGCGGTATCACCTGATCAGGGAGATCGTAGATTACTGGAAGATCGAGGTCCGGAGAGTAGATACAAAAGACAACACGGCGGATCCATTTACCAAGGCCCTCCCTCAAGCGCAGTTCGAACGACTTTTTGAGATGTTGGGTATGCGATACGCCAACAACTGGCCTTAGAGTAGGCGTTGGGTACTCGGTACACCAATTACAGGCCTTAGTGCAAGTGGGAGATTGTTGGATATGTATACCCTAAATGCCTGTATTGTATAGGATACTAGGGATATGTATGTACAGGACAATTTTGCTCAGTTGTATAGTATACTATTTTAGTTGTCTTTATCTGAACATGTGTATTTGTTTTTTCTTGCTGCTTTATATTGCTTATACATGCTGATAAAGACTCGTTATAGTAGTATACTATTTTGGTTTGTCTTTATCTTAACATGTGCATATGTTTTACTCGATATCACATATGGCTGATATATGTTGATAAAGCACGTAGAATTTGGCTTGACTGCCAGCGTTATGATGGCGATCATACGGGGGCTGGGTAGTCCATAAGCACATTCTTAAATGTCCCAAGTCGCACGAGTATCGAGAACGGGTATCGATATTCCAGAGTAGATTTGTGTATACATTTCTAGACCTCAGCGAGGGGCGGTGGTTAGTCCCACAGCCATTGGCGTGATCACCTAAGATTGTATACAGGTGTTCGCTGGGGGTGAGTACACTGGACGGACTTGCCGAGAACTTCTAGATGGTATTATACCTATCGTCAGATAGCGGTTCTCAGGTGACATGAGTGTAGGGTGTTTTTCGTAACCCCATTGAGATGGGAATACGCGCGCGCTTGTCAGGCGTATACTACAGATTCCCCCTGCCTAGGGTAGGCCGGGGTTTATTGATTGTGGGGATCCGAATCTCCGGCAGCCGCGAACTAAGCTGCCGTTAATTACCCCTCGCCCTTGGAGCGAGGGAACCTCCGATTGATGGGTTAAACTGGTCATGCGAACTCAATATGCAGTGTACGTGTGTTGTGTTTTGAAAGGGGGGTTTTGGATATATCGGGAGCCACGCAGAGTTTTTACGGGGGTCCCGCTACCCGGATAGCGGGCTGGGGGTCAAGAGGGCTAGCAGCCCCCTTGCGGGGTGCGGGGCAGCGCCCCGTTAGAAATTTTTTCTAACAGGGACAGCGTCGTGGAGTATGTGTATGTGTACATATGTATACGCATGTATATATATACATACATATATAAATAAAGGGGAAAAAGACATCCAAAGGATGCGTGGGGCCAGCGCCTAGACGCTTGAGCGTAAGCGCGCCACGTGTCGATACGTGGGCGCTTTGCGCTCGAGCGCAGAGTGCTGGAGCGCAACGCGCCACGTGTCGGCACGTGGGCGCTTTGCGCTCGGACGCTGAGCGCTTAGGCGCAAGCGCGCCACGTATCGGCACGTGGGCGACTTGCGCTCGAGCGCTTGCGCTTGAGTGCAGGAGCGCTACGTGTCGGCACGGGGGCGACTTGCGCTCGAGCGCTTGCGCTGGAGTGCAGGAGCGCTACGTGTCGGCACGGGGGCGACTTGCGCTCGTGCGCTTGCGCTGGAGCGCAGGAGCGCCACGTGTCGGCACGGGGGCGACTTGGGCTCGAGCGCTTGCGCTTGAGCGCAAGCGCGCCACGTGTCGGCACGCGGGCGCTCTGCGCTTGAGCGCCGGCGAGAAAAAGAGGCTTTTAGCCTAAAAAATTTCTCAGAAGAGAAATCAGAGAGGAGTTGGACTCCTGAGTGTGTTTTTCTTCTTTTTTGGGGGTTAATGGAAGGGGTTCTTCTTCTTCCTCCTCTGTTAGCTGGATCTTGAAGATCAAGAGATGTGAGATCTCAAAATCTCTCCTTTTTGAGATTTGATGACAGATCCAAGTTCCCCTTTGTGGGTTTCGTGGTGAAAAACTATTTTGTTTTTGAAAAGGAAGAGTAAAACTCTTGATTTAATTCAAGAGAAAGAAGAAGGTTTTGGAACCTTGAGGAAGGAGAAAAGATCTCAGGTCTAATTTTTTTTGGAGAGAATGAAAAGTGTATATTTTATTCATCATCATGTTGCCTTATATAGGCTTACATATTTACATATAGCCCCTTGGGCTTTACAAAAATGACATTTTAGTCATCCCATGGCTCATGTGCCATTTCATTTTTGCACATAAGCCATGGGCTTACAAAATATTGGCTTTATACCCATTTTGTTTACATTCATGCATAAAAAATTACATAAAAATTATTTATGACATGATTTCGTTGTTGGCATGGGAAGGCTGGCCGCAGGCTCGACTTAGGCATGGGCCCGCTTGACCTGGGCTTGGGCCCACCTATCTTGGGGGGTTGACCTTGACTTTGACTCGGTCAACCGGGGTGTAAATTTTTACCCCAACAATGAGTACATGTTAGTCTTTAGACCTGAGATCGCCATTTGTCTCGTGTGAGTTCCCGCTCTACTTAAATCACTACCCTACCACGATTCTACTGAGTCATGCAAATAGGTTTTAGTTGGGTACAGTCCCGAGCCACATGGAGGCAGCGAGCGGTTGTCAGGGATTCATCTCTCCCAATATTGGGAGTTGATATCACACTGTGTCCGGTTGGACAGAACCATAAGATCTTGGCCAAAGCAGTTGAGATTTACTAATGTTTAGATCAGTAGTTTCTCGGATTGGTCCTGAGCCACATCGATATGACTTATAGGGTCAGTAGAGGTCTGATGTTTACCCCTAAACTCGGTATGCGATACTCTTAGACGAAGAGACTGGTCTGTACGGAGATTGTCACGGATAGACTCAGTAGGGGTTCGGATGAGCTTGCTCGTCGGCCTTCTTTTCGACAGGTACCCGGGTAGCCGTTACGTACAGCTAGTGCCGCTGACGTGCTTATGGTTAAACCCACTGCCAGTGTACTGTCGAGTCTTTAGAGTCCTGCACGGAGAGTTTCCTTGGTTCAGGCGGAACGATGTAAAGGGCGTATGTTTATACATGCAGGGTTTCGATTAATTACTTGTACTAGTTGCGCGAAATTTAATCGGACGGATTATAATACCAGCGGGCTTATGATTAAGCCGGTTTATTAAATCAGATATTGATTTAATACTAGTATTATATTAGTGGTATTATTCTATCTCCAGGGTATTCGTATTTTGGTACGAATACGGGTATGTATATACGGCAGAAAGTATTTTGTATTTATACAAAATATCTTCTAGAAGATGACGCCTCATTATGTATTTTTCTATTTATTAGAAATAGAAAAAGACGCAGAGGGGTGAGGTGGCTTCAAGTATGGTGAGAAGTATGGCTATTTGTTTTATTTATTCATTTGGGAAAACTATTCAAGCATGGTTTGTATTCTTTATTGAAAAATTGATATGCTTGATATTTTTTCTTAGCCATTTTTCTTGATTCATTCTAACTTTGCCATTCCCACTCCTCTCTTGAGTTCATCTTCTTCCTCTAACCTTAACCCTTTCATGAGTTGAGAAATACAGGGGTTTTAAAGATAGAAAAACACTACTAAATATCTCTACATCATCTAACCAAACTAAATTAGCAAACTAGTTTGTTTTCGTTGCTTCGTTTGTGAAGTGCTAGTTTTAACCATATTTCTTCGGGTGGATCATCTAGGATTGAGAATACCTTCAAGCAAGTTCTCTAGGACCTCAAGGAGCACAAGAAGGAAGAGATTTGAAGATCGAAGGACACATATCTTTTAGGTATAACCCCTCTTCATAGTAGATAAATTTCTAGTAGTTGTTAGTTTAAGCTTATGGTTTGATCACTTGGGTTTTAGTTGGTTGTGTTTGCTCAAAATTTGATTTTTATGCATTCCGTCTCTCTACTTTCGTTGTAGATTGAGCACAACTAACCAACACCCGTCTCTCTCACATACGCACCTACGCCTACACCCATACCCCCCACACACAGAACTTCTTCATTAAAATTTCCCCCTTTTTTTCCAGAATTAATGGGTGAGGTAATTGATGCCTGTATTGGTGGACAATAAAGAAGGAAGAAGAATAAGAATTTGTGAAGGTGGTTGGTGTCTCTTTCCCACTCCCTCTCCGCTTTCTATTTATAGATGGATCTTAATGTCTCTCTTTACAAGCTTTTATTTTCATAGTTTCCGTACATTCATTTTCTCTTTTTCCAAATTGATTGCTTCCGTGACATCCTCTCCTTTTAAATAAATAATATATATATATATATATATATATATATATATATATGAGAATAATGGAGGAAAAAGACCATAGGAGGGAATTTCCACTTATGGCGTCGAAAAAATACGTCCTCCATCGTGTTTTCCGACGATCGAAATCCATTATCTTCATCGTTATCATCATAGATGCGGGTACGCCAAATTTCATGTGATTCTGCAACCTTTTCACCGTTGATTCAGCAATGTAAAAAGTTCTATTGTTGGCAAACCGTTAATTTTGAACCCACTAATTCAACGGTAAAAAAATTGCAGAACCACATGAAATTTGGTGTACTCATATCTTAGATGATAACGATGAAGATGATGAGTGCCGATCGTCGGAAAACACGATGGAGATTGTATTTTTTCGACGCCGTAGGAGTAAATTCCCACCCATGGCGTCTTTCCTCCATTTCTCTCTCTCTCTCTCTCTCTCTATATATATATATATATAGTTTCATGTCATATTCATAACTGCTTTTTACCACAAATTCTCAAAATCAATAACTACCCCTCTCAACTTTCAAAATTAGAATGCTCTCTCTATTATTCAAAATCAAAACACAATTTTCTCAAAAATGGTTAATGCTAAAAAAAAGAACTCTCAAAACTACTTATCCATTCATCAATATTAAACTCTTTCAAGCCCTCTATTGTTCCTCTCTCTCTATCATACTTTGGGAAATCAGCTTTTCACTTCCAGCTTTGTCTTTGTCCCTTTTATTAGTTTTTTCTTGAATTTAGTTACTTTTCTTTTTCAGGATTATAAATGAATTCACGTTAAAACTCAAGACGACGGGACGCTGTGGAATCAACTGATATTTAACAAATATAATTTATCTTGATAAAGATAAGTTTAAAATTGCCTCATGTCGGTTCAGACACAATCAATGTCCATCACAAGATTACATCACAGAAAATGAGTTCACGAATAGAAAAAATGGTTCATTTTGGTATTAAAAACTCTTAATGTAATGGAAAATAGATCTGTCAACCGGTTTGGTCAATATTTTTTGTGCAACATCATTTGATAAGTGTAATCTTTCTTTTTTGCTTATACGTGCATCGCATATGTGAAACACTGGTAAACAAAGAACATATATCTAAATTAAATAAATGGAGCCTTACATATCTAATCTACTAAATACATCATGAACATTATATACATAACAAATCAAAGATTTGAATTAAATAAACGAGGTATTACATTTCCAACAACAATATTATACCAAAATGTTTAATAAAACAGCAAAACTTTAGGTGGATCTCATATTCATGCTTCATAAAGGCTATAAATTTTTCTGTATATAGAAGGCAATAAATGCATGAATTGAATATAAATAAAATAATTTAAAATACATTCTGTTTCGAGAAAATCGAGCAGGGGGGAGGCATCTATCAAAACGAAGATATACTTTGATCACTTTTTCAAAAGTAGAAGAAATACAAATTATAAATACTCTCAAATAACAAAACACAAATACAAAAATCTACAAAGAGTTGCAAGCACGAGCAGTCCTCACTCCCCGCTGAATGTCTTAAGCTATTCTCTCAGCAATAAAAGTCCACACCCACAAGAATCACCCACACACTGGCACATGGGTCCCACTTAAGCTGGACCCCACTGCAGGCACGCGACCTACACGTTCTCAATTGCTTGCACATGAAAAAATTTTGGCGCCAATATCTGCGGGATCTCCCGCCCCGAACTCACATTTCCTATTTCTTGCCCACTTCTTTTCGCTCTAGATTTCCCCCCTTCTCTCTCTCTAGAACCTCTCTCACTTTCTCTCTCTAGGATGCTCCGCCCTCAGCCCAAAAAGCGCGGGAGCTACAACTGCGGCCGCTGCGGCCTCCCCAAAAAGGGCCACGTCTGCCACCTCACCGACTCCACGCCCACCCCCGCCGCCGCCGACGATTTTCGGCCGCCTCCGAGATCAGACCTCCGCCTCCGCCGCGCCCTCTCTTTCGACAACGGCGACGACGCGGCGGCAGAGCCCCACCTGGATCTGGACCTGGACTACGGCGGCGATGACGTGGGGTTAGGGGGCGGGCCCCTGCCGGCGACGTGCGTGGCGGAGATCCTGCGGCGGCTGCCCCCGAGGAAGCTGATGGCGGCGGCGGCGGTGTGCAGTGGGTGGAGGGAGGTTGTGAGGAGGGTGTGGATCTCGGCGGAGGAGATCAAGCTTAGGGTTTCGGGGAGATCGCCGATTGGATTCGTTGGATCTGTGTTGAATAAATGCGTGGGGCTTGCGAGGCTCACGTTGACGATGGAAAGGTTGTGGGATTTTTTTGGACCGATCGATAATTAAAAATAGTAAAAACGATTAATAACTAATAACCTGACGAGGATGAGGAGATCAATTAGTTTTCTTGATCTAACCACCCCCCCCCCCCCCCCCCCCCATATATATATATATATATATCTTTTTAAGTTTTGAAAAAATGAAGAAGCTGGAATAACTCAGAAAAGAGAGTGGCGCCTAGCCGTTGAGAGCGTCTGTTGTATTTTGAAAATAACTGATCTTGGACTGGCCTCCTTCGCATGACCTAGAATGAAAAAGAGGTTTGTGCTACTATAAGGCCTCTCAACTCCTCCCTCAGGGCACTGTTGCGTTGCTATATATATATGGGTGAAACGAGAAGTGATGGATCTTGAGATCAAGAGGGCAATTTTGCTGTGGCTTTTTGTGGATCTATATGATTCGAGCTGTTGGATGAATGAATTATTGGATGAAAATTGCATTAAAATTATATAATTAAGCAGAAGATGAAATTGGATGGGGACAAGGTGATCAGAGTACGGTGATCAGAGTACAGTGATCTTGCTTGTCTCCGTTTCAGTTTGGAAATTAGCTTAGACAATTCTAGATCCTCTTTGATTTAGTTTTCAAATTTGGATGAAAATTTAGCCGGTGGATCTTGAGATCAAGAAGGCTTTAATGGTGTGACTTTATGCTGATCTATTTGATCTGCTATATTATCATTTTTATAATTATTTTTTCATCTGAGCAATTTGTGAATAAATTAATGATCAGGTGTACTAGAATGAAAATACTGAACAGTAATTATTCATAAGAACTGCCAAGTGATGTTTGGTTACATGTTTAAATAATTTATGTGGAACAACATATCGTCAAGGAACAATCAAAATGTGGTTTGATGAGTATTCTTTCTTTGATATTTTGCAGCGATGCTGATGCCACTGTGTTAGCGTGTGTTGCATTCTCGTGCCCTAATTTGGAAACATTTGAGATGAACATTGTAAACAATGCGGCCAATCGGATCACTGGGTATGTTACTAACATTCTGTTATATGCGATGATCTAAATTGGTTCTTTGCATTGTTCACATTTACATTTGGATTAATTTCATTATTTTATGCGAATGCTGGAATGGTTTGTTAACTTTGTTTTCTTTTTATGCATCTAAACTGCAAAAGAAATCATTTCTGAAATCAAGGAAGTTATCTTTTTTGTGACTAGGCACTTGCGATAAAAAAACAACACATTCCTTGTGCAACAAGGATTTGTCTTCTTGAAATATAGTTCTAGTGTTATTTGAAGTTCTCTTAAGGTAAATTATGTTAGGCGATTTTATCTTATTACCTCTTCATTTATTGGTTGACTGAAATGCTGTGTCTATGCATATTTCTCTTATAATGATTATGAAACTGACCTCATTTATGCTGTTTTTGTGCATCTACTGTTCCCCAGAAAACAACACTAAGCTCTATCCCAATCTTGGCAGATTCATGTGATAAAAGTTACAACTTTTTAGTAGTTTTCTTCTATCAATGATGTTATTATCTATAATTGAGAGCCGAAGATAATTTGTGATTGTTTTAACATTGAACCATTTACCAGGTCATGGTCATCAGACTGTTTCCCCTTAAATGTTTTAGAATTTGTAAGCATCATGTCAAAGTTATCGTGTAACTTTACACTTAATTGGTTGCCACTGTCTATTTCTATTGTAGAGATGAATTGGGTCGTTTTGTTTCTGAGAAACGGAGCCTTTCTGTCCTTAAAATGGAAGGTTGCACCAACCTCGGGTCACTGAACCTCTGTTCGTCGAGCTTGTCTACTTTGTGGCTTTCTGATCTTCATTGCATTTCTAAGACAGTGAGCATCTTTCATATGCAGTTTTCTCTTTCATTGAATGCTTTGCTTCACTTATCATTTTGTTTATTTTCAATATTTTTGCCAAACCCCAATGGCCAATAGTTTCTTGTATACACATTGACTGGGCTGTTATTTTCTTTGAAGGTCATTAACTGTCCTAATCTTAAAGAGGTTTCTCTTGATTTTACTCGACAAGAGAATGATTCTACAGATTTTGTTGGCATGATGGACTGTCTTGGCCGGACTTGTTCACGGTTAAGAAATATTCATATTGCATCAATCCGACTTTGTAATGAAGTTGTGCTCGCTCTGGCAGGAGCAAACTTGAGGTATGTTATAGCAAAAACTTAAACAGTTGTTTATCTTGTGTGTTATTATGAATATCCATGTTAATATCAGCTTTCCATGATGTTGTATCATGGATGGTTGCGATTACAGATAAATTTGAAATTATATCTAACAATAACTACATATAACCTTAAGTAGATTTGTATTAATGACGTCTTCTGAATTGTCCAGGGATCTACGGATGCTGTCACTAGTTCTTGGTTCAAAAATCACTGATTCATCCGTGGCTGCTATAGTTCAATCTTATACAAATTTAGAGTTGCTTGATTTAAGTGGGTATGCTCTTGTTGCTCTTAAGAATTCATAAACTAAAAGGTATCCAATCACTTGCTATATCTGTGCTAATTTAGAGTTCATTTAGTGGGTATGCTCCTCCCGATATTCAAAATTCTTAAACTATTCGAAAAGTCTTCACCATCTGCTACAATTGTTGGCCATCCTGCCCACACAGTGATTGTGCCTGGCCTTGACCTGATCCTTCATGTTTTCTTCTCATGTGTTGTTTTGTTCTGATTTCAGGTCAAGCATTAGTGACAGTGGTATTGGAATGATATGCAATGTGTTTCCTCAGACTCTTTGTAGACTTCTTCTGGCTCTTTGTCCTAACATCACTTCAAGTATTGCTCTTTGAACGTTCTTTGTGTTCAATGTTTTCACTTTCATGTCCGGCTTTATTTTAGGCTTATTGATCAGATACGATCGATGCTTTTCAGGTGGAATCCAGTTTGCTACGGCCCAATTGCCATTTCTTCAGCTATTTGATTGTGGGATGAGCATTCGTGATCTTAGTTTTGAAAATGAAAATGTTAAAGATGATGGATCACACAGCGTGGAAACTAAAATGTGTCAGAAGCTACAAAGTGTCAAGTCACTATCAAATCATCAGAAACTTATTATCAAACATGGATGTTTGAAGAAACTCAGTTTATGGGGCTGTTCAGGTTTAGATGTAAGTTGAATAGAGAGAAAACAATCCTTAACCCTTTTATGCAGTGATTTCTGATTTGTTGCAACATAATGCAGGCCTTATACCTGAACTGCCCGGTGCTTGATGATCTGAATCTTAACTCATGTACAAATTTGAATCCGGGTAATTAGTAGTATTACTCTTGATGATTAAAATATTAAATCAAACGTATTTGTTGCTCATAAGTTTTGCAACATTTTCTCCAGAGACATTGGCAATTGAGTGTCCCAAATTGAAAAGTATTCATGCTTCTGGCTGTCAAGATATGCTTATTGGGTCAATTCTTAACAAGGTATCGACTTTGTATCTAGCTATCTGTAATATTAGAGGTGCAAAAAGAAACCACACTTTTAGAGAGCATGACTCTTCTGCTTACAGAGTTATAGTTCTGTATGCCCCCTCCCCCCCCCCCCCCCCTAAAAGAACAAGAAGTAGATGAGGCAATCTGGATCATTACACATTGAAAATTAGTAGCATAAAAGTTCTCTTGAGAACAATCGATGAGACCAAGATTGTATGGACACGGATACGGCACAATGCGATACGGTGACGCGACAAAATATTAAAATATAGGATACAGAGACAGCTATAAATATAATCTTATAAAGATAAATAAGATATCAAATTATTATGACAATATTAAACAAGAAAAAATTAACAAGCTTAACATGTTATACGTTAATAACATATTAAAACTATGTTTATACACATATGACACGTATAAAACACATACTATACGTATATGACATATATAGAACATGTCCAATATGCATCGTGCAAGTATCCGTATTTGATACGGACACAGATACGGTAGCCTTTTGGAAGTGTCCTTGCAACCTAGGATGAGACATGTCTATGCCATACCACAAAATAGTTGAACGAAACTCCTGTTGAGAACAATGGATGAGTCATGTCTTTGCCATACCACAAAATACAGCCAGTGCCCAATCTAGCATGTCCTCTTGAAGCCTATATTTCGCAATCGAGTCAAATCCTTTTAGTTTCCAGAGAAAAATAATAATGATATTTGGTAAGTGTCTGATAATAGTAACATGAATCATGGTTAAATATGATGCAGCAGGGGGTTATGTCAAATTTGGTTTTGTTTAGTTCTGAAACCATTTTATTCATCTGCCATTTATGAGTTATGGGAAAAGGGAAACTTTCTAGAATCCTGTCAAGTTAGAGGCACCCTTTTTCATCACCTTATGTATAGCCAACCTCAGTTACAAGCTGTAATCAGCAAGCTGGGTATCTCTACCAGTTGATTCATACGAAAAAGTATGGTCACATCTTGAATTCTTTCACTAGCCTATAGAAATTATGATCTCGCTTGCTTGAGTTTTCTACATTTGTGCCTGACCTCAGGTTCATTCTATCTTCTAGTTTCCTTCTATCAACTAGTTTATACAGGTTCTTTTTTCACAAAAACTTGCATTCTGGTCAAGGTGGATTGCAAGTATGTAGTTGTAATGCAAGGGCCTCCTATGTCGCAGATCTGCCACTCCATTACATGTAAACATAACTGTTGACCTACGAGTCTCATTCTCTTTAGTTTTGATTATTTTATAAAAATCATACTTCAAAGATAGAGTATGTTACTAACCATGCCAGAGATGTTAAAGTGTTAAAAATAATGGATTTAGTCAAACAAGAGAACAATCAACCCTTCAATTGAAATCACAACATCGAGCAACTCTGAAGACCAAATTGTAATTTCAAAAGAAATACCGAAGGAGCCGTACAACAGACGAATTCAAGATTTTTTATTTTCTTCGAATCTAGAGTCGATCTCAATAGTTAGAACCTTTTTCTGATTCTATTCGTCTATACTTGATATCTCTTTACTTAAAGAGATATTTACATTTTTGATTAGAGTTCCAAAATTAGAGTTTCAAAATGTAGGTCTCGGGAAGATCTTTCCAACGAGCCCAAAAACGTCGAAATCGGATAACCGAGCAAAAAGTTATGATAGTTTCAGTTTCAGTACGTAATAAATCATCAATAGACGCCTAAATAGACGTCTATTGAGGCGTCTATAGGCTATAGACGTCTCTAGGACATCTAGAACGCCATAGACATCTCTAAGACGTTTATAACAATTATCAACTTTTAAATTTTGATTTTTTGGTGGGAATTTCGATTTTACGTCTATAAACCGTCAATAACTGTTCTAAACTTTAGGAACGGTTATTCTAACTGTTCTAACCGTCCTTCACTCAATTTCTATAAATAGAACATATTTCCAAAGAGTTTTGACCAATTTTTTTCTTATCGCTTTCATGTTTTCAAACTTCTACCATTCTCTAATTTTTTTGTGAAAACTCTCTTTCGGTTCTTAAACTTATAGTATTCTTTTTGAGAGGAGATCTTTCAGAGTTTTAGATTTTTCTAATATTAGAAACGAAAGATCTTTTATTGTTAAAGAAGTTTTGTTTGCTTTAAATCATTTTTTAATCCTTCTGAAAAACTTCTTTGAATCGTTCTTAAGTTTTTACTATTCTTTTTCGAAGAAGAGATCTTTCAGGGCTTTAGATTTTTCTAGTCATTAGAATCGAAAGATCTCTGAATAGTTGGAGAAGTTTCTGTTTTCAAACTTTTCTTAATCATTTTGAAAAACTTCAAAATTCGTTTTAAACGTTTTCTAATGTTCAAAACACAATTCATTATCTCCATCGATTCAAAACTTGATTTATCTATTGAGATCATTCGGATTGTATAGTTGGTTCTGTAAAGATTTATTGAAATCTTACCTGTACGACCTAGTGAAGAAAAATCTAAGATCTTTATATTGTAAAAGGTTTCAGACTTGAGCCTTTGGTAAAAGTCTAGGTGTTCATCACTTGCAAGTGTAAAAGATTTCGGACTTGTGTCTTGGATAAAAAGTTTAGGCGTTCACTATCTGCAAGTGTAAAGTTTTGGATCTGAGCCTGAGAAAAGATTCGGGTTTCTCCATCCGTGAAGGAGTTAGTGAATCCTGAGCAGTAGTCTCAGGCGAGGACTAGCCACAAAGGTGGTGAACCTCGTTAAAAATCTTCTGTGTCATCTGTGTTTATTTTTATATTTTTATATCTCTGTGATTGATTCTATGGCTGTGATAATTTAGTATACTTAAAATTCTTTTATTACGCTGCATATTTTATGGTTTCGCAAAAATACTCTGAGTTTGCCATATAGACTTATTCATCCCTCTCCGAGGCTGCTTTCAATTGGTATCAAAGCAGATTACTTCGTTTGTAAGATTAACCTCTTGAGATTCTGATCCTATGGCAAACTAAATGGAGAGACAATCCATTAACTATCCTTTTTTCAATGGTACTAACTACCAATTCTGGAAAACCAAGATTGGAGTTTTCTTTCAGTGTATAGATCTAGAAATCCTAGAAATCATAGAAAATCCCTTTGTTATCCCTACCACGAATCCTTTATCCGATCCCTACAAGAGATCAATGATATTAAATATCAAGACAATGAATGCACTTCATTGTTCTTTGAAAAGAATTCAATAAAATCTCTGTGTCAAACGACAAACGAAATTTGGAATAATTTTCAGACTGCCCATGAAGGAACCGGTCAAGTCAGAGAGAGTAAGATCAACCGTCTCATGCACGAGTATGAGATATTTCAAATGAGAGACAATGAAACCATCGACTCTATATATTTTAGATTCAACAATGTTATTACAGAACTTTTCAACCTAGAAAAGAAATTCGATGAGAAACAAAAGTGTTACAAGTTGCTGAGATCTTTAACGATCTCATGGCAACCCAAGATCACTGCTATTGAATAAGTAAATAACATGACAACGTTGAAAGTCGACTCCTTAATAGGAAAATTAAAGACATACGAATTGCAACTAGGTGATCTAAAGTAAAAGCAAGAGATGAACACTCAAAAGAAAAATATCGTGCTAATATTTATTAGTAAGTTTAAGCCTAAGGAAATATCCAGTGATGAGGAAAGCGACGATGAAGAAATGGCCGATATTGCAAGACACTTTAGGAAATATTTGACATTGCAAATCAAGGAATTTATATTCAAAGAAAAGTATGTATAATTTAAATAAATTTTTTAATTCTAATAAAATTCTTCTTTGTTTTGAATTCAATAAGGAAGGCCATATCAAGTCAAAGTGTCCTACACTCAATAAGAATAAGTGGAAGTCTAAGAAGAAATTAGAAAAAACGTTTGTTTTAGTTTTGGAACGATGCGGATTCCAGCGATTCAGAATCCGAAGAAGTCGCAAACAAGTGCTTCATGGCACAAGAAGATGAGATAATTGAATCGCGAACATACCATGCACGACCGGACGTAGAGCCAAAATATGAACCGGCGGACGGGGCCGGGCGCAGGTGCCAGATCCTAAAAGTAGAAAGAGATCCATTTCCCTGCTGGTCCCACACCCGAAAGGTACCTTACATAGGCCTTCCTCGAAACCCTCTTTCTTTTTTTTTCATTTTTTAGCTGTGAATTGTTAATGAACTGAGCTTTTGCTTATGGTAAGATGCTTCTGAGGAAGAAATCGATCTTAATTTAGATTCTCTTAGTAAAAACGATTTAATAGATTTTTATTATTTTCTTAAGGATAAGTATGATAATATTAATACTAAGTATACAACATTAAAATCAAACCTATCCACTAAAAGTAATTTAGATATATCTACACAAAATAAAATAAAATAAATTAAATTAGAAAATAAGAATTTAAATGAAAAACTAAAATCCATAACTCTAGCAAATGATAAGTTAACTGAAACTAATAATACATTAAACTTTGAAATTTTTAACTTAAAAGGAAAAGTAAATTTAAAAGATGAAATGATTCTAAAATTTACTAAAAGTAAAGATAATTTAGATGTAATATTAGGACAATCAATAAAATGTTATAAGAAAGAAGGAATATGTTACAATAAGTATTCAAAGTTAGTTCCTAAAATCAAACCATTTAGATATAAATGTTATTATAAATATGGTAACAACTATGCCAATTTTACGTGTAACTATTGTTGCACTATAGGACATAAATCTTATCGCTTTACGTTTTCAAACTTCTATCATTCTTTTATCTTTTTGTGAAAACTCTTTCTCGGTTCTAAAACTTTTAGTATTCTTTTTGAGAGAAGTAATCTTACAGGGTTTTAGATTTTTCTAGTATTAGAAACGAAAGATCTCTTATTGTCAAAGAAGTTTTGTTTGCTTTAAATCTTTTTTTAATCTTTCTGAAAATTTTCTTTGAATCTTTCCTAAGTTTTTACTATTATTTTTCAAAGAAGAGATCGTTCAGGGCTTTAGATTTTTCTAGTCATTAGAATCGAAAGATCTCTAAATAGTTAAAGAAGTTTCTGTTTTCAAAATTTTCTTAATTCTTTTGAAAAACTTCTTTAAGTTGTTTTAAACGTTTCCTAATCTCCAAAACACAATCTGTTATCTCCTTCGATTCGAACCTTGATTTATCTATTGAGATTATTAGGATTGTATAGTTGATTTCGTAAAGATTTATTAAAATCTTACTTGTAGAACCTAGTGAAGAAGAGTTTAAGATTTTCATACCGTAAAAGGTTTCGGATTTGAGCCTTTGGTAAAAAGTCTAGGTGTTCATCACCTGCAAGTGTAAAGTTTCGGACTTGCGCCTACCCCTAAAAGTTTAGGCGTTCACTGCATGCAAGTGTAAAGGTTCGGATCTGAGTCTGGGAAAAGATCTAGATTTCTCCACCCGTGAAGTAATTAGTGAATCTTGAGCAGTAGTCTCAGGTGAGGACTAGCCACAGAGATGGGGAACCTTGTTAAAAATCCTTTGTGTCATCTGTGTTTATTTTTACCATTTTGTATCTCTGTGATTGATTCTGTGACTGATAATTTAGTATACTTAAAATTCTTTTATTCCGTTGCATATTTTGTGTTTTCGTAAAAAAACTCTGAGTTTTCCATATAGCCTTATTCACCCTCTCTAAGGCTGCTTTCAATAACTTTCTTAATCGAAATTCTTTTCACCGGTCTACGGCAATAAAGAGCTATGGTAATTTTTTTTGATCTTTTGTGGAGCCTTTTCAATTCGGAGTTGTGTTCAGAACTATATTGTGATGATCATACTTTCAATATTGTACAAATTTATGGATTTCTTAAATTATAATTTGCCCATAAACTTTGTCTTAGTGGATATATCACAGCTTTATGCAGTCATCCAAGGAAAATTTTGATAGTGTTTATGCCCTAGAGGCCATTACTGTATCGTTCTAGTTCGTATATTACTTAATGGAAGCTTGGGATATTCACAGTTGTATTGACAGTCTTGCTAAAAATGGTAGTATGCTACTTGCTTTGTTTTTACTTTAATATGTGCATGTGTTTCTTTTAGCATATCGCTTATACATATTAGTAGAGCCCTTTGGATCTTTACTTGATTACCAGCGTTGTGATGGCAGTCACATTAGTGGGGGCTGGGTAGTCTACACGCACATCCTTTTTCAGGTCCCTGGTCGTAGGATTATCGAGACGGGGTATCGATATTCCGGAGTAGACTAGTGTATACGCTTCTTGTCCCAGCAGGGGAGATGGTCTGTCCCACAGCTATCAGTACGTCGTACTGGAGATAGTATACAGGTGCTCGTTGGGTTACGGGTACATCGGACAGGACTCGCAGGGAACTGTTGGTTGGTATTATACCCGTCGTCAGTTAACAGTTCCCAGGTGACATGAGTACAGCATAGTCCGTAGACTTGACACTGCTGCTTCGCATCGAGTGTGTTTCCATTGTTCTTAGATTGCTACCCTACCACGACTCAAAGGAGTCGTGCAAACAGGTAGCAGTTGGGTGCAGTCCCGAAGCATTTGGAGGTAGTGGCGGTTAGATATGATTCGTCTCTCCCGGTATTGGGAATTGATATCGCGCTGTGTTTGGAAAGCCATTACGCAAGGTCTCTGGCCAGAGCAAGCGAGATTTACTGGTAGGTTTTCCAGTAGCTTCTCAAGGTGTAATGGGCTTCACTCCAACACGACTTATACCGTTTTTAGGGGACTGACGCTTGCCGTCCCTTAGGCCCGATATGCGATAGTCTTAGACGAACAGACCGGCTGTACGGAGATTGTCATATCAGGCTCAGTAGGAGTTCGGATGGGTTTCCTCATCGGCCTTCTTATCGACATCTACCTGGGGACCGTTACGTACAGCTAGTATCGCTTGCGGTCTGTGGTTAAACCCACTGCCAGCGTAGTGCCGAGTCTTTAGAGTCCCACACAGAGAGTTTTCCTGCTTCAGACGAAACGATATAGAGGTCGTATGGTTTTACGACAGGGTTCGGACATATACGTGTACTTGTGCACGTATGATGTTCGGACATATTATACTAGCAGGTTTTGGTTTAAGCCAGATTCTAGTATTGGATTATTGGATTTATGCAGTCTCAGTATATCCGTGTTTTTCGGATAGGAGGGGCATTCTCGTAATTACTCGAGAAGCTTCTAGAAGAAAGGTGACTCATTTAGTTTAATTCATTTATGAATTAAACTAAATGAGGTGGAGAGCTTATGTGTTATTATCATTTATTGCACCATGACTCATGAGATGATTCATCTCAAGAATTAAATGAAGCATGGATGATATTTGTGCAAGAAATTTGTGCAAGATATTTTGTTATGCTTCATATTATTCAAAATGAGAAGGGTTCAATTCATAATTAACATACACACAATCTCTCCTCAAGCTCTTATCTTCTTCAAGCTAATCCTAATCCTCTCATGTGTTGAAATCCTAAGGGTTAGAAAGACTAATAGATCCTTAATCCATTTCTATATCTTTTAGGTCACTTGGATTAGCAATCCTAGTCATTTAGTTATCTCAAGCTAGAGGTTAAAACTTGGAGAAGGAACTCTCGGGTGGATCTTCTATTACATCGAGGAGGCCGACGAGGAGATGAACAACAAGAACAAGAAGGACTAGTATCTTGAGGTATAATCATCTATCATAGTAGTTTAGCACTTCTTGATAGTTTGTTAGTTAGGGTTTAGCAAAGATCCGTAAAGTTAGTCGATATTACCTTGAACAAAATGATTGTTTTACCTATTCCGCCTTGCCGCATCTAGTGGGGTGTGTAACGTCGACTTACAAATTTTAGCGCTAAATTATTGAGGTGTTATAGGGGTGCATGTTAGGTCTAGTTTGACTCAAATGCTATGTTACCCAAGCTGATTTTGAAATACCAAGTTATAACCCTAGAGGGGGGTGAATAAGGTTTTAAACAAATTCTTGCAAGTTTGTAATCCAATTAAGCATATAACAGATATTATAGCAATTGATAGCAAATGTAAATGCAGTAAAATAAATGGGACAAGAGAGCAAACACAAACACAGCGATTTAAAGAGGTTCAACGTCTCACATCTAGTCCTTTCCTAAAAACCACGTCTTTAGGCTTTACCAAACCTTTTACCATCGTTGCTCCTTTAACCGGGTAGAAGTAAAACCTTTACAACTTACAATCTGCCTTTTCTCAAGAGGCTATAATTACACATCGAGAAGAATCTTTTTAATTGATGAGAGGAGTTGTCGCTCACAATTTTTTTCAGTTCTATAGGGTCTAGAGCATAGTGGAGTTCATAATTTGCAAGAGTGTATGAATGAAGATTCTAAGCTTAAACTTTTGAAAATTCTTATTAAGTGATTTGAAATTGGAAGAGTAAAATATCAAGATGCATAACTTTCTTTTTCTGCTCTCTAATTACTATCGAATGATAACCATGATACTATTATTTATAGATCAAAGAAAGAATCCGTTATGGAAGATTTTCAACCAAAATTAATCATATCCACTATAGTAAATAGTATACGCCACAATCACTTTAAATCAAACAACCACTTGATGTTAAAGTCAGCAATGTGGAAATTTTACACCACAAAATTTTATGTAGTGAGCTGTAGGATGTTTGAAATAAAGGCTATAATGAAGACAATGCTATTAAGTAAAGCAATGGTGTTTGAAAACGATTCAATTTACATGCATGGTTGCGTGTCCTATTAAGAAGGCAAACCATGCATGTTTTGAATTAGCGTAAGATAAAATATCAACAACAACAACAACTGAGCCTTTTATCCCAAGCATATGGGGTAGGCTACATGAGCCAACATGAGAATCACGCCGGGTCCAGCACATGAATCCTCCGCCTCCACTCACTCATATCGAACAATATACTTTTATTGAGGCCTTTGGCAACCGTATCGTTCCATATCACCTCCATCCATGTTTTCTTTGGTCTCCCTTTTGCCATCTTGCCATCGGCTATATCGAGAGTATCTATTCGTCGAACCGGTGCTTCCATAGGTTAGCGTCACACATGACCAAATCATCTTAGCCGGTTTTTCCGCACCTTCTCCTCCACAGGTGCTACACCAATTTTTGTATGAATATTCTCATTTCGCACTTTATCTTTTCTAGTGTTACCGCACATCCAACGAAGCATGCGCATCTCCGCTACGTGCATCTTCTGTGTATGATGTTTTTTAGGAGCCCAGCATTCTGTACCATATAATAAGGCATGCCGAATAGCGTTCCGATAAAACTTCCCTTTCAATTTTAACGGAAAGTTACGATCAAACAAAATTCCTGTTGCATTACTTCATTTCAACCAACCAGCTTGGATCCTTTGATTAACATCACTATCGATCTCTCCATCTTTTTGGATGATAGAACCTAGATATCTAAACTGATCGCTCGATGATATCTCTTGCCCTTCCAATGTTATACCAATATGGTTTTGACATCTCTGTTTACTAAATTTGCAATGCATATATGCTGTCTTGGATCTGCTCAATCTGAACCCCCGAGATTCCAATGTTTGTCTTCATAATTCCAATTTGGCATTAATCTCTGCTTTCGTCTCATTTACTAGAACAATATCATCAGCGAATAGCATACACCAAGATACCTCATCTTGAATAGTTTTAGTAAGCAAATCCATCACGATGGTAAACATGAATGGACTTAATGTAGATTCTTGATGTAAACCAATTGTAATCGGAAAATCATTTGTTAGGCCTCCGCAAGTTCTGACATTTGCCACTACTTTATCGTATATATCTTTGATTATGTCAATATACTTGACGGGGACCCCCTTCTTCATCATTGTCCCCCCATAATACCTTTTTAGGTACCTTGTCGTACATTTTCTCTAAATCAATAAATATCATATGCAAATCTCTTCTCTCTCGAAAACGCTCGACAAGTTGACGAAGCAAATGAATAGTCTCTGTCGTCGATCGTCCAGGCATGAACCCAAACTGATTCTCTGTTATCTTAATATCCTTCCTTAGCCTGTGTTCAATCACTCTCTTCCAAAGTTTCATGGTGTGACACATAAGTTTTATTCCACGGTAGTTTGAGCAACTTTGAATGTCACTCTTGTTCTTATAGATAGGTATAATGATACTTTTTCTCCATTCATTTGGCATCTTTTTTGTTTGTTAAATCTTATTAAACAGATCTGTCAGCCATTTAACGTCTATTTCTCCTAAGTATATCCAAATCTTAATAGGAACCCTGTCAGGATCAACCGTTTTTCTTAAACTCATTCTGTTCAAAACTTCTTTAAGCTCAGGTAGTCTTATTTTACGCATGAAATCACGGTTTATATCTTGAGATTGAATGACAAGTCCATCTAAATTCTTAGTAAAGCTCTCATTGAACAATTTGTCAAAATAATCTCTCCACCCTTTCTTGATATTCTCATCTCGAACTAAAACTTTCTGATTTTTATTTTTGACACGCTTCATCACACATAAGTCTTTGGTCTTTCTTTCCCGCATCCGAGCAATCCAGTATATATCATTTTCAGCCTCTTTAGTGTGTAATTTCTCGTACACCTCCTTGTAATCCTTAGATTTAGCTTTCCGAATAGTTTTCTTAACTTCATTTTTAGCCATTTTATACTTCTCAAATCTCTCTATATCTTTATTTTTTTAAAAATCTTTATAAGAATCCCTTTTAATTTTAATAGCGGTCTTTACTTCCTCATTCCACCATGATGTGTCCTTAGATGGTGGAGTATTACCTCTCGACCCACCAAGTAGATCTTTAACTACCCTCTTGATACAATTAGCCATTTTGTTCCATGTTCTGTCTGAATCATTTTCCGACTGCCAATCCGCTTTTTGGACTACACGATCTATAAAAGTCTTTTGGTTACCTTCTTTCAATTGCTACCATTTAATTCTAGGCTCTACCTTACGTCTAATCTTCCTAGGTTCTCTTCTAAATCGAAAATCTAGAACTAAAAGTCTATGTTGAGTGGTTACACTCTCACCTAGTACTACCTTACAGTCGATACAACAAGCTCTATCTATTCTTTTCGTCAGAAAAAAGTCTATTTGACTAGCACTTGATCTGTTCCTAAAAGTGATAAGATGACTCTTTTTTCCTAAACTAGATGTTTGCTAAGATCAAGTTATAAGATAAGGCAAAATCTAGAATCGAGCCACCTATTTCATTTCTTTGTCCAAAACCAAAACCTCCATAGATAGTATTAAACTCAATACGACTGGTACCTATATGTCCATTGAGATCACCACCAATAAATAACTTCTCCCCATTAGATATATTTTGCACCATCTCGTCTAAATCCTCCTAGAATAGATATTTACTAGCGTCATCAAGACTGGTGCATAGGCACTAATAATATTAAGGATCTCTCCACCTAGAATAAATTTAACCAGTAAAATTCTATCATCTTTTCTCCTACTCTCAACTACATCCTTAAGCAACCGTCTATCTATAATTATGCCTACCCCATTACGATTTTTATCTCTATCCGTATACCAAATCTTATCACCCTAAGGCTCTATGACTCTATTCTTTTCACCTACCCACTTAGTTTCTTGCAAACACATATCAACTCTTCTCCTAATCATTACCTCCACTAATTCTATTAGTCTATCCGTAAGGGAACCTATATTGCAGGAAGCTAGATGGATCATATGAAACCCTTGCTTATTTGTCATTACACCCGGAGTCCGATGTAGTGCGCCGTTTCTGGACGACGACCTAGAAGCCCTTGCATACTTAACACTACACTCAGGATCCGATTTAGCGCGTCGCTGAGTTGGGGACGCTCCAACGATATTCTTATTATGGTTCATGTCATAGAATGTGACAAAGTTTTACGTTGGCTGTCACAAGCCTACCACAACTCTCACCCTTTCTCATCCGGACATGGGACCGGCAACGGTGTGTTTTGTAAGATAAAATATCAGTGTAACTTTAACTGTTTAATATAAAACATTATCAGAATTTAAAAAAAAAAATATTTAGAGTCAACACGTAACCGCGAGTCTAGTGACACTAAATTTGTCATCTGACGAGATAATAATTTTCAACTCATTTTCTAATATAAAAGTTATTTTCGGTTTAAATAATTATTAGAAAATAATAAAAGGCTCTAAAAGTCCATGAAAGATATTTTTGAATAAAATAGTGATGCGAAATGCATGTGATATTGTGTGTATAGCTCCTTAGTATCGTAGTCCCTTTACATATGATTTCTAAAAAATTAAATAAAATAAAAGAAACAAACCTGAAAACTCAAAATGCGAGTCTTCATCTTCATGAGTTAGTCATTGTGTAGCTTGTATAGAGACTTGTCTTGATTTTTGCGGGTTTCAATCTTTATATTAATGTTTAGTCTTATAAAGTCCCAACTTGTCCTCCAATGTCCTTTGAATGTAAGAATGAAGCTCTTTCCTCCGGTCTCCATCTAATGTTCCATGACTTGTTAATCCTACAAAAATGGTTAGTATGAACATGGAACAAAGTGCTTAGCAATAATCAAAACATAGATAGGTTGAGACCAACAGATTTTCAAGGTATTTTTTTTGGCAGTATACCCAAAAGTGTGGGTTTCATTTTTCAATATTTTCGGCCTGGATTTGGGTTAGGGTTAAAACCTTACCTAAACCTTACCCAAACCCTACCTAAAACTTGCCCATACCCGATACCCTCCCAACCCAAGCCCGCTTATCCATAGCCCAAGGACTTCAGCCGAATCATAGGTCATAGGATTGTTGCCTCATATCACTAGAGTCCTCTTTAAAATATATCCAATATCAGGCTCTAAAGCTAAGGAGCAAGGTTGCACGGTTCGTAATTTTTTAACTTCTTTTATTTAGTTATCATGAGAGACCTCTGTAAAAGCCCATCAAATCCTCTCTAGAATCTATATGTTTGATGCCTCGATCACTCTCACCTACCAAATTCTCCATAATTTTTAAAAATCTTTTTGAATGTCATGTCTTAATTAATTTTATCGTTGTTTGTTTGTTCTATTATTTAAACTTATGAAAGTGATAAACCCATTAAAACTCCCCTGCCCCTTGAAACCTGAAACCTGTGTGAACCTGTGTATCAAGTCTTGGGCACATAACATTGTATACCTGATGAGGTCCGGGCAGGTTTTGGGTTGGGTATAAAGTTGATTAGATCCCGCCTGGCCCAACCCAATTTCACCTTAGGACAATCAAGATAGGATTTATGAGAGTTTATGGGTTGCGGGATAAACCTGAAATCTGGTGTCATAAAGGACATATTACTGATTTTGTACAATAGTCAAGACCGAATACCTTTTAGCGGTGCAAAATTCTCTCCCGCTATCATGCCACATGCACGACCATCAAATTGTTAGCCAATGCCTAGGAAGATGATTGATCACATGTTGATATTTGAGTACTCGAGTAATTTTGTAGAGGAAATAGAGTGAAAGTCATCATCATTTTCTCTCTATTTTATAGCTCGACCCTGCCATGCCCACCACAATTAAATTCTATCGATGATTGTACCATTATAAAGAATCACAACTAAACAAGTCAATAATGACTAGTTTGTAAAGGTGATAAAAGCTTAAATAGCTAAGAAATATGAACTAGATATTTTTCAAATAATATCCAACAATATATGTATTTATATTTATTAATATCAATGTTCTGGAAAGTAGGTAGAATAGCAAAATGGGAGGCTAGGGCTAAGGCATCAAGGGACTTTAGAGGCAAAAAACATTGGTTTTTAAAAATATTATAGTAATAATAAGAATAGTAAATGATATAAAAGGAGTAAAGTACTTATCCCCCCTCAGGCACTCACCCACTCTCTGTTTGACAAATATATTTTAATTACCATTTAAACCCTTTCTCTGTTGTAAGGATTACGTATTGATGCGTAGCGGAAATTCAAGAGGGTAGATTGAAAAAGATACCGACGGATACCAAATCATATGAAAAACACACCAACACAAACAACACAAGATTTATCTAGGTTCGGCACAAACTCACACTTAATCATGCAACCACAACGAGAACTTCCACTATAAAAAAGAATTATAAGAGATTACAGCGACTTTTCATCCTCATTTACAAAGAAATACCCTCTCTCACAAATCTCTCTATCTGCGACCGCTTGGCCGCCTGGCCGCCCTCTCTTGCTCTAATAAAACCCTAGTTTAATTAGAGAATCAAGAATAAAAAAATCTAGAGAAATCCTCGTATTTATAGGGTAAATAAATGCTAGGAGATAAGTCCAAATTTAAAACCGCGAACAAGTGTAAATTTAATCTAGAGATAAGATTAAAAATCAAATTAGAGATGAGACTAAATTTAAAATCAAAGGTTTAAATTTAAATCCTTATCCAAATCCTCTCCAATCTTGCATCGATAATTAACATTCTCCCTCTAGTCCCTTTCAATTATAAAAATCAATCTTTAACCCTAGTTTATCAACTCAATGATATTTTCTCATCATCCACTACAACTCCAAGATTTTTCTCATTGCAATCTTTGATCTCCTCATCTTCTTTGCTCATATTAGAAGTCATAACTTCTTTCCAATATTTTTTGGGGAAAAAGATGTCCAAGATGAATACCTTTCTAATTTTATTGCATTATAGTTTTTTTTTGTAGTTGCTTTTTCTAGGGATTCTTCTTTCCATTTTTCAATTATGGTTATGGATGGTTGAAGAGGAAAGAAGAAAATGCGAAAATGGAAATTAGTCAACATATATTTTTTTTATCAATGTCGAGTAAATGCTCCACCTCTATAATGCAGGAGTTACATGCAGTTTACCCTTTTAATAAAAAAGGGCTCTATTGAGATTAGACCTGCTAAAAAGCAGGCTTAACCAAAGCTTGTAGCACATATTAAGGTTTAACGTAGCACAAAGGCTTTCTACTACCGCGATTTGCAAAACCAAAGCTACTCACCATTGTCTTACGAAAGCTGGGCTTTACAAGGCTCTTTGTAATAGTGACTAATACACTTTATGGTATTTACTTGTTTAGGTTCTCATTGATTTTTCGGGTGTTGGAAACGGTTTCCAATGCAAGCGCTTGGCTGATGGTTCCAAAAGGGTTCAGGTTCCCCATTTCCTTCAACAGGTTTGAATCTAGAAGCCATCCAAGTTCCCTTCTGGTTCTCTCTACCTCAACTTCTTCACTCGTCTCTATTCTACCTTTTGCAGCCATCTGGCGATGAAAATCAAAAGAGGTTGCGGCTAACTCGATGCAGCTTGCATGTTAAATGATAATTGGGGGTCCCAGGTCAGACCTAATGATATTGAATTGATCAATCCTGATGAATCAGCTATATGCTGATGATATATATATTTTTAAATAATAGGCCGTAATCTGATGCAAGTAAGGGGTTCCATTCTTATACCTCTTGTTTTACGGCATGACGTTTTATCACCGTAGCGGCACTTGCATAATGATGATTTATTGTGATGTTTAGGCATCGGCTTTGACATTGACTGTATTGTTGTACCAAAATCTATTTTCATAATTGTTTGTAATGGCAAATTCTTTGATGAGGACTTCAAATTTCCAAAATGATTGTAGGATAACAAGTTGCAGCCCACATATTTCCTTGCATTCAGAATTGTCCTTGCTTTCTGTATCGGCAAACTGCACCCTCCATATTGCTAATAGGATTTCCAATTAATTCTTTGATATATAGGATATATGACTGCATTTCAACAATTGATATGATATTTTTTTTTTACATTTGGGTTTGATTTGTTTGATCATCGATTTCCTCAGAGGAGCCATATCACTTGAAATTTTGGCCATGCCATAAGAATTATGCAGACCCTAAAGAAAATAATATACCAGCAACACTACTGTCCACACTCCAAACCTAACAAATGACTCCCAATCAATAGATCCCAACAAAAACACATTGATCGCAATTGATGCTGATGGCAACCATGGCACCATCAGCACTCCCCATCCCTTTGGCTGCCTTGCCTGTGGCACTGTCACCGACAGCCCGACTGTAGCAAATAACCACACCAACCCCGTCACCAAATACCCGATCCACCCTCTCTTAGTGCTAACCCAATACACTGTGTTTGTTACCGATGCCCCAGAATCAACACTAAGAACATGACCAACTTGTTCCAATCACGATCCTTGGTCTCACCACTGACGTAGTACCGACGGACAAGAATTGCAACCGTGACGAGCATGAAGATGAAGAGCATTGAGATCGACATGAGTTTCGATAGGACGTCATGGCTGGTGAAAAATGCAGTAATGGAAGTTGCGACCAGCATGACTACTGCAGCGTTCACTGGCATGTCGGTCTTGGCATCAACACTAGTGTTGCGGTAAGACGATCATGAACATATGCAAATGATAGAGAAGAAAACACAAACCGAATAACATGCAAATAGGAAATAAAAGTATTAACCAAAAAACGAAAGCGAAGCTTTTATTAATCCCCAAATATGGAGGAGTACAAAACCGGTGAACAAATTACAAATCCCTCTCAACCCTAGCTCTCACAAATTACAGAAGGGTTTTCTCAAAAACACAAGCTATTTTAAGACTATCTCATTAGGGTTACAAAATACTACATTATATATAGTATTAGAAAAGATAGATTCAAATAACTAATTTTCAACTAACAATTATCCGGCACGTGATGACGGCAGACACCTGATTAAGGAAGTGCAGATGTCTGTCCAAGAGTCTTCAGAATTAATAGAGCGTTTCCAGACGTCTGAAGAAGGATCTTCGGACATATGGTCTTGAGGTCTCTGTTCACACCGGAATATTGCATTTAATACTGTCTATTTTTCTGCTCGTTTATTTATAGGTAGGTGTTTTTGATCCGTGTTTGCTACATATTTACAGGTTACAGCTTTCAAGTCCAAAATAACGCAAATCATGCAAAATCTCCACAGTTGTATCAAAATCCAGAACATCTGCCAAAAATAGTGGTCATCTACGCCCGTCCAATGCCGCTTACCAGTTTAAGAGACAAGACAAATAACAGTGGCCATTCGTGTCTCGGTCAAACACATAGCACGAGAGAGACATCATAAAGATTAAGAGATGCGCGGAGCTCGAGAGAGATAAATGTCAAAAGGATTAAAAGTGTAGCTATTTTGGACTGTTGCAAATCTGAAGATATTTTAAAGCCATTTTACAATTTTGGACCTGTCAAACATAAGTACAAAACAACATAAGGAAACCCAGAAACGACACACCAACCCTTCTAAATGATCACGGAACCGCGACTGATATGCCTTTTGGGCGGCGGTTCCGCGGCCGTGTCGTGTCATCTTCATATCAATTTTTAGGGGTAGTTTGGTAATTATATAGGGGTTCAAAATATGGTTCTAGGGTTTCAGTTCTCTGTTCATAAATACTCCAGTTTTGAGCCCAACCAAGAATGATTTTTCTTCATTAGGATTTAGTGTAGTTTAGTTTGTAGTTCTTTTTTATCTATTCACCATGAAAATTGTAGTGAGAGCTTTTTGAGTGGAAGATCAATGAAGATGAGGTTTTTTATTATCTTGTATATTTAATTTTCTTGTATTGTAATTTTAATTTCTAGTGTAACTTTATTTTTTATTGTTATTTATTGTTTTCTTTCTTTTCTTCTAAACTGTATTTTCAAGTCATGATACTCAATGAAGTCCCTTGTTTAGGTGAGGGCCTAAGTAGTTAGTTTGCTACCATTTGAAAAAACCGTATTTTTTCCATTCTTTATTTTCTTTCTTCTTGTTATATTTTCTTTTTAAATGTGAATAATTCCACACTTGTTAGGGCTAAGGAAGGTTAGTATGAGCGTCGGAAAAATCCTTTGTGTTTCTTTTCGCCAAATATCTTAAAATGAATCTAGACCAAACAAATACAATCCCTTTTTTTAGACGCACTATAAGTGACATAGCCGTGACTCAAGTCGAGAAGTTTTTTGGGCGCACTATAACGTGACATGTAGTTGTGACTTAATTGGATACATAGTTGTGTATGTTTGGTCGAGTGTTGGAAATAAGCGCATGTAGCGGACGGACAAGGGGCATTAGGAATGGATTTAGTATTGGAAAGATTGCTTAAACTCGTAAATCCTATTCTTATGTTCTCCTAATCCCCGTTACTTCTGATTATCCCAACATCAATTTAAGAATGGCAAAAGATAAGCACAAGACTAATTCTAACTCTACTAACCAACCTTAACCCTAACAAGTTTACTTGAATATAAAATACGAATACTTAGAATAGATTTGAATATACACATATACATTTTTTAATTGACTCGTCTGAGACAAGAACTCAAATACAAACCATCTCCCTGCGGACAATCCGTGCTCAACCGGCTAGCTGCAAAGCGACACTGTCTTGATTGCGGTAAGTAGAAAAATAGGGCAGAGCGGAACGTATAACATAGCATAATTCTTCTCCAATCAGTTTCCAAAAGAACAGAGCGCTCGCAGACGTCTGATGAGTTCGTTCAGACATCTGTCCACACTAAGAACATGACCAACGTGTTCCTGTTAGTTATATGTATGCCCTAGAGGCCATTATTGTACATATGATATATATTATAGTGGATGCTTGGACATACATAGGGAGGACTTTCTTGCTCGACATGATAGTATGCTATCTGGTTGCTCTTTATCTTAATATGTACACCGATTGTCTCTCTGTTATATGTTGATAAAGCCTTTAGGATGTTTACTTGACTACCTGGATTATGATGCGGATCATACTAGTGGGACAAAGGTAGTCCGTGAGTACATCCTTAATGTCCCCAGTCGTGGGTGTATCGAGACGGGACATCGATATACCAGAGTATACTAGCGTATACCTTCTCGACCCATGCAGATGGGCGATGGATGATCCCATATCCATTGGTGTTTGACATCAGAGATGGTATACGGGTGCTCAGTGGAGACTGGGTACACTGGATGGACTCGCCGAGAACTCCCAGATGGTATTATACTGAAGGGTTGTATAGCACGACAACAAGGTTTAGCAAGGCATCACACATGCCATTTAAAAAAAAATTTAGGGTGCTATGAAACCCTAACTAAGATCTTGACAGGAGAATTAGGGTAAACAATACAAGTAAACAACTTTATTTCTAAGAGTTAGGGATTATAACCTTTGTAGTCCGTTCTTTCGCTTCATAAGCTCCGAGTTGAGGTCCCTTTGCTGCGATCATCAAGTACCCGGACTTTAGAGAGGCTCCATGAAGAGAAAGATACAAGCTTACTTCCAATCTTCAACAACTAAGATGATCTACCTTGAAGAAACTCATACCCAAGTTCTTGCTTCACTAATCAAGTATTAGCAAAGGAAACACTCTAATCTAAGTGACTAGAATAGATGAGGATGATGAAGTAGGAATTTTGCTCTCTTTTGTTTTCAATTTCTCACTTTATTTCATCACATCACAAAAAGCTTGAAAACTTTTTTCAAGAAGAAGAAGAAGAAGAATTTCATTTGTGATGAATAATGAATTAATTGTGTGAGGTTAGAATTGCAACCATGAGTTAAAGAATGATAAAGTTAACTCTTGTAGAGAATAAACTAGAGGCTAAGGTTTGGGTTGGGTTAATAAATATCAACACAAAATATCTAAGATAAAGACAAAAGAAAGTTTCATGAAAAAGCTAACTCAAAAGCTAACTCAAATCCAAACCCTAACTTGTTTAAACTCCACAAAGCATGTTGCATTTGTAACTCTAACTTGTTACAATATTATATATCACATATACAATATATTTTGTAACAAAAAAAAAATAATACAATTAACATATATCGCATATACATCAATATATTATCCAGTAAGAAAATGAATCAATAAAACGAGCTTATATTAGTTAACGTAATGTAATATATCACATATATAATTATACATTAAATTATCGAATCAACTCTTGATCCGACAATCCGGCTATATTGCATATAATCGACTAATATAACATGTACCAATTCATCGAATCAATACTTGATCCGATGACCCGGCTATATCACATATACCCGGCCGATATCTCATATCGCGAGAATATAATACGGTATCTCATATCGTATTATTCTCGGTCCCGCACATATCACATATGTGCTCCTACTCCGTTTTGCCTGAGCCAGGAAACCTCTGTGTAGGACTCTGAAGAATCGTCAATACACCGGCAGTAGGTGATGATCATATCAAAACACCCACAAGCTGCAAGCGGTCAGCTAAACGTAACAGCCACCCGTGTATTGAGCAATCAAAAGATCAACAAGCAAGCCTGTACATTCTCCTGCGAATCTAATCAGTAACACTCCCGTACAGTCCGGTCTCTTCGTCTGATATGTCGCATATCCAGTCTAGGGGTGGTAAACGTCAGACCCCAGTAACCGATAAGTCGTGTCGATATGAGGTCCATAACAGTTCAAGAAACTACTGATAACACTTACCAGTAAATCTCAGCAACCCTGGCCAGGGATTTCCAGTTATAGCCAATCAAACACAGCGCAACATCAACTCCCTATACCGGGAGAGACGAAACCCCTCCTATCGCTCATTACCTCCATGTGATTCGGGACTGTACCCAAAGCCATCGTTTTGCACGCCCTTTTGGACGTGGTATGATGGAAATCAAAGCACAGTGGGAATCACACAAGACTCTATAACGATCTCGGGTGTACAGAGTAACCTGTACCAGTGTCACCAGAGAACTGCCATCTGACGTGATGTATAATACCATCTGGGAGTTCTCGGCGAGTCCGTCTAGTGTACCCAGTATCCATTGAGCACCCGTATACTATCTCTGATATCAAACATCAATGGATATGGGATCATCCATCGCCCATCTACATGGGTCAAGAAGCATACGCTAGTCTACTCTGGTATATCCATGCCCTGTCTCGATACACCTGCGACTAGAAACATTTGAAGGATGTACTTAGCGACTACACTGTCCCCACTAGTATGATCTGCATCATAGTCCTCGTAGTCAAGTACTCATCCTAAGGGCTTTATCAACCTGTAACATAGAGACTATCAGAGTACGTGTTAAGATAAAGAGCAACCAGATAGCATACTATCATGTCGAGCAAGAAAGTCCTCCATATATATGTCCAAGCATCCCCAATATACATCGCATGTACAGTAATGGCTTCTAGGGCATACATATCACTAACAATCTCCCACTTGCATTAGGGACATCTGTTGTAGTATCTCATACCCAACAATCAGCTGTGGTTGAAGTATCTCATACTCAACCATCCCATAAAAGTCTCTACTGGGAAATAGGCCTTTGTGAGTGGATCCGCGCTGTTGTCCTCTGTGTCTACTCTCCTAACCTCGATCTCCCTGGAGATCAACCATCTCCATGATCAGGTGATACTGTCTTAGAATATGTCCGGATCACAGATGGGACGGGGTTTCCTTGGCAAAATCCAAAACTCTATTGTCACACAATGGTAGGAACGAAGTTCATTTCATGAACTAGTGTACATCCAGACTATTTCTTTGGTAGCATCCTTGGTAGTGATTTATCCTGCCTTTATCGTCTAGTATGTCACGGTATCTAGCGTTGAACTCTTCCAACATACCGTCCCTCCACTGAGGGTAAAGACAATGCCTGTGACTGACATTCAGTCGACCTTACCACCCTGGAAGCTTTCCAGTGATTCTCCCCAGGATCGATTGATACCATCTCACTATATCTAGTGAGAATCCTAACATCCAATTAGATCTATCTCATAGATCCAAAACCAGGATTTATGATGTATCACCTTGATCCTATATAGAGAATCCTTGTGATAAGAGGAGATTGACCGAGCGTAGCATAGGAAACTCCTTCCCTATCATGAGTATGTCATCCACGTACTATATGAGGATCACCACCATACTCCCTACTACCTTTTTATATATACTAGGTTCATCTACCATTTTGATGAAGTCAAATTCTTTGACCACCACATCAAAACAGACGTTCCAACTCCGCGATGCCTGATTTATCTCATAAAACAACTTGCACACGTTTCTGCTGCTCCCACTGTCTACGAAGCCCTCTGGCTGTGTACTTATAGACGCTCTCTTCTAAATCATTATTTAGAAAAGCAATTCTTATACCCAACCGCCAGATATCGTAGTCATGGTATGTAGCAGTGGCAAGTAGGATTTGGATGGACATAAGCATAGCTTTGAAATTCTTAACCTTTCCATGTACACCAAGTAATCTTCTTAAGATATACTTGCTTCTGATGGGATTTAACCCTTCAGATAGAGCAACCAAAGTCCATACTTTGTTGGTGTATATGGATTCCATCTTAGATCACTAAGCATCCAGCCATTCTTACAGAGTCCCCACTCTTGATGGCCTGCTCGAAACAAGTTGGGTCATCATCTCATGATGCAATCCTCGCTCCCACTGTCATAGAGAAACTGAAGTATCTCTCAGGTGGACGAGGAACCCTACTAGATCGACGGAGAGGCTGAGGTTCGTTAGAAACTATTGAATCCTTCGGGTTTACCAAATCATCAGCTGCAGTTTGTATAGCTGGAACCCTTTCCAGTTCTACCTCATGACCACTAATTTCTTCACAAGAAATTCCCTTTCCAAAAGTTGGCATGCTGAGAAACAAAACACCTTTTGCTCCCCAGTTTGGTAGAAGATATTCCCTTGCGAATGCTTTGGATATCCAACAAACTTCCACAGAACTGATCTTGTCTCAAGTTTGTCCGGATTTTGCTTTGGACAACCCCAAATCTTAACATCCTTAAGAGATGGGCTCTTTCCATACCATATCACATATGGAGTGGTAGGCACCTGATTTGGTTGGAACCCTATTCAATAGGTATGCAGCTTCTCAAGTGCATAACCCCCAAAAGGAAATAAGTAACTCAGTAGTACTCATCATAGAGCACACCTTATCACATAGGGTGCGATTGCTCCGTCCCGATATACCAACGTATTGTGGTGTATACGGAGGAGTAATGCTGAGAGAGAATCTCATTCTCCTTTAGAATAGTCCAGAAATCCCGTGCTCAAGTATTCTCCTCCTTCATCATATCAAAGGACATAATACTTATACCCGTTTTGGTTCTCTACTTCTGAAGTACAAAGAACCAGTCCTGGCATGTGTAGACAGGGGACCTCATACATCATCATGTATCAATCCCAAGAGTTCACTGACTCTTTCTCTGTTTCCAATAAACAGAGCTATGGTCATCTTATCTTTGTGACATGACCGACAAGTTTCATAAGATGTAAATTCAAACTAATTTAAATATGCATCTAAATGTAACTTAGCTAGTCGGGTCACAATGATATGACCTAGTCTACAAAACCTTAAGAAGGATTCGTTCATTTCTGAACTCTTCCTCTTGTGTGTGTTCTGTACATTAAGAACTGTGGTTTGATTTAGAACATCTATTGTTTTAGATAACGTGCTTGAACTGATCAACTTTTGATATAGGAAATGTTCAAAACATTATCCATCAATATAAAATTATATCTTTCTTTACTAATAAAGAAACTGATATGATGTTGTATATCAGGTTCGGTATCTAATAACATTCGTTCAGAATCAATATATTCTGGTAATACAGGGTGATAACTGCCAACAGACTTGGCTGCAACACTTGCATCATTTCCAACTCTTGAAACTTATCATCCGTTCTCAGTTCTCTACCTATCTGTAGCCCATGTAACAAATTACATTTGCGGGATCCTGATCCGGTATCTCATATCCAGGACGTAAAGGATACTGAGAAACAGTTCTCGGTAATGAACACACCCGAAGAAGATTCATCAGCATGTACTTTCTTCGTTTGGGCGGCACGGGAATTCTGGTAATCCCCTATTTCCTGCTCTGTCTTATAACAATTATAAGTTTGAGCGGGACCAACGTTTCCCAGCTCAGTATAATAAGCGGGTTCGGTCAATACATCCGTATTATTATCTTGATTAAGGCGTGACATGGTCGCTACCTGGAGAGAGAGAGAAGAAAACACTCTGCGTGTGCTTTTTGCAAGATTAGATTGGTTATCAATTTATCTAATCAGGATGGCTCCCACTGTTTTAGTCAAATCTTCCTTCAAATCCTAAAAGGTAAGACTAGCCGGGATTAATTACACCCTACAAGTTCGCCAATCTTTCGGCCAGGCCAGTGTCGGTACTTTGAGGGAGGTTTCCCGTGCTTTCGCACGGACCTAATTAAAATAAACCTCGTTTTCCCAGGGGCGTAACCTCGTTAACACCTTTCTAGACACCTACTCGATAAGCTAACTGTAATGTGTAAGACTTTCCCAGGAGTAACTCTTACTCGCAGTGGGTATCGGGATCCAACTATCTCATAGAAGGTATGCAATCTCATTGCAAATTTCAACACTTGAAATTCCCAATAATACTTTTACCCCTAGCGTGCTATGACCTTGACGAATGCTAAACAACCCATAGTCCGCTAGTCAAGTTCAACCCGTACATTTCATGATTGAATTAAACCCACCCGCACGACCCTTGACGAAAGCCAAACAACGCCGTACGAATACCCTAATCCAATCACATCGTATGCAAGCAGATAAGCACTAGTTAGCTACCGTACACTACACCTTCACGAATGCCAAACTACCGCAGCACGTATATTAAGTAGTATTTATCTGAAATGACGGAGGGCTACGCAGGTTTTTAAGAAAACCATTAGCGTAATGAACTTGATATCGTTGTAGAATCGAGTGATTTTGAGAAATGAGTGTTTTTGAGGTTTTTACTAGTTTCGCTAAAGAGGTCACTCCCGGTGAAGGGATCTCGGCTCTTTTCTCATCGAATAAGGTGCAGGATATTTCATAAATACCGCTGTGCAAAACAAAAACTATAAAACCAATCAAAAGACAAACCGTGTTTGTAGCATCTGCTAGTTTTCACTAAACAGGTCACTCCCGGTGAAGGGATCTCGGCTCTTTCCTTATCGAATAATGTGCTGGATATTCTACAAGGAATACCGCTATGCAAAGCAAGAACTAGAGCTACCAGTTTTTAAACAAGTTTCTACAACATCTTTAGGTTTCTTTTATTTCATTAATCTCATTAATGAAGTCCCATTTTATTATGCTTCACAAGCATCACATTTGAAACGAAATCAGCAATATAACATATATCTCATATATATAATATAAACATTCGTCTCAGGCAGTAATATGATCTCATCACAGAACATTGCAGCAGAAGAAACACATATGAAATATTGGATATTTTAGGAATTCCGTGTTTTAAGTTAAGCCAGTATAAAACACGGATTCCACGGTCGCGATGAATAGCCAAACCCACATCTCTAGACCCCTACGAGAGCGGCAAGCAACCCTATCAATTCTAGAGTTAGGGGACCCGGTCTCGACTCCTCGAGATGGTCTCCCACTGGACCCTAGAACCCGGTTACTTGTTCTTCCCGCCTTGGGTCTATCCTAATGCGGAAAAGTAAATAATATACAATGGTGACATCATCCTCAACCCGGAAGTGCCCCAATAAAAGAATATTATATACAATGAATTTTACATGAATGAAATTGAAAAAACTCTCATCTCACATAAAACCCCCGGCTATTCAAAATGCGACGATCCAATATAACATATCACAGCAACACATAACATCACATATCATCAACGTAAGTAAATATGCGTATCCCAGTTGTCGTTGACATATAGTATCGAAACCGGCGATACACCACATATTACACTTACGGTCGCAGAAAATAAAGTGAAAAACTACAACATTTGGAATCCACAATCACTTTAGACATATTAAATCTGAAATATCACATACCTCGCATTTCATGCCTAACTATATGAATTCCACATATTGTATCACTTTCCAGATAAATAGACAATGTTAAACTTTCCGATCGAATAAACAAACACCCAAGATTTCCAAAATATCTCAACACTTGAGTGGAGTTCAAAAAGTCCCAGAACATGTTACAGCCGCTATGAACCAGCCGTAGAAGGGTCAAACCAACGCCTCACATGTGGCAACGCTAGACTACCACAAACCATATGGTTCAGTGGCGGTTTTGACGGTCACATAATCGAGTTAAGGTTACGTTCTTCTAGAGGGTCCACATATTCACTTGCATGATTTTCTGAAAGTTTTAAACTCAGGAAAAATCCAACACTTGAAAGTTTTCCGACAGTGGAAAAAGTAAGTTATTGATATCCGTTCGAACTTTTTAACACGTTCTAAATTACCCGGAAAACTAAACGATGTTAAACTTTCCGATCGAATCAACGATTACTTAAGATCTCCAGAAAACTCAACACTTGAGTAATATTAAAAATTCCCAGAAGCATGATGTAATACCTACGGATCACCTGTTGAAGTACGATCCCTCAATCCTCATGTTCTGCCGCGGAACCGCCGCCAATAGCTTGGTTTGGCTGCGGTTCCGCGGTGGCTTGATGGATTCAGGGAGTCGTACTTCTCAGATATCCATAAAATCACCTGCTTAATTTTCTGAGTATTTTTAATATAGAAAAAACCATCTTTTTAGAAAATTTCCAGAGGGGGGGTCAAAAAATGATGTTTCGGGGTTCGATCGGACTTTTAATTTCGTCTAGACAACGCCTAATGCTCTAGCTTGGCTCTAATACCACTGAAGGGTTGTATAGCACGACAACAAGGTTTAGCAAGGCATCACACATGCCATTTTATAAAAAATTTGGGGTGCTATGAAACCCTAACCAAGATCTTGACTAGAGAATTAGGGTAAACAATACAAGTAAACAACTTTACTTCTAAGAGTTAGGGATTACAACCTTTGTAGTCCGTTCCTTCGCTTCATAAGCTCCGAGTTGAGATCCCTTCGCTGCGATCATCAAGTACCCGGACTCTAGAGAGGCTCCATGAAGAGAAAGATGCAAGCTTGCTTCCAATCTTCAACAACTAAGATGATCTACCTTGAAGAGACTCAAACCCAAGCTCTTGCTTCACAAATCAAGTATTAGCAAAGGAAACACCCTAATCTAAGTCGCTAGAATAGATGAGGATGATGAAGTAGGAATTTTGCTCTCTTTTGTTTTCAATTTCTCACTTTATTTCATCACATCACAAAAAGCTAGAAAGCTTTTTTCAAGAGGAAGAAAAAGAATTTCATTTGTGATGAATAATGAATTAATTGTATGAGGTTAGAATTGCAACCATGGGTTAAAGAATGATAAAATTAACTCTTGTAGAGAATAAACTAGAGGCTAAGGTTTGGGTTGGGTTAATAAATATCAACACAAAATATCTAAGCTAAAGACAAAAGAAAGTTTCATGAAAAAGCTAACCCAAAAGCTAACCCAAATCCAAACCCTAACTTGTTTAAACTCCACAAAGCATGTTGCATTTGTAACCCTAACTTGTTATAATATTATATATCACATATACAATATATTTTGTAACAAAAGAAAATAATACAATTAACATATATCGCATATACATCAATGTATTATTCAGTGAGAAAATGAATCAATAAAGCGAGCTTATATTAGTTAACATAATGTAATATATCACGTATATAATTATACATTAAATTATCGAATCAACTCTTGATCCGACAATCCGGCTATATTGCATATAACCGACTAATATAACATGTATCAATTCATCGAATCAACACTTGATCCGATGACCCGGCTATATCACACATACCTGGCCGATATCTCATATCGCGAGAATATAATACGGTATCTCATATCGTATTATTCTCGGTCCCGCACATATCACATATGTGCTCCTACTCCGTTTTGCCTGAGCCAGGAAACCTCTGTGTAGGACTCTAAAGAATCGTCAATACGCCGGCAGTAGGTGATGATCATATCAAAACACCCACAAGCTGCAAGCGGTCAGCTAAACGTAACAGCCACCCGTGTATTGAGCAATCAGAAGATCAACAAGCAAGCCTGTACATTCTCCTGCGAATCTAATCAGTAACTCTCCCGTACAGTCCGGTCTCTTCGTCTGATATGTCGCATATCCAGTCTAGGGGTGGTAAACGTCAGACCCCAGTAACCGATAAGTCGTGTCGATATGAGGTCCATAACAGTTCGAGAAACTACTGATAACACTTACCAGTAAATCTCAGCAACCCTGGCCAGGGATTTCTAGTTATAGCCAATTAAACACAGCGCAACATCAACTCCCTATACCGGGAGAGACGAAACCCCTCCTATCGCTCATTGCCTCCATGTGATTCGAGACTGTACCCAAAAGCCATCGTTTTGCACGCCCTCTTGGGCGTGGTATGATGGAAATCAAAGCACAGTGGGAATCACACAAGACTCTATGACGATCTCGGGTCTACAGACTAACCTGTACCAGTGTCACCAGAGAACTGCCATCTGACGTGAGATATAATACCATCTGGGAGTTCTCGGCGAGTCCATCCAGTATACCCAGTCTCCACTGAGCACCCGTATACTATCTCTGATATCAAACATCAATGGATATGGGATCATCCATCGCCCATCTACATGGGTCAAGAAGCATACGCTAGTCTACTCTGGTATTTTGATGCCCTATATCGATACATCTGCGATTAGGAACATTTGAAGGATGTATTTAGCGACTACACTGTCCCCACTAGTATGATCTACATCATAGTCCTGGTAGTCAAGTACTCATCCTAAGGGCTTTATCAACATGTAACATAGAGACTATCAGAGTACATGTTAAGATAAAGAGCAACCAGATAGCATACTATCATGTCGAGCAAGAAAGTCCTCCATATATATGTCCAAGCATCCACTACAATATACATCGCATGTACAGTAATGTCCTCTAGGGCATACATATCACTAACATATATCTCACGTCAGATGGCAGTTCTCTGGTGACACTGGTACAGGTTAGTCCGTCGACCCGAGATCGTCATAGAATCTTGTATGATTCCCACTGTGCTTTGATTTCCACCTTACCACGTTCAAGAGAACGTGCAAAACGGTGGTTTTTGGGTACAGTCCTGAGTCACATGGAGGCAATGAGCGATAGGAGGGGATTTCGTCTCTCCCGTTATTGGGGGTTGATGTTGCGCTGTGCTTGATTGGCTATAACAGGAAGTCTTTGGCCAGGGTTATTTCTGAGATTTACTGGTAAGTGTCATCAGTAGTTTCTTGACCCGTTATGAGCCTCACATCGGCATTACTTATCAAGCTATTGGGGTCTGATGTTTACCACCCCCAGGCGAGATATGCGACATATCAGACGAAGAGACCGGACTGTACGGTAGTGTTACTGATTGGACTCCCAGGAGTATGAGCAGGCTTGCTTGTTGATCTTCTGATCGCTCAATATCCGGGTGGCCGTTACGTTTAGCAGACCGCTTGCGGCTTGTGGGTGTTTGATATGATCATCACATACTGCCGGCGTATTGACGAGTCTTTAGAGTCCTACACAGAGGTTTCCTGGTTCATGCGAAACGAAGTAAGAGCACATATGTGATATGTGCGGGACCGAGATTAATGCGCGTATGTGATACCGCATTCTATTCTCGTGATATGTGATATCGGTCGATTATATGTGATATAGCCGGGTTATCGGATCAAGTGTTGATTCGATAGATTGATACATTTGATATTAGTCGGTTGTATGTGATATAGCCGGATTATTAAATCAAGTGTTGATTTAATAATTTAATGTATAATTATATATTTGATATATTAACTTATATTAACTAATATTAGCTCACTTAAGAATTCTTTTTCTCACCAGTGTACACTTGGTATATATGTGATATATATTAATATACATCTTTTGTGTCATGCTAGATGCCACATGCTACATGGATGTATGAGACTAACACCATGCTTATAATAATGTGAGGGTTTTGTTTATTTAAAGTTAATCAAAATTAATGGTAACTAGTCACATGGTTGAAGCTTGTAGAAACTTGTGGAACCATTAACCAAGTCCACTAATTTTGTTTTACCTGTAGATATTTATTAACCTAACCATTATTGTTTAGCTATGGTTTATTCTCTACATGAGTTAGTGTATGATACTAACTCACCCATAGTTGCTATTCTCACCTCATGAGTTCATTCTCTCATCTTTATTCTTCATTTTCTTCTTCATATGAGAAAAAGCTTGCTAGCTTTTTTCTAAATGAGAAAATATTGTGAGAAAATTAAATTTAAAGTGAGCCCATTTCCTACTTCATCATCCTCTACTATATTAGCCATTTAGTTTAGGGTGTTTGCTTCACTAATTAACCATTAGTGAAGAGCTAGGATGAGCTTGAATCTTCTCGACGTAGATCATTTTCGTCCTCGAAGACTTCGAGCAAGCTTGTTCATTTCTCCATGTGAATCCTTACTAGAGTTCGGGTGTTCACTATTTAGAGCGAAGGGACTACCGCACAGAGCTTTAGAAGTGAAGGACCGGTCTACAAAGATTGTATTACTCATTCACTTAGATGTAAAGTTGTTTACATGTTGTTTCGTCGAATTTCTAGTTAAGATTCTAGGGTTAGGGTTAGCTAGGACGGCAAATTTTTGAAAATGGCATGGACGATGCCTCCCGAAACCTTGCTGTCGGCCTAGGCAACCCTGCAGTTCCGATCATGATCATTGGTCTCGCCATTGACGTAGTACCGACGGACAAGAATTGCGACCACGACGAGCATGAAGATGAAGAGTGTCGAGATCGACATGAGTTTCGCCAGGACATCAAGGCTGGTGAAAAATGGGGTAATGGAATTTACGACCAGCATGACTGCTGTAGCGTTCACCGGCGTGCCGGTCCTGGCATCAACACTAGTGTTGCGGCATGACGATCACGAAGATATGCAAACGATAGAGAAGAAAACATAAACCTAATCACATGCAAATAGGAAATAAAAGTAGTAACTAAAAGGCGAAGACGAAACTTTTATTAATCATCAAATATGGAGGAGTACAAAACCGATGGACGAATTACAAATCCCTCTCAAAACCCTCTCTCTCACAAATTATGAAAGTGTTCTCTCAAAAACACAAAAGCGATCTTAAGGTTATCTCATTAGGGTTACAAAATACTACATTATATATAGTATTAGAAAATATAGATTCAAATAACTAATTTTCCAACCGACAATTATCTAGTCCATGACGACGGTAGATGTTTGATGAAGGAAGTGCAGATGTCTGTCTAAGAATCTTCAGAATTAACAGAGCGTTCCCAGACGTCTGAAGAAAGATCTTCAGACGTCTGGTCTTAAGGTCTCCAAAAGAATAGAGCGCTCGTAGACGTCTGATGAGTTCGATTCAGATGTCTGTCCAATGTATGCGAACATACAGAGCGCTGACAGACGTTTGAAGCTATAGCTCCAGATGTCTGTCCCCTTTCTTACAGATAAACTTGAATTCTGAACAACTTTAAGATAATGCCGAATTAAAGGGGAAATCAAATAGGAATCGGAATGGGATGCATACACAACAAATCTCCATCTTACCTCACATTCTCACAAACTTTTTCATAAAATTAATAATAGCTCCACCATCACCACAAAACCGCTTTAGCACTCAATGAGTGCGACACGCTCCAATTAAGTTCAAGCAATGCTCAAACTTAACAACCGAAAGAGACTTCGTCAACATGTTGGCCGGATTATCAGCAGAGCTAACTTTCTTCACAACTATCTTTTCTTTTTCAACGATATCCTGAACAAACCAGTACCGAACATCAATGTGTTTTGTCCTATCATAATGCATCTGATTTTTCGTCAAGTGAATCGCGCTTTGGCTATCACAGTAGACTATTATGGTATACTTTTGAATACCAAGTTTTGAAAATAGCCGCTTAAGCCAGATCGCTTCCTTAACGGCCCCAAAAACGGCCATATACTCCGTCTCCTTCGTAGACAACGTTACCGAAGGTTGTAACGAAGCACGCCAACTGATGGCACATCTTTCTAAAGAGAATACATAATCGGTGATCGACCTCCGCCTGTCGAGATCATCCGCATAATCGGAGTCGCTGAATCTAACCAAACTGTTGTTGTTCCTTCCAAACACCAACCCCACATCAGACGTACCTCACATGTATTGCAAAATTTATTTCATAACTTGTCAATGGCCTTTACCAGGAGATGCTATATAGCGACTAACAATACTAACTGTATGTGAAATGTTGGGTCAGGTACATGTAGGGTTACTATGCGCTGTCACAAGGGTCTATAAGGCGTCAACCATGTCCGATTTAAATTTTAGACGTGCCGAACAACCCAAAGCGAGGATCTTTGCTAGATAATTAGGGTTAAACATGCAAGTAAATATCTTTACAACTAAGAGAGAGAGAGATTACAACCTTTGTAGTCCGCTTCTTCGTTTCATAAGCTCCGAGTAGTAGTCCCTTCGCCGCGATCCATGATCTTCCGAACTCAAGAGAAGCTCTACAACCCGAATGATCCATGCTTGCTTGAAATCTTCCTTTTCTAAGATGATCTACCTTGAAATTTCTTTAACTCAAGCTCTCACTCACTAATCAAGTATTAATGAAGTGAACACCCTAATCTAATTGGCTAGATTAGATGAGGATGATGAAGTAGGATTTATGCTCTCTTTTATTATCAATTTCTTACACTAAAACATCACAATAGAAAAACCTAGAAAGCTTTTCAAGAGCTCAAGGAAGAAGAAGAATGAATTATTCTTTTATGATGAATAATGATTTTTGTTATATCATTACAATTGCAACCATGGTTAAGTCAAGAAGACTTAACCATTGTAGAGATTTGACTAGGGTTAAAGGGTGTGGGTTGGGTTAAGAAAATATCTCCAAAAATATCTACACAAAATATCTTTGCAAGAAACAAAACAAAAGCTTCTAGAAGCTTCTAGAAATAATTAACCAAATCAAACCCTAACCATGTTTAATCTCTACTAATCATTTTGCATTAGTAATCATAACATGTTACAATAATATATATCACATATATAATATATTTTTGTAACAAAAGAAAATAATACAATTAACATATATCGCATATATATCAATATATTATCCGGTGAGAAAATGAAATAATAAAGCGAGCCAATATTATATAATGTAATGTAATATATCACATATATAATTATATATTAAATTATCGAATCAACACTTGATCCGACAATCCGGCTATTTCTCAAATAACCGACTAATATAAACTGTATCATTTTATTGAATCAACACTTGATCCGATGACCCGGCTATATCACATATACCCGGCCGATATCAAATATCGCGAGAATAGAATACGGTATCTCATATCGTATTATCCTCGGTCCCGCACATATCACATATGTGCTCCTACTCCGTTTTGCCCGAGTCAAGAAACCTCAGTGTAGGACTCTAAAGAATCGTCAATACGCCGGTAGCATGTGATGATCATATCAAACACCCACAAGCTGCAAGCGGTCAGCTAAACGTAACAGCCACCCAGGTATTGAGCGATCAGAAGATCAACAAGCAAGCCTGTACATTCTCCTGTGAATCCAATTAGTAACACTACAGTATAGTCCGGTCTCTTCGTCTGATATGTTGTATATCTATTCTAGGGGTGGTATACGTCAGACCTCAGTAACCGATAAGTCGTGTCGATGTGAGGCTCATAACAGGTCGAGAACCTACTGATAACACTTACCAGTAGTACTCAATATCCGCCCTGGCCAGGGACTTCCAGTTATAGCCAATCGAACACAGCACAACATCAACTCCCTATACCGGGAGAGACGAAACCCCTCCTATCGCTCATTGCCTCCATGTGATTCGGGACTGTACCCAAAAGCCACCGTTTTGCACGCCCTCTTGGACGTGGTAAGGTGGAAATCAAAGCACAGTAGGAATCACACAAGACTCTATGACGATCTCGGGTCTACAGACTAACCTGTACCAGTGTCACCAGAGAACTGCCATCTGACGTGAGGTATAATACCATCTGGGAGTTCTCGGCGAGTCCGTCCAGTGTACCCAGTCTCCACTGAGCACCCGTATACTATCTCTGATATCAAACATCAATGGATATGGGATCATCCATCGCCCATCTACATGGGTCAAGAAGCATACACTAGTCTACTCTGGTATATCCATGCCCTGTCTCGATATACCTGCGACTAGGAACATTTGAAGGATGTACTTAGCGACTACACTGTCCCCACTAGTATGATCTCATCATAGTCCCAGTAGTCGAGTACATATCCTAAGGGCTTTATCAAAATGTGAGAACTAGACAGTAAACTAATACAAGTCAACATGTTAAGATAAAGTGAAACCAAATAGCATACTATCATGACGAGCAAGAAAGTCCTCTCTCTATATATCCAAGTATCCATTATAATATACATCATATGTACAACAATAGCCTCTAGGGCATATATATAACTAACAATCTCCCACTTGCACTAAGGCCAGATGTTGTAGTATCTCATACCCAGCATCCCGAAGAGTCTCTCAAATTGTGTCTGGAGAATGGCCTTCGTGAGTGGATCCGCAGTGTTGTCCTTCGTATCAACTCTCCTGACCTCGATCTCCCTGCGATCAACTATCTTCCGGATCAGGTGATACCGCCTCAGAATATGTCTAGACTTCTGATGGGACCTGGGTTCCTTGGCCAAAGCCACAGTTCCATTGTTATCGCAATACAAAGGTATTGGATGCTCAATGGACGGAACCACACCAAGTTCAGTAATGAACTTCTTTATCCAGACAGCCTCTTTGGCAACATCGTTGGCAGCGATGTATTCAGCCTCCATCGTCGAGTCTGCAACGGTATCCTGTTTGGAACTCTTCCAACACACCGCCCCTCCGTTGAGGGTAAAGACAAATCCCGAGTGCGACTTAGAGTCATCCTTATCACTTTGGAAGCTCGAATCGGTAAAGGACTCCACCTGGAGTTCTCCGTTACCATACACCAAGAACATCTCTTTAGTTCTTCTCAAGTACTTGAGAATGTTCTTCACAGCTATCCAGTGACTCTCTCCAGGATCTGCTTGATACATACTCACTACACCTAGTGAGTATGCTACATCGGGTCTGGTACATAGCATCACATACATGATAGAGCCTACTGCCGAAGCATAGGGTATCCCTTGTATGCGAGCTCTTTCCAAATCAGTCTTTGGAGACATCTCTTTGGAGAGAGTGAGTCCAGAGATCGTGGGTAGGTTCCCACGCTTGGATTCTTCCATACTAAACCTCTTTAGTATGGTGTTAATGTACCTGGATTGGGACAATCCCAGTATCCGTTTAGATCTATCTCTATAGATCATAATTCCCAGTATGCAGGAGGCATCACCTAGATCTTGTTAGTTATATGTATGCCCTAGAGGCCATTACTATACATAGGATGTATATTGTAGTGGATGCTGGGACATATATAGGTAGGACTTTCTTACTCGACATGATAGTATGCTATCTGGTTGCTCTTTATCTTAACATGTATACTTGCTGTCTCTCTATTACATGTTGATAAAAGCCCTTAGGATGTGTGCTCGACTTCCAGGACTATGATGTAGATCATACTAGTGGGGCCTGGGTAGTCCATGAGTACATCCTTCAATGTTCCTAGTCGTGGGAATATCGAGACAGGGCATCGATATTCCAGAGTAGACTAGCGTATATCTTCTCGACCTATGTGATGGGTGATGGATGATCCCATATCCATTGGTGTTTGACATCAGAGATGGTATGTGGGTGCTCAGTGGAGACTGGGTACACTGAACGGACTAGCCGAGAACTCCCAGATGGTATTATACCTCACGTCAGATGGCAGTTCTCTGGTGACACTAGTACAGCTTAGTCTGTTGACCTGAGATCGTCATAGAATCTTGTGTGTCTCCGACCGTGCTTTGATTTCCACCCTACCACGGCTCTACTGAGTCGTGCAAACATGTGGTTTTTGGGTACAGTCCCGATTCACATGGAGGCAATGAGCGATAGGAGGGGATTCGTCTCTCCCGGTATTGGGGGTTGATGTTGCGCTATGCTCGACTGGCCATAACTGGAAATCCCTGGCCAGGGTTGCACTGATTTACTGGTAAGTGTTATCAGTAGTTTCATGCTTGTCATGGACCTTACATCGGCATGACTTATCAAGCTACTGGGATCTGACGTTTACCACCCCTAGGCGAGATATGCGACATATCAGACGAACAGACCGGACTGTACGGTAAGTGTTACTGGTTGGATTCACAGGAGTGTGAGCGGGCTTGCTCGTTGATCTTCTGATCGCTCAATACCCGGGTGGCCGTTACGTTTAGCAGACCGCTTGCGGCCTGTGGGTGTTTGATATGATCATCACCTGCTACCGGCGTATTGACGAGTTTTTAGAGTCCTACACAGAGGTTTCCTGGCTCAAGCGAAACGAAATAGGAGCGCATATGAGATATGTGCGGGACCGAGAATAATACCAGTATGTGATACTGAATTCTATTCTCGCGATTTGTATCATCGGACGGTTAAATAAGATATAGCCGGGTTACCGAATCAAATGTTGATTCGATATATTGATACACTTGATATTAGTCGGTTATATGCAATATGACCGGATCATTAAATCAAGTGTTGATTTAATGATTTAATGTATAATTATATATTTGATATATTACTTTACATTAACTAGTATTTGTTCACTTAAGATTGATTTTCTCACTTGATGTGCACAAGTTGCATATGTGATATATTTTTGTGCACTAGTTTGTATCATGTTTGATGATACATGCAAACTTGGGTGTGTGTATCACTTTACCCATGTTTAGGTTAATGGTTAGGTTTTATTTATTTTATTTATTTATTTTTGGCATAAAATAAAATGGTGGTTTTCTTTCTTTGCTTCAAGCTTCATGAAGCTTCTTAGCATCTTTGAAAATTCTTAACCATTTTGTTTTTTCCTTTAACCTAACCATTACACCTAAACCCTAGTTTATTCTCTACATGTGTTAACTTCACCCATGGTTGCATTATGATAAGCATCACTTGAATTTTCTTTTAAGATAATTCATTTTCTTTTCTTCTTCTTCTTCTTCTTCATGAAGTGAAGAAACCTTTCTTGAAAATTTTCAAGTGAGAAATCCAAATCCAAAGTGAACCCACTTCCTATTTCTTCATCCTCTGCCACTTGCCATGTTGTATAGGGTGTTTTCTTCACAAGGTTCGTGACCAAGTGAAGATGGAGCTTGAGTTAGAGTCGTCTCGACGTAGATCATCTTCGGCACCGAAGTCAACGATCTAGCCCGCTCATTTCTCCGATGAAACCAACGCTAGAGTCCGGGATTCCGATGATCGCAGCGGAGGGACGTCATCACGGAGCTAAAGAAGTGGAGGATCGGATCTACAAAGGTTGTAATCCCTTTCACTTGTAGTTAAAGTAGTTAACTTGTTTAGTTTTGCCTTACCTCTAGTTAACGATCTAGCATTAGGGTTCTTTGGCATATGGAAAATTTGATTTTGGCATGGTTGATCAGTTGTAGAACCTCATGTGTGTGCCTAGGAACCCTACAGATCTTTCATTGAGAATCTTTGTGACAAGAAGAGCTTGACCGATTGCAGCATAGGAACATCATTTCCTATTAAGAGTATGTCATCTACGTATAATACGAGGAAGACAACCTTACTCTCTGCAATCTTCTTATAGATACAAGGTTTATCTACGTTTTTGATGAAGTCAAACTCTTTGACTACAACATCAAAGCAGATGTTCCAACTCCGCGATGCTTGCTTTAACCCATAGATGGATTTAAGCAGCTTGCACAACTTTCCGCTGCTCCCACTATCTACGAAGCCCTCTGGCTGAGTCATGTACACGCACTCTTCTAAATCACCATTTAGAAAGGCGGTCTTAACATCCATCTGCCAGATTTCGTAGTCATGGTATGCATCAATGGCAAGTAAGATCCGGATGGACTTAAGCATAGCCACTGGAGAAAAGGTTTCGTCATAATCCACACCTGGTCGTTGACGAAAACCCTTTGCAACAAGTCTAGCTTTGAAAGTCTCAACTTTTCCATCTACACCAAGTTTCCTTTTAAAGATCCACTTGCTCCCAATGGGTTTTACCCCTTCAGGAGCAACTTCCAAAGTCCATACTTTGTTGGTGTACATGGATTCCATCTCAGATCGCATTGCATCCAGCCATTTCACAGAGTCACCACTCGTGATGGCCTGCTCGAAACTAGTCGGGTCATCATCTTCCATGATGCAATCCTTACTCCCACCATCAATGAGAAAACCGTAGTATCTCTCAGGTGGATGAGAAACCCTACTAGATCGGCGGAGAGGCTGGGGTTCGTCGGGAACTACTGAATCCTCTGGTTCCACTAAATCTTCAGTTGCAGTTTGTGTCGCTGGAACTTCTTCCAGCTCTACCTCTTTTCCACTAATTTCTTTTGCAAGAAATTCCTTTTCTAAAAATGTGGCATATTGAGAAACAAACACTTTTTGTTCTTCAGCGTGGTAGAAAAAATATCCTTGGGAATTCTTAGGATATCCCACAAACTTACAAAGAGCTGATCGTGCCTCGAGTTTGTCCGGATTTTGCTTTTCGACATAGGCTGGACAACCCCATATCTTAACTCGTTTAAGATACGGTCTCTTCCCACTCCATATCTCATATGGTGTGGTAGGTACAGATTTAGATGGAACTTGATTCAATAGGTATGCTGCTATCTCAAGTGCATAACTCCAGAAGGAAATAGGCAACTCAGGAGTGCTCATCATAAAGCGCACCATATCTAATAGGGTGCGATTCCTCCGCTCTGATACACCGTTGTGCTGTGGTGTATAAGGAAGAGTAAGCTGAGAGAGAATCCCATTCTCTTTTAGATAGTCTAGGAACACATTGCTCAAGTATTCTCCTCCTCGATCAAATCGAAAGATCTTAATACTTTTGCCCTTTTGGTTCTCTACTTCGTACTTATATTCTCTGAATTTCTCAAAAGCTTTAGACTTGTGTTTCATCAGGAACACATGTCCGTATCTTGAGAGATCGTCAGTGAATGTAATGAAGTAGGAAGAACCGTTCCTGGCATGTGTAGACATAGGACCGCATACATCACTATGTACCATCCCTAAGAGCTCCTCAACTCTTTCTCCGTGTCCACTAAACGGAGTTTTGGTCATTTTACCTTTGAGACATGAATGGTAAGTATCATAAGATGATAATTCGAACGGATTCAAATATCCATCCTTATGTAACTTAGCTAGCCGTGTCGCATTGATATGACTAAGTCTACAATACCACAAGAAGGATTCGTTCATTTCTGAACTTTTCCTCTTGTGTGTGTTTTGTATATTAAGGACTGTATTTTGATTGAGAATGAATATGCCATTATGTAACGAGCCCGATCCAATCAACTTTTGATTTAGGAAGATATTCATAACATTACCCTGTATTACAAAATTATACCCTTCTTTACTTAATAAAGAAACTGATATAATGTTGCACATCATGTTCGGTATATAATAGCACTCATTCAGAATCAATGTATTACCACTTGGTAATACAAGGTGATATTCGCCAACTGCTTTGGCCGCAATATTTGTACCATTCCCTACTTGTACGGAATGATCACCCTTTCCCAGTTCTCTACCTTTACGTAGCCCACGTAACAATTTACATATGTGGGATCCCGATCCGGTATCTAATACCCAGGACATAGGGTGAACTGAGAAACAGTTCTCAATAACTAACACACCCGAAGAAGATGCATCAACATGCTTGTTCTTCGTTTGGGCGGCGTGAGAACCCAGATATTCTCCTATTTCCTGTTCAGTCTTACAACACTTATAAGAAAGAACAGGACCAACGTTCCCCTGCTCAGTATAATAAGGAGGTTCAGTCAATACATCTATATTATTATCTTGATTAAGTCCTGACATGGTCGCTACCTGGAGAGAGAGAAGGAAACACTTTAGTGTATGCTTTTGCAAGATTAGATTGGTTATTATCTTATCTAATCAGGATGTCTCCCACTGATCTTCCTTCAAACCCTAAAAGGTAAGATTAGCCGGGATTAATTACACCCTACAATTTCGTCAATCTTTCAGCCAGATCAGTGTTGGTACTTTGAGGGAGGTTCCCCGTGCTTTCGCACGGACCTAATTAAAATAAACCTCGTTTTCCCAGAGGCTTAACCCCGTTAACACCTTTCTAGACACCTACTTGATCGGCTAATTGTCCTGTGTAAAATTCTCTCAGGAGTAACTCTTACTCGCAGTGGGTATCGGGATCCAACTATCTCATAGTAGGTATGCAATCTTATTACAAATTTCAACACTTGAAATTCCCAATTATTCTTTTGCCCCTAGCAACTTATGACCTTAACATAGTCAACAAATCATAATTGCTAGCCAAGTTCAACCCGTCATTTCCCGATTGAATTAAACCCACCTGCACGACCCTTAACATAGTCAACAAAGTCGTACAACTACCCTAATCCAATCACATCTCATGTTTTTAACAGATAAGCACTAAATAGCTACCGCACACTACGCCTTAACATAGTCAACAAACGTAGCACGAATACTAAGTAGTATTTATCTGAAATGACGTAGGGCTACGCAGGTTTTTCAGAAAACCATGAGCGTAATGAACTTGATATCGTTGTAGAAACAAGTGATTTTGAAAAGGAGTGTTTTTGAGGCTTTTCCAGTTTCGCTAAAGAGGTCACTCCCGGTGAAGGGATCTCGGCTCTTTTCCCATCGAATAAGGTGCAGGGTATATCATATATACCGCGGTGCAAAGCAAGAACTATTTAAGCTGTCAAAAACTAAACCGTGATTTTGTAGCATCTGCTAGTTTTGCTAAAGAGGTCACTCCCGGTGAAGGGATCTCGGCTCTTTCCCTATCGAATAAGGTGCAGGGTATATCATATATACCGCTGTGCAAAGCAAGACTGTAGCTACCTTTTTATAAAGTTTTGATTCTACAATATCTTTTAGGTTTCTTTTATTTTATTAATCTCATTAATAAAATCCCATCAATTATGCTTCCTAAGCATCATAGAAGAAACGAAAGCTGTAATATTTATATATCATATATATAGTATAAGCATTCGTCTCAGGCAGTAATATGATCTCATCACAGAACATTGCAGCAGAAGATAACATATGAAACATTGGATATACTAGGACGTCCGTATTTTACATCGAGCCTGTATAAAACACGGATTCCACGGTCGTGATGAATAGCCAAACCCACATCTCTAAACCCCTATGAGAGCGGCAAGCAACACTGCCAATTCTAGGGTTAGGAGACCCGGTTACTTCTGCTCTCCTCCTTAGGTCTACCTAATGCGGAAAAATAAATAATATACAATGGTGACGTCATCCTCATCCCGGAAGTGCCCCAATAAAAGAATATTACATACAAATGAATTTTACATGACTGAAAATAAAAACCCTCATCTCACATAAAACCCCCGGCTATTCAGAACACGACGATCCAATACAACATATCACAGCAACACATAATATCTCATATCATCAACGTAGGCAAGTATGCGTATCCCGATAGTCGTTGATGTATAGCAACGAAGCCGGCGATACACCACATACTACGCTTACAGTCACAGAAAAGAAAGTGTAAAACTACAACATTTGGAATCCACAATCTCTTTAGACATCATAAATCCGAAATATCACATACTTCGCATTCATGCCTAACTATATGAATTCCACATATTGTATCACATTTCAGATAAATAGATAATATTAAACTTTCCGATCGAATAATCAAACACCCAAGAATTCCCAAATAGCTCAACACTTGAGCGGAGTTCAAAAAACCCAGAACATATCACCGCCCCAGTGAGCCAGCCGTAGAAGGGTCAAACCAACGCCTCACATGTGGCAACGCCAAACTACCACAAACCCCAGGGTTCAGTGGAAGTTTTGACGGTCATATAATCGAGTCAAGGTTACGTTTTTCTAGAGGGTCCACATATTGCTTGCATGTTTTTCCGAAAGTTTTAAACTCAAGAAATATTCAACACTTGAAAATTTTTTGTGTCGGGAAAAAGCGAGTTACTAATATCCGTTCGAACATTTTAACATGTTCTAAATTATCCGGAAAACAAAACGAAATTAAACTTTCCGATCGAATCAACGAATACAAAAGATCTCCAGAGAACTCAACACTTGAGCAAGATTAAAAATTCCCAGAAGTATATACTAATACCTACGGATCAACCCTTCTAATACGAGGCCTTAACTCCCAAGTACGGCCGCGGAACCGCCGCGGGAAGCATGTTCCTGCCGCGGTTCCGCGGCGACTTTAGGGAGTCGGGGGCTCGTATTTTACAGTAATCCTTAGAATTGGCTGCTGAATTTTCTGAGTATTTTTAATGTTGAAAAAACCACCTTTTAAAAAAATTTCCAGAGAGGGGGTCATTTTTGACGTTTCGGGGTTCGATCGGACTTTTAACTTCGTATACACGTCGCCTAATGCTCTAGCTTGGCTCTGATACCATTGTAGGGTTACTAGGCACTGTTACAAGGGTCTATACGGCGTCAACCATGCCCGATTTAAATTTTAGACGTGCCAAGCAACCCAAAGCGAGGATCTTTGCTAGATAATTAGGGTTAAACATGCAAGTAAATATCTTTACAACTAAGAGAGAGGGATTACAACCTTTGTAGTTCGCTTCTTCGCTTCATAAGCTCCGAGTAGTAGTCCCTTCGCCGCGATCCATGATCTCCCGAACTCAAGAGAAGCTCCACAACCCGAATGATCCATACTTGCTTGAAGTCTTCCTTTTCTAAGATGATCTACCTTGAAATTTCTTTAACTCAAGCTCTCACTCACTAATCAAGTATTAATGAAGTGAACACCCTAATCTAATTGGGTAGATTAGATGAGGATGATGAAGTAGGATTTATGCTCTCTTTTATTATCAATTTCTTACACTAAAACATCACAATAGAAAAACCTAGAAAGCTTTTCAAGAGCTCAAGGAAGAAGAACAAGAATGAATTATTCTTTTGTGATGAATAATGATTTTTGTTATATCATTACAATTGCAACCATGGTTAAGTCAAGAAGACTTAACCATTGTAGATATTTGACTAGGGTTAAAGGGTGTGGGTTGGGTTAAGAAAATATCTCCAAAAATATCTACACAAAATATCTTTGCAAGAAACAAAACAAAAGCTTCTAGAAGCTTCTAGAAATAATTAACCAAATCAAACCCTAACCATGTTTAATCTCTACTAATCATTTTGCATTTGTAATCATAACATGTTACAATAATATATATCACATATATAATATATTTTTGTAACAAAAGAAAATAATACAATTAACATATATCGCATATATATCAATGTATTATCCGGTGAGAAAATGAAATAATAAAGCGAGCCAATATTAGATAATGTAATGTAATATATCACATATATAATTATACATTAAATTATCGAATCAACACTTGATTCGACAATCCGGCTATTTCTCAAATAACCGACTAATATAAACGTATCATTTCATCGAATCAACACTTGATCCGATGACCCGGCTATATCACATATACCCGGCCGATATCAAATATCGCGAGAATAGAATACGGTATCTCATATCGTATTATCCTCGGTCCCGCACATATCACATATGTGCTCTTAATCCGTTTTGCCTGAGTCAAGAAACCTCTGTGTAGGACTCTAAAGAATCGTCAATACGCTGGTAGCATGTGATGATCATATCAAACACCCACAAGCTGCAAGCGGTCAGCTAAACGTAACAGCCACCCAGGTATTGAGCGATCAGAAGATTAACAAGCAAGCATGTACATTCTTCTGTGAATCCAATCAGTAACACTACCGTACAGTCCGGTCTCTTCGTCTGATATGTTGCATATCTAGTCTTGGGGTGGTATATCAGACCCCAGTAACCGATAAGTCGTGTCGATGTGAGGCTCATAACAGGTCGAGAACCTACTGATAACACTTACCAGTAGTACTCAATATCCGCCCTGACCAGGGACTTCCAGTTATAGCCAATCGAACACAGCACAACATCAACTCCCTATACCGGGAGAGACGAAACCCCTCCTATCGCTTATTGCCTCCATGTGATTCGGGACTGTACCCAAAAGCCACCGTTTTGCACGCCCTCTTGGACATGGTAAGGTGGAAATCAAAGCACAGTGGGAATCACATAAGACTCTATGACGATCTCGGGTCTACAGACTAATCTGTACCAGTGTCACCAGAGAACTGCCATCTGATGTGAGGTATAATACCATCTGGGAGTTCTCGGTGAGTCCGTCCAGTGTACCCAGTCTCCACTGAGCACCCGTATACCATCTCTGATGTCAAACACCAAAGGATATGGGATCATCCATCGCCCATCATATGGGTCAAGATGCGTATACGCTAGTCTACTCTGGTGTATCGATGCCCTGTCTCGATATACCCTCGACTAGGAACAATTATAGGATGTACTCATAGACTACGCTGGCCCCACTAGTATGATTTCATCATAGTCCCAGTAGTCGAGTACATATCTTAAGGGCTTTATCAACATGTGAGAATTAGACAGTAAACTAATACAAGTCAACATGTTAAGATAAAGTGAAACCAAATAGTATACTATCATGACGAGCAAGAAAGTCCTCTCTATATATATCCAAGTATCCATTATAATATATATCATATATACAACAATGGGCTCTAGGGCATATATATAACTAACAGTACAAACCATGGCATATATAAAACTACCCATGGCATTTGAATACGGAACATTCGACATATACTTAATCTCATCCCTTATTTGCGGTGATGAACGAGTTGAATGTTTGAAATGAGCTGACAACGGAGTACTTACAGATTTAGTGTCTGCCATGCCAAAACTGTAGGGTTCCCTAGGGTGGCAGCAAGGTTTCGGGAGGCATTGTCCATGACAATTTCAAATTTTTGCCGTTCTAAAGAACCCTAACTTAGAATCTTAACTAGAGATTTAGACGAACTAGCAATGCAAACAACTTTACATTTAAGTGAATGAGGAATACAACCTTTGTAGACCGGTCTTTCACTTCTAAAGTTCCGTGTAGTAGTCCCTTCGCTCCAAGTAGTGAACACCCGAACTCTTGTAAGGGTTCACATGAAGAAATGAACAAGCTTGCTGGAAGTCTTCGAGGCCGAAGATGATCTACGTCGAGGAGACTCAAGCTCATGCTACCTCTTCACTAATGGTAGATTAGTGAAGCAAACACCTTAAACTAAATGACTAATATAGTAGAGGATGATGAAGTAGGAATTGGGCTCACTTTAGATTTATTTTTCTCACAATATTTCTTCACTATTTCAAAAGCTAGCAAGCTTTTTCATGAGGAAGAAGAAGAAGAAGTGGAGATGAGAATGAAACTCATGAGGTGAGAATAGCAACCGTGGGTGAGTTAGTGTCATACACCAACTCGTGTAGAGATTAAACCATGGCTAACAATAATACTTAGGTTAATAAATATCTACAAGTAAAACAAAATTAGTGGATTTGGTCAATGGTTCCACAAGTTTCTACAAGTTTCAACCATGTGACTAATTACTAACTAATTTGATTTACTTTAAATAAATAAAACCCATCATTATTATAAGCATGGTGTGAGTCTCATACACCTATGTAGCATGTGGCATCAAGCATGATACAAAATAATGTACATTAATATATATCACATATATACTAAGTGTACACAACTGAGAAAAAGAAATGCTTAAGTGAGAAAAATTAGTTAATGTAAATTAATATATCACATATATAATTATACATTAAATTATTAAATCAACACTTGATTTAATAATCCGGCTATATCATATATAACCGACTAATATCATATGTATCAACTTATCGAATCAACACTTGATCCGATAACCCGGCTATATCACATATAACCGACCGATATCACATATTGCGAGAATAGAATACGGTATCACATACTCGTATTAATCTCGGTCCCGAACATCTCACATAAGTGCTCCTACTTCGTTTCGCATGAACCAGGAAACCTCTGTGTAGGACTCTAAAGACTCTCAATACGCCGGCAGTAGGTGATGATCATATCAAACACCCACAAGCCGCAAGCGGTCTGCTAAACGTAACGGCCATCCGGGTATTGAGCGATCAGAAGATCAACAAGCAAGCCTGCTCATACTCCTGCGAATCCAATCAGTAACACTATCGTACAATCCGGTCTCTTCGTCAGATATGTCACATATCGCAGCCTGGGGGTGGTATAACGTCAGACGCCAATAGCGTGATAAGTCATGCCGATGCAAGGTCCATAACGGTTCGAGAAACTACTGATAACACTTACCATTAGATCTCAGCAACCCTTGTCAGGGATTTCCTGTTATGGCCAATTGAGCATAGCGCAACTTCAACTCTCAATACCGGGAGAGACAAATCCCCTCTTATCGCTCATTGCCTCCATGTGACTCGGGACTGTACCCAAAAACCATCTTTTTACACGATCTCTTGAACGTGGTATGGTAGAAATCAAAGCACAGTGGGAATCACACAAGACTCTATGACGATCTCGGGTCGACAGACTAACCTATACCAGTGTCACCAGAGAACTGCTATATGACGATAGATATTATACCATCTAGGAGTTCTCGGCGGGTCCGTTCAGTGTACCCAGTCTCTACTGAGCACCCGTATACCTTCTCTGATGTCAAACACCAATGGATATGGGATCATCCATCGCCCATCATATGGGTCAAGAAGAGTATATGCTAGTCTACTCTAGAGTATCGATGCCCTGTCTCGATACTCCCACGACTAGGAACATTTGAAGGATGTACTTGCCGACTACCTCTGCCCCACTAGTATGATTTGCATCATAATCCTGGTAGTCAAGTACTCATCCTAAGGGCTTTATCAACATGTAATAGAGAGACAATAAGTGCACATGTTAAGATGAAGTGCAACCAGATAGCATACTATTATGTCGAGCAAGAAAGTCCTCCATATATATGTCCAACATGTACAGTAGTGGCTTATAGGGCATACATATAACTAACAATCTCCCACTTGCACTAAGGCCATTTGTTGCAGTATCTCATACTTAACGTTCTATAGAAGTCTCTCTAGGGAAAGGCCTTTGTGAGTGGATCCGCCGTATTATCCTTCGCGTCAACTCTCCTAACCTCGATCCCTTGGAGATCAACCATCTCCCTGATCAGATGATACTGTCCTCAGAATATGTCTGGATCGCTGATGGGATCGGTGTTCGGCTAAAGCCATAAATCCATTGTAGTCATAATAACAGTTATTGGACGCTCAATGGTAGGAACCTTGTTCATCTCATGAACAAGAAATGTCCAGACAACCACTTTGGTAGTATCGTTGGTAGCGATGTATCTAGCCTTTATCGTCTAGTATGCCACGGTATTTAGCTTGGAACTCTTTCAACATACCGTCCCACCACTGAGGGTAAAGACAATGCCTGTGACTGATTTTCAGTCGACCTTATCACCGTGGAAGGTTGAATCAAGAACATTCATTTAGTGCTTCTCAAGTACTTAAGAATGTCCTGCACAGCTGTCCAGTGATTCTCCAAAAATCTGATTGATTCCTGATCACCACAACTAGTGAGTCATCTACATCTGGTCTGGTACATAACATCGCATACATGTTAGAGCCTACTGCCGAAGCATAGGTTATCCTTTGCATGCGAACTCTCTCCAAATCAGTTTCGGGAGACATCTTTTCGGAGAGAGTGATTCCTGAGTAGGTGGGCGAACCACCACGCTTAGAATCTTCCATACTAATGTATTTGGATTTGGGACACTTCCAACATCCACTTAGATCTATCATCATAGATCATAATCTACAAGATGTAGTAGGTATCATCCAGATCTTCTATTGAGAATCCTTGTGATAAGAGGAGCTTGACCAAGTGTAGCATAGGAAACCATTTTCTATCAAAAGTATGTCATCTACGTACAATACGTGTAAGACAACCTCACCCTCTACAACCTTCTTGTATATACAAGGTACATCTACCTTTTTGATGAAGTCAAACTCTTTGACTGCCACATTAAAAAAGATGTTCCAACTCCGGGATGCTTGCTTTAATCCCGATGGACTTAAGCATAGCTTTGAAAGTCTCAGCTTTTCCAACTACACCAAGAATCTTCTCAAGATCTATTTGCTCCCAATTGGTTTTACCCCTTCAGGTGCAATATGCAAAGTCATACTTTGTTGGTGTACATGGATTCCATCTTTGATTGCATAGCATCCAGCCAATACACAGAGTCCCCACTTGTGATGGCCTGTATGAACCTAGTTAGGCCATTATCTACCATGATGCAATCCTCGCTCCTACTGTCACCGAGAAGTAGTATCTCTCAAGTGGATGAGGAACCCTATCAGATTCACGGAGAGGCTGAGATTCGTTGGAGACTATTGAATCCTTTGGTTTCACCAAATCATCACCTGTTAGTTTGTCTAGCTGGAACTCCTTCCAGTTCTACCTCATGACCATAAATTTCTTCATAAGAAATTCCTTTTCTAAAAAGGTGGCATGCTGAGAAACAAAACACCTTTTGTTCCTCAGTGTGGTAGAAGATATACCCTCATGAATGTTCGGGATATCCAACAAACTTATACAGAATTGACCTTACCTCGACTTTGTCCGGATTCTGCCTTTCAACATAGGCCGGACAACTCCATATCTTAACTCGTTTAAGACATGGTCTCTTCCCATTCTATATCTCATATGGAGTGGTAGGATCTGATTTGGATGGAACCCTTTTCAATAGGTATGCAGCTTCTCAAGTGCATAACTCCAAAAGGAAACAGGTAACTCAGCAACACTCATCATAGAGCGCGCCATATTTCATAGGGTGCGATACCTCCGCCCCGATACACCGTTGTGCTGTGGTGTATACGAAGGAGTAAACTGAGAGAGAATCACATTCTCCTTTTGGAAACTCCAGGAACTCCATACGCAAGTATTTTTCTCCTCTATCACATTGAAGGACTTAATACTTCTACCCATTTGGTTCTTAACTTCAAACTTATATTCCTTGAATTTCTCAAAAGTTTCAGACTTGTGTTTCAACAGGAACACATGTCCGAATCTTGAGAGATCGCCGATTAATGTAATGAAGTACAAAGAACCAACCCCGGCATTTGTAGACATATGACCGTATACATCATCATGTATCCATCCCAAGAGTTCAGTAACTCTATCTCCGTTTCCAGTAAACGGAGTATTGGTCACTTTACCTTTGCGACAAGACTGGCAAGTATCATAAGATGAAAATTCGAACAGATTCTAATATTCATTCTTATGTAACTTAACTAGTCATGTCGCATTGATATGACCTAGTCTACAATGCTACAAGAAGGATTCGTTTATTTCTGAATTACTCCTCTTGTGTGTGTTCTACATACTTTGAACTGTGGTTTGATTTAGAACGTATATGCCATTTCATAACGTGCTTGATCCAATCAAATCTTGATTCAGAAAAATATTCACAACATTATTCTCCAATACACAATTATATCATTCTTTAATTTAATAAAGAAACTGATGTAATGTCGTATATCAGGTTCGGTATCTAATGACATTTGTTCAGAATCAATGTATTTACTATTTGGTAATATAGGGTGATATTTGCCAACTGACTTGGCTGCAACAATTGCACCATTCTCTAACACTTAGAGATATATCACCTATTCTCAGTTCTCTACCTTTCTTTAGCCCATGTAACAGATTACATATATGAGATCCTTATCCGGTATCTCATACCTAGGACGTAGAGGACACTGAAAAACAGTTCTCGGTAATGAACACACCCGAAGAATATACATCAACATGCTCTTTTCTCGAATGGGTGGCAAAGGAATCCGGATATTCTCCCTATTTCCTGCTCGGACTTATAACAATTATAAGATAGAGCGGAACCAACGTTCCCCAGCTCAGTATAATAAGCAGGTTCGGTCAATGCATCCATATTATTATCTTGATTAAGGCGTGACATGGTCGCTACCAGGAGAGAGAGAAGAAAACACTCTGCGTGCGCTCTTGCAAAATCAGATTGGTTATTATTTTATCTAATCGGGATGGCTCCCACTGTTTTTATCAAATTTTCCTTCAAACCCTAAAAGGTAAGACCAGTCGGGATTAATTACACTCTACAAGTTCGCCAATCTTTCGGTCAGGCCAGTGTTGGTATTTTGAGGGAGGTTCCCCATGCTTTCGCACGAACCTAATTAAAATAAACCTCGTTTTCCCAGGGGCGTAACCCCGTTAACACCTTTCTAGACACCTACTTGATCGGCTAATTGTAATGTGTAAAACTCTCCCAGGAGTAACTCTTACTCGCAGTGGGTATCGGGATCCAACTATCTCATAGAAGGTATGCAATCTCATTGCGAATTTCAACACTTGAAATTCCCGATAATATTTTACCCCTAGCCTCCTATGACCTTGACAAAGGCCAACAAACCATAGGATACTAGTCAAGTTCAACCCGTCATTTCCTGATTGAATTAAAATCACCCGCATGACCCTTGACAAAGGCCAATAAGGTCGCACGACTACCCTAATCCAATCGCATCATATGCTTAAGCAAATAAGCACTAATCAGCTACCGCACACTACGCCTTGACAAAGGCCAACAAACGCAACACGAATACTAAATAGTCCTTATCTGAAATGACGGAGAGCTACGATAGGTTTTTAAGAAAACCTTTTGCGTAATGAACTTGATATCATTGTAGAATCGAGTGATTTTGAAAAGGAGTGTTTTTGAGGCTTTTACTAGTTTTGCTAAAGACGTCACTCCCGCTAAAGGGATCTCGGCTCTTTCCTTATCGAATAAGGTGCTGGACATTTCACAAATACCACTATGCAAAGCATGAACTAAAAAAGCAGCTAAAAATAAAACCGAGTGGGTTGTAGCATCTGCCAGTTTCGCTGAAGTGGTCACTCCCGGTGAAGCAATCTCGGCTCTTTCCTTATCGAATAAGGTGCTGGATATTCTATAAGGAATACTGCTATGCAAAGTAAGAACTAGAGCTACCAGTTTTTAAAACAAGTTTCTACAATATCTTTAGGTTTCTTTTATTTTATTAATCTCATTAATGAAGTCCCATCAAATATGCTTCCTAAGTATCATATAAGAAACGAAAGAATCAATATTTATTATATCTCATATATATAATATAAGCAATCGTCTCAACATATCAAGTGATCACATCACAGAATATCAGCAGCAGAAGAATATATATGAAATATTGGATATACTCGGAATTCCGTGTTTTAAATTAAGCCAGTAAAAAACGCAGATTCCACGGTCGTGATAAATAGCCAAACCCACATCCCTAGACCCCTACGAGAGCGACAAGCAACCCTTCCAATTCTAAAATTAGGAGACCCGGTCTCGACTCCTCGAGATGGTCTCCCACTGGACTCTAGAACTGTAACGTTTAAAAAAAATGTTTAGGTAATTTCCCGATAATCGGTAAATAACTGGTATTTTCCGTAAAACGTAATTATAATTATTTTTCAATATAGGTCTAGTTATACTTATTTTAGATATGTAATTGCTAATATTGGTATTTAATTAGTCTCTTATTAATTGCTAGTTTACTCAAATAATTTTCTTAATTAATTAATTTTAATTGTTATTTTAATCGTACACTTATACTCCAAATTAGCAATAATTACAAATTAGAATGGGTTAATACATGTTTTGTGCACCATGACACATTAAACCAAAATGTAACATGTTTTTGAAATGAAAAGAAATTGTCAAGATGGTTCTTGAAATTTAAAGAAAAACTTAATAGAAAAGAAAATTTAAAAGAAAATAAATAACAAAGAAGTATAGTGGTTAATAATTGAGGTAATTAGGGGGTTATTTGACTTGGAAACTTCTACATAAAACCCACACACATGCTCTTTCTCCTCAGGCCCAGATCTCTGCAGGAAAAATTCTCACTTTCCCCACTTCATTCTCTCTCTCTTTCTCGCTGCTCGTCATGCGATCTGAGAACGAGTTAGGGTTTCGAGACCTCATCGATCGTTCTCCTTGATCTCGTTCCGATGGTTGCTCCACCTGCGAGGGCTCGCGCGGACTATGATTACCTAATCAAGCTTCTCTTGATCGACGACAGCGGTGAGGGTTTCGTTGATTCTCTTTGGTTTTCGATCTTCTTCGATTTGTGCTGGGAGTTTTTGATTATTGATACCGATCTTATTTTATGCGTGTTATTTTGATTAAAATGATGATTTGGATCTTGTATGAATTAGGGATCTTAGAATTTTCAGTGTGAGATTCGCATTTTAGGTGCAGTTTTTTTTCTGCTAGTGATTTAAGCTTGTAGGCAAATCACGATGACCTCAGAATTAGTTTTAGAGTCGGATTAAGTTGATTGTATACGAAATAATAAGTTGGATCTCTTCCCACTCCTAGTTGCGTATAGAAATCCAACAAGTTTTGAACGCTAAATTGCAGGAAATCCCCTCAATTTTTTTAAACAATTAACAGGAGGAAGTAGCTCCAGCTCTAACGAAGTACAATATGGCTGCATACTATTTCTTGTGAACAATCAGTAAATCCATTTTCCTCACCGTTTCTATAACCTCAACAATCATAGAATTTCGAGCTTTCGAGCATATCATTATCTCATATGAAATACTTCCGGTGTCAAATTTGTTAGTGTATATGCCCTAGAGGCCATTACTGTATCATACTAGTTTGTATATTACTTAATGGAAGCTTGGGATATTCACCTTGTATATACAATCTTGCTCAAAATAGTAGTATGCTACTTGGTTTGTTTCTACTTCAATGTGTACATGTGTTTATTTTAGTATATCGCCTATACACATTAGTGGAGCCCTTAGGATCTTTGCTTGATTACCAGCGTTGTGATGGCAGTCACACTAGTGGGGGCTGGGTAATCTATAAGCACATCCTTATGCAGGTCCCTAGTCGTAGGACTATCGAGACAGGGCATCGATACTCCGGAGTAGACTAGCGTATGCGCTTCTCATCCCAGAGTGGGAGATGGTTTGTCCCACAGCCATCAGTACGTCGTACTGGAGATAGTATGCGGGTGCTCGTTAGGTTACGAGTACACTGGACAGGACTCGTCGGGAACTGACCGGTTGGTATTATACCTATCGTCAGTTATCAGTTCCCAGGTGACATGAGTACAGCTTAGTCCGCTGACTTGACACTGTCACTTCGCCTCGAGTGTGTTCCCACTGTACTTTGATTACTACCCTACCACGGCTCAAAGGAGTCGTGCAAACAGGTGGTAGTTGGGTGCGGTCCCGAAGCACTTGGAGGCAGTGACGGTTAGACAGGATTCGTCTCTCCCGGTATTGGGGGTTGACATCGCGCTGTGTCTAGGAGAGCCATTACACGAGTAGTCCCTGGCTAGGGCAAGCGAGATATACTGGTAGGCTTCCAGTGTTATCTCAGGGTGTTTTGGGCTTCACTCCGACACGACTTGTACCGCTATTAGGGGACTGACGTTTACCGCCCCCCTAGGCCCGCCATGTGATGTATCAGACGAACAGACCGGACTGTACGGAGATTGTCACATTCAGGCTCAGTAGGAGTTCAGATGGGTTTCACCTCGTCAGTCTTCTTGTCGGCATCTACCTGGGGACCGTTACGCACAGCTAGTGCCGCTTGCGGTCTGTGGTTAAACCCACTGCCAGCGTAGTGTCGAGTCTTTAGAGTCCCACACAGAAAGCTATTCGCTTTTAGGCAAAAGAGTAGAGGTCGCATGGTTTTGCGACAGGTCGCATGGTTTTGCGACAGGGTCCGGTCACATCCGTGCACTTGTGCACGTACAGTGTCCGGACAGTTAACACTAGCGGGCTTTGGTTTAAGCCAGATCCTAGTGTACGTTTTGGGATTGGTTTTATCCAGTATGTATTCGTGTTCCTCGGAACGCGAATGCGGGTGTGTATGCACAGTTGACGGAGAGACAGAGGCAGAGGATTCTCATTAGGGTTGTTGACCGTTGACTGTTGACTATTGACTTTTTGCTCAACCCTAATGAGAATTTGATATATGATTAACAATAATATTAATTAAGTATTGTGGTGACATGGTTGTTGAGGGGTTGACTTTGTTGACTTGTTGACTTTGTTGACTGGTTGACTAGGTTGGACTAGTTGACCATCATGATGACAATGGCTATCATTTCATGGCAAAGACTTTTCACTTGCTTGTTCTCTTGTGCAATATGAGTGCATGAAATGATATAGCCATTTTGACTTAAACCATTTACACAATACTTGATTACTATTTTTGTGATGATGGTTTTGGATTATGAGAGCCATGTGAGAAAAGTTTTGCTCATTCTATCATTTACATTCTCTCTCTTGTGTTCTTGAGCTCTCATCTCCTTCCTCTTGCTCTCCCTCTCTTTAGTCTATGGTTCACTTGTCTCATGTGTTGAGAACCAAGAACCATAGAGAAAATCCCAACACACTCTCCTCTACTCACTCTAGTTCACAAGGTTTAGCAAACCGAGTGAACTAGTTTCTTCAAAGTTCGAAGAAGAAGCCAAAGGTAGAAGCTTTCAGGTGGATCGATCTTCGGCGCAAGGAGACGACGGGGTGAAGCCGATCCGGACAACCATCGAGGCTTGAAGACGAAGGAGTTCAAGAAAGAAAGGTATAAACCCCTAACCGAGTAGTTAACAACTCCTAGTTAGGTTGTTAGTTAGATGTTTAACAAAGATCCGGTTTTGAGTCCATGTTACCACCTCTAGAAAATTGTTTTTCACCAAATTCCGCATACCCGAAAGTACCGGGAGAGGTAGCATGGACTTACAAAATTGGTTGCTTCTAATTTAAAATTAAGCAATTGTGTCTTATTTAAGAGTTGCATATCCAATTTCATATCTAAAACTTCCATGAAGATGAAGAAAATACCACCTAAGTGCTGAATAAACTCTTAACATATCTACAGGCTGAACTCGCAAGCCCAACCTTTCATGTAAAGAATACATAGAGGATGAGGATTTGATATGCCATCTTTTTGTAGCACATTGATGTAATAAAGCATGCAACAGTCTCTCTCACTCTGCACACACTAAAAGATGCATCCATAGAGGATAATTCTTTTTTCTTTGTAGCGATAGTAGTGATAATTGAACAAAATCCGTTGATTCCCAATAATTTGTGAGGTTTGTTTGTTGTTTATGATGGGGGAGTTGACATCGCTAGTGAATCAGGAGTCATTGGGGGAGTTTGTATCAGATATGCCTATTTTATTGGTTGTGTGAGCATAAGTAGAATGCAACAGGAGGTTATTTGGTTTAAACTGAGCTTACGATCATGATCAGTTGGACAATCTTAGGATTCCTCGGAACCATCGATGTTTTTAGTAGATTTTGATAAACATTTGTTCGGATATGATGTATTCCCAGTAAACTTAGAATTTTAGAATGATGCACTGGATTCCAATATAAGCTTTCTACATTTGACTAAATTATTGCATTCTGGAAAGTTCCCTTGAGGCCAAATGATTGAGAATTCATTAGCTACGTGTGCTTGCGCATGCATGCGTAGGTTGCATCTGCTTACTATTTGCTTATGTGATTTTTGATTACTATATTATAAGTAGCCTTACCTTCTCTCAGTTGAAGATATCCAGTTTCCAGTCATTGGACGTGGATTCAGTTTGTTATCTAACTTATAATAAATTTATAATTTAATTGGCACTAGGAGCGTGAGGAAGTTTATTGAGAGCCTGGTACCATGATTCTAGTTAAGGGCAGGTCAAGATGGGTAATGTTAAGTTTCACTTGGGCATGAACGAAGGAAAGTTGGGGCAAAAGGAAGGACTGTTTGGAATATTTACGCATCATTGAAAATTTACGCATAGTTGACTTGTATCGTTTGTATCCACGACTATCATATATTTATCCTTTTAATTGCTTGTGTGCAATTCTAGGATCGGGTGCAGAGGCGTCGGATGTGGCGTGGAAGAGACAGGGCTGAGATCGGATCAGATTGTCGTGGTGTCCCGGTGAGTAGATGTACACATCTATGGGGGGATCGTCTGGATGGCGCGAGGCGTCCGACATTTAGGGTTGCTAGTAGTAGTTACATTCATATGCATAGCTTTCTAGTTATTCATCTGTTGGCATTGCATGGTTATCTATATACCTATGTGTGATATCACCTCTTAGGACACTTGCACCATTACCATTGGCTTATATTGCACGCGCACTATTCATATGAACACACACGCCTTTGGTAATTGCCATGCCACGATCACTTTAGAACCTGCTTAGTTCAATATCAAACACTTGTATCATACATGATTCATTGGATTGCAAAGCATGTATATACCTCACTTCATTATCATTCTTATATAGATTCCTCGTCATAAATTACATTGCATAATATCGATATCATAGGCATCTATCATATACAACATGTTAGATATTATGATTTCTTGAGGATTTTACTATTGATGAGATTTCTGGATTTTGGGAAAAACCGCAAGAATTTTCCAAACTCATTATGTTTTAAAAGGCAAGTTGCGGTTTTCTCGTGATGTATGTATCGTCCACCATGAGTTTTCATGTTTTCTGTTGGATTTTGAGATCCGATTCGAGGAGTGGATGAACCATCTCGGGTACATGGTGGCCCGGTATGGTATCCCGGGGCAAGAAACTCGAGTTGTAGACGATGAGCCTGGCAGGGGAGGACTACCTACCGGTGATGTCTGGCACGGCGGATATTCGGAGGATACCGACCGTTGTCATGAGATTGGATGATATGGGCCGATCCGGACTGACGGAGCCCAAGGTATTGAGATATTGACATAGTGATACATTGAGGAAAATTTATATACATATTAGTGTCGATGCTTGACACGGATTTTTATTGATTTCATTGATGATATTTCAGTTTATTTCATAAAAAAGTTTTACTAAGTTAAAGATACAAATCTTCTTATACCAGATATTTCATGATTTCGCATTGATTATACATTCATATTGCATCCAGATTTTTGCATCGCATCATATTAGTATATGTAGGCCGTGACACATTTGCGTGCATTCTTGCGATAGCCTTATTAGATGTTACTTACTATTCACGAGTTGGCAACTTACCCCCGTTGTGCCACAGTATCTTGAACGTCCGACCCATCATAATTGTAGCGGCGGGCGTGTTTTTCTTGGCTTCTTTTGCTCGAAATTGCGAATTTGCTCGTATGTGGGTTGTAAGGATTACTTTTATCTCCACTTGTACTATTAATTGTATCTAGTATTCTCCATCTACCACTTATTCCATTGTATATGCGACCTAGTGATGAGACCGTGAGATTTGTGTATATGTTGTTTCTCTGGGGTCGAGCTCACTTGAGCCGACGCGATGCTTTCTTACTTTTGTGTTTTTATATGCTTATTTGCTCGATGATTATACACATTGCGTGTGGTTGTGATTCCGCCTTGGGCGAAGAGCTAGCTCCCGCTTGGGGATGCCATTATTCATTTCATATATGTATTCTTGTTTTGTACCCGTTTGGGGGCCAGTATTTACAAAGGAGACTCTGCCGAAATTTTCTGAAAAATTTGACGATTTAAAAGGTGCTTCATGAAACTTTGTTTTCTTAGAACTCATTTCTTTAAGCAGTTTTCCTTACTCTCTTTTTTATGGTTTAGATTTCTGGGTTTTGGTTTACTTAGATCACGTTACGCCTTTTGACGTCTCGTAATTTAAGTGCCAGTCATGTTCCGTACCTTCGGGTCATGACAAAGTTGGTATCAGAGCATTAGGTTTTGCCTTTTTGAGTGTAGGATGACCCTTGGTAGATGGAGTAGGTAACTTAAGAAGATTGACGTAGCGTGTGTATGTTCCGCGGCATACTTACGAAACGGTACTCCGCTTAAGTGACCTTAGGATATATATATTCCCTCTTTGATCCTGGAAATCTTTAGATTCGATCACAATGTTCCTATCAATCATGTTTCTTATTCCAGCCACTATACCGCCGGAGACTACGAGGGCCAGAGGGCTGCCGCCAGGGATGAGATTAGAGTAGGCTTGTTAAGACGAGGACCGATCAGGGCAGTACGCCTACCCTTCAGGGACAGAGTGATCCGCTTTTTCCAGGCTGGATGGCTAGGCTGGAGTCGAGTATTCAGGACTTGCGACAGATGGTTGGATTGTTAGTCGAGGCCAGCCGAGCTCCGAGAGCCGATGATGTCCCTCTTATTTTAGGGACTATTATTGTACCTGTTGCTTAGGCAGCTGTTTCTGTTGTTACCAAGATTATTTTCGTATCCTTATAGGAGGTTTTGAGGCTGAAGCCTCCAGTTTTTACCGGCACAGATGCAGCGGAGGATCCGTCATTCACAGAGATGTTCTGACGAGATATGGGTTGAGCTTGCGAGTTTTCGTTTAGAAGGTCTTGCTAAAAAATGGTGCGATTCAATCGAGAGAGGCCGAGCTGCAGATTTACACCTATGATGGGGATGAAAATTAGTTTGATAGTTTTACCTTTATAATCGTTTAACATGAACTTCTTAAGAGTAATGTGTGTGATTTGTTAATCAATCTTGTCTAACAATTCATCTTTCAATTGCCTTATTTGAGAAGATAACTTTCACTCACTTAACGGGACACATTGGTGACTTTACCATGGCATTATCATAAGACTAATAAATTGCATTTTTCTTGTGCCAATTAGCTTTTGCCAATGAAGTTGTTACTTCTCAAAAGATTAATCATTTTGATTAGTAGTAGTTCCATACAATGAATGCTTTGAGTACCAATTTGCATACTGTATAATCAACTATGAGTCCAAGACACATTTGATGAGATGTAATTATTTTGATGCTTATGAGATGTTCACCTTGTCAAATATAGGAAGCATGGTGGGTTCTGAGCCATTGGTTTCATTGACAGCTACAACAAACAGTTGCGGTAATTACAGTTGGTGATTCCCATTCCTTTCATTCTGAAGCCTGTTTTCAGTTAAAGCTTCCAATAAAGTAAACAAACATCACAAACTAGGAACAACATGCTCATGACTGCACATCTGCACATACTTTCCTTAATCGAATATTCTGGTGTAACATGACTTAAGAGGCGTTTACTTGTAAGAAGGGATGAAGAGAGATATCACAGATTTTGTTTCGGGATAGGATGAGAGCGGCCTAGAGTAGGCAGAAATCCTATGCTGACAGACGCAGTCGCAGACTCGAGTTCGCCGTTGGCGATCATGTTCTCTTAAGAGTCTTTCCAATATAGGGCGTTATGAGTTTTGTGCGGAAAAGGAAGTTTAGTCCCAGATATGTGGGTCCCTTTGAGATCCTCGAGCTGTAGGGTTCCTAGGCACACTATAGAGGTCTCACAAGGCATTAACCATGCCAATTTTAAATTTTACGGGTGCCGAAAAACTCTAATACGGATCGTTAACTAGATGTCTAGGGGAAAAAGAAACTAGTTTACAACTAAACTAAAAGAACGGAAATACAACCTTTGTAGATCCGTTTCTCCACCTCCATAGCTCCGTGATGAAGTCCCCTCGCTGCACAAATCGCATCCCGGACTCTAGCATCGGCTTCATCGGAGAAATGGGCGGGCTTGGTCGTCGGCTTCGATGCCGAAGATGATCTACGTCGAGGCATCACTAGATCAAGCTCCCACTTCACCAAGTCATGAAACTTGTGAAGAAAACACCCTATACTACTTGGCAAGAGGTAGAGGATGAAGAAATAGGAGGTGGGTTCACTTTAGAATTGGATTTCTCACTCATTTTCACATTTCACCATTGTTGGTAGAAAGCTTTCTTCATAAAGAAGAAGAAGAAGATGATAATGATATGATAAGAATAATCAAGAAAATAGAAAATAGATTATCCTTATCATATAGCAACCATGGTCAAGTAAACTAGTGTAGAGAATCAACTATGGTTCAAGTGAATGGTTAGGGTTAAGAAAAGAGACAAAATGGTCAAACCATTCAAAGCTTCATGAAGCTTCAAAAGAAAGTCCAAAATGAGCCACCATTTTATTTATTTTCCAAATATAAATGAAAATAAATAAATAAATAAATAAATAAGTAAATCAAATAAACAAAACCCTAATCATTAACTTAACCATGGTATGATTCTTTACACAAACCCAAGTGAGCATGCATCATCAAACATGATACAATCAAGTGCACAAAAGTAGATCACATATACAACTTGTGAACTTCAAGTGAGAAAATCCTTTTAAAATGAACCAATACTAGTTAATGCAATGTAATATATCAAATATATAATTATGCATTAAATCATTAAATCAACACTTGATTTAACGATCCGGTCATATCGCATATAACCGACTAGTATCCTATGTATCGGCTTACTGAATCAATCCTTGATTCGATAACTAGGTTATATCGCATACAACCATATCGATACATTCATCGCGAGAATATAATACGGTATCACAAACACGCATTATTCTCGGTCCCGCACATATCTCATATGCGCTCCTATTTCGTTTCGCTTAAACCAGGAAACCTCTGTGTAGGACTCTAAAGACTCGTCAATACGCCGGCAGCAGGTGATGATCATATCAAACACCCACAAGCCGCAAGCGGTCTGCTAAACGTAACGGCCACCCGGGTATTGAGCGATCAGAAGATCGACGAGCAAGCCCGCTCACACTCCTGTGAATCCAACCAGTAACACTTACCGTACAGTCCGGTCTGATCGTCTGATATGTCGCATATCTCGCCTAGGGGTGGTAAATGTCAGACCCCAATAGCTTGATAAGTCGTGTCGATATGAGGCCTATAACAGTTCGAGAAACTACTGGTAACACTTACCAGTAAATCTCAGCAACCCTGGCCAGGGATTTCCGGTTATAGCCAATCGAACACAGCGCAACATCAACTCCCTATACCGGGAGAGACGAATCCCCTCCTATCGCTCATTGCCTCCATGTGATTCGGGACTGTACCCAAAAACCACCGTTTTGCACGCCCTCTTGGACGTGGTAAGGTGGAAATCAAAGCACAGTGGGAACCACACAAGACTCTATGACGATCTCGGGTCAACAGACTACTCTGTACCAGTGTCACCAGAGAACTGCCATCTGACGTAAGTTATAATACCATCTGGGAGTTCTCGGCGAGTCCGTCCAGTGTACCCAGTCTCCACTGAGCACCCGTATATCATCTCTGATGTCAAACACTAATGGATATGGGATCATCCATCGCCCATCTGTATGGGTCGAGAAGGTATACGCTAGTCTACTCTGGTATATCGATGCCCCGTCTCGATACACCCACGACTAGGGACTTTGAAGGATGTACTTATGGACTAACATGTCCCCACTAGTATGATCCGCATCATAGTCCAGGTAGTCAAGTACACATCCTAAGGGCTTTACCAACATGTAACAGAGAGACAATCAGTGTACACGTTAAGGTAAAGATCAACCAGATAGCATACTATCATGTCGAGCAAGAAAGTCCTCCCTATATATGTCCAAGCGCCCACTACAATATACATCCTATGTATAGTAATGGCCTCTAGGGCATACATATAACTAACAATCTCCCACTTGCACTAGGGCCATCTGTAGCAGTGGTTGTAGTATCTCATACTCAACCATCCCATAAAAGTCTCTCTCTGGGAAAAGGCCTTTGTGAGTGGATCCGCCGTGCTGTCCTCTGAGTCTACTCTCCTAACCTCGATCACCCTGGAGATCAACTATCTCCATGATCAGGTGATACTGCCTTAGAATATGTCTGGATCACTGATGGGACCGGCGTTCCTTGGCATATGCCACAACTCCATTGTCACACAATGGGAGGAACAAAGTTCATCTCATGAACCAATATACATCCAGACTGCCTCTTTGGTAGCATCTTAAGTAGCGATGTATCCTGCCTTTATCGTCTAGTATGCCACGGTATCTAGCTTGGAACTCTTCCAACATACCGTCCCTTTACTGAGGGTAAAGACAATGCCTGTGACTGACATTCAGTCGTTTTTATCACCCTGGAACCTTTCCAGTGATTCTCCCCAGGATCGATTGATACCATCTCACTACTACTAGTGAGATTCCTAGCATCCTATTACATCTATCTCATAGATGAATACTTAGGATTTAGGAGCTATCATTTTGATCCTATATGGAGAATCCATGTGATAAGCGGAGATCGACCGAGCGTAGCATAGGAAACTCCTTCCCTATCAAGAGTATGTCATCCACGTACTCTACGAGGATCACCATCATACTCCCTACTACCTTTTCGTTTATACAAGGTTCATCTACCATTTTGATGATATCAAACTCTTTGACTAACACATCAAAACAGATGTTCCAACTCCGCGATACCTGCTTTATTCTATAAAGCATCTTGTACACGTTTCCGCTGCTCTCACTGTCTACGAAGCCCTCTGGCTGTGTACTTATAGACGTCCTTTTCTAAAACATCATTTAGAAAAGCAGTCATGGCACCCAACCGCCAGATATCGTAGTCATGGTATGTAGCCGTGGCAAGTAGGATCTGGATGGACTTAAGCATAGCCAATTGAAAAGGTTTCATCATTATCCAGGCCTGGTCGATGACGAGAAGCTTTAACAAGTCTAGCTTTGAAAGTCTCAACTTCTCCATCTACACCAAGTAATCTTCTCAAGATATACTTGCTCCTGATGGGGATTTAACCCTTCAGATATAGCAACCAAAGTCCATACTTTGTTGGTGTACATGGATTCCATCTCAGATCACTAAGCATCCAGCCATTCTTACAGAGTCCCTACTCTCGATGGCCTGCTCGAAACTAGTTGGGTCATCATCTCATGATGCCATCCTCGCTCCCACTGTCATAGAGAAACCGAAGTATCTCTCAGGTGGGTGAGGAACCCTACTAGATCGGCGGAGAGGCTGAGGTTCGTTGGTTACTATTGAATCCATTGGTTCTACCAAATCATCAGCTGCAGTTTGTATAGCTGGAACCTTTCCAGTTCTACATTACAGACCTTGCCTCGAGCTTGTCCGGATTTTGCTTTTAGACATAGGCTGGACAACCCCAAATCTTAACTAACTTAAGAGATGGGCTCTTCCCTTATCATATCAAATATGAAGTGGTAGGCAACTGATTTGATTTGAACCCTATTCAATAGGTATGCAGCTTCTCAAGTGCATAACTCCCAAAAGGAAATAGGTAACTCAGTAGTACTCATCATAGAGAGCACCATATCGAATATGGTGCAACTGCTCCGCCCCGATATACCATCGTACTATGGTGTATTCGGAGGAGTAATGCTGAGAGAGAATCTCATTCTCCTTTAGAATAATCCAGGATTTCCGTGCTCAAGTATTCTCCTCCTTGATCTCATCAAAGGACATAATACTTATACCCGTTCTTTGGTTCTCTACTTCTGACTTATATTCTGTGAATATCTCAAAAGGTTCGGACTTGTGTTTCAACAGGAACATGGGTCTGAATCTTGAAAGATCATCAGAGAATGTAATGAAGTATAAAGAACCGGTCTTGGCAAGTGTAGACAGGGGACCTACATACATCAACATGTATCATCCCAAGAGTTCACTAACTCTTTCTCTGTTTCCAGTAAACGGAGCTATGGTCATCTTATCTCTGTGATATGACTGGCAAGTTTCACAAGATGTAAATTCAAACTGATTTAAATATGCATCTAAAATGTAACTTCATCCAGTCGGGTCGCATTGATATGACCTAGTCTACAATGCCTTAAGAAGAATTCGTTCATTTCTGGACTCTTCCTCTTGTGTGTGTTCCGTATACTAAGAACTGTAGTTTGATTTAGAACATTAATGCTTTTAGATAACGTGCCTGAACCGATCAACTTTTGATATAGGAAATGTTCAAAACATTATCCATCAATACAAAATTATATCCTTTCTTTACTAGTAAAGAGACTGATATGATTTTGTATATCAGGTTCGGTATCTAATAGCATTCGTTCAGAATCAATGTACTGGTAATACAGGGTGACAGTGACCAACAGACTTGGCTGCAACATTTGCTCCGTTTTCTGCCTCATGAAACTTATCACCCGTTCTCAGTTCTCTACCTAGCTGTAGCCCTATGTAACAGGTTACATATCTGGGATCCTGATCTGGTATCACATACCCAGGACGTAGAGGATACAGAGAAACAGTTCTTTGTAACGAACACACCCGAAGATGATGCATCAGCATGCACTCTCTTCGTTTGGGCGGCACGGGAAATCTGGTATTCCCCCATTTCCTGCTCTGTCTTATAACAATTATAAGTTGGAGTGGGACCAACGTTCCCCAGCTCAGTATAACAAGCGGGTTCGGTCAATATTCCGTATTATTATCTTGATTAAGGCGTGATATGGTTGCTACTTGGAGAGAGAGAGAAGAAAACACTCAGTGTGCGCTCTTGCAAGATCAGATTGGTTATTATTTTATCTAATCAGGATGGCTCCCACTGTTTTTTATCAAATCTTCCTTCAAACCCTAAAAGGAAAGACTAGCCGGGATTAATTACATACTACAAGTTCGCCAATCTTTCAGCCAGGCCAGTGTCGGTACTTTGAGGGAGGTCCCCCGTGCTTTCGCACGAACCTAATTAATGTAAACCTCGTTTTCCCAGAGGCGTAACCTCGTTAACACCTTTCTAGACACCTACTTGATCGGCTAATTGTAATGTGTAAAACTCTCCCATGAGTAACTCTTACTCGCAGCGGGTATCGGGATCCAACTATCTCATAGAAGGTATGCAATCTCATTGCAAATTTCAACACTTGAAATTCCCGATAATATTTTGCCCCAAACGATCTATGACCTTGACAAGGTCAACAAACCATAGACCACAAGTCAAGTTCAACCCGTCATTTCTTGATTGAATCAAACCCACCCGCACGACCCTTGACAAGGTCAACAAGGCCGCACGACTACCCTAACCCAATCTGCATCATATGCATAAACAGATAAATACTGGTTAGCTACCGCACACTGCGCCTTGACAAGGTCAACAAACGCAGCACGAATACTAAACAGGACTTATCTGAAATGACGGAGGGCTACGACAGGTTTTTCTGAAAACCTATTGCGTAATGAACTTGATATCGTTGTAGAATCAAATGATTTTAAAATGGAGTGCTTTTGAGGCTTTTCTAGTTTTGCTAAAGGAGTCACTTCCGGTGAAGGGATCGTCGGTCCTTTCCTCTTCGAATGAGGTGCGGGATATATCATATATATCACTGTGCAAAGCAAAAACTCTTAAAAGCAATCAAAAGACAAACCGAGTGTGTAGCATCTGCCAGTTATTGCTAAAGGAGTCACTCCCGGTGAAGGGATCTCAGTCCTTTCCTCATCGAATAAGGTGCAGGATATATCATATATACCGCTGTGCAAAGCAAGAACTGTAGCTACCCCTTTTATTTTGAAATTCGATTCTACAACATCTTAGGTTTCTTTTATTTCATTAATCACATTAATGAAGTCCCATCATTTAAGTACCTAAACATCACAGATAAATACGATATACACTTATGCCATCCGCATTCGCCTCGATGTCCCCTCATGCACCGTTAGGTTAGGTAATTAACGGCAGAGCGGGGCAGGGCTAGCGCGGGTGTAAAACATAAGTAACATCTATATAATATATCATATATACTATATACAGTATCTATCACAGAACATCACATGATCACATCACAGATATCGCAGCAGAAGAATCATATGAAATATTGGATATACTAGGACGTCCGTGTTTTCAATACGAGCCAGTATAAAACACGGATTCCACGGTCGTGATGAATAGCCAAACCCACACCCCTAGACCCCTACGAGAGCGGCAAGCAACCCTACCAATTCTGGAGTTAGGAGACCCGGACTCGACTCCTCGAGTTGGTCTCCCACTGGACTCCAGAACTTGGTTACTTGTGCTCCCCTCCTTGGGTCTATCCTAGTGCGGAAAAGTAAATAATATACAAAGGGTGATATCTTCCGCAACCTGGAAGTGCCCCAATAAAAGAATATTACATACAAGTTTTTACATGAATGAAAATGAAAAACACTCATCTCATATAAAAACCCCCGGCTATTCAAACACGACGATCCAATATAACATATCCAGCAACACATAACATCACATGTCATCAACGTAAGTAAATTTGCGCATCCCAATTGTCGTTGACATATAGCAACGAAACCGGCGATATCACATATTACACTTACGGTCACAGAAAAGAAAGTGTAAAACTACAACAGTTGGAATCCGCAATCTGCATAGACATCGCATGCCTAATCAAATGAATACCTTAGACATCACATGCCTAACAATTATAAACCCAGCATTTTAGTCTCAAAATCGAAAACACTTTTCAATATTAAGCCGGGAATTCAACAGGATTCCCTACACCCTGATCGAATGCTCGTCACAAACTTTAGTAGGCGGCCGCACCCCCGATACCGTCGACGAAGTGCATTAAGGCGGAACACCGCTGCCGCGAGCACCCGAACGGATGCTTTCGGCGACGGGGTTCTTCTACAGTCACTTGGTCGGGGCTATGGGGCGTGGCTGTCTATTAAGTTTATCCGGCGAGTATCCGCGTACGCTACGTGATTGCGACGGACTTTTGATCACATCAAAATTCCGTGGCAACCGATCAAGTGAGACTAAACTACTATGTTTATAATATTCATTCAGTTATCTCATAACTACTTGTGAATTCCAATTATTGTATCACATTCCAGATAATTAGAAAATGTTAAACTTTCCGATCGAACATTCAAACACCCAAGTTTTCCCGATACAGATCAACACATGAAACAAGTCTAAAAACATTCAGTTCATGCCTCAGTACCGACGGTCCAGCCGTAGAAGGGTCAAGCCAACGCCTCACATGTGGCACGCCGTACTGCCCCAAACCCTAAGGTTCAAAGGGCAGTTCAAGACGGTCACATAATCGAGTTAAGGTTTGTTGTCTTCTAGAGGGTCCATCGCGTTACTTGCACTACTTAGAACGTCGTTAAACTACGGAAAGATCCAACACTTGGAAATTTTCCGACAGGGAAAAAGTTGGGTATTTATATCCGGTCGAACTTTTTAACATATTCGTAAATCATCCGGAAAGACACATAGACAGAGTTTGACAATCCGATCGAATAAACGAATCCCCAAAACAACCCCAGAAAATTCAACTCTTGAATAATATTTAAAAATACCCAGAGAACTCAGCACTGAATAAAGGAAGTTACTGTGCAAAATTGGGTGGGTGACGTCATCATACGGCCGCGGAACCGCCGCAGAAGCCAGGCTTCTGCCGCGGTTCCGCCGCTCTTTGGAGGAATCATGGACACGTGTTGCACTGTAATTCTTAGGATTCCCTGCTGATTTTTCTGCATATTTTTAATTTGGAAAAATCCTAGTTTTTAGAAAAAGTCCAGAGAGCTATTTTGGAGTTAGGGTTTCGGGTTGATCGGGTTTCAAACTTCGTCTACGCATCGCCTAAGGCTCTAGCTAGTCTCTGATACCACTGTAGGGTTCCTAGGCACACTATAGAGGTCTCACAAGGCATTAACCATGCCAATTTTAAATTTTACGGGTGCCGAGAAACTCTAATACGGATCGTTAACTAGATGTCTAGGCGAAAAAGAAACTAGTTTACAACTAAACTAAAAGAACGGAAATACAACCTTTGTAGATCCGTTTCTCCACCTCCATAGCTCCGTGATGAAGTCCCCTCGCTGCACAAATCGCATCCCGGACTCTAGCATCGGCTTCATCGGAGAAATGGGCGGGCTTGGTCGTCGGCTTCGATGCCGAAGATGATCTACGTCGAGGCATCACTAGATCAAGCTCCCACTTCACCAAGTCATGAAACTTGTGAAGAAAACACCCTATACTACTTGGCAAGAGGTAGAGGATGAAGAAATAGGAGGTGGGTTCACTTTAGAATTGGATTTCTCACTCATTTTCACATTTCACCATTGTTGGTAGAAAGCTTTCTTCATAAAGAAGAAGAAGAAGATGATAATGATATGATAAGAATAATCAAGAAAATAGAAAATAGATTATCCTTATCATATAGCAACCATGGTCAAGTAAACTAGTGTAGAGAATCAACTATGGTTCAAGTGAATGGTTAGGGTTAAGAAAAGAGACAAAATGGTCAAACCATTCAAAGCTTCATGAAGCTTCAAAAGAAAGTCCAAAATGAGCCACCATTTTATTTATTTTCCAAATATAAATGAAAATAAATAAATAAATAAATAAGTAAATCAAATAAACAAAACCCTAATCATTAACTTAACCATGGTATGATTCTTTACACAAACCCAAGTGAGCATGCATCATCAAACATGATACAATCAAGTGCACAAAAGTATATCACATATACAACTTGTGAACTTCAAGTGAGAAAATCCTTTTAAAATGAACCAATACTAGTTAATGCAATGTAATATATCAAATATATAATTATGTATTAAATCATTAAATCAACACTTGATTTAACGATCCGGTCATATCGCATATAACCGACTAGTATCCTATGTATCGGCTTACTGAATCAATCCTTGATTCGATAACTAGGTTATATCGCATACAACCATATCGATACATTCATCGCGAGAATATAATACGGTATCACAAACACGCATTATTCTCGGTCCCGCACATATCTCATATGCGCTCCTATTTCGTTTCGCTTGAGCTAGGAAACCTCTGTGTAGGACTCTAAAGACTCGTCAATACGCCGGCAGCAGGTGATGATCATATCAAACACCCACAAGCCGCAAGCGGTCTGCTAAACGTAACGGCCACTCGGGTATTGAACGATCAGAAGATCGACGAGCAAGCCCGCTCACACTCCTGTGAATCCAACCAGTAACACTTACCGTACAGTCCGGTCTGATCGTCTGATATGTCGCATATCTCGCCTAGGGGTGGTAAACGTCAGACCCCAATATCTTGATAAGTCGTGTCGATATGAGGCCTATAACAGTTCGAGAAACTACTGGTAACACTTACCAGTAAATCTCAGCAACCCTGGCCAGGGATTTCCGGTTATAGCCAATCGAACACAGCGCAACATCAACTCACTATACCGGGAGAGACGAATCCCCTCCTATCGCTCATTGCCTCCATGTGATTCGGGACTGTACCCAAAAACCACCGTTTTGCACGCCCTCTTGGACGTGGTAAGGTGGAAATCAAAGCACAGTGGGAACCACACAAGACTCTATGACGATCTCGGGTCAACAGACTATTCTGTACCAGTGTCACCAGAGAACTGCCATCTGACGTAAGGTATAATACCATCTGGGAGTTCTCGGCGAGTCCGTCCAGTGTACCCAGTCTCCACTGAGCATCCGTATATCATCTCTGATGTCAAACACCAATGGATATGGGATCATCCATCGCCCATCTGTATGGGTCGAGAAGGTATACGCTAGTCTACTCTGGTATATCAATGCCCCGTCTCGATACACCCACGACTAGGGACTTTGAAGGATGTACTTATGGACTACCATGTCCCCACTAGTATGATCCGCATCATAGTCCAGGTAGTCAAGTACACATCCTAAGGGCTTTACCAACATGTAACAGAGAGACAATCAGTGTACACGTTAAGGTAAAGATCAACCAGATAGCATACTATCATGTCGAGCAAGAAAGTCCTCCCTATATATGTCCAAGCACCCACTACAAAATACATCCTATGTATAGTAATGGCCTCTAGGGCATACATATAACTAACACGAGCGTGTCGGTACAGCTACTTATAGGTTGGTTCTTCCGCCCAGCTTCCCAGATGTTCACCCCATGTTCCATGTTTCGATACTCCGCAAATACCTTCATGACCCTTCTCATGCGATTCAGCACTAGACGATCCAGCTGGAGCGCGATCTTTCATTCACCGAGCAGCCGGTAGTTATTCTGGATTGGCAGGTGAAGGAATTGAGGTCAAAAATTATAGCGTCCGTAAAGGTTTTTTGGCGTGGCCCGAACAGCGAAGAGGTCACCTGAGAGACCGAGAACGAGATGAGGAAAAAATATCCCCATCTCTTCGAAGGTACGCGTAGTTAAATTTTAAATTCGGGGACCGAATTTCTTTAAGGGGGAAAGATTGTAACGTTTAAAAAAAAATGTTTAGGTAATTTCCCGATAATCGGTAAATAACTGGTATTTTCCGTAAAACGTAATTATAATTATTTTTCAATATAGGTCTAGTTATACTTATTTTAGATATGTAATTGCTAGTATTGGTATTTAATTAGACTTTTATTAATTGCTAGTTTACTCAAATAATTTTCTTAATTAATTAATTTTAATTGTTATTTTAATCGTACACTTATACTCCAAATTAGCGATAATTACAAATTAGAATGGGTTAATACAAGTTTTGTGCACCATGACACATTAAACCAAAATGTAACATGTTTTTGAAATGAAAAGAAATTGTCAAGATGGTTCTTGAAATTTAAAGAAAAACTTAATAGAAAAGAAAATTTAAAAGAAAATAAATAACAAAGAAGTATAATGGTTAATAATTGAGGTAATTAGGGGGTTATTTGACTTGGAAACTTCTACATAAAACCCACACACATCCTCTTTCTCCTCAGGCCCAGCTCCCAGCAGGAAAAATTCTCACTTTCCCCACTTCATTCTCTCTCTCTTTCTCACTGCTCGTCGTGCGATCTGAGAACGAGTTAGGGTTTCGAGACCTCATCGATCGTTCTCCTTGATCTCGTTCCGATGGCTGCTCCACCTGCGAGGGCTCTCGCGGACTACAATTACCTAATCAAGCTTCTCTTGATCGACGACAACGGTGAGGGTTTCGTTGATTCTCTTTGGTGATATTTCAGTTTATTTCATAAAAAAGTTTTACTAAGTTAAAGATACAAATCTTCTCATAACAGATATTTCATGATTTCGCGTTGATTATACATTCATGTTGCATCCAGATTTTTTCATCGCATCATATTAGTATATGTAGGCTGTTCAGTTGATAAAACTGCATATTTAATATGACATTTTTCCTACTATTTCTATATAATAAAAGGTGTTTATTATAATATATGATACATATGAGGGTTTATCTGTAAAAATACTATTTTCATGTGTTTATATATTATAAATAACATTTTATAGTAAAAAGTAAGCATATAATATCCATGTAACATTTGGCCCATTTAAATACGTTTACCTTATTAATACCTTTGACCAATTCTTAATGGTTAAGTTAATATCTCAATAAAACAAACTCTACTAATATTGTTTGTTGAGTTATTGTGCAGAATTTTCAGGGCTGAAATCAAGGAAATCAAAGTTGGCAAATCAAATCTATCAAAGATATTTAAGAAACTAATTCTGGTAGAAATGTAGAAAAGATTTTCAAAGTCTAGAAACTCAAAAGATTACCAAGTGTTATAGATATGAAGCTACAAAAATTAGAGGCCGTGATCTCACCAAAAAGGGGCGGATCCGCGGCCAAACCTATCCAATGGCCGCGGTTCCGCCGCGGATTTGAAGAGTTGAGATATGGGATTGTGGTGGTTAGGATCCTAACAACTAGTTTCCATATTAGGAAATGAGGGTTCTGGCTGTGTGACTATAAATAAGGACCGAGAGCCTCTTGGAAAAACTATCAAGCCGACGAGATCACGAAGTCCAAGACGGCTCACGCATCCAGGCTGATCATCAACTGTTCATCTACCTCCTTAGAAGAGATCGAGAAGCAACTAGTACTTGTAATCATTTTCTAAGGAATCAAAGTGTAATGAATATTGTTGATTAATAAAGGTAACTTTCTTTTTCTTATTCTATTTCTTCGTAGTTTAATTATGCATTTTCTCTCCATCTCTTTTTCTCCCAACATGCGCGAGTAATTCTCCGCTTGTTAGGGTTCGTAGAATTAGGATAAGCTAATGGATGATGAAAATCCCTAACTCTTTTTAAGTCCTATAAAGTTTATAAACTTTATCAAAAGAATCATTAACATCCTAATCGGGCGCGCTACCAATTCATTGTTAGCCGCGATCGCGATTAGAGATTAGATTAATGATTGTTTTGGTAAAGGCTAGATATGAACGGAGTTCCGTGTCGAGATAGGGGTTAAGAGTGCGATTCTTTTTCCCTCCAGAAACCCTAATCTACATACATCACTGTCGTTCTAGTTTTAAATCTATTAAAGGATAGAAAGGGTAATTTTTAATTAATTATCCATAACTACTAAATCCTAACGAACCCTACAAGCCCTCTTCTTATATAAACTCACATTCATAAATAATCTAGATCTATATTTTGCATTAGTGCTTAACGTAGATCTAGAAACCATTCTACAATACTCTTTATCCCTCCTCTCTTTTTCAACACATCTAAAGTAAGGGTAAAAGGTTCCACGTTTCCCAGAGGACGACCCGTACTCATCTCGGTCTAGCTACAAGCGACACCGTTATTGATTGCGGTTAACTACAAACACACTTTTTCATATCAATCAAATGGCGCCGTTGCCGGGGATACGTGCGTAATTTTTTATTCTTACTATTTGTGTTGAATTCTTATACGATCTGTATCATAAATAAAACAAAACTGCAAAATGTATATTTAACGATTATTGTGTGAATTTTGCGAGGGAATCTGGAGTCACAGACTTGAGGAAATAGGAGACAAATACATTCATTAAGATCCAAAGAAGTAGAGAAGGCCACAGAAAAAAATTCATCAATTGATCTCTCCCTCTTGCGGCGGAACCGCGGCCGGAAGTGCACATCGGCGGTGGAAGCGTGGCCAGTTAGGAGATCCAGGGCTTCAGTCTTCTCTGGTAAGATTCTAACTTCCTCTCTCTTCTGAAATCCAATAAAATATCTTTTCTGTAGGATTCTTTGCAAAATATCGCCACTCAAAAATCTTTTTGCAAAGTTTTGTTTTGCGGTTTGTTTTTGCATATTTTAATACGGATTTTTAAGGGGCAAGACCAAAATCCAGATTAGGTGGGGATTTCATCACCCTTCCTGAACCCCACAAATCACAAACCTAGCATCCGCATCAACCCTATATTAATTAAAAAAAATATCTAGACCAGACTCTAAGGACTGTCGCGCTCAATAAGGACAGAGGAAGGTCGTGGGTAATCTATCGCTTATCCGCATTACTTTTGTGGTGTCTAGGCAAGTGTGTCTAAGGCGAGTGGTTACTTAATTAGGACCACTACTTTCGTAGTGGGGAGCCTCCCACTCACCTGGCACTTACCTGGCTACAAGGGTAGTAAAGAGGCGGTAGAGGATTGATCCTACGGCTTGTCCTTTGGAAGTCTAGGAGCGGTCTAGAGACTGGACCTAGGTAACCATAGTTCTAAAATTGTTTGTGCATTTTTGTGTGATTTGTCTAAATCCGTCATTTTTCAAAACAAACCAATAATTTTCTCCCCTTTTTACTCCTTCCCCCTTCTTCTCTTTTTATAATGGGTGACCTAAACATAAGAACACTTGCCGAGCTTTGCTGTCCACAACCAGATATCTCTTGTTTTCGTAATCCCTTCGGTATACCGTCCGGCTCTTCCATGTCCTTAAGAGATCATATAGAACAAGCAGGAAGAAACAGTTGGCCACCTCAGTCTAGGTCTTATCAACCGTATCCTAATCCTACACCTGTTTCAGTTGATACCCAGAGTGAGGAAGCCCCTAGACGAATGTCCATTGCTGAGCACAAACCTAGGGCTAGAGGCCAAAGTTTCAACCCGGACCAATATCAACCATCACCTCCACTTTCCAAAGAAGAGTTTGATAGCCAACCGACCAACCCATATCAATATTCTTCTTATCACATTGTTGACCCTACTCCCACCCAATTTCGCAACCATTCTATTCCTATCAATCCAATCCGACTTTTCCACTTTCTCTAGACAGTTCTTCTAATCAGTCATTTGGGAGTTTTAATTATCCACAGGAATTTCAATCTTATACTGAAACCCCTTATGAACCCAAGACTAGTCTGGAGCAGACATTAGAAAAATTTCTGGAATTGTCGAACCAAATTAGGAAGGAAACAACAGAGTGGATGCAAGCAAAAAATTTCAAACCTGCCCAAAATTTTTCAGTATATGATTCGGGTATAGGACAAAATGAGAATTTGGGTAGTGAGACAGAACTGTACACCCTTCCTAATCAAACCTCCCCATTCCAAACTGAAATCCACAACTCCAGTTTCATAGATTCATCAAGTACACCAAATAGAATGTCTGATAAGTTGTGTGACTTTGTAGTGTTTGATTTACCCGACTGTGAAGGGTTCATTTCAAGTGAAACCATACCCAACCCTTGTGACCTCTACACCTCCACTCTTAAACCAAAACTGATTGAAAATCATACTTTTGATGAGGTGTTTGAGAATTTTAACCTTCACTTGAATGAGGTGATTGACGTTGGGGATATATTGATTGATGAACCCGAAATTTTGGATGATTTTGTCCCACCAATTCATCAAATCCTTTTACTTCCTTGTGGTCATCATCTTGAGCCTTTAATTCTTCCCGAACCCCAAATATGTCTTGAAGTTGATGATAGTGGTATACCCGAAGATCAGACCGAAATACAGCCTCCATCTTCCACATCTGGTATAGCAACACTCGACAAACCAATTTGTTTACCCATTTCACCTTCTATTTTCTCCGGTTCTTCAGTTCCTATAGTTTCAGTGAGTTTTGATGAATCACAATCCGTTAATTCAAGTTCAGTAATACCAGAAATTCAACTTGATTTGGAGATTTTTGAAAATGAAGTAGATGAGTTTTTCGAGTCCTCTACCTCAATGATTTTTGATGAATCAAGTAGGATAAATTCTGGCATAAAACTCTTTGACAGCAAAATGTTCAATCACACCATTGATAAAAGTTTTGAAGAACTTTTTGCTGACGAACTTGAATTTTTAAACAATACGGATTTTGTGATTGATCAATCTCCACCTATGGAGGTTGAACCGTCACCATTCTTTCTTCCTAATCATTCACATTCATCCTCATTCTTTCTTTTCTCTAATTTCAAATTCAAACCCTTTCCAGACCACCTCTTATCCCTTCCCCATTTTTTCTTGACTCGATACAATACATTCTTCCACCGACCTTTACGCTATACTGATAAAATCTTTGAATGGTTGGTGTTAACTTTTGGTCTTTGTAAAGTCTTACTTTGACCAAATGACTCACCCCCTCTTAAAATGCTTCATATTGTCTAACCCATGTTTGAGGGGGGGTATATTTTTGGCTCTTGAACATAACTTTTGTCCTCAAATTTGTGAGCCAAAAATAAGTTTGAGGGAGGATTTTCACTTTCATATATTCTTGCCCCCATTAATAATGTCCTCCCAAGCTTACAGGTTTTTGTGATCCAGCAGATAGCAACAGTGAGGACACTGTTGAAAACAAGTTTGGGGGAGGTTTGTGCTTATTTACGCATCACTTTGCATCATATTTTGCATAAGCACAACATTTTCAAAAAAATTTAAAAATTTTCTTTTATAACAAAAGAGTAGAAAGTGAAAAAAAATTACATCCAAAAGATAGAAATAGTTTTAGAAAACCAAGAAAATTAGAAGTTTTCTTAAACGAACTGGTAATAAGTAGTTATGAGCTGTTGTCCCAAGGGTTAGTAAGATAAAGGAAGTCACTAATCTGAGGATAAAAATAAGTCTGAAAAATAGTTTCTTTTCTGGAAGCCAAACATTTGAATGTTGATACCCTACTTACACACGTCTTGAAACTCGGGATAGTAGAGGATACCTTGAAATGCTCTTATCTAAAAGCCAAAGTATGAAGGAAATAATAAATGAAGAAAATATAAAAATGGTGAGAAGAAAATATAAAAATGGTGAAAAGAAAAATGAACACTGGTTTTGGTATCGCCAAGGCAGCAATAAAAAAATATAGCAAGGGTGCTTCATCACTTAGTGCTAAGCCTTAGGTGGTGCAAGACGAGAAAAATACTATCACCTAATCAGCAAGCACATGAGTAATCGGTCGGTTAGTACCTCAAGAAGTATCAACGGTCGCATGAAAATGTGTGAGCAAATCTAAATATTCATTAAAAAGTACTGAGGTAGATGGACAAGAGTATGATAGCTTGAATTGAATTCTCCGAGTGTAGGGATGTCCATTACACACACGTAGGGTAATATGATCAATGTTTGGATGAAAGGTAGGAATGAAGAATAAGACGATGTTTTATTGAGGGATGATGTGATTTCTAACATCTTTTCATGACTATTAAGATAGGGCTCATGACAACTGAAAAGCTAATGTAGTTGAAAACTCTAAATTTTCAAAGTATTTCTTTTATGGTTCTTATCTTTATATGTAAATTTCACCATCTCTCTTTTATTATAGGATTTTGTGGGTGTAATCAGCTGAAAACCCTCAGGAGACAACACTCCTCCTACTAGGGACACCTAGAGGTTTAACGGCTTGTTGCACGTGCTCAGTGCAATCGTGTTTGCCTACGAAAGTGTGCTTAGTTTTCTCCTTCTCTTGAATAAACTGGTTTGCTCGGGACGATCAAAGATAAGTTTGGGGGTATTTGTTCAGTTGATAAAACTGCATATTTAATATGAATTTTTCCTACTATTTCTATATAATAAAAGGTGTTTATTATAATATATGATACATATGAGGGTTTATCTGTAAAAATACTATTTTCATGTGTTTATATATTATAAATAACATTTTGTAGGAAAAAGTAAGCATATAATATCCATGTAACATTTGGCCCATTTAAATATGCTTACCTTATTAATACATTTGACCAATTCTTAATGGTTAACTTAATATCTCAATAAAACAAACTCTACTAATATTGTTTGTTGAGTTATTGTGCAGAATTTTCAGGGCTGAAATCAAGGAAATCAAAGTTGGCAAATCAAATCTACCAAAGATATTCAAGAAACTAATTCTGGTAGAAATGTAGAAAAGATTTTCAAATTCTAGATACTCAAAAGATTACCAAGTGTTACAGATATGAAGCTACAAAAATTAGAGGCCGTGATCTCACCAAAAAGGGGCGGATCCGCGGCCAAACCTATTCAATGGCCGCGGTTCCGCCGTGGATTTGAAGAGTTGAGATATGGGATTGTGGTGGTTAGGATCCTAACAACTAGTTTTCATATTAGGAAACGAGAGTTCTGGCTCTGTGACTATAAATAAGGACCGAGAGCCTCTTGGAAAAACTATCAAGCTGACGAGATCACGAAGTCCAAGACGGCACACGCATCCAGGCTGATCATCAACTGTTCATCTACCTCCTTAGAAGAGATCGAGAAGCAACTAGTACTTGTAATCATTTTCTAAGGAATCAAAGTGTAATGAATATTGTTGATTAATAAAGGTAACTTTCTTTTTCTTATTCTATTTCTTCGTAGTTTAATTATGCATTTTCTCTCCATCTCTTTTTCTCCCAACATGCGCGAGTAATTCTCCGCTTGTTAGGGTTCGTAGAATTAGGGTAAGCTAATGGATGATGAAAATCCTTAACTCTTTTTAAGTCCTATAAAGTTTATAAACTTTATCAAAAGAATCATTAATATCCTAATCGGGCGCGCTACCAATTCATTGTTAGCCGCGACCGCGATTAGAGATTAGATTAATGATTGTTTTGGTAAAAGCTAGATATGAACGGAGTTCTGTATCGAGATAGGGGTTAAGAGTGGGATTCTTTTTTCCTCCAGAAACCCTAATCTACATGCATCACTGTCGTTCTAGTTTTAAATCTATTAAAGGATAGAAAGGGTAATTTTTAATTAATCATCCATAACTACTAAATCCTAACGAACCCTACAAGCCCTCTTCTTATATAAACTCACATTCATAAATAATCTAGATCTATATTTTGCATTAGTGCTTAACGTAGATCTAGAAACCATTATACAATACTCTTTATCCCTTCTCTCTTTTTCAACACATCTAAAGTAAGGGTAAAAGGTTCCACGTTTCCCAGAGGACGACCCGTACTCATTTCGGTCTAGCTATAAGTGACACCGTTATTGATTGCGGTTAACTACAAACACACTTTTTCATATCAATCATAGGCCGTGATGCATTTGCGTGCATTCTTACGATAGCCTTATTAGATGTTACTTACTATTTACGAGTTGGTAACTCATCCCCATTTTGCCACAGTATCTTGCACGTCCGACCCGTCAGCATTGTAGCGGCGGGCGTGCTTTTCTTGGCTTCTTTTGCTCGAAATTGCGACTTTGCTCGTATGTGGGTTGCAAGGATTACTTTTATCTCCACTTGTATTATTAATTGTATCTAGTCTTCTCCATCTACCACTTATTCCATTGTATATGCGACCTAGTGATGAGACCGTGAGATTTGTGTATATGTTGTTTTTCTGGGGTCGAGCTCACTTGAGCCGACGCGATGCTTTCTTACTTTTGTGTTTTTATATGCTTATTTGCTCGATGATTATACACTTTGCGTGTGGTTGTGATTCCGCCTTAGGCGAAGACCTAGATCCTGCTTGGGGATGCCATTATTCATTTCATATATGTATTCTTGTTTTGCACCCGTTTGGGGGCCAGTATTTACAAAGGAGACTCTGCCGAAATTTTCGGAAAAATTTGACGATTTAAAAAGTGTTTAACTTTGTTTTCTTAGAACTCATTTCTTTAAGCAGTTTTCCTTACTCCTTTCTTTTTTATGGTTTAGATTTCTGGGTTTTGGCTTACTTAGATTACGTTACGCCTTTTGACGTCTCGTAATTTAAGTGCCAGTCACGTTCCGTACCTTCGGGTCGTGACAAGAACCCGGTTACTTGTGCTCTCCTCCTTGAGTCTATCCTAATGCGGAAAAGTAAATAATATACATCAATGGTGACATCATCCTCAATCCGGAAGTGCCCCAATAAAAGAATATTACATACAAGCTTTTACATGAATAAAAATGAAAAACTCTCATCTCACATAAAAACCCCCGGCTATTCAAAACACGACGATCCAATATAGCATATCACAACAACACATAATATCACATGTCATCAACGTAAGTAAATATGCGTATCCCAATTGTCGTTGACATATAACAACGAAACCGGCGATACACCACATATTACACTTACGGTCGCAGAAAAAAGTGAAAAAATACTACAATTGTGTTAGTGTATATGCCCTAGAGGCCATTACTGTATCATACTGGTTTGTATATTACTTAATGGATGCTTGGGATATTCACCTTGTATATACAATCTTGCTCAAAATAGTAGTATGCTACTTGGTTTGTTTCTACTTCAATGTGTACATGTGTTTATTTTTGTATATCGCCTATACACATTAGTAGAGCCCTTAGGATCTTTGCTTGATTACCAGCGATGTGATGGCCGTCACACTAGTGGGGCTGGGTTATCCATAAGCACATCCTTATGCAGGTCCCTGGTCGCAGGACTATCGAGACAGGGCATCGATACTCCGGAGTAGACCAGCGCATGCGCTTCTCATCCCAGTGTGGGAGACGGTCTGTCCTACAGCCGTCAGTACGTCGTACTTGAGATAGTATGCGGGTGCTCGTTAGGTTACGGGTACACTGGACAGGACTCGACGGGAACTGACTAGTTGGTATTATACCTATCGTCAGTTATCAGTTCCCAGGTGACATGAGTACAGCTTAGTCCGCTGACTTGACACTGTCACTTCGCCTCGAGTGTGTTCCCACTGTACTTTGATCACTACCCTACCACGGCTCAAAGGAGTCGTGCAAACAGGTAGTGGTTGGGTGCAGTCCCGAAGCACTTGGAGGCAGTGACGGTTAGACAGGATTCGTCTCTCCCGGTATTGGGGGTTGACATCGCGCTGTGTCTAGGAGAGCCATTACACGAGTAGTCCCTGGCCAGGGCAAACGAGATATACTGGTAGGTTTCCAGTGTTATCTCAGGGTGTTTTGGGCTTCGCTCCGGCACGACTTGTACCGCTATTGGGGGACTGACGTTTACCACCCCCTAGGCCCGCCATGCGATGTATCAGACGAATAGACCGGACTGTACGGAGAATGTCACACTCAGGCTCAGTAGGAGTTCAGATGGGTTTCGCCTCGTCGGTCTTCTTATCGGCATTACCTGGGGACCGTTACGTACAGCTAGTGCCGCTTGCGGTCTGTGGTTAAACCCACTGCCAGCGTAGTGTCGAGTCTTTAGAGTCCCATACAGAAAGCTTTTCGCCTTTAGGCAAAAGAGTAGAGGTCGCATGGTATTGCGACAGGTCGCATGGTTTTGCGACAGGGTTCGGTCACATCCGTGCACTTGTGCACGTACAGTGTCCGGACAGTTTACACTAGCGGGCTTTGGTTTAAGCCAGATCCTAGTGTACCTTATGGGATTGGATTTATCCAGTTTGCATTCGTGTTCCTCGGAACGCGGATGCGGGTGTGTATGCACAGTTGACAGGGAGGCAGAGGCATCGGATTCTCATTAGGGTTGTTGACAGTTGACCGTTGACTATTTGACTTTATGCTCAACCCTAATGAGAATATGATATGTGATTAACTATTATATTAATTAAGTATTATGGTGATATGGTTGTTGACTTGTTGACTTTTGTTGACTTGTTGACTTTGTTGACTTGTTGACTTTTGTTGACTTGTTGACCGGTTGACTAGGCTTGACTAGTTGACCATCATGATAACCATAGCCATCATTTCATGGCAAAGACTTTTGTTTACTTGCTCATTTGTGTAAAATGAGTGCATGAAATGATATGGTTGTGGTTGCTTCAAACCATCACATAAGACTTTTTTTTGATATGATGAGTTATGATCACTTTGGATTATGAGAGGGTGAAAGACAAAAGAGAGCCTCATTCTTTCTTGCTCATTCTCTCTCTTGTTCTTGAGCTCTCCTTTTGCTCTCACCCTCAACCTCTTGCTCCCTCTCTTGATCTATGGTTCTCTTGTCTCATGAGTTGAGAATCAAGAACCATAGATAAAATCCCATTCTATTTCTTCTCTACTCATTCTAGTTCACTAGGTTTAGCAAACCAAGTGAACTAGTTTCTTCAAAGAACGAAGAAGGAGCTAAAGGTTGGAGCTTTCAGGTGGATCTATCTTCGGCGTACGGAGACGACGAGAAGAAGCCATCGGACCACCATCGGAGCTTTGAAGACGAAGGAGTTCAAGACAAGCAAGGTATAACCCCCTAACCGAGTAGCTAAAACTCATAGTTAGGATGTTAGATAGATGTTTAACCAAGATCCGGGTTTTAGGTCCATGTTACCACCTCCGTAAAATCGTTTTTTACCATATTCCGCATTCCCGAAAGAACCGGGAGAGGTAGCATGGACTTACAGTGGTATCAGAGCCTAGTTAAACTCTATCTAGCATGTTAGCAAGTAACTAGAAGATCGATCAACGAAAAAGTCCCGAAACAAACCCCAAAAATTTGCAGTTTCTGTCGATTTTTCCACTGTTCAAAAGTTGATTATTTTAACACCTAAAATCGGCTCAGGCTTTTCTGTGAGCACCCACCAAAAATTGTCCAACGTTCGAGTCAAAGGGCCGCAGAAATGCGGCGGGAGCACGCTCCCGCCGCGGATCCGCGGCCGAGTCGACTCGGCCGAGGTAAATTTTTGGTGCAGTGTTTCTATGGGGGTATTTTGGGATTTTTAGCATATATATTTTCAACCCAGATTTTCCAGAACGAAAATTTTATTTTGGGGTCCCGAAAATCCGTATTTTTGATCGAACTTCTAAAAGACTTGAGCTAACGGGTTTTTCTGTAATGTGATATTTGTATTGAACGTCTACTAATCGCTATATGTCGATTAGTGGGGGTTATACAAATCTGTGATCTGTAATGTTGATGGAATGTGTATATGAATATGTTGGATTGTCGCGGGTGAATAGCCGGGGGGTTGTGAGACGAGAGTTTTCTTTTCTTTCAATTCATGTAAATTTGTAAATTGATGTAATAATTATTTGTATGGCCGCACAACCGGGTCGGGGTTGTAGCCGTCATTGTATAATTTCTTTTTACTGTTTTTGCTCCTAGGATAGACCCATGGAGGGGGTGCACAAACTACCGGGTATGCCGAAGTGTCGAGTGGCCTACTCATGGAGATGAGGGAGGTTGCTACGCTTCGGGTACTTGACGGGTAGTTTGCCGCACCCGTAGGGGTCTTGGGTGGGGTTTTGGCTATTCACCGCGACCGTGTAATTTGTCTTTCGTTACAGGCTCGTACGAATTACAGATTCCTAGTATATCCAATATGTTCATCTGTGATCTGAAATGTTTATCATTGCAGTATATCTATATATGATATTATTTAGGCGTTGCTTATGTTTTACAGACGCGCTAGCCCAGCCCCCGCTCTGTCGTTAGTTAAGTAACCTAACGGGTAATGACGGGGCCCCGTGGCGAATGCGAATGGCATAAGCGTACGTCATATTTTGGTTGTTTTCTGCAATGGTAGGATTAAATGATGGGACGCATTAAAAGAACTAATGCAAGAATATCACGCATTAAAAGAACTAATGCAAGATAATAAACCAAGTTAAAGTCGTTGGAACACTTTCGAAAAACCACTCGGTTCTTTTCAAAAACAACTTTTAAATGCGGAGCTTGAGCCACTCCTTTTAAAAGCTATCTCGTTCCATCGACCAAATCAAGTTCACTACGTTCACGGTTTTGCCAAAACCATCCGTAGCCCTCCATCATTTCAGTTAAATATTCGGTAGTATTCAAGCTATGTATTTTGACCTCACGCCAAGGCATAGTGATTGGTAGCTGCCGGATATTTATCTGTTGCATAGATAGAATGCGTTGGTTTGAGACAGTCGTACTACCATTTTGGCCTACGTCAAGGGTATGTACGGGTGGGTTCAAATTAACCTGGATAATGATGGGACGAACTTGACATGTGACTTATGACATTTTGACCTCACGCCAAGGTCATAAGAGCATGGGGCAAAAATCCACATCGGGAGTTTCATAAGTACTGAAACTTGCTAGATTTGCATACCATTTGGAGTGTGATGATTCTGGTAGGATTCCTTCAGTTTCGTCACGCAATGATATTTGGATCCCGATCCTACTGTGAGTATATGCTACTCCTCGGGAAATTTCTCACTTAACGATCAATGCTATAAACCTAGTAGGTGCCTAGAAAGGTGTTAGCGGGGCTACGCCCCCAGGGAAAAGAGGTTCTTTAATTAAGGAACTTCGCGAAAGCGTTGGAAAACCTCCCTCGAAGTACCGACACCGGCCTGGCTGAACGGTTAAGCAAGTATTGTACGGTGGGATTGATCCTGACTAATTCTTCCTTTATGGTTTGAGGAGGGATTCGAGAAACAGTGGGAGCCATCCTGTTTAGACAAACTAAAAACCACTCTAAACTTGCAAGAGCATCATGCTGAGTGTTTCTTCTTCTCTCTCCTAATTGCAGCGACCAATCGACATGACTGGACTTAAGTTACTCCTAGATAAAAACAAACTGACAGGGCCAAACTACAAAGATTGGTTCAGGAATGTCAAGATAGCAATCACTTACGACAAGCTGGGGTATCTTCTTACCACCAAAGCTCCCCCTGTCCCTGGTCCAACTTCCAGCGTCGCGGATAAGGAAATCCGCAAGACTTGGGAGATTGATAGCGCGAAGGCCAAATGCCTCCTGCTTGCCTCGATGGACAACGAACATCAGAGGAGGCACGAGAATATGGACATGGAGTCCATATTGCTTCATACAAAAGAACTGTATGGAGAGCAATCTCGTATCGCAAGATACGAAGCGTCGAAAAAGTTATTTTCGACAAGAATGGCCGTCGGATCATCAGTAGCCGAGCACGTGCTAAAGATGATCGGCTACATTGAGGAGCTCGCTGACCTAGGGATCACATTGGAGAGTGAGCTATATACGGATATAGTTCTCCAGTCCCTTCCTTCCACTTACGCCCAGTTTATACTGAACTTCAACTTACAAGAAAAAGAGGTTGAACTTTCAGAGCTCCTCAACATGCTGAGGAGCGCAGAGGGCACCCTACAGAAAGGTAGGGATACATCCACTTTGTTTGTAGGAGGATCATCTTCTTCTAGGTCCAAGGCGAAAGCCAAGGGAAAGAAGAAGAAGGCCCCCGCCAAACCAAGGGGCGGTGTTAGTAAAGTGGATACGAAGGGAAAAGGTAAAGCAACAAAGATACCGGGGAAGCTTGTGGATAAGGAAGAATGCTTCTATTGTCATAAGAAAGGACACTGGAAGAATGATTGCAGGGCCTGGAAGGCCAGAACACAGGAATTGAAGCAGGTTGCAGCTTCAGCTTCAGGTGTGTATGTTATTGAAAACTGTCTTTCAATAAACTCTACTTCCTGGGTATTGGATACCGGATCAGGATCTCATATCTGTAATTCTTTGCAGGCGTTGAGAAATCGTAGGGTTTTGAAGGCAGGTGACATGACCCTCAGAGTTGCGAACGGAGCTAGCATGGATGCTAAAGCCGTGGGGGACTATCACCTGGGAATGTCAGATGGACATGTTTTGGTTTTGCGTAATTGCTTTTTTGTACCCAACGCAACTTGTAATATCATTTCTGTATCTTTAGTTTCTAAAGAAGGTTATGAATTTGCGTTTGTAAGTAATGTTGTAAACATTCACCTTAATCAAGTTTTGATTGGGTCAGGTACATTGAGTAATGGTATATACGTGTTAAACCAACCACAGATTTTCAATGTCCAGAATACACACAAAAGAAAGTCTCCAGAAATAAATCAGACTTTCTTATGGCATTGTAGATTGGGTCACATCAATGAGAGAAGGTTGACTAAGTTACATACAGAAGGATATTTGAATGCGTTCGAATATCAGTCGTATGCCACTTGTCAATCCTGTCTCAAAGGAAAGATGACAAAGACTCCGTTTACTGGACATGGAGTAAGAGCGAGCGAGCTCTTGGGACTCGTACACAGTGACGTGTGCGGTCCAATGTCTACACATGCGCGAAGCGGCCATTCTTACTTCATTACTTTTACGGATGACTTCTCAAGGTACGGTTATGTCTTCTTAATGAAACATAAGTCCGAAGCCTTTGGAAAATTCCAGGAGTATAAGAATGAAGTAGAGAAACAGACCGGCAAAAGTATTAAGATTCTAAGATCGGATCGAGGTGGAGAATACTTAAGTGCCGAGTTCCTGGACTATTTAAAAGAGAACGGAATTCTCTCTCAGCTTACTCCTCTATACACCCCGCAACATAACGGTGTATCGGAGAGACGGAACCGCACCCTATTGGATATGGTGCGGTCCATGATGAGTAACGCTGAGTTACCGCGATCATTCTGGGGGTATGCGCTAGAATCAGCTGCATACCTTTTGAACCGAGTTCCGACTAAGACTGTGCCTACCACCCCATATGAAATGTGGAGTGGGAAGAAACCCTATCTTCAATATCTGAAGATCTGGGGATGTCCAGCTTTTGTCAAAAAGCAGCATGCGGACAAACTCGAGGCACGCTCAGTACTGTGCAAGTTTGTGGGATACCCAAAGAACACCAGGGGGTATCTTTTCTACTACGCAGAGGAACAAAAAGTCCTTGTTTCTCGTAATGCCCACTTTCTAGAACACCAGTTCTTGGAAAAGGAAAATAGTGGGAGCGCAGTGGAACTGGAAGAAATTCCAGAACCACAGACTATTACTGAAAGGTTAATGGAACCAGAGGGTTCAACGGAACAGGACATTCCTACGCCGCTCCGCAGGAGTAGTAGGCAGTCTCATCCGCCCGAGAGATACTACGGTTTTCTCATAGACGGGGATAGAGAGGATTGCATCATAGAATATGATGAGCCTACTAGCTTCCAGCAGGCCGTTCAGAGCGTTGACTCAGTGAAATGGCTGGATGCAATGCGGACCGAAATGGAGTTCATGTACACCAACAAGGTATGGACGTTGGACATTGCTCCAGACGGGGTAAAACCCGTAGGATGCAAGTGGATCTTCAAAAGGAAGATTGGTGTAGATGGACAGGTTGAGACCTATAAAGCTAGGCTGGTAGCAAAGGGTTTTCGTCAAAGACCTGGCTTGGACTATGACGAAACCTTTTCTCCAGTAGCCATGCTGAAATCCATTTGGATCCTTCTTGCCATTGCTGCCTTCCACGATTATGAGATCTGGCAAATGGACGTAAAGACAGCTTTTCTAAATGGAAATTTAGAGGAGTGTGTCTATATGGACCAACCAGAGGGTTTCATTCAGAGTGGGAGCAGCGGAAAGGTGTGCAAGTTGCTTAAGTCCATCTATGGACTAAAGCAGGCATCGCGGAGTTGGAACATCTGCTTTGATGAGACGGTCAAAGAATTTGGCTTTATCAAAAATCCAGATGAACCATGCATCTATAGTAGATTTGTAGCGAGAACTGTAGTATTCCTCGTTTTGTACGTGGATGACATTCTCTTAATAGGAAATGACATTTCTATGCTACAATCTGTCAAGGGGTTCTTGTCACACAGGTTCTCCATGAAAGACCTGGGTGATGCCTCGTACATTCTGGGTATCCGGATCTACCGTGACAGATCCAAGAGGATATTAGGACTTTCACAGTCCAGGTACATCGACACCATACTGAAGAGATTCAGTATGGAAGATTCCAAGCGCGGTAACCTACCGGCTTGTCACGGGATCACCCTCTCTAAAGAGATGTCTCCCAAGACTGATTTGGAGAGGGATCGCATGTCTATTATACCCTACGCTTCTGCGGTAGGCTCTATAATGTATGCGATGTTGTGTACCAGACCGGATGTAGCTTATGCACTTAGTGTGGTAAGCCGGTATCAGTCAAACCCTGGGGAGAAACACTGGATAGCGGTAAAGAACATTCTCAAGTACCTGAGAAGGACTAAGGAGATGTTCTTGGTGTATGGCGGAAAAGACCTCCAGATCGAGGCCTTTGCTGACTCCAGCTTCCAGAGTGACAAGGATGATTCCAAGTCCATGTCGGGTTTTGTCTTTACCCTCAATGGAGGGGCGGTGTGTTGGAAGAGTTCCAAACAGGAAACCGTTGCAGACTCGACGAGGGAAGCGGAATACATCGCTGCATCTGATGCCGCAAAAGAAGCTGTCTGGATGAGGAAGTTCTTGAAAGAACTTCAGGTGGTTCCGTCCATTGTTGATCCAATACCTCTGTATTGCGACAACAACGGGGCTATAGCTTTAGCGAAGGAACCCAGGTCCCATCAGAAATCCAGGCACATCTTAAGGCGGTATCACCTGATCAGGGAGATCGTAGATCGCCAGGAGATCGAGGTTCGGAGAGTCGCTTCAGAAGATAACACTGCAGATCCATTCACCAAGGCCCTGCCCCAGACTCAGTTCGAGCGGCTGATCGAGATGATAGGTCTTCGATACGCCAGTACATGGCCTTAGTGCAAGTGGGAGATTGTTAGTGTATATGCCCTAGAGGCCATTACTGTATCATACTGGTTTGTATATTACTTAATGGATGCTTGGGATATTCACCTTGTATATACAATCTTGCTCAAAATAGTAGTATGCTACTTGGTTTGTTTCTACTTCAATGTGTACATGTGTTTATTTTTGTATATCGCCTATACACATTAGTAGAGCCCTTAGGATCTTTGCTTGATTACCAGCGATGTGATGGCCGTCACACTAGTGGGGCTGGGTAATCCATAAGCATATCCTTATGCAGGTCCCTGGTCGCAGGACTATCGAGACAGGGCATCGATACTCCGGAGTAGACCAGCGCATGCGCTTCTCATCCCAGTGTGGGAGACGGTCTGTCCCACAGCCGTCAGTACGTCGTACTTGAGATAGTATGCGGGTGCTCGTTAGGTTACGGGTACACTGGACAGGACTCGACGGGAACTGACTAGTTGGTATTATACCTATCGTCAGTTATCAGTTCCCAGGTGACATGAGTACAGCTTAGTCCGCTGACTTGACACTGTCACTTCGCCTCGAGTGTGTTCCCACTGTACTTTGATCACTACCCTACCACGGCTCAAAGGAGTCGTGCAAACAGGTAGTGGTTGGGTGCAGTCCCGAAGCACTTGGAGGCAGTGACGGTTAGACAGGATTCGTCTCTCCCGGTATTGGGGGTTGACATCGCGCTGTGTCTAGGAGAGCCATTACACGAGTAGTCCCTGGCCAGGGCAAACGAGATATACTGGTAGGTTTCCAGTGTTATCTCAGGGTGTTTTGGGCTTCGCTCCGGCACGACTTGTACCGCTATTGGGGGACTGACGTTTACCACCCTCTAGGCCCGCCATGCGATGTATCAGACGAACAGACCGGACTGTACGGAGAATGTCACACTCAGGCTCAGTAGGAGTTCAGATGGGTTTCGCCTCGTCGGTCTTCTTATTGGCATTACCTGGGGACTATTACGCACAGCTAGTGCCGCTTGCGGTCTGTGGTTAAACCCACTGCCAGCGTAGTGTCGAGTCTTTAGAGTCCCACACAGAAAGCTTTTCGCCTTTAGGCAAAAGAGTAGAGGTCGCATGGTATTGCGACAGGTCGCATGGTTTTGCGACAGGGTTCGGTCACATCCGTGCACTTGTGCACGTACAGTGTCCGGACAGTTTACACTAGCGGGCTTTGGTTTAAGCCAGATCCTAGTGTACCTTATGGGATTGGATTTATCCAGTTTGCATTCGTGTTCCTCGGAACGCGGATGCGGGTGTGTATGCACAGTTGACAGGGAGGCAGAGGCATCGGATTCTCATTAGGGTTGTTGACAGTTGACCGTTGACTATTTGACTTTATGCTCAACCCTAATGAGAATATGATATGTGATTAACTATTATATTAATTAAGTATTATGGTGATATGGTTGTTGACTTGTTGACTTTTGTTGACTTGTTGACTTTGTTGACTTGTTGACTTTTGTTGACTTGTTGACCGGTTGACTAGGCTTGACTAGTTGACCATCATGATAACCATAGCCATCATTTCATGGCAAAGACTTTTGTTTACTTGCTCATTTGTGTAAAATGAGTGCATGAAATGATATGGTTGTGGTTGCTTCAAACCATCACATAAGACTTTTTTTTGATATGATGAGTTATGATCACTTTGGATTATGAGAGGGTGAAAGACAAAAGAGAGCCTCATTCTTTCTTGCTCATTCTCTCTCTTGTTCTTGAGCTCTCCTTTTGCTCTCACCCTCAACCTCTTGCTCCCTCTCTTGATCTATGGTTCTCTTGTCTCATGAGTTGAGAATCAAGAACCATAGATAAAATCCCATTCTATTTCTTCTCTACTCATTCTAGTTCACTAGGTTTAGCAAACCAAGTGAACTAGTTTCTTCAAAGAACGAAGAAGGAGCTAAAGGTTGGAGCTTTCAGGTGGATCTATCTTCGGCGTACGGAGACGACGAGAAGAAGCCATCGGACCACCATCGGAGCTTTGAAGACGAAGGAGTTCAAGACAAGCAAGGTATAACCCCCTAACCGAGTAGCTAAAACTCATAGTTAGGATGTTAGATAGATGTTTAACCAAGATCCGGGTTTTAGGTCCATGTTACCACCTCCGTAAAATCGTTTTTTACCATATTCCGCATTCCCGAAAGAACCGGGAGAGGTAGCATGGACTTACAAATTGGAATCCGCAACCATCTTAGACATCATAAACCCAATGTATCACATACTTTGGATTTCATGCCTAACCAAATGAATTCCTTAGACATCACATGCCTAACAATTATAAACCGCGCATTTTAGTTCGATATTGAAAACAGTTTCCAATAATCTGGTAGGGTGGAAATCAAAGCACAGTGGGAATCACAGAAGACTCTATGACGATCTCGGGTCGACAGACTAACCTGTACCAGTGTCACCAGAGAACTGCTATCTGACGATAGGTATAATACCATCTAGGAGTTATCGGCGAGTCCGTTCAGTGTACCCAGTCTCCACTGAGCACCCGTATACCTTCTCTGATGTTAAAAACCAATGGATATGGGATCATCCATTTCCCATTATATGGGTTAAGAAGTGTATACGCTAGTCTACTCTGGAGTATCGATGCTCTGTCTCGATACTCCCACGACTAGGAACATTTGAAGGATGTATTTGCCGACTACCTCTGCCCCACTAGTATGATTCGCATCATAATCCTGGTATTCAAGTACTTATCCTAAGGGCTTTATCAACATGTAATAGAGAGACAATAAGTGTACATGTTAAGATAAAGTGCAACCAGATAGTATACTATATGTCGAGCAAGAAAGCCCTCTCTATATATGTCCAAGCATCCACTACAATATACATCACATGTACAGTAATGGCCTCTAGGGCATACATATAACTAACAAAAAATGCTCCAAAACTTTCTCAATGTAACGTTTTAGAAATCGTTTTGCGAATTTTCCGTTTTTAGGGTAAAATAGTCGGTATTTTCCGTTTTAACCCGATTGTGATCAAACTTCAATATAGACTTTCCAGCACCTAGTTTAGCTAGAATAAAACTAGTGTGCGAACTTTGGGGGTCAATAGAAAGTTTTGGTTCATATAGATTTTTTTTCCCTAATAAAATATTATTTTAATGCTTTATTTGTGCACTTTATTAGTGGTAATTACTTTTTTTTGTGGGTTAATTACTACTAATGTGGTTTTATGCTAAACTAATCACTAGAATTATGTTCAGAACCTTCTCTCCAAAATATCTAGATTTGTAGGATTTATTTTGTGTTTTAAAGAAAAAGAAAATGGTGATATAATGGTATTTTGTTTTGTTAAGCAATAATTGAAGTTTCTTCTAGATTTTTCTACAATTTTCCACAAACCTCTACCCCCTTTCCCTTGGCCGGCCACATGAAATCCTTGCTGCCCCATCTCTTTCTCATCTCATTTCTTCACTTTTTGCTTCAAAATAATCACGAAAAATCCAAATAAATTCATAGAAAATCAAATATAATCATTTCCCTTCATTTCCTTAATCCTAATCTAGATTGGATCTTTATGGAAGTGTTCTTTTGGAGGCTAAACTTTGAGTTTTTTCTAGTTTCAAGTTGTGTTCTTTGAAGGTATAAAACTTTAACCCTAATCTCTTTTTGTAGTTTAATACTTTAATTAGCTTATTTAGATGTTTGATTTAAGTTTTTAAATTCATGTTTTGAAATTCAAGATATCATTTTGATAATCAAATTAGGGTTTTGATTAGTGGAATGGTTAAGTGTTAAGCTAAGACAAATGAAAATTAAACCAAGTTGCTAATTTGTTAAATGATATTTTCCTAATTGGATAATTAAGCTAATTAGCAAACTAAGTTTTTACTAATCCTAATTAGTGAGATTTAAAATTATAATAAAGGTTTAAATGGTTTAACCTTACTATTTTGTGATGTTTGCAAATTCTAGTTTTTGGAAAAACTTATAGTTTTGTGCTAAAATGATAAAGGCTGCTTACTAGATTTACGGATATTTTAGGCGTGTGTTTCTTTTGACGCTGCGACGTTATTTATATTAGATTCCACATTTATTATTGTATTGTGAATGCGCGATCGGTACGATCAGGGTCTAGCTTTAATGGTGGTGTCGTTTTAGCGTTCCTAGCTAGGGTCGTGCCGACGTCGTTCGTGTCTTTGTGTAGCTTTTGCTCTTGAGTTCGTTTCGTAGTGTCGCTACGCGCGTTAGCCACTAAACGAACACTCGAGAGTATGTTTGGAGTTGGTGCGTCGGTTAAACGTAGTTGTACTTATTTTTGGTCGATTGCTTATATACGCTTGCTTTATTGTTATATGTGTTCAAGATCGCAGGCGGAGACTTCGGGCGGTGCGAACAGGGGAAAGCGAGTGGTAGGCTTTATTTAACTAGGAGCGTTGGTAAGTAGATTTAACATCTACAGGTGAATCGCTCGCATGGCGTTATGCGTCTGGGATAGAGATGTTATGTTATTGTCGCATATTCTATTTCATATATAGAGTTGCGCATACACCTTATTGCTTAGTTACTAGTTGTGCTTGGACTTGTACCCTTAGAACACTGCACTATTATTGACGGCTCATGTTGCATGAGCAATGATTGTATGCCACACACACCGTCAATAATTGCCATAGCACGCACAACACACATATAGATATGATATTGTTTGGTTAGGGAGATTGAGACATTGATTCATATTTCTTTATGCATATGACATATAGCATACCTGTATACCTACATACTTACACATATGCCTTGACATGCTTACATGCTAGTTACCATTAGTGATAGGTATATTTCACACGTAATGACATAGCTACATGTATACCTTGCATACATACTTCACTTATACCTGGAGGGTATATTACATCATTATTGATAGGTAGATACATATACCTTGCTATACCTTCATGTTTACACACATATCTGGTTATAGCTACATATTTACCTTTATTTGATGTTATATAGACTTGGAGAAATTAAGAACCACCTATATATATTTTAACTTGTTGCAGTTAAATAGCGGCTTTTCCTTTATATGCTTACATTGCAGTTTTATGTTGCATATATTATATTCATGGATTTTCGCATTGAGATATGGATTTTTCATGATGTTTTCTGGATTTGAGGACCGTGGTAGTTTCATAAAATTATGCATTATTTGAAAAAAAAATCCGGTTTCTCTTGATATGATATTTCAGCAGCCACCATGAGTTTTATCGGTTCTGATATATATACCCCATGCGAGGAGCGTTGTGGGCCGTGTGAGGGTACATGGTGGGTCCCAATAGGGTCCCCTCGACAAGATAATCGACGGTCCATGCCGATTGAGCCTGGAAGATGGGCAAATACCTACCGGTGACAGTACCAATGACTCGGCGGTTATCTTGGGGATACCGACGGGAATCATGTATGTATGGATACGTCGAGAGGCGAGGGTCAGAGCTAGGCACTCGAGATTTCGGTATAGCATATGATACGTACCTATCAGGGGGCCAGTCATGGTGACAACACCTGATATATCAGTATTTATGTGTCGATACTTGACACTTGGTTTCATGATATTTTTACTTCTAAGTATATATAACAGTGGAATTGGACGCTGTTATATTTATATATATATATATATATATATATATATATATATATTAGTGGAATGGGACGCTAATATATATGTATAAATTTCAATTCATATACATCATCATAATTATTCATGCAAATATACTTATTCAGGATATATGAGATTCACTTGATATTGGATACAGGATATATGAGATTTACTTGATTTTGTACATTCAGGATAAATGAGATTTACTTGATGTTGTACATTCGGGGTTTGTGAGACTTACATGATATGAGAGCCAATTTGGGGGCTAATTTGAGGAATTGGGATTTGGATTGTCTTGATGGACTTTGGTCCTACCACGATGTCAGGATTCCGTGGAAATGACATGTTTCATCTCATACTTCGCATTTATTGTTTGTGCACTGCTTCATGTATTAGTAGTACCTGATAGAGTAGCTTCCATGACTGTTGCATTTACATACTTTATTTTATATGCATTGCTTCATGTATTAGCTGTACCTGCTAGAGTACCTTTCATGACTGTTGCAAATATACATTTTCATATCATTTCTTCATGTATTAGTAGTACCTGATAGAGTGCCTTACATGATTGTTCCATACATATTGTCATATTAGTATTACTTCATGTATTAGTTGTACCTGCTAGTGTACTTTTCATGACAATGTACTTTTCATGACTATTGCATACATATGACCATTTATTGTTATTAGCTTGGATATGTTAGATTCGCACTGTACGCGCATACTTGCGATTACCTGCATATGTTATTTACTATTCACGAGTTGGCAACTCACCCCCGTTGTGCCACAGTGTTTGCAGGTTGTTCCCCAGAGTAGTCGAGGCAGGCTATTCATCTATCACATCATCTTTTGCAGCGGATACCGTTTCGGCTCACAGTGTGCAGTTTTGCTTAGGTGGGTTTTGCGGTTATCCAAAGTTGTTTATTGTATATTCGTTGTATCCATGTACTTGTTCATACTATAATATTTCATTATTGTACTCCCCATTTTCATTCATTTTAAATAAACAGGTACTCTTGACGCACGTTTGTTGCATATTACAGGATATAGGTTCTTGGAGCGAAAACGGTGAAACAGACAAAAGATGATACAAAAAGAGGGACTTTTGACCAACAAGTAGAAGGACCCTAGTCAAGCCTAGACAAAGAACAATTCACAAGTGTACAAGGCAACGCATGGTCCGAAATGTCAAAGGAAACGGTCAAAAGATCCTTACAAGTTTTCACTGAAGATCTGGAGAAGACTAAGAAGCCCAACAGAGAAAAGAAGTATAAAAATAGGAAGCCCAAGAAATCCTGAACCAAGCCCAGAAAGATGGTGAGCCAAGCCCACTAAAGGGCCGCGGAACCGCGGCCCAAGGCCTACATTTGCCGCGGTTCCGCGGCCGCTTAGTGCCCGTGTCGGTGCATTTTTCCCTTGTCGGTGCGTCGGTGCGGGGGTTTGGATTTTTCGTGGGCAAATCTGTAATTGCACATGCGCGAGACTCTGAAACCCTAATTCTCCTGTTTGCTTATAAATTGTAATCAAAAATTGTAAAACCCAATGCCTCTTTTCAATCAATAAAATTCAGAATTGCTGGGAGTATTATTCAGATCTGTTCTATATTGCTTGGAAGGAGCCGTCAACCTAGTAAGTTATTTTATGTCTTTTAATTAGTATGTCTTATCATCCCCTAATGAGCGAGTAGTCTCCTCGCTTGTTAGGGTTAGCCTTAGGGAAAGGTTTGAGAGATGAGATCTCTCACCCCTTTCATGCCATCCACACCTAAGAGTTAGAACTCCATGCATGCACGCACAACCGCTCCCTACGGCATCCTACCCCACGAGGTAATGATGAACCGTAGTATAAAGGGCCGGTTGCGCGTGTTTTCCATGGGGGTTAGGGTAATTATCGATAAAGGAAGGATACGAATCTAGAGGAAGAAACATCTTCCCAAAAGATTCGGATCCACTTTATTGATAATTATCGTAACATCTAATAGATCTAAAATAGGGCAATGAAAGCAGTGAGGAAACCTTTAATCTTCAAACTTCCCCTAAACCTAACCCTAGCAAGACTTTAATTTAGATTAATTTAGTTTAGTGATAGATCTAGTATTTTAGATTAAATCAATCCAAACAACAATTGGAATCAACTCGTAAAGACACAATAAGAAATCTACCCATCTCTGTGGATCGACCCGTACTCACTGGCTAGCTGCAAAGCGACGCCGTTTCTGATTGCGGTAAACACAAATTTTCATAATAATCAAATAGCGCCGTTGCCGGGGATGGCGTAAAATTTCTTTCTGTGTAATTTCGGGTTGATATAAATTTAAAAAAATTATAAAAATATGAAAATAAAAAAAAAAAGAAATAAAAAAATTATCAATTTTGATCTGTTTGAAGGGTTATCTTTTGAATTTTGCAGGAATAGCGAAGATTCTCGAATCTGGAAATTTACAGAAGGCTGAACAGAAAAGTACATATCAGAACAGAGGAGAATTGGTGAACAGGAGCGACACAAATTTTTTCAGAGTCTGAACCCACTACCAGACTGCGGAACCGCGGCCAAGGAGCACCCCAGACCGCGGAACCGCGGCCCTTTTGCCGCTTTAGCACCTAAAAATTAGTTGGTTTGTTTCTCTTTCTTCCCCTCTGCAACCTACCATATATCTTTTGTAAAAACTTTCTGCAGGATTTCTTTGCGCTAAAAATCTTCTCTCCCCTTCTAAATAACAGATTTTCTGCAGGTTTCTTTGCGCCGCGCTAAAAAATTGATTGCAAGTGAATTTTATTGTTTTGCATAATTTAATCGGACTTTAAGGGGCTAATTGATCAAACTCAGATTGGGTGGGGATTTCATCACCCTTCCCAGGACCTCAGAAATCACTTTAAAGCATTTGCATTGACCACAATTAATTAAAACAAATACTAGACTCAGCCCTAAGGACATCGAGCTCAATAGGAAAAGGACTAGTATAGGCATCGACCGTTTATCCTAACTAACTTTGCGGTGTCTAGGCTAGTGGTTTTTAATTAGGCCCACTACTGTGGTTCCTTCTCACTTACCTGGCCGTACTTGTCGGTGAAGAGGCGGTTTGAGGTCCTATTTCTAGCCCTAGTTAGGAGCTGTCTAGCAGATCTAGGCGACCCTAGATCTAGGCCTGATTGTGCATGTGTGGTTGATACATTTGTGTCACGAGTCTCTTTTCAAAACTTCTTTGCAAAACTCACACATAAAAAAAAAAGAAAAAAATCTTTTCAAAACTTGCAACTTGTCGCTATGAAAACTTGCAACTCACTTCCACCACTTCCCTTCACTGACGTTATCTTACCCCCACATTTTGTCTTTCTTTTTTCTGACTACACTACCCCTTTTAGTGTATGTCATTTTGGACTAGGGATACTAACGCCCGATTAGTCCGTGTTTCGTTGGTACCTACCGACGAATCCTTCGACGAACCCTTCGTCGACATTCCGTCCATTTCCTTACCTCCACCTTCAAATTCTTCTTTCGAAGGTATGTCGGCATTCAACCCCAACAATACCTTACCGACGGGAATGATTCCACCTCCGTTAGGTGCGAATAACCCGAATCTTCCGCCTGTTGTAGCGCCCGCACGAGTTGCGCTCCAGGATCTCTTCTATCCCGTCCGCACTTCTTTACCTACTTGTCTTTCACCCCCACCGGCAAATGGGGACAACTTTGAAATAAAACCACATTTCATCAATATGCTGCCAAAATTTCATGGTTTGGAATCTGAAGATGCGTATATCTTTATTAATAAATTCCAAAATGTGTGCGCTATGATGAAAACGACCCAATTAAGTGATGACGCTATAAGGCTAAGGGTCGTTCCTTTTACCTTATGTGACCTAGCCGAGAAGTGGCTATACAGCACCGCATCACATTCCATTAGAAATTGGGACGAGTTTGTGAGAGCTTTTCTGAAAAAGTTCTATCCTCATCACAAAACTGCTAGAATCCGTAACGAGATTATACAATTTTCACAGCTTCCTTCCGAACCATTTTGGAAGTGCTTCGAGAGATTTAAAGACCTACTTGTTCAATGCCCTCATCATGGGATTGAAAGTTGGCAACTTTGCCAAACATTATACGAGGGATTGAACTCGGCAACGAAGCAGTTGCTAGAAACCATATGTCAATGTCATTTTCTCTCTAAGTCTAGTGACGAAGCATGGCAGTTTCTTGAGGATCTTAGTGAGCAAACAATTCAGTGGGAGAGTACCAAGACCACATCATCTTCTTCTGTTGGTCAATCTAGGGCAGGCATACATCAAGTAGATATGTCGATTGCTATGAAGGCCGAGATGGCCGCACTTATGAAAAAGCTAGAAGCCATTGAGACCAAAATCTCATTGTCTTCTCCTGCCCCTGTTATGCCTCCACGAACTGTTTGTGCTTGTTGTTCGAATCCATCGCATCTAACCGAAGAGTGTCCGTATAATGCACCTATTCAAGGACAAGATCAAGTCAATGCTGCATTTCAGCAACGACAAAGAAACGATCCGTACTCTTCGACATACAATCAGGGGTGGAGGAGTCACCCAAATTTCGCTTGGAACCAAAATCAACAAGTCCAAGGAAATAACAATTTTCAAAGACCTCCTCCACAACAACAACAAGCACATTCACAAACTCAAAACCAGCAACCTTTCCAACAACAACCTTATACAAATCAAACGAACAATTTGGTTCAACCAAATGATGATAAGGTTATCTCGCTCGAAAAAAGTCTAGATGCATTTCTCAAGCAATCTACAGAATCCGCAGCAAGATTTGAAAATTATGTTCAATCTTTGATGCATAACAATGCCTCACACGATCAAAGTATCAAATCTATTGAGGCACAATTTGCACAATTAACTACTGCGTTGAGCAAGAGAGAAAAGGGAAAGCTTCCATCTCAACCATTGCTCAATCCCGGTCACACACAAAACGCATATCCCAATCACAATGTAAATGCGGTGACCACGTTGAGATCCGGAAGAGTGTTGCAAAATAATGTGGGTACTAGTGATGACATCCCCGCCGGTGGTTCTTCTTCTTCTTCTTCTTCTTCTTCTTTTTCTCCATCGTCATCTTCCCCTTCTTCATTTTCTTCACTTTCTTTTTCACCTTTTTCTTTAGAGCCTATTCTCCACCCTTCACATGGCTCTACTTCTTCTAGCTCGAACGGACCCATTCCTCACAACATGAACACATCTACACCGGAATCCGTTCCTACTCCACATTCTACTCCACAGACATTTGACTCAACGAATTTTCAAAATGCTCCATTCCCAAACAAGTTGAGTCCTAATAAACCAACTGCACAAGTGGAGAAGATTGTGGAGATATTTAAGCAGGTTAGCATAAATATACCTCTCTTGGATGCAATCCAACAAGTCCCTTCATACGCAAAAATCTTAAAAGGCTTATGCACCTCGAAGAGAAAGGCATCTCAAGTACCCAAGAAAGTGCTAGTGGCTAGTGCAGTGAGCAATGCTATTAACCACCATCAAACCTTACCCCAAAAACGAAAGGACCCCGGCTGTCCTACGATTTCAATCACAATTGGGGATAAGAAAATTAATCGAGCACTTTTAGATCTTAGGTCTAGTGTTAACCTGATTCCCTACTCCGTGTACGAACAATTAGGGGTTGGAGAGTTGAAACCCACTCGTTGTACTCTCCAAATGGCTGATCGATCAATCACCCATCCAAGGGGTCAGCTAGAGGATGTGTTGATCAAAGTTGGGGAGTTCATATTCCCCGTTGATTTTATTGTTATGGATACACAACCTGTTGCTAACCCACGGAACCAAATTCCGGTGATTCTTGGTCGACCATTTTTGGCCACTTCCAATGCTGTAATAAACTGTCGCAATGGCTCCATGACTCTATCCTTCGGGAAGATGTCTACTGAGTTCAATATTTATTAGATGGGAAGTCTGCCCCCCGTGCCTAAAACTAGTACACGAGAAGTTTGCTCTATTCATGAAATCACGCAGGAGGACTGCGAGCTTGAAAGATTCTTGTTTGATGAAAACAGTTTTGACGCCACTAGTGCGTCCCTCCTTGAGCCTACCACCGTTGACACAACCGATATGGATTATGAATGTTTCATTTTTTCGGATGATGACGACTCACAACCCGAATATGAGTCTTTTGAATTTTTTGATGAGTTAGTCGAACCATCCGAATCGGTTGTTTGCAGTGATTTCGAACCTGTGTTGGAGTCCTTTGAGTTCGAGGTAGATTCCGCAATGATTCTTACGCCTCCGAAACTCGAACTCATGTCCTTACCGCCTCATCTTAAATATGCTTACATAGGTGAGAATGAGACTTTTCCCATTATAATATCAGCCTCTCTAGCATTCGAGCAAGAGAACGCTATTTTAAAAGTCTTACAAGATAGGCGGCAAGTTTTCGGTTGGACTATGGCGGACATCGAGGAGATCGGTTCCCTTATAATTGAATATCGTATGAAATTGATGGATAATGCCACGTCAATAGAGGACCCACAGGAACAGTTTGGGGATATTGTAGTTAGTCAACCTCCTCTTTTAGAAGTTGAACCACCCCCATTTCTTTTAATAAGCTACGAGAATGCCAATATTCCACTGATTGCTGATCATTCGCATTCTCGTTTTGATTCATCACCACCTCCTGTCTATTCACCTCCATACCTTCCATACCATCACTTCTATCTTCCCCAATTCTTTTTGGACCGCCACAACTTATTCTTTCCACCAACCAATACTCTTTACTGATAAATTTTTCAACTGGTTGGTGTTGACGTTTGGTCTATGCAAGGTTTGGCAGTAATGTCTAACGTAATTTAAATGAAGTTTGGGGGAGGGCCTTTCTGTATATATTTTTGTTTTCCTTAACAATAAAAAATTTATAAAAAAATTATAAATAAATAAACAGGGGAGTGCCGGTATTTTGACCCTCTTGGTTTAGCATGACAGTGAGGACACTGTCAAGTTCAAGTTTGGGGGTATGCTCGGTACGTCTTCTTCCTTCGCATTCATTTGTACATATTTTTGCATTTGCATATTTATTTGAAAACCCATAAAAATTGAAAAATTTCAAAAATTATAAAAATTATTGTATTCAATTTTGGCTTATTTGACTTGAGTTTGACAAATAATTAACTAGCTAGGAGCAACTGGATCTTAGACTTAGTGAATTAAAAATCCTAAAAAATAACATTCCTTAGAACTTAACGGTAGAAAGTATATGCCTTATAGTTTATTTAGAAATAGGCAAATTTTGGGTTCACTTCTTGGGCTAAGTCGAGACAAGGGAAGAGTATTGATGTTCTTATTAGAGTATAAGTTTGAAAAATAGTTCCTAGTTTAAGTCTAGATTCTGAAAACATATACCCTACAATTTGCACAATCACGCACCTTGAAATTTGGAATAGTAGAAGAGACCTTGAAATGCTCTTGTCTAAAGTCCTTAGTACAATGAAAATAAAAGAGAGAAAAAAATGTGAATAAAGAATAAAAAAATGGACACTGGTTTTAGTGATTACTTAAGGCTGTAAAAATAGAAAAATATTTAGCGAGGGTGCTTCATCACCTAGTGCCTTAGACCAACTGGTTTGGGAGTCACTGCTAAAAGCCTTGGGTGTTGCAAAACTAGGAAGTACGCTTTAAAGTGCTAACGCATCTTGTAATCGGTTGTTGGTACCTCAAGAAGTATTAACGGTCGCATGAAGGATGTGTAAGCGAATTTCATTTAAAAAATTCACTAAGTGCTTTGGACAATGGACGGGAGTATGATTGCTTGATTTGAATTTCCAAGTGTAGGGGTGATCTATACACACACGTAGGGGTATGTAATTGGAGTTTAGATGAGAAAAAGGGATGAAGAATAGAACTTGTATCTTTAGTAGAGTTGATAGAAATTCCTAAGTGGAGATGGAACCCTAGAAGGAAAACTTAAGAGATGCCGAAAGCTAAGTAAATCTATAGAACATATATAATCTTAAGTTAGATGATAAGGAAGTGTGAAGAATGTGGGTGGATAATTTACGAGTCAAAAGATAATAGAATTCCTTGTTAGAAAACCTAATTGGAGAACAAAAGTCAATGGGCTAAGTTGATAGGATTTTGTGGGTGTAATCCGCTGAAAACCCTCAGGAGACAACACTCCTCCTACTAGGGACACCTGGAGGTTTAACGGCTTGTTGCACGTGCTCAGTGCAATCGCGTTTCCCTGCGAAAATGCGGTTAGGATTTTAGTAAATAAAAATAAGTTTGCTCGAGGACGAGCAAAAGATAAGTTTGGGGGTATTTGTTCATACTATAATATTGCATTATTGTACTCCCCATTTTCATTCATTTTATAAATAAACAGGTACTCTTGACGCACGTTTGTTGCATATTACAGGATATAGGTTCTTGGAGCGAAAACGGTGAAACAGACAAAAGATGATACAAAAAGAGGGACTTTTGACCAACAAGTAGAAGGACCCTAGTCAAGCCTAGACAAAGAACAATTCACAAGTGTACAAGGCAACGCATGGTCCGAAATGTCAAAGGAAACGGTCAAAAGATCCTTACAAGTTTTCACTGAAGATCTGGAGAAGACTAAGAAGCCCAACAGAGAAAAGAAGTATAAAAATAGGAAGCCCAAGAAATCCTGAACCAAGCCCAGAAAGATGGTGAGCCAAGCCCACTAAAGGGCCGTGGAACCGCGGCCCAAGGCCTACATTTGCTGCGGTTCCGCGGCCGCTTAGTGCCCGTGTCGGTGCATTTTTCCCTTGTCGGTGCGTCGGTGCGGGGGTTTGGATTTTTCGTGGGCAAATCTGTAATTGCACATGCGCGAGACTCTGAAATCCTAATTCTCCTATTTGCTTATAAATTGTAATCAAAAATTGTAAAACCTAATGCCTCTTTTCAATCAATAAAATTCAGAATTGCTGGGAGTATTATTCAGATCTGTTCTATATTGCTTTGAGGGAGCCGTCAACCTAGTAAGTTATTTTATGTCTTTGTTTTAATTCTTTTAATTAGTATGTCTTATCATCCCCTAATGAGCGAGTAGTCTCCTCGCTTGTTAGGGTTAGCCTTAGGGAAAGGTTTGAGAGATGGGATCTCTCACCCCTTTCATGCCATCCACACCTAAGAGTTAGAACTCCATGCATGCACGCACAACCGCTCCCTACGGCATCCTACCCCACGAGGTAACGATGAACCGTAGTATAAAGGGCCGGTTGCGCGTGTTTTCCATGGGGGTTAGGGTAATTATCGATAAAGGAAGGATACGAATCTAGAGGAAGAAATATCTTCCCAAAAGATTCGGATCCACTTTATTGATAATTATCGTAACATCTAATAGATCTAAAATAGGGCAATGAAAGCGGTGAGGAAACCTTTAATCTCCAAACTTCCCCTAAACCTAACCCTAGCAAGACTTTAATTTAGATTAATTTAGTTTAGTGATAGATCTAGTATTTTAGATTAAATCAATCCAAACAACAATTGGAATCAACTCGTAAAGACACAATAAGAAATCTACCCATCTCTGTGGATCGACCCGTACTCACCGGCTAGCTGCAAAGCGACGCCGTTTCTGATTGCGGTAAATACAAGTTTTTGGACTAATCAGTACTCTCCATCTACCATTATCTTATATGACTTAGAGACTTGATGTGAGGACGGTAATATATTATTTTGTGACTTGGAGGTCTTTTATACAGTTTTACTTCTATCGTCTTTTATTTCTTCGCTACGGCGTCGTATATCTGTTGTGGTGGTTGTTTTCCGCCGTTGGGTGTGGATTTTCTCCCGTTGGGGATACTTTACATATATTTATGTTGTACCCATTTTTGGGGTTAGTTTTTACAATGGAGGTGCTGCCAAAATTTTCAAGAAAATAAAGTTGGACTTTAAAGAATTTTGGGTTGAGATTTCAAAGGTTTTAAAATTTCTATTATTTCTTACTACTTTTGATGGCTTAGATTGCTGGGTTTTCGGCTTACTTAAACTTCGTTATGCCTGTAGCCGTTGCGTAGTTTAAGGGCCGTTACGTGCCAATTTTGGGTCGTGACAAAATTGGTATGAGAGCGCTAGGTTTTATCTTTCGGAGTGTAGGATGACCTTGGTTTGATGGAGTAGCTAGCTTAAGCAGAGTAACGTAGTGTGTGTATGTCCACGGCATACTCACGATGCGGTACTCCGTCTAAAGTGACCTAAGTACTAATTGCTTGAAATTCCTTCCTTGATGATACATATCCTTGTGATTCGATTTCCGTGTTCATATCGAATCTTATTTCCATTTATAGCCTTTGCCGCCAATGACTATGGGGACTCAGAGAGGTGCAGCGAGAGCCGAGGTCAGAATTGACTCGGGTGGGACGACGACTGACCAGGATGGCACGCTCGTTGCACAGAGCAGATGGATCCGCCTTCAACAGATCGTATCGATAGGCTTGTGGCAGAGATGCAGGATTTGCGCCAGACGATGAGGTCTTTGATTGAGGCCAGCAGAGCGCAGCGACAGGAGGTTGTCACCCCTGTTACCCAGTTGTTCCTTGCAATCCGCACACAACATAGTGTTACACAGCACCAGTGGATGCAGCCATAGTTGACGAGGCACATCTTCCAGAGACTTTGGGAGTTCTAGAACAGTGGAGGACTCATACCGGTGTACCAGCCCAGAGACAGAGGCATAGTCGTCGAGACAGATTTCATGATCGTTGCGGGTGTAGCGGAGGCTTGGGACGAGGAGAGTCGTGTTAGTTAGATCAGCCGTTTGTTGTGTTAACTTCCGTCAGTGATTCTTTTGTTGCGCGACATGTATTTCGGTCGTGTGCCAATCGGATAGGAGATAGAGATTCGTCCGTCATTTTGATCCTTCTAGAGATGTTGGATTTGACGTTCTCCTGGGTACGGATAGGTTAGCTACGTGCTATGCGGCTGTGGACTGCCGCGAGGAAACAGTCAGGTTTTGTTTTTCAGGCAAGTTAGTTCTTGTTGTGCAGAGGGACAGTGGTGCCGCCTCTCACAGCTTGAATTCAGCCTTTTTTGCTAGTCGGCTTTTGAGGAGAGGATGTTAAGGATTCTTGGCTTTCATTCGTGATACCGGAGCTACAGTGGGTTTGTTGGACCGGGTTCCTTTATGCGAGAGTTTTCCGACGTTGTTCCAGATGAGCCGGCGGAGCTTAGGGAGCTTAAGGATCAGCTGCAGAGTTGCTAGATAGAGGGGCTTGTGCGTCTGAGTGTTTCGCTTTAGGGAGCTTCTATTCTGTTCGTCAAGAGAAGGACGGCAGTTGAGGTTGTGTATTGATTTATCGTCGATTAAACCGAGTTACGGTGTGGATAGGTATCCTTTACATCGCCTTGACGATTTGTTCGATCAGCTCCAGGGTGCGAGACATACTTTTCTAAGTTTGTTTTGGGATCATGTCATCATTTGTTGCGGGTTCGGAGTGAGGACATTCCGAAGACTGCTTTGTGTGCGCTACGGGCAATTTGAGTTTTGGTGGTGTCGTTGGACTTACCAATGCCTTAGCAGCATTCATGGATGTGATGAACCAGGTTTCTTCAGGCCGTTACTCGACCAGTTGATTGTTGTGTTATTGATGACATTCTGGTCTATTCCAAGGTGTCGCGAGGAACTTGAGCAGCACTTGAGAATTTGCTTTGTAGACATTGGGAGAGCCCCAGCAGTTCGCTAAATTCTCGGAGTGTTCCTTCAGGCTTGATTGTGTTGACTTCCTAAGGTCATGTGGTTACGGGAGACGGTTTTTGTACGGACCCGAGGGAGATCGAGGCCGTACAGCTTTGGCTCAGACTTGTAGCAGTGACTGAGGTCCGCAGCTTTTTGGGCTTAGCCGGTTTTTACCGCCTTTTCGTGCAGGTTTGCTTGTGTAGCGCTGCACCGTCGACCGGGTTGACCAGGAAGGGAGTTCTTTTTCTTAGATCGAGGCATGCGTACGGAGTTTTTAGCAGCTGAAAACTCGGGTGACGACTGCACCAGATCTATCTTTGCTTCTGGATCGGACGACTTTGTTGTTTACTGTGATGTTTCGCGAGTGGGGCTCAATTGTGTACTGATGTGCACTATAGAGTTATCGCTTATACTTCCCGACAGTTGGAGGAAGTACGAGCAGGATATCCCACTCATGATCTGGAGATGGCCGTGGTGGTTTTGCGTTGAAGATTGGGGACACTACTGGTATGGAAAGTCGTGTTAGATTTTCACGGACTACAGAGCTTAATGTACATTTTCCTGCAGCGGGTTTTGATTGTTGAGACAGTCTTCTGCAGATTTACAGTTTTTGTGCGATCGTGGAGTATAGATTTAGTTCGCCTCTACTGAGGGGACAGCTTGCTCATGTCCGCGCCCGTCCACTTTTCTTAATAGTTTTCGCGAGGCACAGCCTGCCGATGCTCGTTCGTCAGAGATTCTTGAGCATACTCGGCTAGGTAAAGATTCGGAGTCCTTGATTTGTGACCAGGGTATGCTACGTCTAGGGAAGCGTTTGTGTGTACTTACTACTGCTGGGTAGAGACGCGAAATCCTAGAGCAGGCACACCAGTCAGCTTTCAGTGTTCATTCAAGTTCCACCAATATGTGACATGACTTGTGAGTTAGTTACGGGTGGGCAGGAATGAAGAGTGAAGTTTCGGATTTTGTTTCGAGGTGTTTGTCTTGTTGTGAGCCAAGCTTGAGCATTTGAGACCGGCTGGAGAGTTGCAACCTTTAACCGTTCCGGAGTGGGAATGGGAGCAGATCTCCATGAATTTCGTTGTGGCGTTTACCCAGGTTTAGTTAGGGTGTCACTCCATTTGGGTGTTTGTTGTCCGGTTATGCTCAGTTTGCTCAGTTCTTTGTTAAGTTTGTGCATTTGCACGGAGTTCCTTCATGCATTGTATCCAATAGAGGCACCCTGTTCGCTTGCCATCTTGGGCAGGAGCTTCAGGAAGCCTTGGGTACTGGTTGAGCTTTAACTCCGTTTTCCATCCGTTGGCTGGTGGTTAGACAGAACGGACTATACAGATTCTGGAGGATATGCTTGTTGTGTGCGAACTTTGTTGTCGGCAGTTGGGATCGTCACTGGCCAATGTTAGGGTTCTCCTTTGATAGCTGTTATCAAGAGACTTTCCAATTGGCAACCTTTCTGGCCTTGTGTGGTTGGTTGTGTCGATCGCCAGTCTGTTGTACTGACTCCGCGTGAGCAGGATTTTGGACCCCAGCTAGTCCAGAGACGTTGGAGAAGATCCAATTGGTTCAGGTCAGAATGAGAGTAGCCCAGTGCAGATAGAAGTCTTATGCCGACCGTGGTGGTCGCAGACTTGAGTTCGCAGTGGGAGATCATGTATTCCTATGGATTTTTCCGGTGAAATGGCGTGTTGAGTTTTGGGAAGCTTAGTCCCAAAATTTTAGGTCCTTTTGAGATCCTTGAAGCGAGTTAGTCCCGTTGCCTAAAATTTGGCACTTCCGCCTAGATTTTTGAGCATTCACCCCCTATTCCTTGTGTCGATACTTCGCAATTACCTTCATGACCTTTTGTAAGTTGATGTGCAACACCCCACGAGTGGCGGGGAGGCGGAAATATGAAAAACGATCTTGTTTATTAAGCGATCATCGACTAACCGAAGATCTTTGCTAAACGATAATTAACAAAAAGCATAGAGTTCTAAGCTACTATGTTAAAAGATTATACCAAACGATTCTAGTCCTTCGTCTTTACGATCTCTATGGCCTCCTTGGATCTCCACGTCCTCCTCGGCTTCCTTTCCGTGATAGACGATCCACCCGAGAACCCTAATCCAAGCTATAACCTCTAAACTTGAGCTTACTTAGTTTCTCTAGTTGCTAATAAAGGAACTAAGATGATGTAGAGATTGGTTATGGAGTGTTTAGTCTTTCCTAATCCTTGTTCTCAACTCATGAGTGGTAGGATTAGGGTTTGGTAAAGGAGAGAGAGCTTGAGGAGAGAGAAGGTGGAGATGATAATGAGAATAAAAAGATTCTCACTTGAATATATGATACATAATGAATTATCAAATAATATCAATTAAATGATTATTCGCCATGCTTCATTTATTCAAGGAGAGTGATTCATCATGTGAGTCATTAGATCATTAATGATGCATTAATGATGCATTTAATGATATGATGAATCATATGAATGAGTCACTAAAACAATTAATGAAAATGCCACCTCAACCCCTCATGTCACATCCTTTTAGAAGCTTCTCGGAAATTACGAGAACGCCCCTTGCATCCGTGAAAACACGGAAAAACTTTAGACTGTATAAATCCAATAACCCGATACTAGAATTTGGCTTAAACCAAAGCCGGCTAGTAAAAACTGTCCGAATGTCGTACGTGCGTTTAAACACGTATGCGTCCGAACCTTTGTCGTAAAACCATACGACCTCTATATCTTTTCGCCTGGGTTTGGGAAATCTCTGTGTGGGACTCTAAAGACTCGACTACTACGTTGGCAGTGGGTTTAACCACAGATCGCAAGCGGCACTAGCTGTACGTAACGGTCCCCAGGTAGATGTCGATAAGAAAGCCGATGAGGTAGCCCATCCGAAATCCTACTGAGCCTGTCCGTGACAATATCCGCGCAGTCCGGTCTGTTCGTCTAAGAGTATCGCATGTATGGTCTAGGGAGGTGGTGGACGTCAGACCCCTAATAACCGTACAAGTCGTGTCGGTATGGCTCAAGACCATCCGAGAATTTACTGATCAGTCCATCAGTAATTCTCAATTAGCCCTGGCCAGGGACTTATGGTAATGACCAACCGATCACCGTGCGATATCAACTCCCTATACCGGGAGAGACGAATCCCTAACAGTCACTCACTGCCTCCACATGGCTCGGGACTGTGCCCAACTAAAACCTGTTTGCACGACTCCTTTGAGCCGTGGTAGGGTAATAATCAAAGCACAGTGGGAACTCATACGAGACAAATGATGACTTTAAGTCAACGGACTATCTGCACACATGTCACCTGAGAACTGCTATCTGACGTTCGGTATAATACCATCCAGACAGTTCTCGGTGAGTCCTGTCCGGTGTACTCACATCCAGTGAGCATCTGTATACAATCTTAGGTGCACTCCACCAATGGCTGCGGGACCAATCCATCGCCCCTCCTCAGGGTCTAGATATGTATACACTAGTCTACTCCGGAGTATCAATGCCCAGTCTCGATACTCCTACGACCAGGGACATCTAAGGGTATGCCTATTGACTATCCAGCTCCCACTAGTATGACTGCCATCACAAAGCCGATAGTCAGACAAATACCCTATGGGCTTTATCAACATATATATATATATAAACACCAAGTAAAATATATCATACGTTAAGATAAAGATAAACCAAATAGCGTACTATCATATCAAGCAAGACTGTCATGTACATACATATCCCAAGCATCTTATACAATGTAGGCCTCTAGGGCATATATATCCAACAATCTCCCACTTGCACTAAGGCCTATAATTGGTGCAATGAGTACCCACTGTCTCTACCAGATCCAGTTGCTGGCGTACCGCATGCCCAACATCTCAAACAGCCTCTCGAACTGTAATTGAGGGATGGCCTTGGTGAATGGATCTGCCGCATTGTCTTTTGTGTCCACTCTCCTTATCTCGATCTCTCGATGATCCACGATCTCCCTGATCAGGTGAAACCGCCTTAAGATATGCCTGGATTTCTGATGGGACCTTGGTTCCTTCGCTAAAACTACAGCGCCATTGTTATCACAATACAAAGGTATTGGATTGGCAATGGACGGAACCACCTGAAGTTCAGAAATGAACTTCCTCATCCAGACAGCCTCTTTTGCGGCTTCACTAGCAGCTATATACTCAGCCTCCATAGTTGAGTCTGCGACGGTATCCTGTTTGGAACTCCTCCAACATACCACCCCTCCATTGAGGGTAAACACAAAACCTGAAATGGATTTAGAATCATCTTTGTCACTTTGGAAGCCGGAGTCGGTAAAAGCCTCTACCTGGAGGTCCCCATTACCGTAAATCAAGAACATCTCCTTAGTCCTTCTCAGGTACTTGAGAATGTTCTTTACCACTATCCAATGTTTCTCACCTGAGTCAGACTGATACCTGCTTACCACATTAAGTGCGTAAGCTACATCCGGTCTGGTACATAACATCGCATACATTATTGATCCTACCGCCGAAGCGTAGGGTACAATGCTCATGCGGGTCCTCTCTTCATCAGTCTTTGGAGACATCTCTTTGGAGAGGGTGATTCCGTGACAAGCGGGCATATTGCCGCGCTTGGAATCTTCCATACTAAATCTCTTTAGTATAGTGTCTATATACCTGGACTGTGAAAGTCCCAACATTCTATTAGATCTATCACGATAGATCTTAATGCCCAGAATGTATGATGCATCTCCCAAGTCTTTCATAGAGAATTTCTGTGACAAGAAGAGCTTTACTGATTGTAGCATAGGGATATCATTCCCTATCAGTAGTATGTCGTCGACGTATAAAACGAGGAAGACTACTGCTCCTTCTACAATCTTCCTATAAATACATGGTTCATCTACATTTTTGATAAAGTCAAATTCTTTGACTGTCTCATCAAAGCAGATGTTCCAACTCCGCGATGCTTGCTTTAATCCATAAATGGATTTAAGCAACTTGCAGACTCTTCCGCTGCTCCCACTGTCTAAGAAACCTTCTGGTTGATCCATGTAAACACTTTCTTCTAAATGTCCATTTAGAAAAGCTGTTTTTACGTCCATCTGCCAGATTTCATAGTCATGGAAGGCAGCAATCGCAAGCAGGATCCGAATGGATTTAAGCATAGCTACAGGTGAAAAGGTTTCATCATAGTCCAATCCTGGTCTTTGACGAAAACCTTTTGCTACGAGTCTAGCTTTGTAGGTTTCCACTTGTCCAAATGCACCAATCTTCTTTTTGAAGATCCATTTGCATCCAACTGGTTTTACTCCAGGAGGAACAACTTCTAAAGTCTATACTTTATTGGTGTACATGGATTCCATTTCGGATCTCATAGCATCCAGCCATTTTACCGAGTCACTACTCGTAATAGCCTGCTGAAAACTAGTAGGCTCATTATCATCGAAGATGCAATCCTCTCGATCCCCATCTAGAAGAAAACCATAGTATCTTTCAGGAGGATGAGAAAGCCTGCTAGATCTGCGGAGTGGCGTTGGTTCGTCATGTTCTATTGAAATCTGAGGTTCTATTAAGTCCTCGGTAGCAGTTTGAGGTTCTGGAATTTCTTTTCAACTCTACCGTGCTCCCACTAATTTCTTTTGCAAGAAATTCTCTTTCTAAGAAGACAATGTGACGAGCAACAAACACCTTTTGTTCTTCAGTGTGGTAGACCATATACCCCCTTGAATGCTTGGGGTATCCTACAAACTTGCATAAAACCGATCGTGCCTCGAGCTTGTCCGGTTTATGCTTTTTAACATATATCGGACACCCTCATATCTTGATATACTTGAGATATGGTCTCTTTCCGCTCCACATTTCATATGGAGTGGTAGGCACAGACTTAGTCGGAACTCTATTTAATAGGTATGCTGCTGATTCTAGAGCAAATCCCCAGAAGGAAAGTGGCAACTCAGCACTACTCATCATTGAACGCACCATGTCTAACAGAGTGCGATTCCTCCTTTCTGATACACCATTATGTTGAGGTGTATAAGGCGGAGTAAGCTGAGAGAGAATTCCATTCTCTTTTAAGCATTCAAGGAAACTGGTACTTAAGTATTCTCCACCTCGATCAGATCGAAGTGTCTTGATGCTTTTACCAGTTTGTTTCTCTACTTCATTTTTATACTCCTTAAACTTCTCAAAAACCTCGGATTTATGCTTCATTAAGAACACATGTCCATACCTAGAGAAGTCATCAGTAAAAGTGATGAAGTAGGAGTGACCACTTCGTGCATGCGTAGACATCGGACCACATACATCACTGTGTACAAGTCCCACGAGTCCAGTGGCTCTTTCTCCATGTCCGATGAACGGAGATTTGGTCATTTTTCCTTTGATACATGATTGACAAGTTGCATATGATGAATATTCAAACGGATCTAGATATCCATCTTTATGTAACTTAGTCAACCTTATTTCATTTATATGACAAAGTCTACAATGCCATAGGAAGACTTGATTCGAATCTGGAGCCTTTCTTTTACGCGTGTTTTGAATATTGAAAATTTGAGGTTGATTAAGTATGTATATGCTGTTTTCCAGTGTGCCATACCCAATCAGTTCTTGATTTAGGTGAATGTTCATAACATTTCTTTCAAGCGCAAAACTATATCCTTCATTCGATAACAAAGATACTGATATAATATTATACAACATACTGGGAATACAAAAACAGCTGTACAACACCAAAATGTGTCCACTAGTCAACCCTAGGTGATGTTCCCCTATTGCAATTGCATCTACATGCATTCCATTGCCCATCCGGAGAGTCATATCACCTGTCCCCAATACTCTACTATTTCTCAGATCCTGCAATGAATTACAGATATGGGAACCAGAACCGGTATCAAGTACCCATGATGCAGAGTTAACTGAAAAACAATTTTCGATTACAAACACACCTGAAGTAGAAGCAACTACTTGCTTCATGTCCTTGGCTTTGAAGGCCTGACAATCCTTCTTCCAGCGCCCTTGCTTGTGACAATAGAAGCACTCGTTCTTTTCTGTCTTCACCCTTCCTGCCTTGTTCGTTCCCTGCACCTTCTTGACCCCACCTTTCGGTTTGGTGGCTTTCATCTTCTTCTTCCCTTTAGCTTTCGCTTTAGATTTAGAAGAAGATGATTGGCCAACATACAGAACGGGGGTCTTCTCCTTTTTCAAGGAGGTCTCTGCTGCCCTCAACATATTGAGGAGCTTTGGAAGATCCGCTTCCATTTCGTGCATATTAAAGTTCAGCACGAACTGAGAGAAGGTGTGGGGAAGGGACTGCAAAATCAAGTCGATATACAAATCGTTCTCTAGCACGCATCCCAGGTTTGCGAGTTCCTCAATAAGGATGATCATTTTGAGGACGTGCTCTCCTACAGGCGATCCTGGAGCTAACCTCATCTGGAAGAGTTTCTTTGAGGTTTCGTACCTCACGATATGGGAGTGCTCCCCATACAATTCTTTGACATGGAGAAAGATGGATACTATATCCATACTCTCGTGCTGTTTCTGGAGTTCATTGTTCATGGACGCCAGCACGATAAACTTAGCTCGCTCACAATCTAGATCCCAGGTTTTGCGGACTTCCCTGTCCACAACTGAGGAATCTGGTCCTGGGATAAGGGGAGGAACATCGGTGGTAACATATGCTACTTTGTCATAAGTCAGTGCAATGTTGACGTTCCTTAGCCAATCTTTATAGTTCTGCCCGGTCAGTATATTTTTTTCGAGTAACAGTTTTAGTCCAGTCATGGTAGCTGCCAGAGAGAGAGAAAAGAAAACACTCAGCATATGCTCTTGCAAGTTTAGATTGGTTTATTAATTTATCTAAACAGGATGGCTCCCACTGTTTCCTCAAATCCTTCTTCAAAACCTAAAAGAAGAACTAGTCAGGATTTAATCACACGTCACAATACTTGCTTAACCTTTCAGCCAGGCTAGTGTTGGTACTTCGAGGGAGGTTTTCCAACGCTTTCGCAAAGTTCCTTAATTAAATAACCTCTTTTCCCTGGAGGCGTAGCCCCTCTAACACCTTTCTAGTCACCTACTTGGTTTATAGCATTGATTGTTAAGTGAGAAAAATTCCCGAGAGTATTCCTACTCATCAGTGGGATCGGGATCCAACTATCATTGTATGATGCCCTAGATGGAAGCCACTCTAGTCACCACACTCCAGAAGGTATGCTAAATCTGCAAGTTTCCTTTATGTTTGAAACTCCCGATGTGATTTTTACCCCAAGCTCTTATAGACCTTGACGTAGGCCAACAAGTCATAAGATGCAAGTCAAGTTCTACCCGTCGTTGTCCTGATCAATTTAAGTACATCGTACAAGCCCTTGACGTAGGCCAACAAGGTGTACGTCTGTCTTAAACTAATGCATCTATCTATGCAACAAATAGGCACACACACTGCTACCATACACTATGCCTTGACGTAGGCCAACAAGCATAGCATGAATACGATGTGCTGTCTATCTGAAACGACGGAGGGTTACGGCTGGTTTTTGGCAAAAAACCGTTAACGTAATGAACTTGATATGATCGAAGGAACAGAGATAGCTTTTATTTAAAAGGAGTGGTTTAAGCTCCGCATTTAAAATTTGCTTTTTCAAGAAAATCGAGTGGTTTTAGAAATTGTTCCAACGATTCAGTTTAGGTTTTATTTTCTTTGCATTAATAATAATGCGTCCCATCAATTAACCTATCATTACAGATAACCACGAAAATACAACGTCCTCTTATGCCATCCGCATTCGCCACTGGGTCCCGTCATCACTCGTTAGGTTCTTAACTAACGACAGAGCGGGGGCTGGGCTAGCGCGGGTGTAAAACATAAGTGACGTCTAAATAGCTATCATATATAGATATTGTACATTCGTCAGACGCAATAATAGGCATTCCAGATCACAGATAAACAATATTGGATTTGCAAGCAATCCGCGTTTCTTTTGAGCCTGCAACGAAATACGGATTACACAGTTGTGATGAATAGCCATTTACCCCACCCCAGACCCCTACGGGTACGGCAAACTACCCGCCAAGTACCAGAAGTGAAGCGGTCTACCTCAACACTTCAAAATACCCGGTAGTTTGTGTACCCCACCTTGGGTCTATCCTAGGAGCAAAAACAGAAAAAAGAATAATACAACGGTGGCTACAACCGCAACCTGGATGTGCCCCGCAAAATAATATTACAACTTATTACAATTACATCGAATGAATTAATACAATAACCCATCACAAAACCCGGCTAATCACCACAACAGTCCAATACAGTTTATATACACAAACAGTTATATATAACATCACAGATATGTGCAACCCCCTGCCAACCGACATACTAGCAGTTAGGGGAGGTTTACGAACACATAGAACATTTCACAGATATAATCAAACAGGCAAACACCGTATAATTTCGATCGATTAAACACATTTAATTTTGCTCCAATACTTCTCTGTAAATCTGAAACCTGAGCAAAAATTAAAAAATACCAGAAAATACCAAATATCACAGCAGATGCACAGAAGAAACTGGGCTGAATCGGCCCCAACTCGGCCGCGGTTCCGCGGCTCTTTGGCCGATTCAGGAGCCCATTTTTCTTGTGTGTTCTTATATTTTCATGTGGGTCATTCTGGAGGTCCGTGAAAAATTTTTGGACCTCATTTTAAAATCGACAGAAACTATAGGATATCGGGATTTTTTCCGGTTTGTTTTCCTTTCGAAATTCATACGACTTTGCAAGTGAGTTAATTATTGTTTAGTGAGGTTCTGATACCACTGTAAGTCGATGTGCAACACCCCACGAGTGGCGGGGAGGCGGAAATATGAAAAACGATCTTGTTTATTAAGCGAACATCAACTAACCGAAGATCTTTGCTAAACGATAATTAACAAAAAGCATAGAGTTCTAAGCTACTATGTTAAAAGATTATACCAAACGATTCTAGTCCTTCGTCTTTATGATCTCTATGGCCTCCTTGGATCTCCACGTCCTCCTCAGCTTCCTTTCCATGATAGACGATCCACCCGAGAACCCTAATCCAAGCTATAACCTCTAAACTTGAGCTTACTTAGTTTCTCTAGTTGCTAATAAAGGAACTAAGATGATGTAAAGATTGGTTATGGAGTGTTTAGTCTTTCCTAATCCTTGTTCTCAACTCATGGGTGGTAGGATTAGGGTTTGGTGAAGGAGAGAGAGCTTGAGGAGAGAGAAGGTGGAGATGATAATGAGAATAAAAAGCTTCTCACTTGAATATATGATACATAATGAATTGTCAAATAATATCAATTAAATGATTATTCACCATGCTTCATTTATTCAAGGAGAGTGATTCATCATGTGAGTCATTAGATCATTAATGATGCATTAATGATGCATTTAATGATATGATGAATCATATGAATGAGTCACTAAAACAATTAATGAAAATGCCACCTCAACCCCTCATGTCACATCCTTCTAGAAGCTTCTCGGAAATTACGAGAACGCCCATCGCATCCGTGAAAACACGGAAAAACTTTAGACTGTATAAATCCAATAACCCGATACTAGAATCTGGCTTAAACCAATGCCGGCTAGTAAAAACTGTCCAAATGTTGTACGTGCGTTTAAACACGTATGCGTCCGAACCTTTGTCGTAAAACCATACGACCTCTATATCTTTTTGCCTGGGTTTGGGAAATCTCTGTGTGGGACTCTAAAGACTCGACTACTACGCTGGCAGTGGGTTTAACCATAGACCGCAAGCGGCACTAGCTGTACATAACGGTCCCCAGGTAGATGTCGATAAGAAAGCCGATGAGGTAACCCATCCGAAATCCTACTGAGCCTGTCCGTGACAATATCCGCGCAGTCTGGTCTGTTCGTCTAAGAGTATTGCATGTATGGTCTAGGGAGGTGGTGGACGTCAGACCCCTAATAACCATACAAGTCGTGTCGGTATGGCTCAAGACCATCCGAGAATCTACTGATCAGTCCATCAGTAATTCTCAATCAGCCCTGGCCAGGGACTTATGGTAATGACCAACCGATCACCGTACGATATCAACTCCCTATACTGGGAGAGACGAATCCCTAACAGTCACTCACTGCCTCCACATGGCTCGGGACTGTGCCCAACTAAAACCTGTTTGCACGACTCCTTCGAGCCGTGATAGGGTAATAATAAAAGCACAGTGGGAACTCACACGAGACAAATGATGACTTTAAGTCAACGGACTATCTACACACATGTCACCTGAGAACTGCTATCTGACGTTAGGTATAATACCATCCAGACAGTTCTCGGCGAGTCCTGTCCGGTGTACTCACATCCAGTGAGCATCTATATACAATCTTAGGTGCACTCCACCAATGGCTGCGGGACCAATCCATCGCCCCTCCTCAGGGTCTAGATATGTATACACTAGTCTACTCCGGAGTATCAATGCCCAGTCTCGATACTTCTACGACCAGGGACATCTAAGGGTGTGCCTATTGACTATCCAGCTCCCACTAGTATGACTGCCATCACAACGCCGGTAGTCAGACAAACACCCTATGGGCTTTATATATATATATATATATATATATATATATATAAACACCAAGTAAAATATATCATACGTTAAGATAAAGATAAACCAAATAGCGTATTATCATATCAAGCAAGACTGTCATGTACATACATATCCCAAGCATCCTATACAATGTAGGCCTCTAGGGCATATATATCCAACACCTTTTTCATATGATTCAGCATCAGACCATTTAGCTTGGACACGATCTTTCGATCACTAGCAGCCGATGATTATAGTGGATCGGCAGGTGGAGAAACTTCGGTCAAGGGTCTTGCCATCTGTGAGGGTTCTTTGGCGTAGCCGTATGGTGATGTGATCACTTGGGAGGCTGCCAGCGAGATTTGGGAGTTTTGTACTCATCTCTTTGAAGGTACGCTTAGTGAGAATTTTAAATTCGGGGACCGAATTTCTTTAAGGGGGGAAATTATAACGTTTTAGAAATCGTTTTGCGAATTTTCCGTTTTTAGGGTAAAATAGTCGGTATTTTCCGTTTTAACCCGATTGTGATCAAACTTCAATATAGACTTGCCGGCACCTAGTTTAGCTAGAATAAAACTAGTGCGCGAACTTTGGGGGTTAATAGGAAGTTTTGGTTCACATAGATTTTTTTCCCTAATAAAATATTATTTTAATGCTTTATTTGTGCACTTTATTAGTGATAATTACTTTTTTTTATGGGTTAATTACTACTAATGTGGTTTTATGCTAAACCAATCACTAGAATTATGTTTAGAACTTTCTCTCCAAAATATCTAGATGTTTAGGATTTATTTTGTGTTTTAAAAAAAAAGAAAATGGTGACATAATGGTATTTTATTTTATTAAGCAATAATTGAAGTTTCTTCTAGATTTTTCTACAATTTTCCACAAACCTCCACCTCCTTTCCCTTGGCCGGCCACATGAAATCCTTGTTGCCCCATCTCCTTCTCATCTCATTTCTTCACTTTTTGCTTCAAAATAATCATGAACAATCCAAATAAATTCATAGAAAATCAAATATGATCATTTCCCTTCATTTCCTTAACTCTAATCTAGCTTGGATCTTCATGGAAGTGTTCTTTTGGAGGCTAAACTTTGAGTTTTTTCTAGTTTCAAGTTGTGTTCTTTGAAGGTATAAAACCTTAACCCTAATCTCTTTTTGTAGTTTAATACTTTAATTAGCTTATTTAGATGTTTAATTTAAGCTTTTAAATTCATGTTTTGAAATTCAAGATATCATTTTGATAATCAAATTAGGGTTTTGATTAGTGGAATGGTTAAGTGTTAAGCTAAGACAAATGAAAATTAAACCTAGTTGCTAATTTGTTAAATGGTATTTCCTAATTAGATAATTAAGCTAATTAGCAAACTAAGTTTTTACTAATCCTAATTAGTGAGATTTAAAATTATAGTAAAGGTTTAAATGGTTTAACCATGCTATTTTGTGATGTTTGCAAATTCTAGTTTTTGGTAAAACTTATAGTTTTATGCTAAAATGATAGAGGCTGCTTACTAGATTTACGGATATTTTAGGCGTGGGTTTCTTTTGACGTTACGACATTATTTATATTAGATTCCACGTTTATTATTGTGTTGTGAATGCGCGATCGGTACGATCAGGGTCTAGGCTTGATAGTGGTGTCGTTTTATCGTTCCTAGCTAGGGTCGTACCGACGTCGTTCGTGTCTTTGTGTAGGTTTTGCTCTTGAGTTCGTTTCATAGTGTCGCTACGCGCGTTAGCCACTAAACGAACACTCGAGAATATGTTTGGAGTTGGTGCGTCGGTTAAACGTAGTTGTACGTATTTTTGGTCGATTGCTTATATACGCTTGCTTTATTGTTATATGTGTTCAGGATCGCAGGCGGGGACTTCGGGCGCTGCGAACAGGGAAAAGCGAATGGTAGGCTTTACTTAGCCAGGAGCGTTGGTGAGTAGATTTAACATCTACAGAGGAATCTCCCACATGGCGTTATGTGTCTGGGATAGAGATGTTATGTTATTGTCGCATATTCTATTTCATACATAGAGTTGCGCATACACCTTATTGCTTAGTTACTAGTTGTGCTTGTACTTGTACCTTTAGGACACTGCACTATTATTGACGGCTAATGTTGCACGAGCACTGATTATATGCCACACACACCGTCAATAATTGCCATGACACGCAAAACACATATATAGAAATGATATTGTTTGGTTAGGGACATTGAGACATTAATTCATATTTCTTTATGCATATGACATATAGCATACCTGTATACCTACATGCTTACACATATGCCTTGACATGCTTACATGCTAGTTACCATTATTGATAGGTGTATTTCACACGTAATGACATAGCTACATGTATACCTTGCATACATACTTCACTTATACCTGGAGGGTATATTACATCATTATTGATAGGTAAATACATATACCTTGCTATACCTTCATGTTTACACACATATCTGGTTATAGCTACATGTTTATTTTTATTTGATATTATATAGACTTGGAGAAATTAGGAACCATATATATATATTTTAACTTGTTGTAGCTAAATAGCGGCTTTTCCTTTATATGCTTACATTGCAGTTTTATGTTGTATATATTATATTCATGGATTTTTGCATTGAGATATGGATTTTTCATGATATTTTCTGGATTTGAGGACCATGGTAGTTTCATGAAATTATGCATTATTTGAAAAAAAAAACCCGATTTTTCTTGATATGATATTTCAGCAGCCACCATGAGTTTTATCGGTTCTGATATATATACCCCATGCGAGGAGCGTCGTGGGCCGTGTGAGGGTACATGGTGGGGCCCGGTACGGTCCCCTCGGCAAGATGATCGACGGTCCATGCCGATTGAGCCTGGAAGGTGGGCAAGTACCTACCGGTGACAGTACCATTTGTTGGATATATGTATGCCCTAGAGGCCATTATGTGATAGTGGATATATCTATACATGTATATATATTCAGTATGCATTCTTGCTCGACATGATAGTATGCTATCTGGTTCTTCTTTATCTGACATGATGATCTGATCATGCTTTTATTCATTCATACATGCTGATAAAGCCCTGAGGATATCGGCTTGACTACTCTGATTATGATGGAGATCATACTAGTGGGACATCTGTAGTCTATAAGCATACCCTGGAAAGTCCCTAGTCGTAGGTATATCGAGACGGGGCATTGATATACCAGTGTAGACTAGCGTATATGATACTAGACCCATACGATGGGCGATGGATGTTCCCACATTCATCGATGTTTGACATCAAGATCATATACGGGTGCTCAGTGCTGACTGGGTACACTGGACGGACTCACCGAGAACTCCTATATGGAATTATATCTATCGTCGGATAGCAGTTCTCAGGTGACACTGGTACAGGTTAGTCTGTAGACCCGAGATCGTCATGGAGTCTTGTGTGTTCTCCTACTGTACTTTGATTGCCACCCTACCACGGCTCTACTGAGTCGTGCAAACAGGTGGCCGTTGGGTACAGTCCCGAGACACACGAAGGCAATGAGCGATAGGAGGGGTTTTGTCTCTCCCGGTATTGGGAGTTGATGCTGTACTGTGCCCGACTGGTTATATCAGTAAGTCCCTGGCCAGGGCTGCTGAGATTTGCTGATAAGTGTTATCAGTAGTTTCTCGATCTATTATAGACCATTCACTGGCACGACTTATTGAGTTATTAGGGTCGACGTGACCATTCCTAGGCTCAATATGCAGCATATCTGACGAAGAGACCGGACTGTACGGTAGTGTTGCCGGTTGGCTCGACAGGAGTTGTAGCAGGTTCGCTTGTTTTCTTCTGATCGCTCAATACCTGGGTGGCCGCTACGTTTAGCTGACCGCTTGCGGCTTGGGGGTATCTGATATGATCATCACCCTCTGCCGGCGTATTGACGAGTCTTAGAGTCCCACAAAGGAGTTACCCAGTCCAGGCGAAACGTTGTGGTGCGCGTATGCGATATGCGCATGCACCCGATTAAAATATGCGTATTTGATACCGAACATTGATCGGGCGGCCAGCTTTTGGTGGGGTCATATGAGATATGACCGGATTGATAAATCAAGTGTTGATTTATCATCTAACCATTAGTTTTCTCACTTGAAACCTTTCTAGTATTTGATGGATGTATGCATGCATGTATGATTTTCTTCTTTCTTTCTAGTTTCATGCACATATGGATGTGCATAGATACATACATACATACACCCATCTATCATGGTTGTTAACACATGGAAATGGTGGCAATACAAGACTCACACCATGGATTAAGTGATGGATTTTTATTTGATTTTGTATTTAAAACAAAATTGAAAAGAAAAGGATAATTCTTTCTAGCTTCTACATTCTTCTTTTAACCTAACCAAGCTCACCTACCTCTAACCTTGAGTTATCCTTCTCTTTATGATTTAAAACTCAAGTTAAATAAACTCTCCATCACTTAACCATGGTTGGATGCAAGAAGGAATAAAATATAAAAGGATATATTTCATTTCTTTTTCATGGGTCATCTTTTATCTTTTACTCTTGCTAAAAAGAAAAGCTACCATCTTCATCCTCCTTCACCATTTGCTCTCTAGTTTTTTCTAGTGAGTAAAACACACTTAAAGAAAGGTTTTTGAAGTGAGATTCTAAACCACAATATCATTCTACACAAGTTTAGCCAACTTGTTTAGAGTGTTCTCTTCGATTCTCGAAGTTGCGAGCTTGGACGGCGAACTCCGGATGGATCGTCGTGGACGTGAGAGGACTTCAAGAGGGCCTTCTTCCAACTCCCAAGACACCAAGGAGTCCAGCGAAAGGGAGCTACAACGGTTGTAGTCTCGAAACCCTAGTTTTGTTCGCTTTAAAGTTTCATAACCCTAATTTTATAGGATCGATTCCTTTGCATGCTTGTTTAGCACCATCAAAATTTAAACTTTGGGACATGTGATGCTTCAAAACTCATTATAGGGTGCTAGACAAACCTTACACCATTGACTCGGCGGTTATCTTGGGGATACCGACGGGAGTCATGTACGTATGGATACGTCGATAGGCGAGAGTCAGAGCTAGGCACTCGAGCTTTCGGTATAGCGTATGATACATATCTATCAGGGAGCCAGTCATGGTGACAGCACTTGATAGATCAGTATTTATGTGTCGATACTAGACACTTGGTTTCATGATATTTTTACTTCTAAGTATATATAACAGTGGAATGGGACGCTGTTATATATATATATATATATATATATATATATATATATATATATATATATATATATATGAGAATAATGGAGAAAAGAGGCCATAGGAGGAAATTTTCTCCTATGACGTGGAAAAAATACAACCTCCACCAATTTTTTCGACGATCGGCCCCCATCATCTTCATCGTTATCATCTAGTACACCAAATTTCATGTGGTTCTACAACTTTTTCATCGTTGATTTAGCAATGTAAAATGTTCTATTGTCGGTAAACCGTTAATTTTGAACCCACTAAATCAATGGTGAAAATGTTGTGAAATCACATGAAATTTGGTGTACGCACATCTTAGATGATAATGATGATGATGATGGGTGCCGATCGTCGGAAAAAATGGTGGAGATTTTATTTTTTCCACGCCATAGGAGGAAATCCCCTCCTATGGCCTCTTCCCTCCATTAATATCTCTCTCTCTCTCTCTATATATATATATTTATATTAGTGGAATGAGATTCTAATATATATGTATACATTTCAATTCATATACATCATCATAATTATTCATACAAATATACTAATTCAGGATATATGAGATTCACTTGATATTGGATTTAGGATATATGAGATTCACTTGATATTGGATACATGATATATGAGATTTACTTGATTTTGTACATTCAGGATAAATGAGATTTACTTGATGTTGTACATTCGGGGTTTGTGAGACTTAGATGATATGGGAGCCAATTTGGGGGCTGATTTGAGGAATTGGGATTTGGATTGTCATGATGGACTTTGGTCCTACCACGATATCAGGATTCCGTGGAAATGACATGTTTCATCTCATACTTCGTATTTATTGTTTATGCACTGCTTCATGTATTAGTAGTACCTGATAGAGTACCTTCCATGACTGTTGCATTTACATACTTTATTTTATATGCATTGCTTCATGTATTAGCTGTACCTGCTAGAGTACCTTTCATGACTGTTGCATCTATACATTGTCATATCATTTCTTCATGTATTAGTAGTACCTGATAGAGTACCTTACATGATTGTTGTATACAGATTGTCATATTAGTATTGCTTCATGTATTAGTTGTACCTGCTAGTGTACTTTTCATGACTATTTCATACATATGACCATTTATTGCTATTAGCTTGCATATGTTAGATTCGCGCTGTACGTCCATACTTGCGATTACCTGCATATGTTATTTACTATTCACGAGTTGGCAGCTCATCCCCGTTGTGCCACAGTGTTTGCAGGTTGTTCCCAGAGTAGTCGAGGCAGGCTATTCATCTATCGCATCATCTTTTGTAGCGGATACTGTTTCGGCTCACAGTGTGCAATTTTGCTTACGTGGATTTTGCGGTTATCCAAAGTTGTTTATTGTATATTCGTTGTATCCATGTACTCTCCATCTACCATTATCTTGTATGACTTAGAGATTTGATGTGAGGACGATATTATATTATTTTGTGACTTGGAGGTCTTTTCTGCAGTTTTACTTCTATCGTCTTTTATTTTTTCGCTACGGCGTCGTATATATGTTGTGGTGGTTGTTTTCCGCCGTTGGGCGTGGATTTTCTCCCGTTGGGGATGCTTTACTTATATTTATGTTATACCCATTTTGGGGTTAGTTTTTACTAAGGAGGTGCTGCCAAAATTTTCAAGAAAATAAAGTTGGACTTTAAAGAATTTTGGGTTGAGATTTCAAAGGTTTTAAAATTTCTATTATTTCTTACTACTTTTGATGGTTTAGATTGCTGGGTTTTCGGCTTACTTAAACTTCGTTATGCCTGTAGACGTTGCGTAGTTTAAGGGCCGTCACGTGCCAATTTCGGGTCGTGACACTCAACGTATCGCTGTTAAGAAAAGTAAAGTTTTCCTCCCTTGCGATCTCGTCTAATCTCCATACCAAGTATTTTCTTGGCCGCTCTCAAATTCTTGATCTCGAACTTGTCTTTCAGTTGTTCCTTCAAATTCTGAATATCAACCATATACCTTGGTGCTATCAACATATCGTCAACATAAAGCAACATGTATAAAAAAGAACCATCGGTGAGCTTCTTACAATACACACAACTGTCGCCTTTATTTATCATAAACCCAGTATCTATCACGAAAGAGTCAAACTTCTTGTACAAACATTTAGGTGACTGCTTCAAACCATAGAGAAACTTCTTTAGCAAACAAAAGTGGTCTTTCTTACCTTCAACCTCGCAACCTTCGGGTCGCATGTAGATCTTCTCTTTCAAATCACCATGCAAGAATGCAGCCTTCACATCGAGATGCTCGAGCTCTAAATCTTACATAGCTACCAAACCGAGTAAGAGACGTATAGAGGTATGTTTTACAACCGGAGGAAATATCTCATTGAAGTCAATACCCTGTACCTGCGAATAACCTTTAGCTATCAACGGTGCCTTGTATCTCGTATCCAAAACCCTTCCGTCTCATTCTTTCTTCTTGAAAACCCGTTTGCAGCCAGTTACTCTCTTCCCTCCTTCGGGCTTTACGAGCTTCCATGTTTGGTTCTTGTGAAGAGACTTGGTCTCTTCATTCATAGCGACTAGTCAATGTGCTGACTCATCGGATGAGACAGCTTCTTAGTAGTTCGTTGGCTCGCTACTATCAACTGTCTCTGCAACAGACATCGTATACACCATTATAATATCGTAGCCATATCTTTTTGGTGGTCTAATGTCCTTTCTTTCTCGATCACGAGCGAGTAGATACTTCTCATCTTGGGACCACTTATCATGAGATTCATCAGACGATGGTGAAGGAGAGATCTCCTGCGAACCCGAACTTTCACCGATTTCAATTTCAACGCCCGGCTCATTCTTCCTTGAATCGCCTTTACATAGAGATTTCATAATTTTCCGCTTCAACATAACAGATTTATCAAAAGTCATATCTCTGTTAATCATAAATTTCGGCGGCTTAGGATCCGAACACTACAACTTATAACATTTGACGTCGGTAGCATAGCCAAGAAATATGCACTTCTTCGCTCGAGGATTCAACTTGCCTTCACGGCAATGTGCATATGCGGGACAACCAAACACTCGAAGTGTAGAATAATCGGCATGCTTCTCGGACCAAACACGCTCCAGTGTTTTACTACCTAACAATATATGAGGTGACCGTTTCACCGCTTCTGCCCAAAATTCCTTGCCGAGCCCTGCATTAGACAACATGCATCGCGCTTTCTCCAAAAGAGTGCGGTTCATACGCTCCGCAACTCCGTTCTGCTGTGGTGTGTAAACAACGGTATGATGCCGAACAATCCTTTCGTTTTTGCAGAAATTATTGAAATCTCCACCGCAAAATTCTAACCCGTTGTATGTCTTTAGTCTCTTGATCTGCTTCCCTATCTGCTTCTCAAACAACGTCTTCCATTACTTGAACGTAGTAAACACATCACTTTTGTGCTTTAAGAAGCAGAACCAATATTTTCTCGAAAAATCATCGATAAAAGCAAGCAGATACTTGGCACCGCTTTCTTTAGAAGCAACTGGAGAGGGTCCCCAAAGATCCGAATGGATATATTTAAGAGTACCTTTTGTCTTGTGCACCGCCGAACTGAAACTGACTCGTTTCTGCTTTCTAAAAACGCAATTCTCACAAAACTCCATTTTCGATGTATTTTATCCACATAATAGACCCTACTTCGACAACTCGGCCATGCCTCTCTCACTCATATGCCCGAGCCTCATGTGTCATAATCTGGTAACATCCGAATCTGATATAGATTTGGATGATGAAATAACCGTCAATCCGAAAATTGTTGAACCCTGTAACGAATATATGGACCCCTTCTTCAAGCCCTTCATAACAACGAGAGCACCTTTGGCTACCTTCAAAACTCCACATTCAGCGGAAAATTTATAAACTTTGTCGTCGAGTGCACCTAAAAAGATGAGATTCTTCTTCAAGTCAAGTACGTGCTTAACTTTCGCCAATTTTCTCACAACACCGTTAAATATCTTGATTTGGATCGTCCCCTTGCCAATAACATGACACGAACTATTATTGCCCATCAAAACCATTCCACTATCAATGGACTCATAGGTGGTGAACAAATCCCTATTAGGACACATGTGGTAGGAACAATCCGAATCCACGATCTATTCGTTTTTGGATCGATGTGTGTTGTCAAGAATCACAAGAAAATCTCCTTCTCCTTCCACTATACTAGTTTCAGTCGAAAACTCCTTCGATATTTCTCCTAGTTTCAACTTGTTTTGCAATTTAATGCAATTGACTTTAAAATGCCCTTTCTTCTTACAATAATTGCAGGTCCAATTCTTATTCTTGGACTTCGAACCTTCCGGATCTCTCTTCTCTGTTCGCCCTCGAACAAATAAGCCTGAAGATGGACCATCGCCTTCGCTAGAAGTTAACTACTTGTCTATCTTCTTCTTGTTTATCAAATTTTCTTTAACATCCTTAATCAAGATAGTATCTCGTCCTTACACTATGCTGTTACGAAAGTGCTTATAAGAGTGGCAACGAACATAATAATAGAAGAGCTAGATCTTCATCATCAATTTTAATATTGATCTTAGCCAGATTTGTACTGATCAAATTAAACTCACCAACGTTAGATTTGATTTGAGAGCCTTCTGACATGCGAAGTGTGTAAAGACGCTGCTTCAACAGGAGTCGATTCGTGAGAGTTTAAAAAAAATATATAAATCCTTTAATTTCTGCCGCAAATTAGTTGCCGTCTTTTCTACCAATACTTCTTGTAAAACTTCGTTCGTTAGACACAACTGGATAGCCGTGAGAGCCTTTTCATCCAACTCCTCCCAAGTTTACTCTGCCATAGTGGAAGGCTTTGCATCCTTTCTAAGAATCGCCTTTTTCAAATTATTTTAAGTCAACATGGCAACCATACGGACTTTCCATAAACTGAAACTCATATTTCCATCAAACTTCTCAATATTGAACTTCATGATTGTCGGAGATATGATGCGGGATCAAACTAAAAACAAGATGCGTGCTAACGAACTCTAAAACTTCCAAATTATGATCTAAGAAGATAGGGAAGAGGACACAAACGTCGTTACCTACCGTTGACCTAGATCGCAATATTGAAGACTTAATGGTTCAATGAAAAGATCTCTAAACAACAATGGCTATGATACCAGTTTGTTGCGGTAAGATGATCATGAAAATATGCTAATGATAGAGAAGAAAGCACAAACCAAATCACAGGCAAATAAAAAATAAAAGTACTAACTAAAAAGCAAAGGAGAAGATTTTATTAATCACCAAATATGGAAGAGTACAAAACCGGTGGACGAATTATAAATCTCTCTCAAAACTTTAGCTCTCACAAATTATAAAACGGTTCTCTCAAAAACACAAGCTACATTAAGGCTATCTCACTAGGGTTACAAAATATTACATTATATATAGTATTAGAAACGATAGATTTAAATAACTAATTTTCCAACTAACAATTATCCGGTCCATGACGACGGCAGACGTCTGATGAAGGAAGTGCAGACGTCTGCCCAAGAGTGTTCAGAATTAACATAGCGTTCCCAGATGTCTGAAGGATCTTCAGACATATGGTCTTGAGGTCTCCAAAAGAACAGAGCGTTCGCAGACGTCTGATGAGTTTGATTCAGACGTCTGCCCAATGTATGCGAAGATGCATAGCGCTAACAGACGTTTGAAGCTATAGCTCCAGATGTCTGTCCCCTTTCTTACAGATAAACTTGAATCCTGAACAGCTGAAATAAAGCCGGGTCAACAAGGAAATCAAATAGGGATCAGAATGAGAGGCGTACACAACATATAACAAACCATCGACGGAGCATGTGAGTACGAGCAATGTGTGTTAGGTACCGCACTTGGCCAACTGCTAACACCAGCAACGCTGTCATCATACCTTCTAATGCTCCGAAAGCGACAACAAACTTTGCCAATCCCATTCCGACGGCCTCAAATGCGGCTGAAAAGGCCGTGTCCGGATCCAGGCGGTAGTACGGCTGCATCATGCATAATGTTAAGGATAAGAGGCAGTAGATGATTACAATGACCGTTATAGATGCAATGAGTTCGATGGGTATGTCCCTTGCAGGATTCTCGGTCTCTTTTTCCATTGTAGCTACCGCGTCGAAACTTGTTGTTAACTGTTAATTTAGCTTAATATATATTGTTATCCCATACCTTGGATGGTTAAGGTTTTGGGTAAAGTATTTCTGTAATATTTTAAAAATAAATAAATAAATAAATAAAATCCTTTAAGTGAATTTTCTGATTTTCGATAAAAACAAACCGTATTTTTCGTAGAACTTAACTATAAATAATTTTCATCATAAATTTAAAAGGTCCTATTTTAATTATGTAATTACTAATAAATGGTGTTTATTTAGTGACTTATAATTTATTATTTTACTTAAATATTTTTCCTTAATTAATTATTTTAAAAATTAACATAAGCTTTTAAATATACATTAAATTAGTGTAAATTACAAATTTGAATGGGTTAAATTTGCAAAAGTGAACCATTGCATATAGGAATCAAGTATGTTTCATGCAAAATTTATTTTCAAAATTTGCCATGGTTCTAGACCTTTCTAGGTTAAATTGAGTTAAGAAATTAAATAATTTTTATTAATTTATGAAAAGACATTAAGAGATGTAATTAATTAGTGAAGTTTCTACACTTTGCTACACAATTCTCCTTCTCTCCCTCTCCTCAAGTGGTGGCCGGCCTCACCCCTTGGCAGCCCCTTCAATTCTCCACCTCAATTTCACTTCAAATTTTCATCAAAATCCATGAAAAATCAATACATATTATCATAAATTCATCACTAAACCTCATACAATTTTCTTTGCTCCTAATTAGCTTGGGATTGGAAGCAAGAGAGCCATCTTTTAAGGTCAAGTTGCATGTTTGGATCTCAAGTTCTTTGAGGTAAAATCTTAACCCATTTGTCTAGTGTTGATTAAATAATCCAATTTAGATTATTTGATGTTTAATATGGTTTTAAGTTTAAGATTGAAATTCTAGAAATTGGGTTATGATCTAATTAGGGTTTTCATTCTTGGATATTGATCTAAATTTGTAGTTTAACATATTAGAAAATGTTAGACTTAATCTAGTAGCAAATTTGCTAGTTGTTGCATTTAAATTTGTTTTAATTAGGTTCTTTTGCAAACTAGATTTTTACAAAGCATGTAAATAGGTTAGATAAAATTATAATGAGGGTTTTTATTATTAGATTGTGGTATTAGTCTATAGATTAATATGTAAATTGAGTATGAAACATAATCTAATTACAAATTTCTAGCTTTCACTTTAAAATTGTCACAATATTGCTATTTTTATTAAACTAGGTTTTGGAAATTTATTTAAAACGCGGGATTAAAAATAAAGTTAGGGTTTTAGCGCATCCTTAAGGTTTCAAGGAGTGGTTTAACAATTTGAAATGTGCAAAATCAAGTGTAATTGTGGAATTGTGAATTTTTGGCTCGAAAAGTGTGAAATTTGGCTAATTTGCAAACTAGAAGTTTGTATTTAATATATATTAGTGTGATAAAGTATAGAAATGGTTTATATAATCTAGTTATGTTATTTAATGAATATTATGACCATTAGTTTCTTTTAAACATCAAGTTTTGAAGTAAAACGGTAAATTGACATTTTCAAGGTTTTGCGGAATTGGACGATTTGATCGATTTTAGGGTTTCGATGAATTAAATCGTGTTTTATATTATAAGTAATGAGTTTTGAAACTACAAGTTGTTGTTGGTGTTTTATCTCGATCAATCGGCGTTTGTACGCCGATATCAAGCGATATTGGTTCCTTTGCATGAGCGGGTCATAGGTTTTAACCTATACGCGTTTCGTGCGTCGTTTTGGTTTTATCCGTGATTCAGTTACGAAATTATATATGTTTGCGTATAGGTACCCCTCACGTGGACTTTGGACGAGGAAGAAGAGGAGGGCGACATCGTCTTCGGCAGACAAGGACCAGGTGAGTAGATGTATATCTACGGGGGAAATTGGGTGGATGACGTTTAGCACCCCCACAAACGTAGAATAGGAATATTACTTTTTGTCATTAGAAAGTCAGACGTGATCTTAGATTCTTGGTCAGTAGGACCCTATTAATGACTTTAGGTTGGACTAGACTGATTTAGAAAGACCTTACCAAAGGATGAATGTCTTGGAGGGGATTCGTAGGTTTCAGGTAAACACACACACGCACACACAGAAACTTGGCTTGATGTATATGTGTATGTGTATATATAAATAGGAATGTGTGTAGGTGTATATATACACAACATGTATAGGTGATATAAGAATGTTATATGATACATGGGGATGAGACGATATAACTGGGCTCGATGCCGTGATCTCTTGGCTATACAGTCATATTATGATCTTAGCGGATCGTTGGAAAATGAGAGAATGGATATGTATACACAAACGATAATAGGTGATGATGACATTGAGATATACGAGACTCTAGAATAGAACCCGGACTGTAACCTGTGACTTGATTGCGATATGATATATGCATGACTTCGTTACGATATGATATATGTGTGACCAGATTTCGATAGGATATATATGACATGATATTTCTGAGGAACAATTGACGATGTATATGTACGCAGACAATGAGATATGATTGATGATATTGGGATGTATGCGATTACAGTACAATACTTTTGATCATGACATTATTTGATGATGATATTATACGAATGATGATGTACGTAGGTGATACTTGACCCGTACCCCGATATTGGGATGCCGTACGATGGATTTTACCGTACGAGGCATAGATGTGATGATTGATTCGCACTCTTGATTCGAGAAAGTCGTACTATATACGTGACGTTATTGAGGCTGGATCGCCGACTATTAGAGATATGGACTCAGACCCTAGGTGGATTCTTATTGCTGATCGACTAGTTTCTTTAGTTTAGTTTCTTAGGGGGTTAGATAGATACCAGTTTAGGCTCGAGTCATTTAGTTGTAGTTAGACATGTATATTACCCATGAGTGGTTAATAAGCATTCATCTTTACACTCAGATCGTAATCATCCAGTTGCATGTTCATACATATGCTTTTTTAGTCAGTATGAAACTCTGCCTGTTAGGACACCAGCACCATTACCGATGATGCGCATGTCCCACGTACACTTATTTGCCGGCTCACACACACATCATCGGTAATTGCTACGTCACGTACACTTTAGAACATATTATCTTTTATGATAGAATCAGCTAAAGGCTAGATCGATATAATATTGTGATTACTCTCAGGTGTTAGTCTAGACATTGCATTTATTACTTAGACATTTCATGCATTCACAATTTCATGATATCATGCAGTATTGTGGGGTTTATGCCGACACTTATCATTTACTTACTCATGATTTTGGGATTTTGGATTTCTATGAGATTTCTGGATTTTGGGGAAAATCGCAAGAATATATATAAAAACTTCTCTCTCTCCTCCTCTCTTTTTAAAATATAAGTTGCGGTTTTCTCGTGATGTATGTGTCGTCCACCATGAGATTTCATATTTTCTGTTGGATTTCGAGAGCCGATTCGAGGAGTGGATGAACCGTCTCGGGTACATGGTGGGCCCGGTATGGTACCCCGGGGCAAGAAGATCGAGTTGTAGACGATGAGTCTGGCAGGGAAAGACTACCTACCGGTGATGTCTGGCGCGACGGATATCCGGAGGATACCGACCGTTGTCGTGAGATTTGATGATATGGGCCGATCCGGATTGACGGAGCCCGAGATATTGAGACTATGAGGTATTGAGACTTGAGATTTACATGTTTTGTGTCGATACTTGACACGGATTTTCATGGATTTCATCGATGATATTTCAGTTTTCTATAAAATTTTACTAGGATAAACATTAAAGATTTCTTATACAGAGATATCCAGATTTCAGGATTGATTGTTTTACATTCATGGTGCATGCATATTCATTTACAGGACATATTACTATTTGAGGCACTGACACGAGCACGGAGTATTTGCACTTACACGTAGTTTATTACTCTGCCTTTACTAGATGACTAGTGATATATTAGTATATTATTATGACCTAGGACAACGTCGTGCATTCGATTTCTTTTCGCAGATGTCTTCTACTCACGAGTTGGTAACTCACCCCCGTTGTGCCAAATTTTTATTTCAGGTTCGATGTATAGGTTTCCTTGACAGGTTGCTGGCACATCTTTTCATTCAGGGTGATTTGCTTGGTAGGTTGGTTCACTTGTATCAGGACCGCCGTTGTACTTTTATTATTTCATTGGTATCTAGTAAGCTCCATCAACCAGACTTGTATTACTTGATAGTTTAGAGAACCAGTTGTTTATTTCGACTTAGAGTTGCGCTTGTATTATTATAGTATCTGGTGGATTTATTTTCTTTGAGTTTTGAGCCTCGCCTTTTGGCGTTGTATATTTTGTGCATGGTGTGGTTGTTTCCGCCTGTTGGCGTAGTGCTAGCTCCCGCTTGGGGATGTCTTTTTATTGTTTGTATATATATTATACATGTTTGTACCGTTTGGGGCCAGTTTTTCCAAAGGAGACTCTGCCGAAATTTTTTAAGAAAATTTGATGTTGCTTTTAAACTTGTTGTCCTATATGTTTTCCTTTATTTCTTCTCTTATATGGTTTAGATTTCTGGGCTTCGGCTTATTTAGATTACGTTGCGCCTCTAGACGCTTCGTAATTTAAGTGCCGGTCACGTTCCGTACCTTCGGGTCGTGACAATTTCTTGACATGGTTTTGAAGCATACTAGATTTTAAGAGGTCTGAACATCAAAACCTCATCATTGTTGATTTAAAGTGTCAACTGTTAATCTGTTATGCTAGCTTGAGCTTTTCAGTAAGGTTGTGTTTGACACCCGTATATGCGAAGAATAGAACCGCATATGCGCTGAAGATGCCACATATTCCATAGGAAGCGAAAGGGGAGAACAATGTTTAAAATAGCTCGCTACGTAGTTCGCTATTTTGCGCTATATAGCGTAGCATAATCTCTTCGCTACATAGTATCGGTAAATAACTTAAATACAAAATAGCTTACGTTTTTTAATAAACAGCTTACGCTTTTTAATAAATAGTGTACGCTACGCTATGCGTATGCTATTTTCACAAATATTTTCTGTTGAGCTTTTTAAAATTTCAATATTTAATTTTAAACTACATGAAGACGGTTTCATTGAAATTCTAACCTCTCAATTTGAAATCATATTTAGTAGATATTGATTGATTTTCAATTCGTATAATACAATTATGAATCATACATATGAACCCAAGGATTGAAAATTAAGAAAATAATGTTACGTTACTAATTGATGTATGTTCTATATTTTTATAATATATAATCTATTGTAAATAAGATGATAATAATAATTATTAGTAATAATTAATAATTTGTGTAGCTTATGGTATACGCAATGCTGTTTGCGCTTTTCGTTATTCAATAGTGGAATGCTATACCGCACGCTATCGCTATTTTGAACATTGGGGGAGAGGTTTCAGGGCTGGCATTGGTGAGCCCTTCAGTGATTATGAAGAGGATGACAAGGATATGGATGACGGAGACGAGGTTGTTGAGACGAGAGGCGCCCTTGGTGCTTAGGATAGCGATGAGGCCAGTGGTGGTGGTGATGGCGGCGGCTATGGGATCAAGGTGGCCATGGAGGCGGAGGGCGTTGGGGGAGCGGTTGAGGAGGGGAGCGAAGTAGGAGATCCACAAGTGGGCAAGGGCCGTGCGGCCAATGGTGTAGTTGAGGAGGATGTTGCCGGAAGCGATGAAGGCGGTGAAGTCTCCCAGCTCAACACGGAGGTAGGCCAAAGAACCACCTGTAGTTTTGGAATGGAATTTGAATTTTGAAATCTTCTGCCCTTTATTTGTTAATGTCGGAATTTGAAAGTACGCCTATGGACCTTTATTATAATTTCAGAGTGTTTGTGCATTTGACTGGGACTTTAAGTTGGTTGCAGAGCAACCTCATTCAAATCCCTCGTACATTTCGAAAGGATTATATAAGAAATACCATTATGCAAATGTACAGGGTTCGGCCTATAAACATGATGCTCAACTTATGCAGTTGAATACAAAATATACATCCCAACTCAACCCTCATCACAACTTCACTACAATTTCATACCAGCAACTGGAATCTCGACAGCAAACTCGGCATAGAACAATACCGAAAGCATGCCAGAGACACCCGACACAGCAAAAGACATAACAACAGAAGGCCCCATGACGTCGCGTGCCTGCAAACCTGTCAGCACGAACACGCCGGTGCCAACTACCGATCCGATGCTAAACAACACGAGATTGAACCAGGACAGGCTCTTCTTCATCTCATTCCCGCTCCTCCCTCTCACCTACATCAGATAATATCTTCTAACCAACGTTATCTTTTTGACTTTCTGAGAATTATGCTAAATGACGCAAATATGCCGTTAACCATCCCTTTTTTTCCCACTAAACTGCCTTAGGCTTTCTAATTACAGTAAGCTCCTCAGAGTACAACATTAACAATGGTGGACATTGATGAACGTTATAGTCAAGAGTCAGACATACACCCAATTTTTGGACAATTCTACTATCTATCTTAATATTTATTATCTGAAACATACATACACCGACTTTCATATGATTTTATTTACTTTTACCCATGGATCGGGGACGTAATTTGTTCTGATATTGAAAAACCGTTAATCTTGCATCCGACCACTTGATGAGAAGGAAAGAAACACAAAAATAATATGAAATTTGGTGTATCTATGTATTTGCAGACCATGCAGATTGAAATGCACGGCGTGATCGTCTACAAAATCGAATATTGATCATCAAATAACATCTTGTAACTAATCTTATCTCTTATGTATATATACTCGCCTCGTTGACCTCTGCATTGGCCGCTGACCTGGCGGTGGCCCGATCCCTGAGCCGCTTGCCCGTCTCCTTTAGGGCCTTCTTGTAGCTTTCCTAGCTCTCCAAAGACGATTTTGCTTCACTGTTCATCTCCTCCATTTTTTGTGGAGGAGGTCCTGTTCTGATTATTCAAGCTTGTTCATTAGTTTGAGGTTTGATGATTAATTTTGTGATAATGATCAATGAGAAAAATAATCAGCTAGTGGATGTTAAGTTTGTCTATATGTATGTAGACCCACCGTTGTTTTCTATTGGGTAAATTCTCCGAAATATTTTTCAAAAAATCATTTCCTAGAATTTACACCTCTTGTTCCAGTATAGATTTCCCCCCTCTCCTTTGTTTGTCCTAATTAACAGGTGAGCACCACTCTGTCCCAAGCAACGCGATCCGAACGTTTCATGAAAATGGAAATGCAGAATGCCACTGGTCATTGAACCTGGTCCGATAATTAAGAATAGTTTTCTGCAATACATTTATGTGGAATATGTGGAGTGTTTCTTAAATTGTCAGTAAGTGTGTTACACACATATTAATATTAAGCTTGTAAAGAATATATATATATATATATATATATATATATATATATATATATATATATATATAACACCTAAGTTTATGCCTATTTAACTTAAATTCTTAATGGGTTAGATCGGAACGGTGATTCTTCCAATTTGAAACATCTTTGTGCTGAGAACAAAAAAAAGGTAAATTTGGATTCTTGAAGAATAATCAGGATCTTTTGCATTTAGAGGCTATTCAGTTGTTTGTAAATGGAGTTGTTGGGGTCAAAATTTACATCCCAAGTCAAAAAGTCAAAATCAAAGAGCAGGTCCAATCCAAATCAAGCGGACCCTACTGTTGAGTCCACGCCCAAAACTCAAGTCGGGTCCATGCCCGAACCTAAGTCTAAGCAGGTGGGCCAAGCCCAGACCAGTCCAAGCTCAAGCATTGGGCCGACTCCCATGTCAAGTAAATAAGAAATTATAATAAATGTAATATTTAAATAAATGTGCAAAATATAAAGAAATAGGCAAAAGGTCAATTATGTAAATCCCAAGGGCTAATATGCAAATGTGTAAGGCTATTTAAACCCACTAAATGAATGAAATGATAAGTTTTTCTTTCCACATAAAATTTGCAAAGGTTTTGAGCTTCCGTCAAGAAAGAGGCAAGCCTCTTTCTCCTTCATTTTCTTTCTCAAAGAAAGGAAAATCCAAAAGAAAAGAAAGTTTCTTTTGGGTTTCTCAAATCTCCTTCATCTTCTTCTACCAAAAAACAACCAATTAAGAGAATCCATCTCTTTAAGAAAAGCCCATCTTAAGAACTTAAGATCCAAGACCAAAACCAAATAAATGAGCAACCTTTATTCATCAAATCGAATATCAAGGAAGAAGGACCTGCAGGGTTACCTAGCACGACAGCGAGGTTTTCGGAGGTATCGTTCATGCCGTTTTCAAATTTTTGCCGTACTAAAAAACCCTAACATAAAATCTTAACTAGAGATTTAGACGAATTCGCAATGCAAACAACTTTACATCTAAGTGAGTGAGGAATACAACCTTTGTAGACCGGTCCTTCACTTCTAAAGCTCCGTGTAGTAGTCCCTTTGCTCCAAGTAGTAAACACCCGAACTCTAGTAAGGATTCACATGAAGAAATGAACAAGCTTGCTCGAAGTCGTCGAGGCCGAAGATGATCTACGTCGAGAAGACTCAAGCTCATGCTACCTCTTCACTAATGGTAGATTAGTGAAGCAAACACCCTAAACTAAATGACTAATATAGTAGAGGATGATGAAGTAGGAATTGCGCTCACTTTAGATTATTTTTTCTCACAATATTTCAACACCTTTTCAAAAGCTAGAAAGCTTTTCCATGAGGAAGTAGAAGATGAAGTGGTGATGAGAATGAAACTCATGAGGTAAGAATAGCAAGCATGGGTGAGTTAGTGTCATACACTAACTCATGTAGAGATTAAACCATGGCTAATCAATAATGGTTAGATTAATAAATATCTACAAGTAAAACAAAATTAGTGGACTTGGTCAATGGTTCCACAAGCTTCTACAAGGTTCAACCATGTGACTAATTTCCAACCAATTTGATTAACTTTAAATAAATAAAACCCTTCATTATATCAAGCATGGTGCGAGTCTCATACACCCATGAAGCATGTGGCATCAAGCATGACACATAATAATGTACATTAATATATATCACATATATACTAAGTGTACACAAGTGAGAAAAAGAAATGTTTAAGTGAGTTAATATTAGTTAATGTAAATTAATATATCACATATATAATTTTACATTAAATTATTAAATCAACACTTGATTTAATAATCCGGCTATATCACATACAACCGACTAATATAAAATGTAACAACCTATCGAATCAACACTTGATCCGATAACCCGGCTATATCACATATAACCGTCCGATATCACATATCGCGAGAATAGAATGCGGTATCACATACACGCATTAATCTCGGTCCTGCACATATCACATATGTGCTCTTACTTCATTTCGCATGAACCAGGAAACCTCTGTGTAGGACTCTAAAGACTCGTCAATACGCCGGCAGTAGGTGGTGATCATATCAGTCACCCACAAGCCGCAAGCGGCCTGCTAAACGGAACGGCCACCCAGGTATTGAGCGATCAGAAGATCAACAAGCAAGCCTGCTCATACTCCTGCGAATCCAATCAGTAACACTACCGTACAGTCCGGTCTTTTCATCAGATATGTCGCATATCACAGCCTGGGGGTGGTATAAGGTCAGACCCCAATAGCCTGATAAGTCATGCCGATGTGAGGTCCATAACGGTTCGAGAAACTACTGATAACACTTACCAGTAGATCTCAGCAATCCTGGCTAGGGATTTCCTGTTACGGCCAATCAAGCATAGCGCAAAATCAACCCCAATACCGGGAGAGACGAATCCCCTCCTATCGCTCATTGTCTCCATGTGACTCGGGACTGTATCCAAAAACCACCTTTTTACACGATCTCTTGAACGTGGTATGGTGGAAATCAAAGCACAGTGGGAATCACACAAGACTCTATGACGATCTCGGGTCGACAGACTAACCTGTACTAGTGTCACCAGAGAACTGCTATCTGACGATATGTATAATACCATATAGGAGTTCTCGGCGAGTCCATTCAGTATACCCAGTCTCCACTAAGCACCCATATACCTTCTCTGATGTCAAACATTAATGGATGTGGGATCATCCTGTAAGTCCTTGCCACGCACCCCACGAACTTGCGGGGAGGCGGAATATATGAAAAACGATTATCAAAGTTTCGTAACACGGACTTGAGCGCATGAATCGTATCTAAACCGTTACTAGCAAACTACGAGAGGTTTAACTACTCGGATTCGAAGTTATACCTCACGTTACTTGTCCTTCGTGTCTTCATCGCTGTCCTCCACTCCTCGTAGGCTCATTGGAACATCGGCACTTCAACGGCCTCCTCGAGTCAAAGACGATCCACCCGAAAGCTCCTTCTCCAAGTTTGATCTCTAACTTGAGATAACTAGATTGCTCAAAGTGCTAATCTAAACTATCTAGGGGATATAGAGTGAGGTTATGGATGTATTAGTCTAGCTAACCCTTGATCTCAACACATGAGAGGTTAGGGTTAGGGTTTCAAGAATGAGAGAGCTTGAGAAGAGAGAAGGTGATGATAAGAATGAATATAAATAATGAGCTCATTAGAATATATCAACCATAACAATTTATCAAATAAATAATATAAATGATTAATCATCATGGTTGATGCATTCACCTTGTGTGATTCATCATATGACTCATTAACAAATTAATGCATCATTTAATACAATGGATGAATCACACAAATGAGTCATTAAGCAATTAATGCTTATGCCACCTTAACCCCCAAGTCACCATGCTTCTAGAAGCTTCCCGGAAAATTACGAGAACGCCCCTCCAATCCGTGAAAACACGAAAAAACTTTAGACTGTATAAATCCAATAACCCGATACTAGAATCTGGCTTAAACAAAAGCCGACTAGTAAAAACTGTCCGAACGTCGTACGTGCGTTTAAACACGTATGCGTCCGAACCCTTATCGTAAAACCATACGACCTCTATATCGTTTCGCCTGGAGCAGGGAAACTCTCTGTGTGGGACTTTAAAGACTCGACACTATGTTGGCAGTGGGTTTAACCACAGACCGCAAGCGGCACTAGCTGTACGTAACGGTCCCCAGGTAGATATCGATAAGAAGGCCGATGAGGAAACCCATCCGAACTCCTACTGAGCCTGATGTGACAATCTCCGTACAGTCCGGTCTGTTCGTCTAAGACTATCGCATATCGAGCCTAGGGGCGGCAAGCGTCAGTCCCCTAAAAGCGGTATAATTCGTGTTGGAGCGTAGCCCATTACATCCTGAGAAACTACTGGAACCTACCAGTAAATCTCGCTTGCCCTGGCCAGGGACTTTGCGTAAAGGTCTCTGACACAGTGCGATATCAACTCCCAATACCGGGAGAGACGAATCCTGTCTAACCGCCACTGCCTCCAAGTGCTCGGGACTGCACCCAACTGCTACCTGTTTGCACGACTCCTTTGAGCCATGGTAGGGTAGCAATCTAAGAACAGTGGGACACACTCGAGGCGAAGTAGCAGTGTCAAGTCTACGGACTATGCTGTACTTATGTCACCTGGGAACTGTTAACTAACGACGGGTATAATACCAACCAACAGCTCCCCTGCGAGCCTGTATACTATCTCCAGTACGACGTACTGATGGCTGTGGGACAGACCATCTCCCCAACTGGGATGAGAAGCGTACACACTAGTCTACTCTGGAGTATCGATGCCCTGTCTCGATAATCCTACGACTAGGGACAAGTATAGGATGTTGCTTATAGACTACCCAGCCCCCACTAGTGTGACTGCCATCACAACGCTGGTAATCAAGCAAAGAACCTATGGGCTCCACTAATATGTATAAGTGATACGTTACAAGAAACATATGCACATATTAAAGTAGACACAAACCAAGTAGCATACTACCATTTTTAGCAAGACTGTATATATACAACTGTGAATATCCCAAGCTTCCATTAAGTAATATACATGCAAGTATGATACAATAATGGCCCCTAGGGCATATACACTAACAATCTTCCACTTGCACTAGGGCCATGAGCTGGCATATCGTAGACCTATCATCTCGAATAGCCTCTCGAACTGCGTCTGAGGAATGACCTTCGTGAATGGATCAGCAATGTTATTCTCCGTCCCTACTCTTTTCACCTCGATCTCTCGGCGATCTACGATCTCCCTGATCAGGTGATACCGCCTTAAGATGTGTCTGGACTTCTGATGGGACCTGGGTTCCTTCGCTAAAGCTATAGCGCCGTTGTTGTCACAGTACAGAGGTATTGGATCAACATTGGTAGGAACCACCTGAAGTTTTGTGAGGAACTTCTTCATCCAGACAGCTTCTTTTGCGGCATCGCAAGCAGCTATGTACACCGCTTCCATCGTTGAGTCAGCAACGGTCTCCTGTTTGGAACTCTTCCAACAGACCGCCCCTCCATTGAGGGTAAAGACATAACCCGACATGGAATTGGAGTCATCTTTGTCACTTTGGAAGCCGGAGTCGGCAAAGGCCTCGATCTGGAGGTCTTTTCCGCCATACACCAAGAACATCTCCTTAGTCCTCCTTAGGTACTTGAGAATGTTCTTTACTGCTATCCAGTGATTCTTTCCTGGGTTTGCCTGATACTGGCTTACAACGCTCAATGCGTATGCTACATCTAGTCTGGTACATAACATCGCATACATTATAGAGCCTACCGCTGAAGCGTAGGGTATAATTGACATGCGATCCCTTTCCAAATCAGTCTTGGGAGACATCTCTTTGGAGAGGGTGATTCCGTGACAAGCCGGTAGGTTACTGCACTTAGAATCTTCCATACTGAATCTTTTCAATATGGTGTCTATGTACCTGGACTGCGAAAGTCCCAACATCCTTTTAGATCTATCACGATAGATCTGGATCCCCAGAATGTAGGTGGCATTTCCCAGGTCTTTCAGGAGAACTTCTGTGACAAGAATCTTTTGACTGACTGTAACATAGGAATATCATTTCCTATTAGGAGAATGTCATCCACGTACAAGACGAGGAATACTACAGCTCTCCCTACAATCTTTCTGTATATGCATGGTTCATCTGGATTTTTGATAAAGTCAAATTCTTTGACAGCATCATCAAAACAGATGTTCCAACTCTGAGATGCCTGCTTTAGTCCATAAATGGACTTAAGCAACTTGCATACTTTACCGTTGGTCCCACTCCAAATGAATCCCTCTGGCTGATCCATATAGACACTCTCTTCTAAATTTCCATTTAGAAAGGCCGTCTTTACGTCCATCTGCCAGATCTCATAATCGTGGAAGGCAGCAATAGCAAGGACCCTAATGGATTTTAGCATAGCTACTGGAGAAAAGGTTTCGTCATAGTCCAAACCAGGTCTTTGACGGAAACCCTTTGCAACAAGTCTAGCTTTATAGGTTTCAATCTGTTCATCTACACCAATCTTCCTTCTGAAGATCCATTTGCATCCTACGGGTTTTACCCCATCTGGAGCAATGTCCAAAGTCCATACTTTGTTAGTGTACATGGACTCCATTTCGGTCCGCATTGCATCCAGCCATTTTGCTGAGTCACCGCTCTGAATGGCTTGCTGGAAGTTAGTAGGGTCATCATTATTAATGATGCAATCTTCTCGATCCCCGTCTATGAGAAATCCATAGTATCTCTCGGGCGGATGAGACTGCCTACTACTTCTTCGGATAGGTGCTGGTATGTCCCTTTCTTCTGAAACCTCTGGTTCTACCATACTTTCAGTTGTAGTATGTGGTTCTAGAATTTCTTCCAGTTCTATTTCGCTCCCACTTGTTTCCTTTTCTAAAAACTGATGTTCTAGAAAATGGGCATTACGAGAAACAAAATCCTTTTGTTCCTCTGCGTAATAGAAATAATATCCTTTGGGGTTCTTCGGATATCCCACAAACTTACATTGTACTGATCGTGCCTCGACCTTGTCCACATGCTGCTTTTTAACAAAAGCTGGACATCTCCATATTTTCAGATGCTGAAGATGGGGTTTCTTCCCACTCCATATCTGATATGGCGTGGTAGGCACAGTCTTGGTAGGAGCCCGGTTCAAAAGGTATGCAGCTGATTCTAGTGCATATCCCCAGAATGATCGCGGCAACTCAACGTTACTCATCATGGAACGTACCATATCCAATAGGGTTCGGTTCCGTCTCTCCGATACACCGTTATGTTGTGGGGTGTATGGAGGAGTAAGCTGAGAGAGAATTCCATTCTCTTTTAAGTAACCCAAGAACTCGGCACTTCAGTATTCACCACCTCGATCAGATCTCAGTGTCTTGATACTTTTGCCTGTTTGGTTTTCCACTTCATTCTTATATTCTTGGAATTTCTCAAAAGCCTCGGATTTATGCTTCATTAAGAAGACATATCCATACCTAGAGAAATCATCCGTAAAAGTAATGAAGTAGGAATAACCACCTCTCGCATGTGTAGACATTAGACCGCACACGTCACTGTGTATGAGTCCCAAGAGCTCGCTTGCTTTTACTCCGTGTCCAGTAAACAGAGTCTTTGTCATCTTTCCTATGTGACAAGATTCACAAGTAGCATAAGATTGATATTCGAACGGATTCAAATATCCTTCTCTATGTAACTTAGTCAACCTTCTCTCATTGATGTGACCTAGTCTATAATGCCATAAGAAAGCCTGATTTATTTCTGGGGACTTTCTTTTAAGTGTGTTCTGGACATTGAAAACCTGAGCTTGACTTAATACGTATATACCGTCATCTAATGTACCGGACCCAATCAGAACTTGATTTAGGTGGATGTGAACTACATCACTTGCGAATGTAAAATCATATCCCTCTCTTGAAAGTGAAGACACTGATATGATATTGCAAGTTATACTAGGTACATACAGACAGTTACGTAGAATCAATATCTGCCCACTTGTCAAACCTAGGCGATATTCTCCCACGGATTCAGCGTCCACGCTCATTCCGTTTGCAACTCTGAGAGACAAATCACCTACCTTCATAACTCTACGGTTTCTCAAAGCATGTAATGAATTATAGATATGAGATCCTACTCCGGTATCTAGTACCCAGGATGTAGAGTTAATTGACAAACAGTTCTCAATTACAAATACACTTGAGGCTGAAGCCACAACATGCTTCGTATCCTGGCTACTGGCTTCAAAAGCCCTGCAATCCTTCTGCTAACACCCAATCCCATAACAATAGGAACGTTCCTCTTTTACTACATTCAGTCCTGAAACTTTTGCCCTTCCCCTTCCTTCTACTTCCCTGGTTTCCTTCAGGGTAGAAGGTAGAGACTGTAGAATCAAGTCAGTATTTGACCTGTTTCCCAACGTGGTTTCCAGGTCCTGGAGCTCATCAATATAGCTAGTCATTATAAGGACGCTGTCCCCTACAGATGACCCGATGGCCAATCTCGCTTGAATTAATTCGGTCGAGGTCTCATATCTTGCGATATGAGATTGCTCTCCATATAAATCTTTGTTATGGAGAAAGATGGAAACAGAGTCTATCTTCTCGTGCTGCTTCTGGTATACACCATCAACTGAAGCTAACACAAGGCACTTGGCTTTCGTTTTATCCTTTTCCCTTGTCTGACGGATATCCATATCCGCGATGGTGGAAACTGGACCTGGGACGGCGGGATCTTGAGTAGTAATAGGGTGGTCCAGCTTGTTATAGACAAATGGACATCTGGACAGACCTTTGCCAGTCATATAAGTCAGATTCAGTCAAATTGTTATCTAGATGTAACCTAGTCGTGATCACAAGGTCACTGCAATTTAAGAGAAGAAAACACTTTAGCATGATGCTCTTACAAGTTTAGAGTGGTTTTTAATTTATCTAAACAGGATGGCTCCCACTGTTTCTCGAATCCTTTCTCAAACCATAAAAGAAGAATTAGCCAGGACTATTCTCACCATACAATACTTGCTTAACCATTCAGCCAGGCTAGTGTCGATACTTCGAGGGAGGTTTTCCAACGCTTTCGCGAAATTCCTTAATTAAAGAAGCTCTTTTCTCTGGGGGCGTAACCCCGCTGACACCTTTCTAGGCACTTACTTGGTTTATAGCATTGATCGTTAAGTGACGAATCTCCTGATAAGTAGTATATACTCACAGTAGGATCGGGATCCAAAATATCATCGTATGATAATGTTGAAGGAATCCTACCAACATTCATCAAACTCCAAAATGGTATGCTCTCTCTGCAAATTTCAGTTTCTTTAGAATTTCCCGATATAAATTTTTGCCCCATGCTCTTATGACCTTGGCTTTGGTCAAAATGTCATAAGTCACATGTCAAGTTCTATCCATCATTATCCAGGTTAATTTGAACCCATCCGTATATACCCCTGACTTTGGTCAAATGATAATACGACTGTCCCAAACCAACTCATCTATCTATGCAACAAATGAATACCCAGCAGCTACCAAACACTACGCCTTGACTTTGGCCAAAATACATAGCTTGAATACTACTGAATACCCAAATGAAATGACGGAGGGCTACGAATGGTTTTGGCAAAAACGTGAACATAGTGAACTTGATATAATCGAAGGAACCTGATAGCTTTTTAAAAGGAGTGGTTAAAGCTCCGCAATTAAAAATTCTGCTCTTTTAAAATAACCGAGTGGTTTCTTTTAAATTTGTTCCAACGATTGAATTTTGGTTTATTTTCTTTGCATTATAATAATACGTCCCATCATTTATCCTATCATTGCAGAAAACAACGAAAATACCACGTCCTCTTATGCCATCTGCATTCGCCACGGGGTCCCGTCATCACCCATTAGGTTACTTAACTAACGACAGAGCGGGAGCTGGGCTAGCACGGGTGTAAAACATAAGTGACGCCTAATAGCTATAATATATAGATATTGTACATTCGTCAGACGCAATAATAGGCATTCCAGATCACAGATGAACTTTATTGGATATATTAGCAATCCGCATTTGCTTTGAGCCTGGAACAAAAGACGGATTACACAGTTGTGACGAATAGCCATTACCCCACCCTAGACCCCTACGAGTACGGCAAACTACCCGCCAAGTACCCGAAGTGAGGCGGTCTCCCTTAACGACGTGAGTAGGCCACTAAACACTTCAACGTACCCGGTAGTTTGTGTACCCCACCTTGGGTCTATCCTAGGAGCAAAAACAGTAAAAAGAAATAATACAACGGTGGCTACAACCGCAACCTGGAAGTGCCCCGCAAAAGAATATTACATCATATTACAATTACATTGAATGGATGAATATAAAACACATTTCAAACCCCGGCTAATCATCACAACCAACCAATCAAGTTCATATACACAAACAGTAAACATTATAGAAATGTGCAACCCCTGCCAACCGACATACTAGCAGTTAGGGGAGGTTTACGAACACATTAAACATTACAGATAAAAACCCAATTAGCAAATATCTTAGAACATCGATCGACCACCATTTTCCGTGTCTACCCTGTAGGGTTCCTAGGCATGCTAATGAGGTCTCACAAGGAATCAACCATGCCAATTTCAAAATTTACAAGTGCCGAGAAACCCTAATACGGATTGTTAACTAGAGTTTTAGGCGAAACAAGCAACTAGTTAACAACTTAACTAAGTGAACGGAAATACAACCTTTGTAGATCCGGTCCTCCACCTCCATAGCTCCATGATGAAGTCTCCTTGCTGTCCAAATCGAATCCCGGGCTCTAACGTCGGCTTCATCGGAGAAATGGGCGGGCTTGGTCGTTGGCTTCGATGCCGAAGATGATCTACGTCGAGGAATCACAAGATAAAGCTCCCACTTCACCAAGTCATGAAACTTGTGAAGAAAACACCCTATACTACTTGGCAAGAGGTAGAGGATGAAAAAATAGGAGGTGGGTTCACTTTAGAATTGGATTTCTCACTCTTTTACTCAAGATGCCATTAAAGCTAGTAAGCTTTTCTTCTTGTTCAAGAGGAAGAAGATGAAGATAGAATATGATAAGTATTTTTTTTTTAAAAATAAAAACAATATGAATAATTATCATATCCTAACCTTGGTTAGGTGTAGAGAATAGACCATGGTTACTTTTAGTGGTTAGGGTTTAGCATGAGACAAGAATGGTGGACTTGTTCAAAGCTTCATGAAGCTTCAACAAACAAACAAACAAAGCCACCATTCTTTCTTTATCTTTTGTCAAAATAAATAAATAAATAAATAAATAAATAAGAAAATGAAAACCCTAACCATTACATAACCATGGTTTAATCCTTTACACAAACCCAAGTTAGCATGTATCATCAAACATGATACAATCTTGTGCACAAAAATATATCACATATACAATGTGCAATTCAAGTGAGAAAATCCTTTTAAAGTGAACCAATACTAGTTAATGCAAAGTAATATATCAAATATATAATTATGCATTAAATCATTAAATCAACTCTTGATTTAACGATCCGGTCATATCGCATATGACCGACTAATATCCAATGTATCGGCTTATCGAATCAATCCTTGATTCGATAACTAGGTTATATCGTATACAACCAATCGATATATTCATCACGAGAATACAATACGGTATCACATACACGCATTATTCTCGGTCCCGCACATATCTTATATGCACTCCTATTTCGTTTCGCTTGAGCCAGGAAACCTCTGTGTAGGACTCTAAAGACTCGTCAATACGCCGGCAGCAGGTGATGATCATATCAAACACCCACAAGCCGCAAGCGGTCTGCTAAACGTAACGGCCACCCGGGTATTGAGCGATCAGAAGATCGACGAGCAAGCCCGCTCACACTCCTGTGAATCCAACCAGTAACACTTACCGTACAGTCCGGTCTCGTCGTCTGATATGTCGCATATCTCGCCTAGGGGTGGTAAACGTCAGACCCCAATAGCTCGATAAGTCGTGTCGATATGAGGACTATAACAATTCGAGAAACTACAGGTAACACTTACCAGTAAATCTCAGCAACCCTGGCCAGGGATTTCCGGTTATAGCCAATCGAACACAGCGCAACATCAACTCCCTATACCGGGAGAGACGAATCCCCTCCTATCGCTCATTGCCTCCATGTGACTCGGGACTGTACCCAAAAACCACCGTTTTGCACGCCCTCTTGGACGTGGTAAGGTGAAAATCAAAGCACAGTGGGAACCACACAAGACTCTATGACGATCTCGGGTCAACAGACTACTCTGTACCAGTGTCACCAGAGAACTGCCATCTGACGTAAGGTATAATACCATCTGGGAGTTCTCGGCGAGTCCGTCCAGTGTACCCAGTCTCCACTGAGCACCCGTATATCATCTCTGATGTCAAACACCAATGGATATAGGATCATCCATCGCCCATCTGTATGGGTCAGGAAGGTATACGCTAGTCTACTCTGGTATATCGATGCCCCGTCTCGATACACCCACGACTAGGGACTTTGAAGGATGTACTTATGGACTACCATGTCCCCACTAGTATGATCTGCATCATAGTCCAGGTAGTCAAGTACACATCCTAAGGGCTTTACCAACATGTAACAGAGAGACAATCAGTATACACGTTAAGCTAAAGGGCAACTAGATAGCATACTATCATGTCGAGCAAGAAAGTCCTCCCTATATATGTCCAAGCATCCACTACAATATACATTCTATGTATAGTAATGGCCTCTAGGGCATACATATAACTAACATACCCCAAAAGCAAACCAGCACTGAAGTAACCTGGGCAGAAACAAAATATACAAGAAAACAAAACTGCAAAAAATATGAATTACTGTGCAAATCCGAGTCAACTCGGGGTTGACTCGGCAGCGGATCCGCGGCCAAAAGCACCATCTTGCCACGGATCCGCGGCCGTCTTGCCGAGTTAGGGGCTCGTATTTTCCCAGTATTCTTATATTTCCCTGCTGTGAATTTTAAGGCATATCATATAATCTTTTAGACATGTTTAAAATTAACAGAAACTTAGGGGGATCCGGGGTTTCGTTTTCGTGTTTTCCGTCGATCGAACTTCTAATTAGTTGCTAACAAGCTTGTAATGGTTTAGTTGGCTCTGATACCATTGTAAGTCCTTGTCACGCACCCCACGAACTTGCAGGGAGGCAGAATATATGAAAAACGATTATCAAAGCTTCATAACTCGGACTTGAGTGCATGAATCGTATCTAAACCGTGTTTCCCCAATCAGAGCAAAGCTCTGTTGAAATTCAAAATTCAAATTTTAAAGCAACGCTTCAAATCTCGGGCGCAACGCGCCACGTGTCAGGCGCTGATACGTCAGCGCAGCGCCCAAGAAGGCGCGCCCAATCAGAGCAAAGCTCTATTTAAAGCAAAATCAAAGGAGCAACGCTTCAGTTGCACAAGCGCTGCGCTGCGCGACACGTGTCAGCGCTGATGCGCTAGCGCAGCTGCGCTGCGCTGTGCGCTGCGCGACACGTGTCAGCGCAGATGCGTTTGCGCCAAACAGAATTAAGATTTTAAAGAAATCTTTCTGTTCTTGTTAAAACAAAAAGATTTTCTTCTGTAAAACAGAAGCCATTGGATCAAAGATCCAACGTTGGGGAAAATTCCCCAAATCACTCAGAGAAAGATCTCTTTAACAAATTTAACTAATTTATGGGCACTATAAAAAGGACCCTAGACCTCAATTCAAAATCATCAATATTTGTGAGAAATCAAAATTTTCAAACAGAGAGAACTCTGAAGAAATTTCAAGAAGAAAGGTAAAAAAAAAAACCTTTAGGATAGAAGAATTTATTCTGATAGATCATTGATCTAAGAACAAGATCAATGATCTTTAATTAAAAAAAATACAAAATAAAAAAATAGTGCTTTGCACTTATGAACCATTGGTTCTTTGAGATCAACAAGAGAAACAAGAAAATACTTGTTTTCTTTGATTTAAATTAGATCAAGAAATCAAATAGTGCTTTGCACTTTGTCATGAACCATTGGTTCTAAAAAAAATTTTTTTTATTATCAAATTAATAGTGCTTTGCACTTACAAAACTGCACTGTTGCGCTCCTGGGTTGGCGCAAGCCATCAGAGAGCGCCACGTGTCAGCATCTGACTCACTTGCGCTGTGCGCTTTTAAGGTAGAACTTTACTCTCTGAAATTGGCGCAACTCACCAGAGCGCGCCACGTGTCAGCAGCGCAAGCGCAGCGTATTGGTGCAGCGCACTGCGTTTGCGTGACACGTGTCGTCACCACAAGCACTTGCGCTCTTTGATTGGCGCAAAACGCCTGACAAACGCAATGCATTTCCTCTGCTAAAGGGCCAGGCCCAAGTCAAAATGACCTAACAGGCCAAAATAAATTGCAAGGCAATAAATGGGCAGAGCCTAAATAAATTGATGCTTTGCATCCTTTATACAAGGGCAGAGCCCAAGTAAAATTGGTATTCTGCATCATTTATAAAATAAGCAGGGTCCAAAATAAATTGATGCTCTGCATCCTTTATGGGCAGAGCCCAAACAAAAAACAAATAAAGGTGTTGAACTTTTTAATTGGACTTAGCCCAGTCATGGCCATAAGTCCTCAAATTAAATTGACTGAGCAAGATCGCTCTCATAAATCAATTTACCTCCGGTTCGAGGGTACATCTCCGAACTCCTCTGACACTTATCGTTGTAATCCTTCAACGACGTCAGAGAGGTGACGGGTCCCGACGACCACACATTAATACGGACTGCGAGGTCCTTAAACTCGTAGACCGAAACGTCCTTAAACTAATATCAGACCGAAACTTCCTTAAACTAATATCGGACCGAAACGTCCTTAAACTAATGATAGACCACCACGTCCCTAAACTGGCGATGGACCGAAACGTCCTTAAACTAATGATGGACCACCACGTCCCTAAACTGGAACATGGACCACCACGTCCCTAAACTGGAACAGTAGAGCCCCTCCTAAACGCTCTTCTGTCGGATCTAAACGATCCCGTTTAAGTAGATCTTAGCCCCAAACACGGCTAACGTATCCTTAAGCATTTCAAAAGACTACATATTCCATAATCTACTTTGGTTCAAGGGTACATCTCTGAACTCCTCTGATACCTGTCGTTGTAATCCTTCAACGTCGTCAGAGAGGTGACGAGTTCCGACGGCCATATATTAAATGGATCACCACGTTAAGTCGATCTTAGTCTAAAACAGGACTAACGTATCCTTAACGGACGTTTAAGTTGATCTTAGCCTCAATACAGCTAACGTATCCTTAAACTAAAAACACCAAACCCAAATCTAAGTAAATACGGATTTGGGCTAATCCACGTCCTACGGGCGACGGCATTACGTAGTCTCCGTATACAATCCACGGGCAATCACAAACAAAACAAACACACACGACATGAAGTGAAATTCTGGAGAAGGAGAAAGTGGCTACCGCGATGCGGTAGTGTAATTAACTGCAGGGGCTTGCGCCTGCAGGGAAGAGCGTCCCCACAATCAAAAACCCCTCTAGCGAGGGGGAATCTGACGAAGTCTGCTACATCGGCCGCATCCGTCTAAACCTCCGATACACGGTGCCATAAATCAACTTGGCATCTTTGGAGAGGTAGATGGATAAAACCATATAGCATCTGCCCCGAATCTCAGGCAAGACGTCCTCATGTCGCCGCCGTCTTTCGGAGGGGAACAGATTCTGGCACGCCGATGGGACCTTTTCCTCTTTCCACTCCACACTTCGTGTGTCGTCTTCGCGAACGAATCGCGGTTTGTTAATGGTTGCCTTTGGATTTCAAGTTTACTAAGATTTGGTCTCTTACTTGGTGCAGAAGAGAAATCAAGCATCGATGGCCTCAACTTGTTCGAAGTGCTCCAACTGCAGCTGCAGTTCGCGTCCGGCCTCAACTGGGGGCATAACCTACGGGCCCCAAGCGGCCTCTCTGTTCACCATGCCTGTGGAGCAGATTACTCAAGCCACCACGGGGTTGTTTTTCGGAACTATGCTTCCGCCAACAAGCTGCAGCACCCCCGTGCCCGTACAAGAAGCTCCTAAGAAGTCGGTCTTCGATCGACTTTCAGTTACTGCGGCCCCTTTCAACGGGTCGCCCAACACCAGTGCCTCGGTCTTCTCCAGACTGGGCCAAAACACCTACGGCCCCGCAATGAAGCTTGTAGTCCTAGAAAAGGTTACCTCAAAAGGAGTAGCCAAGCCTGCTACTGAAGTCGTCAAGGCGGCTTCTCCTGCTAAGAGATCGGTCTTTACAAGATTGACCGTCCCAACTCCCACTCCTGCTCTTGCCACTCGAAAGACATCAGTCTTTATTAGGCTGACGCCGGTAACAGCCCCACACCTGAACAGGGGCAAGAAGAAGCTGTTTCCGTCTCTGAACCATACCGATGACTCATCGCGCCCGACGACGCCACTGGCGCCGGATAAGGAAGACTGGGGGCAACTCCCCTTCTGGGATAACTCCGCCAGCTCTGACGGTGGAAGTTAACGCTGCTGTTCCAACCGGGAACAGCTTTGAGCTATTGAATAGGGTACGCAGGAACTCGCCAACTGCGGTCCTTAAAAGATCTCCTCCACCGGTAGAGACCGCCGTGGAAACAGAAAAGCCGGAGCAGCCTCCTCAATCGCTGTGCTCCAGGATCTATAAGACATGGCGACGAGTCCGAGAATCTGTCATTGATCCTAATTTCTCTCACCAACAGAAGAAGTTAAGAGGTCGGCAAGAAGAAAATCTCCCGGTCAAGCAACGAAAGGCGACGACCGTTTGGGTGCCCAAACCAACGGCCCCTTCAACTTCTACGGCCCATAAGAGAAGGAGGCCAGAGAAAGTCCCTACACCTGCAGTAACTACCAAAGGAGGTGAACCCAAACGCTCTAGGTCTGGGGGCATTGTAGTTCATACCGTCTGTATGGCGTCCGGTAAAGAGGACAGCCACATATCAACAGGTCATAGACCACACACGCGGTCAGTGACCAAAGCGCAGGAGCAGCAGCAAAAGCTCCAAGAGATGATGAACGCTATGGCCGCACTCACTGGGCCAAAAGAAACCCCTGAAACGTCCTCGAATGAGCGTTAAGAACAAGAAACTGACGCTGAGTTCCTTCGTCGCATATTGGAGAAGAAGGATAAAGAGGCTGCAGAACAAGCAGCCAGCATAAAGAAAATGACCATCCTATTCCAGGACATGGTGGGTGTGATGATTCAACAGGAGCCACCTGCTGAAGATCCCCCGATCATCTTTAAAGACGATGGGGGAGAAACGTCAAATCCTCGTCTAGCTCTCTCAACGGCCAAGGAGGAGGCAATCTCCAAAGCCGACCTGGACGAGTACATAGCCCAGCAAATACAGGTTCATCATGCGACTGAAGCAGCCGGTCAGGTCGTAAAAACAGGGCGACCGTATCCGGGCTGGTACGACCAGATCAAGTACCCGCCAGGTTATACAATACCAAAATTTCATGTGTATAAGGGGACTGGCAATCCCCACCAGCATGTTGCCCAGTTCAGGGCGCTCTGCGGCAATACTGGCGGTGATGATAAATTGTTGCTTCGCCAGTTCGTTGGTAGCTTGTTGGATATAGCGTTCAAGTGGTATTCCGAACTCCCGAATGACTCTATCAAGACCTTTGCTGAAATGGAATTGTTGTTTACCCAACGTTTCGCGAGTGCCAGCGAGCGTACCCCGATAACGGCATTGATTAATGCCAGGGTGAAGCCGGGCAAGACATGGGTCCAATATGCTATACGGTGGCGTAATTTATGGTCAAAATGCGAGCAGCGCATAGAAGAAGCTCCTGCAGTGGGTATGTTTGTTGGAACCCTCGATCCGCAAGCAACCATTTCGCAATTTATGATGTTCTTCAAGCCGACCACCTTCCAGGCACTAATCGACAAGCTGGCGCAAATGGATCAAATGGGCCATAAACCTCCTCTTCCAAAGCCGGACCCCCGAAATGAGAAGGCAAAGGGGAAAGCGATCGTTGTCGCTAATGCTCAGCAACAGCCGAACAACCCGAAGCCGGTCGTTCGTCAAAATAATATGCGCCCGTACGTACCCCTTGAGGATAGGATGGGACGTCCTTACTCGTTTCCCCGAGATAAAACAAGAAGGTTATTCGAGCTGGCGTTGCGCAACCGACTCATAAATCTGCCGGATCCAAAACGTCCGTCACAACTAAGTGATGTCAATGAGCCCAACTACTGTCCTTATCATCGAGTACTGGGTCATCCGATCGAGGATTGCCACGTCTTCAAAAATTGGCTTGAAGACCAGTACCGACAGGGCAAGTTTGCATTGTCCGACAAATGGAAGGTGAATCCACCGCAGCCCCACACCTCTAAGGGAATGAATACGCTGGGGGCAATATGCTCTGTCGTTTAGGAAGCTCCTTGGGAGGTTGTATTATCAGCCAAGACAAAGAGAATGCTAAATGATCTTCAATCATGCCCAGCAATCAAGTGGAAGAACCCGTTGGAGCCGCAGATCATTGAAGGGATGTTGAAGCCTCGTCCAACTCAAAAGATCGATGGAGGTGGCCCAAGCATTCATAACCAGCCGTCGAAATCTTCAAAGAAGAAGAAAAAGAAATCAAAGAAGCCCGTGAAGCATGGCGACAAGCACACGGACTTGCAGAAACAAATTCACGCGCTGGAGGAATACAACCAGAAGGCACGGACCCCTATTACATTCCAAGAGTTCTTCGACCACGTCTTTCAAAAGGAAGATGAGGGGGATAGTTCATTGGATGAATCTGAAGAATACGTGGCGAGCTGTCATGTGATTTCCTATTCGTTCATGGGCGATGAGGAGACTCCTTGTACTGAAACGCTGGGGGCAGATCCCGAACCAAAAATTCTGGGGCCGTCGGATGAAGTAATTGACGCATTCCTCAATGAAGCTTTCTTAAAAAGTAAAGCTGATCGGGAGCGCGAGGCGTTTATATTCGAAAGGGCCAAATGCCAGCGCCTTGACGAAAGAATCGAGATACTCCCGCTGGAGCAAAGTACACCCACTGCAGATAAAATCAAATTCAAGATGAGGAAGAGGTTTGCTAAAGCCGTGTCAATGGGTATGAAGCTACCATCCTCCGAGGGAAGCATTATTGGTGAAGCGGAAATGCACCCCTCCTATTGCTTGTATCATCGGAAGATTTCACACCCCACTGAAGAGTGCAAAGCTTTCGATAGATGGTGGCAAGGATATGTTGCTCACCGGCAGCATTTTAAGCGGGAGAAGCGCAAGACTCGCCGAGAACGGAACGATATGACTGAAGGGCTTAACAGAACCACCAGCAATTGTCGCATGGTCAACGCCGGAGATCACAAGTACTCACATTCGGGAGAGATTCTGATGAGGAGTTGGAGCTTAGCCCCCTCTTTAAAGAGTCCACTTCGGGAAAAGAAGAAGAGCCGAAGATTTGCAAAAATATCCGGCTGCGTAATCGCACGTTGCCCGAAAAGAATCTCAGACCCCCAAACAAGAAAGATAAAGGAAAAGAGAAGGTCTCCGAGGACATCGCCCTAGACGATCAAGTCATGGAAGAGCTAGCTGCTAAAGACCCGCCAAAGAAAAATAAGGTGGATTACAACGTCTTAGCGCATCTAAGGAAGCTACCCTCGCAACTCAGCATTCTTGACGCCCTTTTACTATCAAAGGAGGCGAGAGATTCGTTGATTAAGGCACTACAGGACCCGGAGCAGTTCCAAGCTTTCCTGGCCGAAGAAAAGATGAAGGATGAATTGGAGGAAGTGCACACGGCAGATGTCACTTTTGGCGATGAAGACCTTCTCCTTGGGACGTGCGAACACAATCGCCCCCTCTATGTCTCAGGATACTGCCATGATATAAAGATAGGCAAAATCCTGCGAGTCATGTCCGGTGTACCCATAACCTAACGAGTCCTGTCCGGTGTACCCGTAACCTAACGAGCACCTGTATACTATCTCCAGTACGACGTAATGATGGCTATAGGACAGACCATCCCCCCAACTGGGATGAGAAGCGTACACACTAGTCTACTCTGGAGTATCGATGCCCTGTCTCGATAATCCTACGACTAGGGACAAGTATAGGATGTTGCTTATAGACTACCCAGCTCCCACTAGTGTGACTGCCATCACAACGCTGGTAATCAAGCAAAGAACCTATGGGCTCTACTAATATGTATAAGTGATACGTTATAAGAAACATATGCACATATTAAAGTAGACACAAACCAAGTAGCATACTACCATTTTTATCAAGACTGTATATATACAACTGTGAATATCCTAAGCTTCCATTAAGTAATATACATGCAAGTATGATACAATAATGGCCCCTAGGGCATATACACTAACACATCCATCGCCCATCATATGGGTTAAGAAGCGCATACGCTAGTCTACTCTGGAGTATCGATGACCTGTCTCGATACTCCCACGACTAGGAACATTTGAAGGATGTACTTACCGAATACCCTGTCCCTACTAGTATGATCTGCATCATAATCCTGGTAGTCAAGTACTCATCCTAAGGGCTTTATCAACATGTAATAGAGAGACAATAATTATACATGTTAGGATAAAGAGCAACCAGATAGCATACTATCATGTCGAGCAAGAAAGTCTTCCCCGTATATGTCCAAGCATCCACTACAATATACATCACATGTACAGTAATGGACTCTAGGGCATACATATAACTAACAATCTCCCACTTGCACTAAGGCCATTTGTTGCAGTGTCTTATACTCAACGTTCTATAGAAGTCTCTCTAGGGTAAGGCCTTTATGAGTGGATCCTCCTTATTACCCTTCGGGTCTACTTTCTGTTTACCGCCGAAAACAGGAACGAAACCGCGTAGGTCGTCTTGCCTGAATTTGGGGACAGATGCTATTTGGGTTTTATCCGTCCACCTCTCCGAAGATGCCAAGTTGATTTATGGCACCGTATATCGGAGGTTTAGACGGATGCGGCCGTTGTAGCTGTTAGTGTATATTGTAGGGTTGCTAGGCACGCGATCAAGGTTCTACGAGGCATCAACCATGCCCGATTAAAAATTTAGCCGTGCCGAACAACCCGAAGCCGGATCTTTAAACTAGAGATTAGGCGAAAACAAGCATGTTAAACTCTTTAACACTAAGTGAGAGGGATTACAACCTTTGTAGATCCGGTCCTTCACTTCTTAAGCTCCGTGTTGAGGTCCCTTCGCTGCGATCATCGTGTTCCGGACTCTCGAGAGGTTCCACGAAGAGAAAGACGCAGTCTTGCTTCCGATCTTCGATAACATAGATGATCTATCTTGAAGTTTCGTTAACACAAGCTATCACTCATGAAATGATGTGAACACCCTCATCTAAATGGCAAGGATAGATGAGGATGATGAAGTAGGATTTTTTCTCTCATTTATAATATTTTTCTCACTCATTTATCATCACTTGAAAAAAGCTGGAAAGCTTTTTCCATAAGGAACTCAAGGAAGAAGAAGCATAAATCCTTTTGTGATGAATAATGAATTATTGTAGTGGTTACAAATCTAACCAAGGGTTAAGCATGAAGGAGTTAACCCATGTAGAGAATTGACTAGAGTTAATGGTTTGGATTGGGTTAACAAAATATCTAGCTAAAAACAAAGTCAAAGCTTCATGAAGCTTCATGGAAGCTTCATGCAAAAGCTAACCCTAATCCAAACCCTAACCAAGTTTAAATCCTAAACCATTGTTAAATTTGTAACCCTAACATGTTACAATATTATATATCACATATATAATATATTTTGTAACAATAGAAAATAATACAATTAACATTTATCGCATATATATCAATGTATTATCCCGTGAGAAAATGAATCTTTTAGTGAGCTAATATTAGTTAATGTAATTTAATATATCATATATATTATTATATATTAAATTATCGAACCAACACTTGATCCGACAATCCGGCTATATCGCATATAACCGACTAATCCGATGACCCGGCTATATCACATATACCCGGCCGATATCTCATATCGCGAGAATCCAATACGGTATCACATACCGCATTATCCTCGGTCCCGCACATATCACATATGTGCTCCTACTCCGTTTTGCCTGAGTCAAGAAACCACTGTGTAGGACTCTAAAGAATCGTCAATACGCCGGCAGTAGGTGATGATCATATCAAACACCCACAAGCTGCAAGCGGTCAGCTAAACGTAACAGCCACCCAGGTATTGAGCGCTCAGAAGATCAACAAGCAAGCCTGTACATTCTCCTGTGAATCCAATCAGTAACACTCCCGTACAGTCCGGTCTCGTCGTCTGATATGTCGCATATCTCGCCTAGGGGTGGTAAACGTCAGACCCCAGTAGCTCGATAAGTCGTGTCGATATGAAGTCTATAACAGTTCGAGAAACTACTGATAACACTTACCAGTAAATCTCAGCAACCCTGGCCAGGGATTTCTGGTTATAGCCAATCGAACACAGCACAACATCAACTCCCTATACCGGGAGAGACGAATCCCCTCCTATTGCTCATTGCCTCCATGTGATTCGGGACTGTACCCAAAAGCCACCTTTTTGCACGCCCTCTTGGACGTGGTACGATGGAAATAAAAGCACAGTGGGAATAACACAAGACTCTATGACGATCTCGGGTCAACAGACTACTCTGTACCAGTGTCACCGGAGAACTGCCATCTGATGTAAGGTATAATACCATCTGGGAGTTCTCGACGAGTCCGTCCAGTGTACCCAGTCTCTACTGAGCACCCGTACACCATCCTTGATGTCAAACACCGATGGATATGGGATCATCTATCGCCCATCATATGGGTCAAGATGCGTATACGCTAGTCTACGCTGGTGTATCGATGCCCTGTCTCGATACACCCTCGACTAGGAACAGTTATAGGATGTACTCGTCGACTACCGTGGCCCCACTAGTATGATCTCATCATAGTCCCGGTAGTCGAGTACATATCCTAAAGGCTTTATCAACATGTAACATAGAGACAATCAAAATACATGTTAAGATAAAGTACAACCAGATAAAATACTATCATATCGAGCAATAAAGTTCTCCCTATATATGTCCAAGCATCCACTACAATATACATCGTATGTACAGTAATGGCCTCTAGGGCATACATATAACTAACAATCTCCCACTTGCACTAGGGCCATCTGTTGTGGTATCACATACCCAACAATTTGCTGCGGTTGAAGTATCTCATACTCAACCATCTCATAAAAGTCTCTACTGGGAAAAAGGCTTTTGTGAGTGGATCCGCCGTGTTGTCCTCTGAGTCTACTCTCCTAACCTTGATCTCCCTAGAGATCAACCATCTCTATGATCAGGTGATACTGCCTAAGAATTATATCTGGATTTCTGATGGGACGGGGGTTCCTTGGCATAAGCCACAACTCCATTGTCACACAATGGTAGGAACGAAGTTCATCTCATGAACCTATATATCCAGACTGCCTCTTTGGTAGCATCCTTGGTAACGATGTATCTTGCCTTTAATCGTCTAGTAAGTCACGGTATCTAGCTTAGAACTCTTCCAACATACCGTCCCTCCACTGAGGCTAAAAACAATGCCTGCGACTGACATTCAGTCGTACTTATCACCCTGGAACCTTTCCAGTGATTCTCCCCAGGATCGATTGATACCATCTCACTACTACTAGTGAGTATCCTAACATCCAATTAGATCTATCTCATAGATTCAAAACCCAGGATTTAGGAGGTATCACTTTGATCCTATATGGAGAATCTTTGTGATAAGCGGAGATTGACCGAGCGTAGCATAGGAAACTCCTTCCCTATCAAGAGTATGTCATCCACGTACTCTACGAAGATCACCACCATACTCCCTACTACCTTTTTGTATATACAAGGTTCATCTACCATTTTGATGAAGTCAAACTCTTTGACTACCACATCAAAATAGATGTTCCAACTCCGCGATGCCTGCTTTATCGTATAAAACATCTTGCACACATTTCCGCTGCTCCCACTGTCTACGAAGCCCTCTGGCTGTGTACTTATAGACGCTCTTTTCTAAAACATCATTTAGAAAAGCAGTCATGACACCCAACCGCCAGATATCGTAGTCATGGTATGTAGCCGTGGCAAGTAGGATCTGGATGGACTTAAGCATAGCTTTGAAAGTCTCAACTTTTCCATGTACACCAAGTAATCTTCTCAAGATATACTTGCTCCTGATGGGGATTTAACCCTTCAGATAAAGCAACCAAAGTCCATACTTTGTTGGTGTATAAGGATTCCATCTCAGATCACTAAGCATCCAGCCATTCTTACAGAGTCCTACTCCTGATGGCCAGCTCGAAACTAATTGGGTCATCATCTCATGATGCAATCCTCGCTCCCACTGTCATAGAGAAACCGAAGTATCTCTCAGGTGGGTGAGGAACCCTACTAGATCGGCGGAGAGGCTGAGGTTCGTTGGAAACTATTGAATCCTTTGGTTCTACCACATCATCAGCTGCAGTTTGTATAGCTGGAACATTTCCAGTTCTACATAACAGACCTTGCCTCGAGCTTGTCTGGATTTTGCTTTTAGACATAGGCCGGAGAACCCCAAATCTTAACAAACTTAAGATATGGGCTCTTCCCTTTCCATATCACATATGAAATGGTAGGCAACCGATTTAATTTGAACCCTATTCAATAGGTATGCAGCTTCTCAAGTGCATAACTCCCAAAAGGAAATAGGAAACTCAGTAGTACTCATTATAGAGCACACCATATCACATAGGGTACTATTGCTCCGCCCCGATACACCGACGTGCTGTGGTGTATACGGAGGAGTAATGCTGAGAGAGAATCTCATTCTCCTTTAGAATAGTCCAGGAATTCCGTGCTCAAGTATTCTCCTCCTTGATCACATCAAAGGACATAATACTTCTGCCCGTATTTTGGTTCTCTACTTCTAACTTACATTCTGTGAATATCTCAAAAGGTTCGGACTTGTGTTTCAACAGGAACATATGTCTGAATCTTGAGAGATCATCAGAGAATGTAATGAAGTACAAAGAATCGGTCTTGGCATGTGTAGACAGGAGACTTTCATACATCAGCATGTATCAATCCCAAGAGTTCACTAACTCTTTCACTGTTTCCAATAAACAGAGCTGTGGTCATCTTATCTTAATGACATGACTGGCAAGTTTCACAAGATGTAAATTCAAACAAATTTAAATATGCATCTTAATGTAACTTCAGCTAGTCGGGTCACATTGATATGACCTAGTCTACAATGCCTCAAGAAGGATTCGTTCATTTCTGAACTCTTCCTCTTGTGTGTGTTCTGTATACTAAGAACTGTAGTTTGATTTAGAACGTCAATACTTTTAGATAACGTGCATGAACCGATCAACTCTTGATATAGGAAATGTTCAAAACATTATCCAACAATACAAAATTATATCCTTTCTTTACTAATAAAGAGACAGATATGATGTTGTACATCAGGTTCGGTATCTAATAACATTCGTTCAGAATCAATGTATTCTGGTAATACAGGGTGACAGTGATTAATAGAGTTGGCTGCAACACTTGCACCGTTTTCTATCTCATGAAACTTATCACCCGTTCTTAGTTCTCTACCTATCTGTAGCCCATGTAACAGATTACATATGTGGGATCCTGATCCGGTATCTCATACCCAGGACGTAAAGGATACTGAGAAACAGTTCTCTGTAATGAACACACCCGAAGATGATGCATCAGCATGCACTTTCTTCGTTTGGGCGGCACGGGAAATCTGGTATTCCCCAATTTCCTGCTCTGTCTTATAACAATTATAAGTTGGAGCGGGACCAATGTTCCCCAGCTCAGTATAACAAGCGGTTTCGGTCAATATATCCATATTATTATCTTGATTAAGGCGTGATATGATCGCTACCTGGAGAGAGAGAGAAGAAAACACTCAGCGTGTTCTCTTGCAAGATTAGATTGGTTATCTAATATATCTAATCAGGATGTCTCCCACTGTTTTAATCAAATCTTCCTTCAAACCCTAAAAGGAAAGACTAGCCAGGATTAATTGCACGCTACAAGTTCGCCAATCTTTCAGCCAGGCCAGTGTCGGTACTTTGAGGGAGGTCCCCCGTGCTTTCGCACAAACCTAATTAAAGTAAACCTCGTTTTCCCAGAGGCGTAACCCCGTTAACACCTTTCTAGACACCTACTTGATCGGCTAATTGTAATGTGTAAAACTCTCCCAGGAGTAACTCTTACTCGCAGCGGGTATCGGGATCCAACTATCTCATAGAAGGTATGCAATCTCATTGCAAATTTCAACACTTGAAATTCCCAATAATATTTTGCCCCAAGCGATCTATGACCTTGACTGAGTCAACAAACCATAGACCGCAAGTAAAGTTCAACCCGTCATTTCCCGATTGAATTAAACCCACCCGCACGACCCTTGACCGAGTCAACAAGGCCGCACGACTACCCTAATCCAATCGCATCATATGCTTTGTAGATAAGCACTAATCAGCTACCGCACACTACGTCTTGACTGAGTCAACAAACGCAGCACGAATACTAACTATTACTTATCTGAAATGACAGAGGGCTACGACATGTTTTTTAAGAAAACCCTTTGCGTAATGAACTTTATATCGTTGTAGAATCGAGCGATTTTTAAATGGAATGTTTTTTAGGCTTTTCTAGTTTTGCTAATGGGGTCACTCCCGGTGAAGGGATCATCAGCCCTTTCCTCATCGAATAAGATGCAGGATATTTCACAAATATCACTATGCAAAGCAAGAACTATAGAAGAAATCAAAAGACAAACCGAGTTTGTAGCATCTTCTAGTTTCACTAAAGAGGTCACTCTCGGTGAAGGGATCTCGGTTTTTCCTTATCGAATAAGGTGCTGGATGTTCTACAAGGAACACCGCTATGCAAAGCAAGAACTAGAGCTACCAGTTTTTAAACAAGTTTCTACAACATCTTAGGTTTCTTTTATTTCATTAATCTCATTAATGAAGTCCCATTTTAATATGCTTCACAAGCATCACATTTGAAACGAAATCTGCAATATAACATATATCTCATATATATAATATAAACATTCGTCTCAGGCAGTAATATGATCTCATCACAGAACATTGCAGCAGAAGAACATATATGAAATATTGGATATACTAGGATGTCCGTGCTTTCAATACGAGCCTGTATAAAACACGGATTCCACGGTCGCGATGAATAGCCAAACCCACATCCCTAGACCCCTACGAGAGCGGCAAGCAACACTGCCAATTCTAGGGTTAGGAGACCCGGTCTCGACTCCTCAAGATAGTCTCTCACTGGACCCCAGAACCCGGTTACTTATGCTCCCCGCCTTGGGTCTACCTAATGCGGAAAAGTAAATAATATACAATGGTGATATCATCCTCAGCCCGGAAGTGCCCCAATAAAAGAATATTACATACAAAAGAATTTTACATGAATGAAAAAGAAAAAACTCTCATCTCACATAAAACCCCCAGCTATTCAAAACGCGACGATCCAATATAACATATCACAGCAACACATAATATCTCATATCATCAACGTAAGTAAGTATGCATACACCGATTGTCGTCGATATATAGCAACGAAAACCGGCAATACAACTACATACTACACTTACGGTCACAGAAAAGAAAGTGTAAAACTACAATAGTTGGAATCCGCAACCTCCTTAGACATCGCATGCCTAACCAAATGAATTCCTTAGACATCGCATGCCTAACTCTTATAAACCCTGCATTTTAGTCTCATTATCGAAAACTCTTTTCAATATCAAGTCGGGCAATTCAACAAGATTCCCGACATTCTGATCGCATGCTCGTCGCAAACTTTATTAGATGGCCGCACCCCCGATACCGTCGACGAAATGCACTAAGGTGGAACACCGCTTCCGCGAGCACCCGAACGGATGCTTTTGGCGACGGGGTTCTCCTACAGTCACTTGGTCGGGGCTATGGGGCGTGGCTGTCTGTTAAGTTTACCCGGCGAGTATCCGCGTATGCTACGTGATTGCGACAGACTTTTGATCACATCGAAATTCCGTGGCAACCGATCATCTGAGACTGAACTGCTAGATTTATAACATTCAAATTAGTTATCTCATAACTTCCCGTGGATTCCAAATATTGTATCACATTCCAGATAAAAAGGCAGTGTTAAACTTTCCGATCGAATAATCAAACACCCAAGATTTCCCCAATATATCTCAACACTTGAAATCAGTTTAAAAACATCCATCACACGCTACAGTACCAATGGTCCAGCCGTAGAAGGGTCAAGCCAACGCCTCACATGTGGCACGCCGTACTGTCGCAAACCCTAAGGTTTAGAGGCAGTTCAAGACGGTCACACAATCGAGTTAAGATTTGTTGTCTTCTAGAGGGTCCACCGTGTTACTTGCACGACTTAGAACGTTCTTAAACTCGAGAAAAAATCCAACTTTTGAAAATTTTTCCGACAGGGGAAAAAGTGAGTTATTGATATCCGTTCGAACTTTTTAACAGTTTCTAAAATTATCCGGAAAAACTAAACAAAGTTAAATTATCCGATCGAATCAACATGTCCCCAATATAACCCTAGAAAACTCAAAACTTGAGTGGAATTAAAAAATTCCCAGAAAAAAATAACAAGAAAGGACCTAAGAATAATTACATGAAATTCCAGGGACTAAGTCACAATTTTGGCCGCGGAACCACCGCCAAACCCGTGGTTTGGCCGCGGTTACGCGGTCAAATAATTGACTTAGTGGACCGTACTTCACAGTAATTCTTAGTTTTTCCTGCTTGTTTTTATGAGCATTTTTAATTCATAAAAAATCACAGTTTTGAAAAATGTACAGAGAAGGGTAAACATCGGGGTTTCCGGGTTCGATCGGACTTTAAACTTTGCCCAGACTTCGTCTAAAGCTCTAGCTTGGCTCTGATACCACTGTAGGGTTGCTAGGCACGTGCTCAAGGTTCTACGAGGCATCAACCATGCCCGATTAAAAATTTAGCCGTGCCGAACAATCCGAAGCCGGATCTTTAAACTAGAGATTAGACGAAAACAAGCATGTTAAACTCTTTAACACTAATTGAGAGGGATTACAACCTTTGTAGATCCGGTCCTTCACTTCTTACGCTCCGTGTTGAGGTCCGTTCGCTGCGATCATCGTGTTCCGGACTCTCGAGAGGTTCCACGAAGAGAAAGATGCAGTCTTGCTTCCGATCTTCGATAACATAGATGATCTACCTTGAAGTTTTGTTAACACAAGCTATCACTCATGAAATGATGTGAACACCATCATCTAAATGGCAAGGATAGATGAGGATGATGAAGTAGGATTTTTTCTCTCATTTATAATCTTTTTCTCACTCATTTATCATCACTTGAAAAAAGCTAAAGCTTTTTCCATAAGGAACTCAAGGAAGAAGAAGCATAAATCCTTTTGTGATGAATAATGAATTATTGTGGTGGTTACAAATCTAACCAAGGGTTAAGCATGAATGAGTTAACCCATGTAGAGAATTGACTAGAGTTAATGGTTTGGATTGGGTTAACAAAATATCTAGCTAAAAACAAAGTCAAAGCTTCATGAAGCTTCATGGAAGCGTCATGCAAAAGCTAACCCTAATCCAAACACTAACCAAGTTTAAACCCTAAACCATTGTTAAATTTGTAACCCTAACATGTTACAATATTATATATCACATATACAATATATTTTGTAACAATAGAAAATAATACAATTAACATATATCGCATATATATCAATGTATTATCCCGTGAGAAAATGAATCTTTTAGTGAGCTAATATTAGTTAATATAATTTAATATATCATATATATTATTATACATTAAATTATCGAACCAACACTTGATCCGACAATCCGGCTATATCGCATATAACCGACTAATCCGATGACCCGGCTATATCACATATACCCGGCCGATATCTCATATCGCGAGAATCCAATACGGTATCACATACCGCATTATCCTCGGTCCCGCACATATCACATATGTGCTCCTACTCCGTTTTGCCTGAGTCAAGAAACCTCTGTGTAGGACTCTAAAGAATCGTCAATACGCCGGCAGTAGGTGATGATCATATCAAACACCTACAAGCTGCAAGCGGTCAGCTAAATGTAATAGCCACCCAGGTATTAAGCGCTCAGAAGATCAACAAGCAAGCCTGTACATTCTCCTGTGAATCAATCAGTAACACTCCCGTACAGTCCGGTCTCGTCGTCTGATATGTCGCATATCTCGCGTAGGGGTGTAAACGTCAGACCTCAGTAGCTCGATAAGTCGTGTCGATATGAGGTCTATAACAGTTCGAGAAACTACTGATAACACTTACCAGTAAATCTCAGCAACCCTGGCCAGGGATTTCTGGTTATAGCCAATCGAACACAGCACAACATCAACTCCCTATACCGGGAGAGACGAATCCCCTCCTATCGCTCATTGCCTCCATGTGATTCGGGACTGTACCCAAAAGCCACCTTTTTGCACGCCCTCTTGGACATGGTATGATGGAAATCAAGCACAGTGGGAATAACACAAGACTCTATGACGATCTCGGGTCAACAGACTACTCTGTACCAGTGTCACCGGAGAACTGCCATCTGACGTAAGGTATAATACCATCTGGGAGTTCTCGGCAAGTCCGTCCAGTGTACCCAGTCTCTACTGAGCACCCGTACACCATCCTTGATGTCAAACACCGATGGATATGAGATCATCCATCGCCAATCATATGGGTCAAGATGCGTATACGCTAGTCTACTCTGGTGTATCGATGCCCTGTCTCGATACACCCTCGACTAGGAACAGTTATAGGATGTACTCGTCGACTACCGGGGCTCCACTAGTATGATCTCATCATAGTCCCAGTAGTCGAATACATATCCTAAGGGCTTTATCAACATGTAACATAGAGACAATCAAAGTACATGTTAAGATAAAGTACAACCAGATAGCATACTATCATGTCGAGCAAGATAGTCCTCCTTATATATGTCCAAGCATTCACTACAATATACATCGTATGTACAGTAATGGCCTCTAGGGCATATATATAACTAACATATATGCCCTAGAGGCCATTACTGTATCATAATAGTTTGTATATTACTTAATGGAAGCTTGGTATATTCACAGTTGTATAGGCAGTCTTGCTCAAAATGGTAGTATGCTACTTGGTTTGTTTCTACTTAAATATGTGCATGTGTTTCTTTTAGCATATCGTTTATACATGTTAGTAGAGCCCTTAGGATCTTTGCTTGATTACCAGCATTGTGATGGCAGTCACATTAGTGGGGGCTGGGTAATCTATAAGCACATCCTTATACAGGTCCCTAGTCATAAGATTATCGAGACGGGGCATCGATACTCCGGAGTAGACTAGCGTATACGCTTCTCATCCCAGCAGGGGAGATGGTCTGTCCCACAACCATTAGTATATCGTACTGGAGATAGTATGCGGGTGCTCGTTAGGTTACGAGTATACTGGACATGACTCATTGGGAATTGCAGGTTGGTACTATACCTATCGTCAGATAGCAGTTCCCAGGTGACAGGAGTACAGCTTAGTCCGTTGACTTGACACTGCCACTTCGCCTCGAGTGTGTTCCCACTGTACTTTGATTACTACCCTACCATGGCTCAAAGGAGTCGTGCTAACAGGTAGTAGTTGGGTGCAGTCCCAAAGCGCTTGGAGGCACTAGTGGTTAGACAGGATTTGTCTCTCCCGGTATTGGGGGTTGATATCGCGCCGTGTCTAGGAGAGCCATTACATAAAGTCGCTGGCCAGGGCAAGCGAGATTTACTGGTAGTGTTTCCATTAGTTTCTCAGGGTGTTCTGGGCTATACTCCGGCACGACTTGTACCGCTATTAGGGGTCTGACGTTTACCGCCCCTAGGCCGACATGCGATACTCATAGACGAACAGACCGGACTGTACGAAGATTGTCATACTCAGGCTCAGTAGGAGTTCACATGGGTTTTCCTCATCGGCCTTCTTATCGACATCTACCTGGGGACCGTTACATACAGCTAGTGCCGCTTGCGGTCTGTGGTTAAACCCACTGCCAGCGTAGTGTCGAGTCTTTAGAGTCCCACACAGAGAGTTTCCTTGCATTGGGCAAAAGGTGTAGAGGCCGTATGGTTTTACGGTAGGGATACGATCACTTACGTGCACTTGTGTGCGTATGATGTTCGGGTAGACAATACTAGTGGGCTTTAGTTTAAGCCGGACCCTAATATTGTATGGATGGATTAGTTTTGTCTTCTGTGCATTTGTATTCTACGGAATGCGGATGCGGGTGTGTATGCACGGTTGTGAGGAGCGAAGAAGGAGGTGCCTCATTAGGGTTTTGACCATTGACTTGGTCAAAACCATTATGAGGTGGAGGAAAATATTTACTAATCTTTTTAATGATAATTGTGTTATGGCTAATTGCTTTGACCATTTGACCATGTTGACCATTTGACCTAGTTGACCATTGTTGACTTGGATATTTTGTGAGCTCTAGACTTTTCTTATGGCTTGGATTTAACTTGACATGATAATGGTCAAATCAATGGTAACCATCACAATTTATCATGACAAAAGATGGGTAATTATTTTTCATATGGATCATTATCTCATTCTCATTCTCTCTCATCAAGAGAGAGCTCTCACACTCTCTTCTTCTTCCTCCTGACTAGAAAATTCTATAGCTCTCATGTGTTGAGAAAATTAGGATTTAAATAGACAAACAAATTCATCATCATATTCTACATCATCTAAGACATCAAGAGTAGCACACTTGTTGCCCTAGTTACCTCGGTTCTTGAGATGGAGCTCGGACTATAGACTCTCGGGTGGATCATCTTCGACTCAAGGAGGCCGTTGAAGAAGCCATGATCCGAACCGACCCATGGAGCCTACGGAGACGAGGAGGTTAGCGGAGAAGACCCGAAGGACTAGTAGCATGAGGTATAATCTTCTTGCATAGTAGATAGAACCTCTTGTAGTTTGTTAGCAATGGTCTGGCAAAGATCCGTTTGCTTAGTCTATGTTGCTATTTGTAAGAAAGTTTTGATTTTTACTTGTTCCGCCTCCTCGCTAGCTTGCGGGGTGAGTGACATAGACTTACAGTAGCAGACTTCGTCAGATTCCCCCTCATTGTGAGGGGTTTTTGATTGTGGGGACGCTCTTCCCTGCAGGCGCAAGCCCCTGCAGTTCATTACGTTACCGCATCGCGGTAACCACTTTCTCCTGCTCCCGAAGGCCACTTCGTGACGTGTGTGTTTGTTTTATTTGTGGTTGCTCGTGGATTGTATACAGAGACTAATTTACGTTGTTGCCCGTAGGGCGTGGATTAGTCAAAATCCGTATTTTCTTAGATTTTGGTTTAGGTTGGTTTAAAGATTGTTAGTCTTGCTTTAGACTAAGATCAACTCAAACGTTTGTTGAGGATACGTTAGTCTAATTTTAGACTAAGATCTACTCAACAGGATTTTAGGATCATTTAGATCCAACGAAAGAGTATTTGGACTTTATCGTTTTAGTTTAGGGACGTTACGGTCCATTGGGTTTAAGGACATCGTAGTCCATGAGTTTAAGGACCTCATAGTCCATAGTTTAAAAACATCATAGTCTATAGAGTTTAGTTTAGGGACGTTACGGTCTATTGGGTTTAAGGACCTCATAGTCCATGAGTTTAAGGACCTCATAGTCCATAGTTTAAAGACGTCATAGTCTGTAGAGTTTCTGGTTATCGGGACCCGCCACCTCTTTGAAGACGTTGAAGAATTACAACGACACATATCAGAGGTGTGAAGAGATGTACCCTCGAACTAATGTTGGTTGGGAGATCTGTAGTCAAGTTTGGGACTAAGACCAATCAAAGAGATTGTGAGCACATGCGCCTGGTTGATCTGAATTAGGGACTTGTGGCCAACTTGGGCTCGGTCCACTTAGTTTTGAATAAAATATTGAACATTTGTTTGGACTCAGTCCACTCAGTTTTGAATAAAATGTTGAACATTTGTTTGGGCTCAGCCCCTTTTTGTTCAACAATGCTGAGCATTGATTTGGGTTCTGACACCCCTCTTCTTTTGTTTTCTTTTTTTATTGAGTGTTGAACAATCTTTATGCCGCTGAGCTCTATTTACAGAGCGCTCTTTATTTCATTAGCGCCTACGTGAGGAGCATATGGAGCGCTCGACGCTGAGGGCCAGACTTGAAGTGCTAAGGCGCTTTTTTATAAAATAGCGCCCATATGAGGAGCACGTGGAGCGCTTGGCGCTGAGCGCCAGATTCAGAGTGCTAAAGCGCTTGCTTTAAAATAGTGCCCACGTGAGAAGCACGTGGAGCGCTTGGTGCTGAGCGCCAGACTTGGAGTGCTAAAGCGCTTCTTTTAAAATAGCGCCCACGTGAGGAGCACGTGGAGCGCTCGGTGCTGAGTGCTCAGTTTCATTAACGATCACATGCGAGCACGTGAGGTGCTCTCAAAATGTGAGCGCTGCCTTTGGGCTCACTCCCCTTTCTGTATAAGTGTTAAGCACTTTTAGAGGGCCACGTGAGATCACGTGAGGCGTCACAAAGATGGTAACTGTCTTTGGGGTTTATACCCTTTCTCTTTTGGAAGTGCTAAGCACTTTAGTGGGGTCACATTGGATCACGTGACCTGATCTCAGTTGTGCTCTTTCGTTCATCAAGGGTGCTCACGTGGGAGCACATGATCGTCCGTTATCATGTTGGGTGCTAGTCTTTTAATGGGGATCATAAGGTTTGAGACTTTCGAGCCCTTTGTTTCATAAGAATTAAATTCTTTTATAGGGTTAAACCCTAGTCTTATTAGAGAAATTAAATTCCTATATGTTCTTGTAAGAATTAAATTCTTTGAACATAGTTCTTTCCCCTAGATTTAAATCTACATAACAGAATCTTCCCGATGAGAATTAAATTCTCAACTTGTGGGCAGATCTGTTTCTGCAGATCTCAACCAGAGGAAGAACTAAGTTCTTTTTAGAAGAGTTAAACTCTTGTGATGGTGAAGAAGAGGTAAGATGTCCTCTATATTTTGTTCCTCCTTTTACCTAGGGTTTCTTTTTCTCTTTGAGGAGTTCTTCTTCTCTCTGGAGAATTAAATTCTCTTTTCTTTTAAGCTTATGAGGGGGCTTTTCTCTCTATTTCTGTATATCTCTTTTTTTCTGTCCATTTGTTCTTATTTATAGGAGAAAGAAAAGAATCAATTTGTTCAGAAAATCTCTCATTGAGAGATGTTGATTGATTTTATAATCAACCAAAATGATCTTTTAGATCAATCAGTGAATTTTATTCACCGTTGGATTTTTAATTCAAGGACTTCTGTTTTACAGAAGTTGTTTCTCTTGTTTTTAACAAGATTAGGAAAATATTTCCCCGTACAGAATCTTTTTTCTGTGGATTGGTGATTTTTAATTACCATTGGATTTTTAATCCAATGGTGTTCTGTTTCATAGAGCGTAATCTTTCTTGTTTAGAAAGATCTAAGGAAATATTTTCTAAAATGGTGCTTCTGGTCCTTTTTATTTAGAATTTAATTCTGTCGGCTCAGAAGGCATAGGAGCCATCACGTGTAGCACGTGACCCCACACAGTTAAGCCCGCCATAGAGCGTCACGTGCTATCACGTGGGTTTTTCTGGCCAATTGTTTGTTTTAAGAAGGCGCCTATATACTTTCTATATAAAGGTCACGTGCCTGCACGTGAGGCTCAGTTTCAGCCTTATTTTGTTAAGCGCAATGCCTATCACGTGTGGGCACGTGATGCTCTATTTGGGGACTTTTCCCATTGCTTTTTATTGATTATTCATTTTTCATTGTAAGTCCACGTTGCTCATCCTGGTTCTTACGGGGAGGCGGAAACGACGAAAAACAATGATTTGGCGCAAGGCAACATGGACTTAAAGCACGGATCTTTGCTAATCTAGTAACTAGTAAACTACTAGAGGCTTTAACTACTATGCTGTAGAAAGTATACCACACGAAACCGGTCCTTCGGGTCTTCATTCCGCTGTCCCGCCGTCCATCCAAGCTTCAAGTGTCGATCCGGACCTTGGGCACCTCCGCGGCCTTCTTGAGTCGAAGACGATCCACCCGAGAGTTGTACACCGAGCTCCACCTCGAGCCGAGGCAACTAGGGCGACGAGATCGCTAATCTAGAAGCCCTAGATTATGTAGAAGTGGTAGAGGGATGGTTTTGTCAAGTGGAATCCTTTTTCTCTCAACACATGAGATCAAAGGAAGAATCAAGAGGAGGAAGAAGGAGGAGCAACCATGGAACTCTTTCTCATTTCTTTTCTAAGAGAGAGAATGAGAATGAAGAAATGAAAAAGCTTTACCAAGAGAAAAACAACCATGGTTGCAATAATACTCAAATATCATCATTACTAATCCTATCATGATAAAGTTGATGGCACTAATGACATGACCATTTTCATAACTCAAGAAATAAAAAGAAATCCAAAGAAAACTCTAGACCTCTCATGAAGGTCAAAAGTCCACTTTGGTCAAACGGTCAACAAAGTCAAGTGTGGTCAAAGAAGGTCAAATGGTCAAAGCAATTAGCCATCATATAATTATAGTAAACAATGTCTCCGACTCATAATGGTTTTGACCGAACAAATTGCCAAAACCCTAATGAGCCTGCCACATAATGGTTTTGGCCGAACCAACTGCCAAAACCCTAATGAGGCACCTCCTCCTTCATCACTCCTCAAAACTGTGCATACACACCCGCATCCGCATTCCGTAGAATGCGAATGCACTGAAGACAAAACAAATCCATCCGTGCAATACTAGGATCCGGCTTAAACCAAAGCCCACTAGTATTGCCTGCCCGAACAACATACGCACACAAGTGTACGAAAGTGATCGCAGCCCTGCCGTAAAACCGTATGGCCTCTACACGTTTCGCTCAGTGCAGGGAAACTCTCTGTGTGGGACTCTAAAGACTCGACACTACGCTGGCAGTGGGTTTAACCACAGACCGCAAGCGGCACTACCTGTACGTAACGGTCCCCAGGTAGATGTCGATAAGAAGGCCGATGAGGTAAACCCATCCGAACTCCTACTGAGCCTGTATGTGACAATCTCCGTACAGTCCGGTCTGTTCGTCTGATATATCGCATGGCGGGCCTAGGGGGTGGCGAACGTCAGTCCCTTAATAGCGGTACAAGTCGTGTCGGAGTGTAGCCCAAAACACCCTGAGATAACACTGGAAACCTACCAGTATATCTCGCTTTCCCTAGCCAGGGACTACTCGTGTAATGGCTCTCCTAGACACAGCGCGATGTCAACCCCCAATACCGGGAGAGACGGATCCTGTCTAACCGTCACTGCCTCCAAGTGCTTCGGGACTGCACCCAACTACTACCTGTTTGCACGACTCCTTTGAGCCGTGGTAGGGTAGTAATCTAAGTACAGTGGGAATACACTCGAGGCGAAGTGACAGTATCAAGTCAGCGGACTAAGCTGTACTCATGTCACCTGGGAACTGATAACTGACGATAAGTATAATACCATCCATCAGTTCCCGACGAGTCCTGTCCAGTGTACTCGTAACCTAATGAGCACCCGCATACTATCTCCAGTACGACGTACTGATGGCTGTGGGACAGACCACCTCCCGTGCTGGGATGAGAAGCGTATACGCTAGTCTACTCCGGAGTATCGATGCCTTGTCTCGATAGTCCTACGACTAGGGACCTGTATAAGGATGTGCTTATAGATTACCCAGCCCCCACAAGTATGACTGCCATCACAACGCTGGTAATCAAGCAAAGATCCTAAGGGCTCTACTAATATGTATAAGTGATATGCTAAAAGAAACACATGCACATATTGAAGTAGAAACAAACCAAGTAGCATACTACCATTTTGAGCAAGATTGTCTATACAACTGTGAATATCCCAAGCTTCCATTAAGTAGTATACAATCTAGTATGATACAGTAATGGCCTCTAGGGCATATACACTAACAATTTCCCACTTGCACTAAGGCCATGTACTGGCGTATCGAATACCTATCATCTCGATCAGCCGCTCGAACTGAGTCTGGGGTTGGGCCTTCGTGAGTGGATCTGCAGTGTTGTTCTCCATATTTACTCTCTTCACCTCGATCTCTCGGCGATCTACGATCTCCCTGATCAGGTGGTTCCGCCTCAAAATGTGCCTGGACTTCTGATGGGACCTGGGTTCCTTCGCTAAAGCTATAGCACCGTTGTTGTCGCAATACAGCGGTATTGGATCAACAATGGTAGGAACCACCTGAAACTCCGTGAGGAACTTCTTCATCCAGACAGCTTATTTTGCGGCATCGCAAGCAGCTATGTACTCCGCTTCCATAGTTGAGTCTGCAATGGTCTCCTGCTTGGAACTCTTCTGTTGGAGATAGTGCCCTCAGAGTCAATTATTGGATCACAGGTACGTGATTGCAATGATTGAGGGAGGACCTATCCCGGTAGGACAGTCTTACTCGAGATGATAGTATGCTATCTGGTTTACCTTTATCATCGTGTACTGTTTTAAGTGACCTGACACGTCGCTATTACACGTTGATAGAGCCCCTAGGATTCTTGCTTGACCACCAGCAGTATGAGGGCGATCATATATGTGGGAGCTGGGGTCTATAAGCATATCCTTAAAAGGTCCCTAGTCGTGAGAGTTTCGAGACAGGGCATCGATTCTCCATAGTAGACTAGTGTATACAGTCGAGACCCCGACGAGGGGCGGTGGCCGGTCTCACAATCCACTGGTGTCAGTTGGATCACCTAAGATGTATACAGGTGCTCATTGGGTTATGAGTACACCGGACAGGACTCGCCGGGAACATGCTAGTTGGTCATATACCAGACGTCAGATGGCAGTTCCCTGGTGACATGTGTGCAGGTTAGTTCATCGACCTGGGGATCGTCATTTGTCTCGTGTGAGTTCCCACTGTACTTTGATTACTACCCTACCACGGCTCAAAGGAGTCGTGCAAACAGGTTTTAGTTGGGTACAGTCCCGAGCCACATGGAGGCAGTGAGCGTATCTTCAGGGGTTCGTCTCTCCCGGTATTGGGGGTGAGGTCGTGCTGTGTCTAGGAGAGCCATTACACAAAGCCCTCGGCCGAGGCAAGGAGATTTACTGGTAGGTATTCCGGTAGTATCTCAGGGTGTTCTGGGCTACACTCCGACACGACTTGTACCGCTTTTGGGGGTCTGACTTTTACCAACCCCCTAGGCCCGCCATGCGATGCTCATAGACGAACGGACCGGACTGTACGGATATTGTCACTGACAGGCTCAGTAGGGTGTCAGGCTGAGTTCGCTCACAGACGTCCCTTTTAGTCAGTACCTGGTAGCCCGTTACGTATTGGCTTATACCTCTGACGTGCTAGTGGTTAAATCCACAACTAAGGTGTTGATGAGTCTTTAGAGTCCCCCACATTTCAGTTACTCAGCTTTCGGGCGAAAGGTTGTAGAGGCCGTATGGAGATATGGCAAGGTCCGATCAGATACGTGCGGTATTGCACGGATCAGGATCGGACAGTCTGTACTATAGGCCGTATGGATATATGGCAGGGTTCGATCAGATACGTGCGGTATTGCACGGATCAGGATCGAACAGATTTTACTAGCCGGCTTTGGTATAAGCCGGATCCTAGTATAGTACAGTGTAGACTTTGTCTCATTGCATTTGTATTTCGGTCAGAATACAAATGCGGGTGTGTATGCACAGTATCGGGGTTTTCCTGTAATTTATTACGGGACCAGTTTTCTGGAGTTGCCAGTTTGCTTTTAGTTTCGGCCGATTTCCTTTGTTCCGTTCATTGGCCGAAGATTGGTGGAGGAGGGCTTATTTGCATTGTTGCAAATAAGCAATTGTGGAAGGGGTCTTTGCATATTTATTTGTATCATGATGGTTTTCATGATAAGCACCATCACTTGACTTCTTCTTCTCATGATGGCTTGACTTTTTGAAGCCATCATGCATGAAATGATGGTTGCCTTTGAGTGTTGGATTTGTGGTGGTCATTTGATTTTTCCTCATCATCTTTTGCTTTCCAACCACCCCCTTGTCTTTGTTCTTTCTCTCTCCAATCACACATGGTAAAGGGGGGCCGGCCATTCCAAGGAGAGAGGGATTGATATTCATGAGTTGAGAGAAAAATGTTACACTCATTTTTTCTTTGTATGCTACATTTTTCCCACCTCTCTCCAAGTCATTTTCCTCCACCACAAAAGGCAATCTCCAAGAACCCCAAATGAGACACAAGTTTCTACACATATTCTACAGCGAATCTTGGGCACGTCGAGTAGCCGGCTTCGTGCCCGAGTTGCCTCGGCATTGAGGTGGGAGCCCGTAAACGATGTAGGCGATGTGGTGCACTTCCGGCGACGAGGAGGAGACGGGACATTCCGCAGGAGATTGGGACGACGACGAGAAGACCGGAGGACTTGGATCGTCGGTATATCTCTTCCCTTTCTTGTAGATAGCTAGGACTAGTTAATGGTTCGATCCGGGTATTAGAGCGCGTCGGTTTGCCAGTTCAAGTAAAATTTAAAGTTTATCACCGCTTCCGCATTTGGCCGTCGGATTGACGGCCGGGGCGCCGCCGTGCACTTACATCTTCCAGCAAACCGCCCCTTCATTGAGGGTAAAGACATAACCCAACATGGACTTGGAGTCATCCTTGTCACTCTGGAAGCTGGAGTCAGCAAAGGCCTTGAGCTGGAGGTCTTTTCCGCCATACACCAAGAACATCTCATTAGTCCTTCTCAGGTACTTGAGAATGTTCTTTACTGCTATCCAGTGTTTCTCCCCTGGGTTTGGCTGATACCGGCTTACAACACTCAATGCGTATGCTACATTTGGTCTGGTACATAACATCGCATACATTATAGAGCCTACCGTAGAAGCGTAGGGTATAATAGACATGCGATCCCTTTCCAAATCAGTCTTGGGAGACATCTCTTTGGAGAGGGTGTTCCCGTGACAAGCCGGTAAATTACCGCGCTTGGAATCTTCCATACTGCATCTTTTCAGTATGGTGTCGATGTACCTTGATCGTGAAAGTCCCAACATCCTCTTAGATCTATCACGATAGATCTGGATCCCCAGAATGTAGTTGGCATCGCCCAGGTCCTTCATGGAGAATCTCTGCGACAAGAATCCTTTGACTGACTGTAGGATAGGAATATCATTTCCTATTAGGAGAATGTCATCCACGTACAAGACGAGGAATACCACATTTCTCCCTACAATCTTACTGTAAATGCATGGTTCATCTGGGTTTTTGATAAAGTCGAATTCTTTGACAGTATCATCAAAGCAGATGTTCCAACTCCGCGATGCCTGCTTAAGTCCATAGATGGACTTGAGCAACTTGCACACTTTACCGCTGCTCCCACTCTGAATGAATCCCTCCGGCTGATCCATATAGACGCACTCTTCCAAATTTCCATTTAGGAAAGCCGTCTTTACGTCCATCTGCCAGATTTCATAATCGTGGAAGGCAGCAATGGCAAGAAGGATCTGAATGGATTTCAGTATAGCCACTGGAGAAAAGGTTTCGTCATAGTCCAAATCAGGTCTTTGACGAAAACCCTTTGCAACAAGTCTAGCTTTATAGGTCTCAACCTGCCCATCTGCACCAATCTTCTTTCTGAAGATCCATTTGCATCCTACGGGTTTTACCCATTCTGGAGCAAAGTCCAAAGTCCAAACTTTGTTGGTGTACATAGACTCCATCTCGGCCCGCATTGCATCCAGCCATTTTACCGAGTCACCGCTCTGAATGGCTTGTTGGAAGCTAGTAGGCTCACCATAATCCACAGTGCAATCCTCTCTATCCCCGTCTATGAGAAAACCGTAGTATCTCTCGGGCGGATGAGACTGCCTACTACTCCTACGGAGTGGCGCTGGGATGTCCGGTTCTCTTGAAACTTCTGGTTCTTCCAAGCTTTCAGTAATAGCTTGTGGTTCTGGAATTTCTTCCAGTTCTACTACGCTCCCACTTGCTTCTTTTTCTAAAAACTGATGTTCCAAAAAGTGGGCATGACGAGAAACAAAAACCTTTTGTTCCTCTGCGTAATAGAAAAAATACCCCCTGGAGTTCTTTGGGTATCCCACAAACTTACACAGTACTGAGCGTGCCTCGAGCTTGTCCGCATGCTGCTTTTTTACAAAAGCTGGACATCCCCATATCTTTAGATACTTAAGACAGGGTTTCTTCCCACACCACATCTGATATGGTGTGGTAGGCACAGTCTTGGAGGGAACCTTGTTCAAAAGATATGCAGCTGATTCTAGTGCATAACCCCAGAAGGATCGCGGTAACTCAGCCTTACTCATCATGGAACGAACCATATCCAATAGGGTTCGATTCCGCCTTTCCGATACACCGTTGTGTTGTGGTGTGTATGGAGGAGTAAGCTGAGAGAGAATTCCATTCTCTTTTAAGTAGCCCAGAAACTCGGCACTCAAGTATTCACCACCTCGATCAGATCTCAGTGTCTTGATACTTTTGCCTGTTTGTTTTTCAACTTCATTCTTGTATTCCTGAAATTTCTCAAAGGCCTCGGATTTGTGCTTCATCAAGAAGACATGCCCATACCTAGAGAAATCATCTGTGAAAGTAATGAAGTATGAATAACCACTTCGCGCATGTGTAGACATTGGACCACACACATCACTGTGTATGAGTCCCAAGAGCTCGCTTGCTCTTTCTCCATGTCCAGTGAACGGAGTCTTTGTCATCTTTCCCATGAGACAAGATTCACAAGTGGCATAAGACTGGTACTCGAACGGATCCAAGTATCCTTCTTTATGTAACTTTTTCAACCGTGTCTCATTGATGTGACCCAGTCTACAATGCCATAAGAAAGTCTGATTTAATTCCGGAGACTTTCTTTTAAGTGTGTTCTGGACACTGAATACCTGAGCTTGATTCAAAACGTATATACCGTTTTTCAATGTACCTGACCCAATCAGAACTTGATTTAGGTGGATGTTTACTACATCGCTTACAAAAGTAAAGTCATATTCTTCCTTAGAAAGTAAAGATACAGATATGATATTACAAGTCGCACGTGGTACATAAAAACAGTCACGCAGAATCAATATCTGCCCAGTTGTCAGTCCTAGATGATATTCCCCTACGGATTCAGCATACATGCTCATTCCGTTAGCAACCCTAAGAGTCATATCACCTTTCCTGATAACCCTACGGTTTCTCAGGAGCCTGTAACGAATTACAGATATGAGATCCTGATCCGGTATCCAATATCCAGGAAGTAGGGTTAACTGACATACAGTTCTCTATTACAAACACACCCGAAGCCGAAGCCACAACATGCTTCGAATTCTGGCTACTGGCCATGCTAGCCCTGCAATCCTTCTGCCAATGTTCATTCCTGTAACAATAGGAACGTCCCTCTTTTACAACATCCAGTCCCGAAACTTCTGCCCTTCCCTTTCTTTCTACTTCCCTGGTTTCCTTCAGGGTAGTAGGTAGGGACTGTTGAACTAAGTCAGCAATTGACCCGTTCTTCAACGTGGTCTTCAGGTCCGCAAGCTCAAAAGAGCCGGTCTCTGTAAGGACGTTGCCCCTTACAGATGACCCAATAGCTAACTTCGCTAGAAGCAATTCGTTCGAGCTCTCATATCTTGCGATACGAGATTGCTCTCCATATAAATCTTTGTTATGGAGGAAGATAGAAACTAAGTCCATCTTCTCGTGCTGCCTCTGGTATGCACCATCAACTGAGGCTAACACGAGGCACTTGGCTTTCGCACAGTCTTTTTCCGATGAGTCGCGGATATGAATATCCGTGACAGGGAAAACTGGACCTGAGACGGCAGGGGTTGGATTAGTCAAGAGGTGTCTCAGCTTGTCGTGGGAAATGGACATCTGGACAGACCTTTGCCAGTCATAGCAGTCAGATTCAGTCATTTTATTATCTAGATGTAACCTAGGTGCGGCCACAGGGTCGCTGCAATTAAGAGAGAGAGAAGAACACACTCAGCATGATGCTCTTGCAAGTTTAGATTGGTTTTTAATTTATCTAAACAGGATGGCTCCCACTGTCTCTCGAATCCCTCCTCAAACCATAAAGGAAGAATTAGTCAGGATCAATCTCACCGTACAATACTTGCTTAACCGTTCAGCCAGGCCAGTGTCGGTACTTCGAGGGAGGTTTTCCAACGCTTTCGCGAAGTTCCTTAATTAAGTAACCTCTTTTCCCTATGGGCGTAGCCCCGCTAACACCTTTCTAGACACCTACTTGGTTTATAGCATTGATCGTTAAGCGAGAAAGTTCCCGAGGAGTAGCATATACTCACAGTAGGATTGGGATCCAAATATCATCGCGTGACAAAACTGAAGGAATCCTACCAGAATCATCACACTCCAAATGGTATGCGACACTAGCAAGTTTCAGTACTTTTGAAACTCCCGATGTGGATTTTTGCCCCATGCTCTTATGACCTTGACGAAGGCCAACATATCATAAGTCACATATCAAGTTCTACCCATCATTATCCAGGTTAATTTGAACCCACCCGTACATACTCTTGACGAAGGCCAAAATAGTAGTACGACTGTCCCAAACCAACGCATCTATCTATGCTACAGATAAATATTCAGCAGCTACCAATCACTATGCCTTGGCGAAGGTCAAAATACATAGCTTGAATACTACTGAATATTTAACTGAAATGACGGAGGGCTACGAATGGTTTTGGCAAAACCGTGAACGTAGTGAACTTGATATAATCGATGGAACGAGATAGCTTTTAAAAGGAGTGGTTCAAGCTCCGCATTTAAAAAGCTGGTTTTTGAAAAGAACCGAGTGGTTTTAAAAGTGTTCCAACGACTTTTACTTGGTTTATTTTTCTTGCATTAGTTCTTTTAATGCGTCCCATCATTTAATCCTACCATTGTAGAAAACAACCAAAATATGACGTACGCTTATGCCATTCGCATTCGCCACGGGGCCTCGTCATCACCCGTTAGGTTACTTAACTAACGACAGAGCGGGGGCTGGGCCAGCGCGGCTAAAAACATAAGCAACGCCTAAATAGATATCATATATAGATATATAGCAATGATAGCCAATCCAGATCACAGATGAACACTTTGGATATACTAGGAATCCGCGATTCGTTCGAGCCTGCAACGAAAAGCGGATTACACGGTCGCGATGAATAGCCAAACCCCACCCTAGACCCCTACGGGTGCGGCAAACTACCCGCCAAGTACCCGAAGCGAAGCAACCTCCCTCAACCCGTGAGTAGGCCACTCGGCACTTCGAGATACCTGGTAGTTTGTGCACCCCACCTTGGGTCTATCCTAGGAGCAAAAACAGTAAAAAGAATTATACAATGACGGCTACAACCTGTTAGTTATATGTATGCCCTAGAGGCCAGTATTGTACAGATGATGTATATTATATTGGATGCTTGGACATATATAGAGATGACTTTCTTGCTCGACATGATAGTATGCTATCTGGTTACACTTTATCTTAACATGTACACTTGTCTCTTTATACTATCTTATAGTTACATGTTGGTAAAGCCCTTAGGATGTGTACTTGACTACCTGGACTATGATACAGATCATACTAGTGGGGACTGTAAGTCTACGCTAGCGCCCCGGCCGTCTACAGACGCCAAATGCGGAACAAAAACTTTTTAACTGGCGCTATCGTATACTTTAACCCGGATCTGCCATTATTGCTAAACTAACAAACTGTAAAGAGTGTAGAAAGGTTATACCGAACGATCCGAGTCCTTCGTTCTTTAACCATCATCCCACGCTCCGTTGCGGCTGCTACGATCTCGTCGATCTCCGATCTGCTCGTCCAGGTGGCACCACATCACTGATTCTTTAAACGGGCTCCCGCCTCTGACTCGAGGCAACTCGGTCGTCAAGTTTGCTAAAAGAGACGACCAAGATTGATGTAGAGAATGGGTAGATGACTTTGTCTCGTTCCGTCCAAAGCTATGGACGGACAGTTAATGAAGTTGCCGAGGGAATCGGGTGTTGGAATGAAATGAGCTGTGAAATTCCATACACCCCAAATGCTATCATAATCTTTTCACAAATGAAAAACCAAGTGAAAGAGAGAGGAGGGGGGCCGGCCACTTATAGAAGTGGGGGGGGTGAGTGTAGGAGAGGGGAGAGTAACCTTAAGCAAAATATCATAATGTGAACACATGAAAATATCTTAAGGAAAACAAAACCTCATTGAAATCAAAGCATGAGTCACAAGACACCTCACCAAATCTAGAACCTTCTAGAATCTTCTAGAAGCACGACTCACCTCATCCAAGAAAAGATAAATCCGTCTTTAACCGAATGTTAAAAGACGGCTGATAGAAAACTGGAAACTGGCAACTTCCAAAAGTGATCCTGAAACGACTTTCAGGATAACCCCGAAACTGTATAAATATACTCGCACTTGTATTACGACTGAATACAAATGCAACTGAGACAAAGATATTATATCTACTCAATATAATACTCGGATCGGCTTAAACCAAAGCCGACCAGTATCATCTGCCCGAAAAATAACACGTGCGTAAACACACGTGCATTTTCCGAACCCTGCCATAAAACCATACGGCCTCTACAACGTTTCGTCCGAACTTGGGAAACTGTCTGTGGGGGACTCTAATGACTCGTCAGTACCCTGGCAGTGGGTTTAACCACAAACCGTCAGCGGCACTAGCTATGCGTAACGGCTGCCCATGGACTGACCTCAAGGGAGGCCGATGAGCCAACTCAAGGGAGGCCGATTAGCGAACTCATCCAGAAACCCTACTGAGCCTAACAGTGACAATGTATATACAGTCCGGTCCGTTCGTCAATGAGTATCCATATCCACCTAGGGGGCTAGTAACGTCAGACCCCCAGAAGCAGTATAAGTCGTGTCGGAGTGTAGCCCAATAACACCCTGAGATACTACCGGAGTACCTACCAGTAAATCTCCTGCCATGGCCATGGACTATGTGTAATGGCTCTCCTAGACACAGCACGACCTCGCCCCCAATACCGGGAGAGACGAATCCCCTGCCGATCCGCTCACGTGCCTCCATATGGCTCGGGACTGTACCCAAAAGCTACCTGTTTGCACGACTCCTTTGAGCCGTGGTAGGGTAGAAATCAAAGCACAGTGGGAACTCACACGAGACAAATGACGACCTCAGGTCGATGAACTAACCTGTACACATGTCACCAGGGAACTGCTATCTGACGATAGGTATAGTACTAACTAGCAGATTCCCGGCGAGTCCTGTCCGGTGTACTCATAATCCAATGAGCACCTGTATACATCTTAGGTGATCCAACTGACACCAGTGGCTTGTGAGACCGGCCACCGCCCCTCGTCGGGGTCTCGACTGTATACACTAGTCTACTCCGGAGTATCGATGCCCTGTCTCGAAACTCCCACGACTAGGGACCACAATTAAGGATATGCATATAAACTACCCAACTCTCACGTATATGATCGCCATCATACTGTTGGTAGTAAAGCAAGATCCTAAGGGCTCTATCAAAGTGTAACATGCAATCAGTCACCTGAACATGTACACGACTGATAAAGGCAAACCAGATAGCATACTATCATCTCGAGTAAGACTGTCCTACTGGTATAGGTCCTCCGCAATCATTGCAATCACGTACCTGCGATCCAATAATTGACTATGAGGGCACTATCTCCAACAATCTCCCACTTGCACTCAAGGCTAATATTACGATGTCGACTACTCACAGCCCGTGTGAAACCGAACATCCAACTCCTCTACTAATCAGTTTCACAAAGCCCGTTTGTAAAACTATTGTGTTCGAGAAATAGCCTCAGTGAGTGGATCTGCCTAGATGTTTCTTTCTATATCTCTCTAAATCTCAAGTTCGCAGAGAAAGCCATCTCCCGAATCGAGTAATACCTGTCTTAGAATATGTCTGGATATCTGATGGGACCTTGTTCATAAATGAACTCCAAATCCAAACTTCTTAGACTGTATCGATCACTGAACCTAATCAGTATCCGGCACCATGCCACCCACAGTATCCTCTTGGACCACCTGTCCATAATACTGTCCCTCTTCGTCAGAGGGAAAACTATAACTCTGACAATCACTCTGTCATCCATGTCACCTTTGAAGCCTGGAATGATAATCGTCTCCTAAAGGAGTCCGCCATTATCAAATCCATAGAACATGTACTTATGTTCTAAAACTGCTTCCTTATGTTTCTCCAGGATTGGATTAATACAAGCTCATTGCATCTAGTGCAAAAAACAACATCTGGTGTGGTACTTGACATCTCATGATTGACTCAATTGCCTAAGCAAGTGATCTGCCAATCATGCACAGCCCTCTCCCCTTTAGTCTATACGACACCTTTAGAGAGGGTGACTCCATCACCTGCAGGTACACCACCATGCTAGGAGTCAACTATTCTAAAAACCATTAGAATATCTGTCAAAGTACCCACATTGGGAAACTACCCAAATCTAGATCTAAAACCATAGATCCAGAAACCAGAATGTCAAATATTATATCCATATCCTGTCAGGAGAAACAACTGTGTGACGACCACAGTACAACCGATCGTAGTATAGGAATTTTACTTCCTACTTTGTGTATGTCATCCATATACCATGACATCACACCCTACTACCTTCTTAACAGATCCATCCCCTATTCTGATTGAAGTCAAACCCATGACTGTCACATCAAAACTAGATGATCTATCTCCGCTATAACTGCTCTAGTCTATAAATAGACATAAGCTACTTGTCCACTATGCTTCCGATGCTCCCACTGACTACGACAACCCTCCTACCGGGTCTCATAGCCTGGAACAACAGTAGTGTCAAGTCTGGATAGATAAGACCTCCCTGCCACCGTCCTTGAGGCTACCGAAGTACCTCTCGGGTGTCTGAGGTTACCCACCATATCTGCGGAGTGGCTAATGGAATGTCAAACCTGATTGAATATATAGGTTCTATTAAATTTTCCGTAATCGTTCGCGGTTCTGGAATCATTTCCAGTTCTACCATACTCCCACTACTGTTTTCTGAAAAAGATCCATTTTACTAAAACTGTGGCGAGTCAAGAACAATATCACTATTGATCTTCCAAATGGTAGAATATCAACCCTCGTCATAGCCAGGGTCAACCCACAAACAGCCATTACAGAAACGTGCCCTGAGTTATCCAGAGTCTGGTTTTAAGCATAAGCTGGACAACTCCCCGTACCTTAATATCTTTTAAGGTACGAACTATTCTATATCTAATATAGAAACTTTGGCACTTATTTAATTGGAACCATATTCAAATCATGCAGCTGTCTCCAGTGCATATCAATTTAATGGAAAGAGGCTAATCAGCATTACTCAACTTAGGAATCCATCCAATTATGAGTAACCTGAAAGAGAAACAAGTTTCTCAAAACCATTACTATCATCTGAATACCAATCACAAGAATCTACATCTTCGATCTCTTTGAAGAATTCCGATACTTATGATATCTGGTTCTCTACTTTATTCTTATACCCACAACTTCTCAAAACTTAGACCTTGTATTTCTACGAAACACTTGTCTAAATACTAGAGAAGTTATAAGTAAACAGAACATAGTACGAGGACCTACCCCTTTGTCCTGATGGACACTGGACAACATACAATACTCTGTATAAGTCCGCTGAGTTAAACAACTCAAAATCTGTGCGTCGTAGGTTGAAAACTGTACCCTGGCGATTTCCTCAAATATCACCAATTTCAACGAATTCCGATATAATGAGGATAATCACCTAATTTCCAATAACTTACTCCCACTCATCATCTGTAAAACCATACAGATATGAGAATGAAACCTGGTAAATACATACCCTTGGAGTAAGTGTCTAATCGGGAAAATAGTTTTTCTTTAACAATGCACTGAAACATGAATATGTTTCGTAGGGGTATCCTGGTATTCATAGTAATGCCTCTTCCATAATCCAATTCATGACTTCAACCATATATTTTATTGCCATCTCTCCAAATCCCTTTATTTGTCTTTAGTCGTTACCTTCTGTACACCATCGTTAGGCTAAATGGTTTTCTTCCTTCCCTACCGTTCGGCACCAGCCTATGGTTTGGAAGAAGACTATCCAGTAAGCATAATAGGTGTACCCTCCTAAACCAAGGAGTACTCATATCTTGAGAGAAGGTGATGATAAAAGACAACTGAATAATACCTTATTCTTTTAAAGGTGAAATAGTAGTGGCGATGAAGCACGCGGTTTTGGTCGTGAATGATATCAGTCGCAATTTACTTTGCCCTCTTTCTAATCCCTTTATTTTGTCTTTACATATTACCTTCTGCACACCCTGCTTAGGCTAATTGGTTTTCTTCATTCCCTACCTTTCGGCACCTGCCTATGGTTTGGAATAAGACTATCCAATAAGCGTAATAGGTGTACTCTCCTAAACCAAGGAGCTCTCGCAACCTGAGAGAAGGTGATAATAAAAGACAACTGAATAAACCAATTCTATTTCTCCTGAACCTTGATCCATCCTCGAAGAAGTCCCTTCGAGTTCGTATATAACCATACGATGGATCTATCCAATGGAAGTGGATGTCCGTAGTAATACGGGTGTTCTGAGAAATTCAAAGGGTAAAAGAAGGAGTGGCAATGACTTATGCAACATAGACAATCCAAAAGCCAGTATTTTAAGAAGGTTCGGTCAACCTGGTCACTGAGTCATAGTCTAGGGTCGGTCAAAGGTCGCTGCCAAAAAGAGAGAGAAAAGAAACACTCTGCGTGCACTCTAACCTAGATCAGAATGGTTATCACTTTATCTAATCCGGAAACCTCCCACTGTCCTGTCAAATTCTCCTCCAAACCAAAAAGAAGAATCAATCGGGATCACCCGAAGAGTAAACCAACTCATCAGTGGGAATCGGGATTTAACTCTCATCGCATGATAACGTGATGGAATGCATCCACGTTACTCATACTCCAGAAGGTATGCGCATACTTGGCAAGTTTCAGTTTCTTTAGAAACTCCCGATACGATTTTTGCCCCATGCTCTTATAACCTTGGCTTTGGTCAAAATGTCATAAGTCACATGCCAAGTTCTACCCATCACTATCTTGTCAATTTGAACCCACCCGTACATACCCTTGACGAAAGCCAACAAGGTAATACGACTGTCCCAAACCAACACATCTATCTATGCAACAAATGAATACCCCAGCAACTACCAAACACTATGCCTTGACGAAAGCCAACAAACATAGCTTGAATATTACTGACCATTCATAAGAAACGACGGAGGGCTACGGCTGGTTTTTGGCGAAAAACCTTTAGCGTAATGAACTTGATCTCGTTGAAGGAACCTGATAGCTTTTTTTTTAAAATATAGTGGCGAAAACCTTTGCTAAAGAGGTCACTCCCTGTGAAGGGATCTCGGCTCTTTCCTCGTGGAATGAGGTGCAGGATATTCCACTGAATACCGCTATGCAAAGCAACTTGTAATCGACTATAGTGAAGTTATTACCCTGACGCAAACTTCTGCCCAAGGGGTCAGTCCCGGTGAAGGGATATCGGCCCTTGCCCCGTCGAATGAGGTGCAGGATATTCCACTGAATACCGCTATGCAAAACAAAAGGAAACGTCTTTGCAATAACACTTTTTAAATTTGTTCCAACAACAATAAACAGGTTTGTATAACTTTGCATTGATCAGAATCAATGCAGTCCCATCAATCAATCACACCAGAAAAGAACGAAAATAAAATGTACGTATATGCCATCCGCATTCGTCACTGGGTCCCGTCATCACCCGTTAGGTTACTTAACTAACGACAGAGCGGGGTCTATACTAGCGCGGGTGTAAAACATATACAACATCTAATAGTATATAAACCAATATACATAATCGCTCCAGGCGTGATAATATGCAACATTACAGAAAAGTAATAAGCATCACAGAACAATACAGATAACCTGGGATCCCCGGGTTTCACAGAGCCGCTGCTGAAACCCGACATTCCCCTGTCGTGTGGATAGCCTGTGCAATGAAACCTAGACCCCTACGGGTGCGGCAAGTTACCCGCCAAAACCTGAAGAGAGGTAGTCCCCACAGCATAGTGAATGGAACACCCGGCACTTCACGGAATCCGATAAATTGAGCACCCCTCCTTGGGTCAACCTGTACCCCCTACGAGTGCGGCGAATAGTCTGCCAATTTTAGAGTGGGGCCCCTCTGCCTCTCAAAGCCATGAGATGCGGACCCGTTGCCCTCCAGAACCCGGCTATCCGTGCACTCCGTCGCGGGGCAAAACCTAGTACAGTAATGAAAAATAGTACAACAGGTACATCGACCGCAACCTGGTCGTGCCCCAAAAGAATATTATACAACAGGCAGTGACGGCAGTCCACAAGTTGGACGTTTGCCCCGCAATATCAAATGTACAAATAAACTCAAACTGTACTACCATTGCACACTGCTATCCACCACGACAAATCCGCAACATCACAGCACAACACAGAACATCAACGCGAATGTCACGTTCGCAAACCCGTCTAAAAGAACTATAGCAATCAGACGCGGTTTACCGATCAAATGACATTCCCGGTCGGAGATATAATGTAAGCACTGTAAACTAACATGTTTAAATTTCGATCGACAAAATATCACAAAGTGGGCCCCACGCAAATCTGCAGAACAGTAACAAAACCTGGGCCCAAAAGATATATACCAAAAACCCCAATTTCCATAGGGGAACACACTGTACAAATTTGGGGGCATGATCGCTCAGAACGGCCGCGGATGCGCGGCCAAACCATGGGTTTGGCCGCGTTTCCGCGGCTGTCTTGTCGACTCACGTGCTCAAATTTGTACGTCGTTCTTAAAAAACCCTGCACAGTTTTCTGAGATGTGTGAAATATTTTTAGGACACCGTTTAAAAACAACAGAAACTGTCAAGCTTGGATTTTGCAGTTTTTGATTTCCGGTTCGATCGATATTTTAAACGCGTTAGCACAAGTTAGTATAGCAAAATGGTGAGGCTCTGATACCACTGTAAGTCTACGCTAGCGCCCCGGCCGTCTACAGACGCCAAATGCGGAACAAAAACTTTTTAACTGGCGCTATCGTATACTTTAACCCGGATCTGCCATTATTGCTAAACTAACAAACTGTAAAGAGTGTAGAAAGGTTATACCGAACGATCCGAGTCCTTCGTTCTTTAACCATCATCCCACGCTCCGTTGCGGCTGCTACGATCTCGTCGATCTCCGATCTGCTCGTCCAGGTGGCACCACATCACTGATTCTTTAAACGGGCTCCCGCCTCTGACTCGAGGCAACTCGGTCGTCAAGTTTGCTAAAAGAGACGACCAAGATTGATGTAGAGAATGGGTAGATGACTTTGTCTCGTTCCGTCCAAAGCTATGGACGGACGGTTAATGAAGTTGCCGAGGGAATCGGGTGTTGGAATGAAATGAGCTGTGAAATTCCATACACCCCAAATGCTATCATAATCTTTTCACAAATGAAAAACCAAGTGAAAGAGAGAGGAAGGGGGCCGGCCACTTATAGAAGTGGGGGGGGGGGGGGTGAGTGTAGGAGAGGGGAGAGTAACCTTAAGCAAAATATCATAATGTGAACACATGAAAATATCTTAAGGAAAACAAAACCTCATTGAAATCAAAGCATGAGTCACAAGACACCTCACCAAATCTAGAACCTTCTAGAACCTTCTAGAAGCACGACTCACCTCATCCAAGAAAAGATAAATCCATCTTTAACCGAATGTTAAAAGACGGCTGATAGAAAACTGGAAACTGACAACTTCCAAAAGTGATCCTGAAACGACTTTCAGGATAACCCCGAAACTGTATAAATATACCCGAACTTGTATTACGACTGAATACAAATGCAACTGAGACAAAGATATTATATCTACTCAATATAATACTCGGATCCGGCTTAAACCAAAGCCGACCAGTATCATCTGCCCGAAAAATAACACGTGCGTAAACGCACGTGCATTTTCCGAACCCTGCCATAAAACCATACGGCCTCTACAACGTTTCGCCCGAACTTGGGAAACGGTCCGTTCGTCAATGAGTATCGCATATCCGCCTAGGGGGCTAGTAACGTCAGACCCCCAGAAGCAGTATAAGTCGTGTCGGAGTGTAGCCCAATAACATCCTGAGATACTACCGGAGTACCTACCAGTAAATCTCCTGCCATGGCCATGGACTATGTGTAATGGCTCTCCTAGACACAGCACGACCTCGCCCCCAATACCGGGAGAGACGAATCCCCTACCGATCCGCTCACGTGCCTCCATATGGCTCGGGACTGTACCCAAAAGCTACCTGTTTGCACGACTCCTTTGAGCCGTGGTAGGGTAGAAATCAAAGCACAGTGGGAACTCACACGAGACAAATGACGACCTCAGGTCGATGAACTAACCTGTACACATGTCACCAGGAAACTGCTATCTGACGATAGGTATAGTACTAACTAGCAGATTCCCGGCGAGTCCTGTCCGGTGTACTCATAACCCAATGAGCACCTGTATACATCTTAGGTGATCCAACTGACACCAGTGGCTTGTGAGACCGGCCACCGCCCTTCGTCGGGGTCTCGACTGTATACACTAGTCTACTCCGGAGTATCGATGCCCTGTCTCGAAACTCCCATGACTAGGGACCACAATTAAGGGTATGCATATAAACTACCCAACTCTCACGTATATGATCGCCATCATACTATTGGTAGTAAAGCAAGATCCTAAGGGCTCTATCAAAGTGTAACATGCAATCAGTCACCTGAACATGTATACGACTGATAAAGGCAAACCAGATAGCATACTATCATCTCGAGTAAGACTGTCCTACTGGTATAGGTCCTCCGCAATCATTGCAATCACGTACCTGCGATCCAATAATTGACTATGAGGGCACTATCTCCAACAGGGACATGGTAGTCCATAGGTACATCCTTCAAGGTCCCTAGTCGTAGGTGTATCGAGACGGGGCATCAATATACCAGTGTAGACTAGCGTATACGCTTCTCGACCCATGAGATGGGCGATGGATGATCCCATATCCATTGGTGTTTGACATCAGAGATGGTATACGGGTGATCAGTGGAGACTGGGTACACTGGACGGACTCACCGAGAACTCCCAGATGGTATTATACCTCACGTCAGATGGCAGTTCTCAGGTGACACTTGTACAGGTTAGTCTGTAGACCCGAGATCGTCATAGAGTCTTGTGTGATTCCCACTGTGCTATGATCTCCACCTTACCACGTCCATGAGGGCGTGCAAAACGGTGGTCTTTGGGTACAGTCCCGAGTCACATGGAGGTAATGAGCGATAGGAGGGGTTTCGTCTCTCCCGGTATTGGGGGTTGATGTTGCGCTGTGCTCGATTGGCTGTAACAGGGAAGTCCCTGGCCAGGGCTGATCAGAGATTTGCTGGTAAGTGTTACCATTAGTTTCTCGACCCGTTATGAGCCTCACATCAGCACGACTTATCGGTTATTGGGGTCTGACGTATACCACCCCTAGACTTGATATGCGACATATCAGACGAACAGATCGGACTGTACAGTAAGTGTTACTGGTTGGATTCACAGGAGTGTGAGCGGGCTAGCTCGTCGATCTTCTGATTGCTCAATACCCGGATGGCCGTTACGTTTAGCAGACCGCTTGCGGCTTGTGGGTGCTTGATATGATCATCATCTGCTACCGGCGTATTGACGAGTCTTTAGAGTCCTACACAGAGGTTTCCTGGCTCAAGCGAAACGAAATAGGAGCGCATATGAGATATGTGTAGGATCGAGAATAATGCGTGTATATGATACCGTATTTCATTCTCGCGATGAATGTTTAGATTGGTTGTATGCGATATAACCTAGTTGTCGAATCATTGATTCGATAAATCGATACATTGTATACTGGTCGGTTATGTGCGACATGACCGGATCATTGAATCAAGTGTTGATTTAATGATTTAATGTATAATTATATATTTGATATATTACTTTGCATTAACTAGTATTGGTTCACTTTAAATGGATCTTCTCACTTGATGTGCAAGTTGTATATGTGATATACTTTTATGCACATCTTTGTATCATGTTTGATGATGCTTGCTCATTTGGTTAAGTGTAAAGAATTAAACCTAGGTTAAGAAAGTGATTAGGGTTTTAATTATCCATTCTTTTATTTTTCATTTTGGAAAAAGTATGGCATAAGAATACAAAATGGTTGCTTTCATTCTTGAACTTTGATGAAGCTTCATGAAGCTTTGACTTTGTGACCATTTTGTCTTCACACTTAACCCTAACCATTCATCTAACCTTAGCCAATTCTCTACACCTAACTATGGTTCATATTATGATAAGTATTCATTTCTTTTACTTTTTTAAATAACTTATCATAATTCTAGCTTCATCTTCTTCTTCATCTTCAAAAGAAAAAGCTTGATGCCATCAATGGCAACTTGAGTTCTAAATTGAGAAATCAAATTCTAAAGTGAACCCACCTTCTATTTCTTCACCCTCTACCTCTTGCCAAGTTGTTTTGGGTGTTTTCTTCACAAGTTTCACAAATTTGTGAAGTCGGAGCTTGAACTTGTGATGCCTCGACGTAGATCATCTTCGGCACGAAGTCGACGACCTAGTCCGCCCATTTTCCCGATGAAGCCGACGATTGAGTTCGGGATTCAAGATGGACAGCGAGAGGACGCCTACGTGGAGCTAAGGAAGTGGATATCCGGATCTACAAAGGTTGTAGCTTCTGATCTTTAGTTAAATTGTTAACTAGTTTCGTTTTTCGCCTAGAATTCTAGCCGACGATCCGTATTAGGGTTTCTCGGCACCCATAAAATTTTAAATTGGCATGGTTGATGCCTTGTAAGACCTCTATAGTGTGCCTAGGAACCCTACAGTGGTATCAGAGCCTAGCTAGAGCCTTAGGCGAAGTCCTGACGACGTTTGAAGTCCGATCGAACCAAAACCCTAACCCGAAAACGGCTCTCTGTACATTTTTTAAAAAATAGGTTTTTTCAAAATTAAAAATATGCAGAAAACTCAGCAGGGAATTCTAAGAATTACGGCGCAAAATTTATTTCATGATCCCTCAAATGAGCGGCGGAACCGCGGCATAAGCCTAGCTTATGCGGCGGTTCCGCGGCTAATGTATGACGTTAGCCCTAACAATTTGCACAGTGATTCCTAATCAACAGTGCTGAGTTCTCTGGGTATTTTTAAATTTTATTCAAGAGTTGAATTTTCTGGGGTTGTTTTGGGGATTCGGTGTTTCGATCGGAGTATCAGATTTTGTCTTTGTGGCTTTCCGGATAATTTTTTGAATATGTTAAAAAAGTTCGACCGGATATAAAAACCCAATTTTTCCCCTGTCGGGAAATTTCCAAGAGTTGGATTTTTCCGTAGTTTAACGACGTTCTAAGTAGTGCAAGTAACGCGATGGACCCTCTAGAAGACAACAAACCTTAACTCGATTATGTGACCGTCTTGAACTGCCCTTTGAACCTTCGGGTTTGGGGCAGTACGGCGTGCCACATGTGAGGCGTTGGCTTGACCCTTCTACGGCTGGACCGTTGGTACTGAGGCACGAACTGAATGTTGTTAGACTTATTTCATGTGTTGAGCTGTATCGGGAAAACTTGGGTATTCGACTGTTCGATCGGAAAGTTTAACATTTTCTGTTTATCTGGAATGTGATACAATAATTGGAATTCACAAACAGTTATGAGATAACTGAATGAATGTTATAAATCTAGCGGTTTAGTTTCACTTGATATTGAAAAGAGTTTTCGATAATGAGACTAAAATGCGGGGTTTATAACTGTTAGGCATGAGATGTCTAAGTATTTCATTTGATTAGGCATGTGATGTCTAAAGAGGTTGAGGATTCCAACTGTTGTAGTTTTACACTTTCTTTTCTGTGACCGTAAGTGTAGTATGTTCATATCGCCGGTTTCGTTGCTATACGTCAACGACAATTGGGGTATGCATACTTACTTACGTTGATGACATGTGATGTTATGTGTTGCTGGATATGTTATATTGGATCGTCGTGTTTGAATAGCCGGGGGTTTTTATGTGAGATGAGTGTTTTTCATTTTCATTCATGTAAAAACTTGTATGTAATATTCTTTTATTTAGGGCACTTCTAGGTTGCGGAAGTTGTCACCTTTTGTATATTGTTTACATTTCCGCATTAGGATAGACCCAAGGAGGGGAGCACAAGTAACCGGGTTCTAGGGTCCAGTGGGAGACCATTTCGAGGAGTCGAGTCCGGGTCTCCTAACCCTAGAATTGGCAGGGTTGCTTGCCGCTCTCGTAGGGGTCTAGGGGTGTGGGATTGGCTATTCATCACGACCGTGGAATCCGTGTTTTATACTGGCTCGTATTGAAAACACGGACGTCCTAGTATATCTAATGTTTCATATGTTTCTTCTGGTGCGATATCTGTGATGTGATCATGTGATGTTCTCTGATAGATAGAGTATATAGTATATATGATATATTATATAGACGTTACTTATGTTTTGCACCCGCACTAGCCCTGCCCTGCTCTGTCGTTAGTTACCTAACCTAACGGTGCACGAGGGGACATCGAGGCGAATGCGGATGGCATAAGTGTACGTCGTATTTATCTGTGATGTTTAGGTACTTAAATGATGGGACTTCATTAATGTGATTAATGAGATAAAAGAAACCAAAAGATGTTGTAGAATCAAATTTTAAATAAAACAGGTAGCTACAGTTCTTGCTTTGCATAGTGGTATATATGATATGCCCTTCACCTTATTCGATGAGGAAAGGACCGAGATCCCTTCACCGGGAGTGACTCCTTTAGCAATAACTGGAAGATGCTACACACTCGGTTTGTTTTTGATTGCTTCTATAGTTTCTGCTTTGCACAGCGATATATATGATATATCCCGCACCTCATTCGACGAGGAAAGGGCCGACGATCCCTTCACCGGGAGTGACCCCTTTAGCAAAACTGGAAAAGCCTCAAAATCACTCCATTTCAAAACTTCATTTGATTCTACAACGATATCAAGTTCATTACGCAATAGGTTTTCAGAAAAACCTGTCGTAGCCCTCCGTCATTTCAGATAAGTCTTGTTTAGTATTCGTGCTGCGTTTGTTGACCTTATCAAAGCGCAGTGTGCGGTAGCTAACCAGTATTTATCTGCTTATGCATATGATGCAGATTGAGTTAGGGTAGTCGTACGGCCTTGTTGACCTTGTCAAGGGTCGTGCGGATGGGTTTGATTCAATCAAGAAATGACGGGTTGAACTTGACTTACGGTCTATGGTTTGTTGACCTTGTCAAGGTCATAGATCGTTTGGGGCAAAAGCATTATCGGGAATTTCAAGTGTTGAAATTTGCAATGAGATTGCATACCTTCTATGAGATAGTTGGATCCCGATACCCACTGCGAGTAAGAGTTACTCCTGGGAGAGTTTTACATATTACAATTAGCCGATCAAGTAGGTGTTTAGAAAGGTGTTAACGAGGTTACGCCTCTGGGAAAACGAGGTTTACATTAATTAGGTTCGTGCGAAAGCACGGGGGACCTCCCTCAAAGTACCGACACTGGCCTGGCTGAAAGATTGGCGAACTTGTAGTGTGTAATTAATCCCGGCTAGTCTTTCCTTTTAGGGTTTGAAGGAAGATTTGATAAAAAGCAGTGGGAGCCATCCTGATTAGATAAGATAATAACCAATCTGATCTTGCACGAGCATACGCTAAAGTGTTTTCTTCTCTCTCTCTCTCCAGGTAGCGACCATTTCATGCCTTAATAAAGATAATAATATGGATGTATTGACCGAACCCGCATGTTATACTGTGCTGGGGAACGTTGGTTCCGTTCTTTCCTATAAGAGTTATAGGAATGAACAGGATATAGGGGAATACCAGGATTCCCATGCCACCCGAATGAAGAAATTACATGATGATGCATTTTCTTCGGGTGTGTTCGTTACAGAGAACTGTTTCTCCATTTACCCTACGTCCTGGGTATTAGATACCGGGTCAGGATCCCATATATGTAATCAGTTACATGGGCTTAGAAAAGGTAGAGAACTTGGAGAAGGTGATAAAGACATTAGAGTTGGAAATGGTGCAATTGTTACAGCTAAGACTGTCGGGGAATATCACCTTGTATTACCAACTGGTAATACATTGGTTCTGAACGAATGCTATTACATGCCGAACCTGATATGCAACATTATATCGGTTTCTTTGCTAAGTAAAGAAGGATATAATTTTGTATTACAGGACAATGTTATGAACATTTTCCGTAACCAAAAGTTGGTTGGATCAGGAACGTTGTGCAATGGCATTTATGTTCTAAATCAATCAACAGTTCTGAGCATAACAAACACACACAAGAGGAAGAGTTCAGAACTGAACGAATCCTTCTTGTGGCATTGTAGACTGGGTCACATCAATGCGACACGACTGGCTAAGTTGTATAAGGATGGATATTTGAAACCATTCGAATTTTCATCTTATGACACTTGCCAGTCATGTCTCAAAGGCAAGATGACCAAAACTCCGTTTACGGGACACGGAGAAAGAGTTACCGAACTCTTGGGACTGATACATAGTGATGTATGCGGTCCCATGTCTACACATGCCAGGGATGGTTCTTCGTACTTCATTACATTCGCTGACGATCTCTCTAGATTCGGATATGTGTTCCTGATGAAACACAAATCAGAAGCTTTTGAGAAATTTAGAGAATATAAACAAGAAGTCGAGAACCAAACCGGAAAAAGTATTAAAATCCTTCGATCTGATCGAGGAGGTGAATACTTGAGCAATGAATTGCTGGACTTCCTAAAAGAGAATGGGATTCTCTCTCAGCTGACTCCTTCATATACACCACAGCACAACAGTGTATCTGAACGGAGGAACCGCACCCTATTGGATATGGTGCGCTCTATGATGAGCACAGCTGAGTTACCTATTTCCTTCTGGGGATATGCACTGGAGACAGCAGCATACCTATTGAATCAAGTTCCATCTAAATCTGTACCTACCACACCATATGAGATATGGAGTGGGAAGAGGCCATATCTTAAACGAGTTAAGATATGGGGTTGTCCAGCCTATGTCAAAAGACAAAATCCGGACAAGCTCGAGGCACGGTCAGTTCTTTGCAAGTTTGTGGGATATCCAAAGAACTCATATGGGTATTTTTTCTACCACAGTGAGGAACAAAAAGTGTTTGTTGCTCAACATGCCACCATTTTAGAAAAGGAATTCCTTGAAAAAGAAATTAGTGGCAAAGTGGTAGAGCTGGAAGAGGTTCCAGATACACAAACCGTAACTGAAGATTTAGTGGAACCAGAAGATTCAGTAGCTCCCAATGAACCTCAGCCTCTCCGCCGATCTAGTAGGGTTCCTCGCCAACCTGAGAGATACTACGGTTTTCTCATGGACGGTGGAAGCGAGGATTGCATCATGGAGGATGATGACCCAACTAGCTTCGAGCAGGCCATCACGAGTAGGGACTCAGTGAAATGGCTGGATGCTATGCGGTCCAAGTTGGAATCCATGTACACCAACAAAGTATGGACTTTGGAAGTTGCTCCTGAAGGGGTAAAACCCATTGGGAGCAAGTGGATCTTCAAGAAAAAACTTGGTGTAGATGGGAAAGTGGAGACTTTCAAAGCTAGACTTGTAGCAAAAGGTTTTCGTCAAAGACCAGGTGTGGACTATGACGAGACCTTTTCTCCAGTGGCTATGCTTAAATCCATCCGGATCATGCTTGCCATCGCTGCATATCATGATTACGAAATCTGTCAAATGGATGTTAAGACCTCCTTTCTAAATGGTGATTTAGAAGAGTGCGTGTACATGACTCAGCCAGAGGGCTTCGTAGACAGTGGGAGCAGCGGGAAAGTGTGCAAGCTGCTTAAATCCATTTATGGATTAAAGCAAGCATCGCGGAGTTGGAACATCTGCTTTGACGTCGTTATCAAAGAGTTTGATTTCGTCAAAAACCCAGATGAACCTTGTATTTACAAGAAGGTGGCAGAGAGTAAGGTTGTCTTCCTCGTATTGTACGTGGACGACATACTCTTGATAGGAAATGATATTCCTATGCTGCAATCGGTCAAGCTCTTCTTATCACAAAGATTCTCAATGAAAGATCTTGGTGATGCCTCCTGCATATTGGGAATTAGGATCTATAGAGATAGATCCAAACGGATTTTGGGATTGTCCCAATCCAGGTACATTGACACCATACTAAAGAGGTTTAGTATGGAAGAATCCAAGCGTGGGAACTTGCCCACGATCTCTGGAGTCACTCTCTCCAAAGAGATGTCTCCCAAGACTGATTTGGAGAGAGCTCGCATGCAAGGGACACCCTATGCTTCGGCTATAGGCTCTATCATGTATGCGATGCTATGTACCAGACCCGATGTAGCATACTCACTAAGTGTAGTGAGCAGGTATCAAGCTGATCCTGGAGAGAGTCACTGGACAGCTGTGAAGAGCATTCTCAAGTACTTGCGAAGGACTAAAGAGATGCTCTTGGTGTATGGTAACGGAGAACTCCAAGTGGAGTCCTTTACCGATTCGAGCTTCCAGAGTGATAAGGACGACTCTAAGTCGCAGTCGGGCTTTGTCTTTACCCTTTACGGAGGGGCGGTTAGCTGGAAGAGTTCCAAGCAGGAAACCGTGGCAGGCTCGACGATGGAGGCTGAATACATCGCTGCCAACGATGCTACCAAAGAGGCTGTCTGGGTCAAGAAGTTCATTACTGAACTTGGAGTGGTTCCATCCATTGAGCATCCAATACCTTTGTATTGCGATAACAATGGAGCGGTGGCTTTGGCCAAGGAACCCAGGTCCCATCAGCGATCCAGGCATATTCTGAGGCGGTATCACCTGATCCGGGAGATAGTTGATCGCCGGGAGATCGAGGTCAGGAGAGTTGACACGAAGAACAACACGACGGATCCACTCACGAAGGCCATTCCCCAGATACAGTTTGAGAGACTCTTCGGGATGCTCGGTATGCGATACTACAGCAGCTGGCCCTAGTGCAAGTGGGAGATTGTTAGTTGTATGTATGCCCTAGAGGCCAGTATTGTACAGATGATGTATATTATATTGGATGCTTGGACATATATAGAGATGACTTTCTTGCTCGACATGATAGTATGCTATCTGGTTACACTTTATCTTAACATGTACACTTGTCTCTTTATACTGTCTTATAGTTACATGTTGGTAAAGCCCTTAGGATGTGTACTTGACTACCTGGACTATGATACAGATCATACTAGTGGGGACATGGTAGTCCATAGGTACATCCTTCAAGGTCCCTAGTCGTAGGTGTATCGAGACGGGGCATCGATATACCAGTGTAGACTAGCGTATACGCTTCTCGACCCATGAGATGGGCGATGGATGATCCCATATCCATTGGTGTTTGACATCAGAGATGGTATACGGGTGCTCAGTGGAGACTAGGTACACTGGACGGACTCGCCGAGAACTCCCAGATGGTATTATACCTCACGTCAGATGGCAGTTCTCAGGTGACACTTGTACAGGTTAGTCTGTAGACCCGAGATCGTCATAGAGTCTTGTGTGATTCCCACTGTGCTTTGATCTCCACCTTACCACGTCCATGAGGGCGTGCAAAACGGTGGTCTTTGGGTACAGTCCCGAGTCACATGGAGGCAATGAGCGATAGGAGGGGTTTCGTCTCTCCCGGTATTGGGGGTTGATGTTGCGCTGTGCTCGATTGGCCGTAACAGGGAAGTCCCTGGCCAGGGCTGATCAGAGATTTGCTAGTAAGTGTTACCAGTAGTTTCTCGACCCGTTATGAGCCTCACATCGGCACGACTTATCGGTTATTGGGGTTTGACGTATACCACCCCTAGACTTGATATGCGACATATCAGACGAACAGACCGGACTGTACGGTAAGTGTTACTGGTTGGATTCACAGGAGTGTGAGCGGGCTAGCTCGTCGATCTTCTGATCGCTCAATACCCGGATGGCCGTTACGTTTAGCAGACCGCTTGCGGCTTGTGGGTGCTTGATATGATCATCATCTGCTACCGGCGTATTGACGAGTCTTTAGAGTCCTACACAGAGGTTTCCTGGCTCAAGCGAAACGAAATAGGAGCGCATATGAGATATGTGCAGGACCGAGAATAATGCGTGTATGTGATACCGTATTTCATTCTCGCGATGAATGTTTCGATTGGTTGTATGCGATATAACCTAGTTGTCGAATCATTGATTCGATAAATCGATACATTGTATACTGGTCGGTTATGTGCGACATGACCGGATCATTGAATCAAGTGTTGATTTAATGATTTAATGTATAATTATATATTTGATATATTACTTTGCATTAACTAGTATTGGTTCACTTTAAATGGATCTTCTCACTTGATGTGCAAGTTGTATATGTGATATACTTTTATGCACATCTTTGTATCATGTTTGATGATGCTTGCTCATTTGGTTAAGTGTAAAGAAGTAAACCTAGGTTAAGAAAGTGATTAGGGTTTTTATTATCCATTCTTTTATTTTTCATTTTGGAAAAAGGATGGCATAAGAATACAAAATGGTTTCTTTCATTCTTGAACTTTGATGAAGCTTCATGAAGCTTTGACTTTGTGACCATTTTGTCTTCACACTTAACCCTAACCATTCATCTAACCTTAGCCAATTCTCTACACCTAACTATGGTTCATATTATGATAAGTATTCATTTCTTTTACTTTTTTAAATAACTTATCATAATTCTAGCTTCATCTTCTTCTTCATCTTCAAAAGAAAAAGCTTGATGCCATCAATGGCAACTTGAGTTCTAAAGTGAGAAATCAAATTCTAAAGTAAACCCACCTCCTATTTCTTCATCCTCTACCTCTTGCCAAGTTGTTTTGGGTGTTTTCTTCACAAGTTTCACAAATTTGTGAAGTCGGAGCTTGAACTTGTGATGCCTCGACGTAGATCATCTTCGGCAAGAAGCCGACGACCTAGTCCGCCCATTTTCCCGATGAAGCCGACGATTGAGTTCGGGATTCAAGATGGACAGCGAGAGGACGCCTACGTGGAGCTAAGGAAGTGGATATCTGGATCTACAAAGGTTGTAGCTTCTGATCTTTAGTTAAATTGTTAACTAGTTTCGTTTTTCGCCTAGAATTCTAGCCGACGATCCGTATTAGGGTTTCTCGGCACCCATAAAATTTTAAATTGGCATGGTTGATGCCTTGTAAGACCTCTATAGTATGCCTAGGAACCCTACACAACCCCGACCCGGTTGTGCGGCCATACAGATAATATTACATCAATTTACAAATTTTACAATGAATGAAAGAAAAAAGAAACTCTCATCTCACATCCACCCCGGCTATTCATCCGCGACAATCCACCGAGTTCATATACACAAACCATCAACATTACAGATCATAGATATATATAACCCCCACTAATCGACTTATAGCGATTAGCAAACGTTCAATACATGTATCACATCACAGATAATATCCATTAGCCAAAGTCTACGGAATATCGATCAAAATACGGATTTGTAACCACCTGAAAATTCAATTTGTGCTCTGGAAAATCTGGACAGAAACAACATGTACTAAAAATCCCAAAACAGCCAAATAAAAACACTGCAAGAAACCCGGTCCACGACCGAGTCAAATCGGCCGCGGAACCGCGGCAGGAAGCATGTTCTTGCCGCGGAACCGCGGCAGGCCGCGGCGGTTTGGTCGGTTCGGTGGACCGGTTTTCTTCTGTGGTTTTAAAAAACCCTGAGTCGAATTTTCATGTATGTTAAAAAGTTTTTAGAGCAGTATAAAAATTCGACAGAAACTTGGTTTTTTCGGCCGTGTTTTGCGACTTTTTTTCCGATCGATATTCTAAACACTTTGCTAACTTACTAGTTTATGTTTAGCTAGGCTCTGATACCACTGTAAGTCCACGTTGCTCATCCCGGTTCTTACGGGGAGGCGGAAACGACGAAAAACAATGATTTGGCGCAAGGCAACATGGACTTAAAGCACGGATCTTTGCTAAACTAGTAACTAGTAAACTACTAGAGGCTTTAACTATTATGCTGTAGAAAGTATACCTCACGAAACCGGTCCTTCGGGTCTTCATTCCGCTGTCCCGCTCGTCCATCCTAGCTCCAAGTGTCGATCCAGACCTTGGGCACCTCCGCGGCCTTCTTGAGTCGAAGGCGATCCACCCGAGAGTTGTACACCGAGCTCCACCTCGAGCCGAGGCAACTAGGGCGATGGGATCGCTAATCTAGAAGCCCTAGGTTCTGTAGAAGTGGTAGAGGGATGGTTTTGTCAAGTGGAATCCTTTTTCTCTCAACACATGAGATCAAAGGAAGAATCAAGAGGAGGAAGAAGGAGGAGCAACCATGGAACTCTTTCTCATTTCTTTTCTAAGAGAGAGAATGAGAATGAAGAAATGAAAAAGCTTTACCAAGAGAAAAACAACCATGGTTGCAATAATACTCAAATATCATCATTACTAATCCTATCATGATAAAGTTGATGGCACTAATGACATGACCATTTTCATAACTCAAGAAATAAAAAGAAATCCAAAGAAAACTCTAGACCTCTCATGAAGGTCAAAAGTCCATTTTGGTCAAACGGTCAACAAAGTCAAGTGTGGTCAAAGAAGGTCAAATGGTCAAAGCAATTAGCCATCATATAATTTTCACTAATAGGATTAGTAAACAATGTCTCCAACTCATAATGGTTTTGACCGAACAAATTGCCAAAACCCTAATGAGCCTGCCACATAATGGTTTTGGCCGAACAAACTGCCAAAACCCTAATGAGGCACCTCCTCCTTCATCACTCCTCAAAACTGTGCATACACACCCGCATCCGCATTCCGTAGAATGCGAATGCACTGAAGACAAAACAAATCCATCCGTGCAATACTAGGATCCGGCTTAAACCAAAGCCCACTAGTATTGCCTGCCCGAACAACATACGCACACAAGTGTACGAAAGTGATCGCAGCCCTGCCGTAAAACCGTACGGCCTCTACACGTTTCGCTCAGTGCAGGGAAACTCTCTGTGTGGGACTCTAAAGACTCGACACTACGCTGGCAGTGGGTTTAACCACAGACTGCAAGCGGCACTAGCTGTACGTAACGGTCCCCAGGTAGATGTCGATAAGAAGGCCAATGAGGTAAACCCATCCGAATTTCTACTGAGCCTGTATGTGACAATCTCCGTACAGTCCGGTCTGTTCGTCTGATACATCGCACGGCGGGCCCAGGGGGCGGCGATTGTCAGTCCCCTAATAGCGGTACAAGTCGTGTCGGAGTGTAGCCTAAAATAGCCTGAGATAACACTGGAAACATACCAGTATATCTCGCTTGCCCTGGCCAGGGACTACTCATGTAATGGCTCTCCTAGACACAGCGCGATGTCAACCCCCAATACCGGGAGAGACGAATCCTGTCTAACCGTCACTGCCTCCAAGTGCTTCGGGACTGCACCCAACTACTACCTGTTTGCACGACTCCTTTGAGCCGTGGTAGGGTAGTAATCTAAGTACAGTCGGAACACACTCGAGGCGAAGTGACAGTGTCAAGTCAGCGGACTAAGCTGTACTCATGTCACCTGGGAACTGATAACTGACGATAGGTATAATACCATCCACCAGTTCCCGATGAGTGCTATCCAGTGTACTCGTAACCTAACGAGCACCCGCATACTATCTCCAGTACGACGTACTGATGGCTGTGGGACAGACCACCTTCCATGCTGGGATGAGAAGCATATACGCTAGTCTACTCCGGAGTATCGATGCCCTGTCTCGATAGTCCTACGACTAGGGACCTGTATAAGGATGTGCTTATAGATTACCCAGCCCCCACAAGTATGACTGCCATCACAACGCTGGTAATCAAGCAAAGATCCTAAGGGCTCTACTAATATGTATAAGCGATATGCTAAAAGATACACATGCACATATTGAAGTAGAAACAAACCAAGTAGCATACTACCATTTTGAGCAAGATTGTCTATACAACTGTGAATATCCCAAGCTTCCATTAAGTAATATACAATCTAGTATGATACAGTAATGGCCTCTAGGGCATATACACTAACATTCATAAGGGAACAAATGCCCCCACATCGTTGTTCTCACGTGGCTTGCATGTGAGTGCAACGCTGTCACCTTTACAGCCGTTGGATTGCCTAGGGGAATGGGAAGGTGAACCGCCCTTGTCACGTCTTATAAATGCAAGGGTTTGGTTCTTTGGGCAGCCACTGTTCCTTCATCTTCTTCCTTCTTTGTTTTCCTTGAGAATTTAATTCTCCTTCTCAGAGCTTAGTTCTCTGCCATTGCAATTCCAGAGTTAAACTCTGTCAGAAAAGAAACCCTTTTCAGGTGAAGGTCTCACGCATCAGAGAAACCCTTTTGAACAAAAACTTTTAGATTTTAAATCCCTCATAAGAGCTTTGCTCTCTTCTGAAACCCATCTGTTTAGGGATCCAAAGTCGTGATCTTTGAACAGTAGACTTCAATGTCTTGGGCATTTCCTTCTGATCTTAAGGATTCACGACATTTTTACTTTTCATCTCCCCATCATGGGGTTTTCTGGAATTTAATTCCGCCGCATAAAAGGAATTTAATTCCTCACCGAAGAGCTTAGCTCTGACCAGTAGACTTCAATGTCTTGACCACGTTTAGATCTGGAAGAGTGCTGCACAATCATGTGGGTGAACAAATTAATAATGATGAATTGATCAATAACACCCCGGCTTCCACTTCCACTTCTACTCCCACTTCTGCTTCTTACCCTATTTCTTCTAATTTACCTTCTTCTTCCGAGCCTACTCTCCGTTTTCCCGAAGGCTCGAACCCTCCACCCACTTCATCCTTTCCACCCCCACAAACTTCTCCACAAACGTTGGACCCAACACTTATTGATAAAGCTCCATTTCCAAACAGATTGAGGGCTAACAAACCTAATGCACAAATGGAGAAGATTGTGGATATGTTTAAGCAAGTCAAAGTCAACATCAACATCCCTCTCTTAGATGCTATCCAACAAGTTCCGTCTTACGCGAAAATTCTTAAGAACTTATGCACTAGGAAGAGGAAGACTCAAGTGCCGAAAAAAGTGTTCATGTCGAGTACTGTAAACACAGCTTTTCCCCAACAATTACCAAGGAAACGTAAGGACCCTGACTGTCCTACAATCTCTATTTCTATTGGGAGTAAAAATATTAACCGTGCTTTACTTGACCTTGGCGCTAGTGTTAACTTGCTTCCATATTCCGTGTATGAGCAATTGAGTATCGGGGAGTTAAAACCATCGCAATGTACTTTACAGATGGCTGATCGATCTATCACCAAACCTAGGGGTATGCTTGACGATGTGTTGATAAAAGTCGGGGAATTTATATTCCCTGTGGATTTTATTGTTCTAGATACACAACATGTAGCAAACCCATGGAACCAAATTCAGGTGATTCTCGGTCGACCCTTTTTGGCGACTTCCAACGCTGTAATCAACTGTCGAAATGGTTCTATGACCCTATCCTTCGGGAATAGGTCAATTGAACTTAACATTTACAAGTTGGGAAGTCAAGCCTCCGAACCCTATGCTCATGTTTGTTCTGTCGAATTAATGGATGTCGACAGCAGCGAATCTAAACAGCTTCACGATACTGATCTAGACTCTTTTCATATGTTGTTGTTTGACCCAGCGATGTATTATACACATGCAGACTCTTCTTTTGAGTTGTCCGGGTCAACATCTAACGCTTATTCTGAACTTTTCATGGAGTCTGAGTATCATCCCATTCTTTCCAATGACATTATTCTTCGGGATATCGATGAAAGCTTCGCTGATGAACTTGCAATTTTAGCAAACACGGGTGTTGAGATGAATCAACTCCACAAAGAAATTGAACCTCCACCCCTTCTACTTAACAGTCATGAGAATGCGAGTAATCCATCATCACAATCACTGTGTCGTCTCTCCAAATTGAGACGCAAACCCTTTCTTTTACACAACTTATCTTTTCCCCATTTCTTCCTGGCTCTCTACAACATGTTCTTCCACTAACCGGTGCACTACACCGATAAAATCTTCGAATGGTTGGTGTTGACTTTCGGTCTTTGCAAAGCTTGGCATTGACCAATAAATTTTGACCCCCTGTTGTGATTTTCAAATCTTAACATTGTTTAACTCAAATTTGGGGGGGGGTATATTTTTGGCTCTTGAAAATAAAAGTTGTCCTCAAAATTGTGAGCCAAAAATAAGTTTGGGGGAGATTTTCACATCCATATATTCTTTGACCCCGCTAATAAATTTTTCCTCCCAAGTTTACAGGTATCTGAGATTTAACAGATGTCAACAGTGAGGATACTGTTGTAAACAAGTTTGGAGGAGGTTTATGCTTATTTATGCATCACTTTGCATCATAATTTGCATAAGCACAAAACATATAAAAAAAATTGTAAATAAATAAGATAATAAAAGATTAGATAGTGAAAAATTACATTTAAAAGATTAGAAAAATTTAAGAAAACCTAGAAAGTTAGAAGTTTTCTTAAATGAAACTAGTAATAAGTAGTTATGAGCCGTTGTCCCAAGGGTTAGTAAGATGAAAGAAGTCACTAATCTGCGGATAAAAATAAGTCTGAAAAATAGTTTCTATTCTGGAAGCCAAACATTTGAATGTTGATACCCTACTATTCGCACTTACACACGTCTTGAAACTTGGGATAGTAGAGGATACCTTGAAATGCTTGTGTCTGAAAGCCAAAGTACGAATAAAAAAATGAAAAATAAAAAATAAAATGGTGTAGAAAAATGAACACTGGTTTTGTAAACACCAAGGCAGCAATAAAAAAATATAGCGAGGGTGCTTCATCACCTAGTGCCTTAGACCAACTGGTTTCGGAGTCACTGCTAAGCCTTAGGTGTTGCAAGACGAGGAAAATTCTAAATACGCCTAATAAGCAAGCACATGAGTAATCGGTCGGTTAGTACCTCAAGAAGTATTAACAGTCGCATGAAAAATGTGTGAGCGAATCCATCTAAATATTCACCGACTAAAAAGTACTGAGGCAGATGGACAAGAGTATGATGTCTTGAATTGAATTCTCCGAGTGTAGGGATGTCCTTTATACACACGTAGGGGTATAGATCGGTGTTTGGAAGAAAGGTAGGAATGAAGAATAAAGACGATGTTTTATTGAGGGATGATGTGATTTCTAACATTTTTTCATGACTATTAAGATAGGGCTCATGACAACTGAAAAGGTAGTGTAGTTGGAAACTCTAATTTTCAAAGTCTTTCTTTTACAATTTTTATCTTTATATGTAACTTTCACAGTCTTCCTTTTATTATAGGATTTTGTGGGTGCGATCCACTGAAAACCCTCAGGAGACAACACTCCTCCTACTATGGACACCTAGAGGTTTAACAGCTTGTTGCACGTACTCAGTGCAATCGTGTTGCCTGCGAAAGTGTGCTAGTTAGTTTTTCTTTTTTCTTATATTTTCTTCTTCTCTTGAATAAAAGATGTTTGCTCGAGACGACCAAAATTAAGTTTGGGGGAATTTGATCAGTCAAAAATATTGCATTCTTAACACGACAATTTCCTTACTCTTATCAATCATATAAGGGTGTTTATTGTAAATATAACACGGATTACGAATTCATCTGTAAAATACCAAATAACAAGTGTTATAGTTATAATCGACATTCTAGAGGGAAATTGAGTGTTTATTACCACACGCATGATTTTGTATATCTCAACACTTGTATCAAGATTGTGTGCAGGAAATCCTTTAGGTCAAAGAGCCGGAATCACAAAAGTGCCGACAAAATGCAGCAAGTCTAAGACTTAAGATCTGGCAGTAAACAAGAAAGAAATATAATATTCCAGGTATCAGAAAAGTACCCAAAAGATAACAGAAAACACCCCTGAAGATTGAAGGCAGCAAGCCCACAACATTGCTGCGGATCCGCGGCCGAGTTGGTCGATCCGCCGTGGATCCGCGGCTTACTTGACACGTCATCAACCCAAAATTCTCCAGAAGTCATCGTAATGGCCTGGCTTCCAGAAGACTCTCTTAATTAGCACGTGGCTTCTTCCAGAAGGCTCTGCATAACAAACTCACTCTAGAATATTCCTTGTAACAACCTTCCTCTAGAATATTCCCTCTAACAACCTCATTCTAGAAGGCTCTCTCTAACAACCTAGCTTTGGAGGGAAGATTCAAATGAGTGTTTATAAAAGGAGATCTAAACCTAGGGTTTGGGGGTTGTTGAATAGTTTTTTAATTAGTGGTGGAATTAGTTAGATACTTGGAGCCAAACTTCAAATTCAAGTTGAGTGACACAACTTGATACCAAAACCCTAGTCTAAATCCATTTCCAATGCCAAATCAAGATCATTTTGAGAAGAAAATCAAGCGAGCCATCATCGAGCCTTTGAAGCAACGCCGATCTTCATCCGAGCAAGAGATCCACGACGATCCGCGACTCAAGAAGACCGAAGCGAAACTAATTTCGGCGGATTTAGTTACCTCCTCAAATCTTGTAATCTTTGAGTGAATTGTACCTAATCTTCGATTAATAAAGGTGAAAATTATAAATCTTGCTTTTCTTTACATTCTTGCATATGAAAGGTTATCGATTCTTGATTCTTTCCTTTTTCATGATGTTTGAGTGAAATCTCCGCTTATAGCGGAATTGAGAGAATAGGTAGATGATGATGATGAAATTCTTGAACAATTCTTAAGTCTTATGAGTTTTGTAAACTTTAGGAAATTGAATCATCGAAAACCTAATTTGAGCGAGATCGCTTGAATGTTTTCGCTCCAAATTAGAGATCAACGATCGGTGATTTAATTTGCTAGAGGCTAGAATTTGAATGATAATCAATGAAAGGACAAGGGATGATGATGGAGAAACCTTAGTTTCTTCAATAGATCCCTAAATCTCGTTGATCGTCATCGATCTAGCAACAAATCTTCAATAGACAAGAATTTGTAATCATTAGTATTCATCATCACTATCAATTTGATCGATTCCTACAAGCTTCTTTACAAATCTTAATAATTCAAACGATTTGGAAATTTCTTGATTCTTGATTCTAGATCTTTATTTTTTTTATGTTTCTTGAAATGAAAACTCACAAATCTTGAATCAATTTTCTTGCAAATTTCTTTACTATTTTCATTTCAATTCATCTAAAACAAAATCGATCAAAACACACATCTCAGTGGACGATCCGTTCTCATTAACGAAACTACAATAGACACCGTCAATTGATTGCGGTATAAATTTCTTTGGTTGTGATCTTTTACACTTTTCAAAACACGACACGAAGATGATCAATCAACATGATATTATGTTATCTAGTTGCTCTTTATCTTAACATGTTCACTTGTTTGAGTTTACTGTCTTTTTGTTACATGTTGATAAAGCCCTTAGGATGTTAGCTTGACTACCATGACTATGATGCAGATCATACTAGTGGGGCATGTGTAGTCCATAAGCACATCCTTAACAGTTCCTAGTCAAGGGAGTATCGAGACAGGGCATCGATATTCCAGAGTAGACTAGTGTATATATTTCTTGACCCAGTATTGTGGGGATGGATGATCCTATATCCATTGGTGTTTGACATCAAAGATTGTATACATGTGCTCATTAGAGACGGAGTACACTGAACAGACTCACCGAGAACTCCTAGATGGTATTATACCTATCGTCAAATAGCAGTTCTCCGGTGACACTTGCATAGGTTAGTCTGTAGACCCGAGATCGTCATAGTGTTATGTGTGCTTCCCACTTTGCATTGATTTCCACCCTAACACGGCTCTACTGAGTCGTGAGAACAGGTGGATTTTGGGTACGGTCCCGAGACACATGGAGGCAGTGAGCGATAGGAGGGGTTTTCGTCTCTCCCGGTATTGGGAGTTGATGTTGTGCTATGCGCGATTAGCTATAACCGCAAGTCCCTGGCAAGGGCTGATCAGATTTACTGATAAGTGTTATCAGTGGTTTCTCGATTGGTTACTGGCCACACATCGGCATGACTTATCGAGTTATTGGGGTCTGACGATTCCGCCCCCAGACTCGATATGCGACATATCAGATGAATAGACCGGACTGTACGGTAAGTGTTGCTTATTGGCTCTACGGGAGTTTGAACAAGTTTGCTTGTTGATCTTCTATTCGTTCAATACCTGGGTAGCCGTTACGTCCAGCTAGTACCGCTGACGGCTTGTGGGTATCTGATATGATCATTACCTACTGCTGGCGTATTGACGAGTCTTAAGAGTCCCACATAGAGGTTTCCAAGCTCAAGCGAAACGAAGTAGGGAACATATGGAGATATGTGTGGGAGCTTGATTAACTACGAGTATATGATACCGTATTTTAATCTAGCGTTTTTTTGATATTAGTCGGGTTATATATGATATGACCGGATTATTAAATCAAGTGTTGATTTAATAATTAACTAATTACTCATTATAATTCTTTTCTTTATATATATATATATATATATATATATATATATATATAAATGTATCATGGTTGATGATACAAAGAACATGGCAATGCAAGAATCACATTAGAGAAAAGAATAAAGATTTTGATAAATATAAATGAATAGAAACAAAATAAAGAGATGAGTCATGGCTTCTATGAGGTTCTAAAAGGATCTAGTAACCATGACTCATTCTCTTGATTTGTTTTTATTCATCCATACTTATCTATTAATCTCTATCTTATCTTTAAGGCTCATTCATCTCTTGCCAAGTTCATCCTCCTCTTCTTTTCTTCTCTAGGGTTTTTCCTAGATTGAAAAGAAAAAGAAAAGGATTTTAATGAGAAACTTCCCCACTCCATCAACTTACACTAATATAGCAAATAAGTATAGGTTGTTACCTTCACTTGTTCAAAGATTAGTGAAGCAAGAGTTTGAGAGTGAGAAGCTTCATAGCGGATCATCATAGACGACGAAGACCTCAAGCAACCTCGTTCCAATTTCAAGCGGACCCGTAGAGGAGCTCTAGGACTTCTACATGGAGCAATTGAAGTGAAGGACCGGTCTACAAAGGTTGTAGCTTCCATTCACTTCGAGTTAATCCTTATTTGTTTCGTTTTAAGACCCTAATCTCTAGTTCGATTCATGTTTAGTTAACTTAGCTCTCTAGATTTTTTTAAATAGCTCACATGCTTTTGTTAAAACCCTAATAGAGGTGCTAAGATACACTTATGCCATCCGCATTCACCACGGGGCCCCGTCATTCACCGTTAGGTTACTTAACTAACGGCAGAGCGGGGGCTGGACTAGTGTAGGTGCAAAACATAAGCAACGTTTATTATATATATAATTTATATAGCCATTCGTCTCACGCAATAATAGTCATTCCAGATCACAGATCACAGCAACACAGATGAATATATTGGATATACTAGGATTTCCGTGTTTCGTTTTAGCCTAGAACGAAAAACGGATTCCATGGTCGTGATGAATAGCCAAACCCCCACTCTAGACCCCTAAGGGTGAGACAAACTACTCGCCAAATTCCCGAAGTGAAGCAACCTCCCTCAATGAAATGAGTAGGCCACTCGGCACTTCAAGAACCCGGTAGTTTGTGCACCCCTCCTTGGGTCTATTCTAGGTCCAAGAAAAAATAAATGAAATAATACAACGGTGGCTACAAGCTCAACCCGGATGTACCCCGCAAAAGAATATTACATCAATTTACAAATATACATGAATGAAAGAAAAGAACACTCTTCTCACATCCCCCGGCTATTCATTCATAACAATCCAATACTTCATATCCACAAACTACAAACAAGATACAAGATATGTGCAACCCTCACTAATCGACATATATCAATTAGTAGACATTTAGAAACATATATACGAACTTAAACGAATAAACGATGTTAAAATTCCAACTTCGAAATACTCCGTATTGCCCAAGCACAAAGATAACAGAATATGAAATCTGGGCAAAATCAAACAATACCATAAACCCTAAATCCAAGAGTAAAAAACACCACAAAAAACTCAAGACCCAACTCCATAGGAAAACCGGCTATAGCAGGAAAAACACCATTTCCGGCGGTTGAACCTTGGAATTTGTGTCTTGTTTTTCTATGGTGTTCTAGTTACAACTAAAGGAGCACTCTTCAATTATTTCAAAAAAATTTAGAGGCTCGGCAAAAATTAACAGAAACTTGGATTTTGTTTTTATCGTTTCGGAGATATTTCGGTTTCGTAATTCTAAACTTCGTCTAATCTGCTAGTTAAGGTTTGAGTAGGCTCTGATACCACTGTAAGTCGGTGTCAAACACCCTACATGGTTTGCGGGGAGGAAGAATTTACAAAAAACAATTTTAAGACAAGTAACATCAACTATGCTTCCAAGATAGTTCAGAAACCCTAACTAACAAAACACATAGAGGTTCTAAACTACTATGATAGAGTTTTATACCTCCAAGAATCTAGTCCTTCGGGTCATCTTCTCCTCTTCTTGAGCTCCTAAAAGATGTGGATCAAGCTCGGTCGTCGGCCTCCTCGTGTCGAAGATGATCCACCCGAGAGTCTATGGTTCAAGCTCCAACCTTAAGAATGGGGTAACTAAAATACCTAGTTTGCTAATCTAGGTACCTTAGGAGATGTAGAGAGTTAATTGGACTATTTTATCTCATAGAACCCTAGGATTAACAACACATGGGAGGGTTAGGGTTTGAGGAAGAAGGAGGAGATCAAAATGGAGAGAGAATGAGAAGTGTAGAATGATCAAGTGAGAGTGCAAGTGAAGAATGGCTTACTCTTTTTCTCACATCAAGCATGCATTATTTTTCACAGAAAAATATAGCCATGCTTGAATAGTAAATGCAAACCAATAAACTAAAGAATTAGCCATGCTTCAACGATGACACAAATATCTCCATTCTCCACCTCATTATCTATTTACCAATAAATAGATATAACCAAAATGAGGTGTCCCCTTCTAGAAGCATCTCTTATAAAATTACAAGAATGCCCCCACCGTATATACATACCTATATTCGTACTACAAAAAATACGAATACCAAGAGATAAAAATAATCTAATAATATAATACTAGAATCCGGCTTAATTCTAAGCCCACTAGTATTATCCGTCGGAACAACATCCGTGCAGCTAGTACATGTATGTGATCAGAACCCTGCACGTAAAACCATAGGCATCTACATCGTTTTGCCTGAACCAAGGAAACCCTCTATGTGGGACTCTAAAGACTCGACAGTACGCTGGCAGTGGGTTTAACCACAAGTCCGTCAGTGGTACTAGCTGTACGTAACGGCTACCCAGGTACCTGTCGAAAAGAAAGACGACGAGCAAACTCATACGAACCCCTACTGAGCCTATCCATGACAATCTCCGTACATTCCTGTCTTTTCGTATAAGAGTATCGCATATCAGGCATAGGGGGTGGTAAACGTCAGACCCCTAATAGTGCAATAAGTCGTATCGGTGTAAAGCCCAATACACCCTGAGAAATTACTGGTGTACCTACCAGTAAATCTCACTTGCCCTGGCCAGGGACTTTGTGTATTGGATAACCATACACAGCGTGATATCAACTCCCAATACCAGGAGAGATGAATCCCTTCTAACCCCTACTGCTTCCAAGTGCTTTGGGACTGCACCCAACTACTACCTGTTTGCACGACTCACTTGAGCCGTGGTAGGATAGTAATTTAAGTACAGTGGGAACACACTCCAGAAGAATAGTGATGTCAAGTCAACGGACTAACCTGTACTCATGTCACCGGGGAACTACTAACTGACGATGGGTATAATACTAACCAGCAGTTCCCAGCGAGTCCGCCCAGTTTAACTCATAACCCAATGAGCACATGCATACTATCTCTGGTACCGTATACCAATGGCCGCTGGACAGGCTACCTCCCTTGACGGGGATAAGAAACGTATACACTAGTCTACTCTGGAGTATCGATGCCCTATCTCGATAATCCTACGACTAGGGACAAGCTTAAGTATGTGCTTATAGACTATCCAACCCCATTAGTGTGACTGCCATCACAACGCTGGTAGTCAAGCAAAGATCCTAAGGGCTCTATCAATATGTATTAGTGATATATTAAAAGAAACATATACACATATTAAGATAAAATCAAACCAGATAGCATACTATCATATTGAGAAAAACTATTATTACATCTGTGTATATCCCAAGCTTTCAAAATGTAATATACAATCCAGTACTATACAATAATGGCCTCTAGGGCATATATCACTAACATATTGGAGTGTCAGATTTAAGTGAGAAGAAGATCAAAAAATACGCACTGTTGAGTCGATCCCGATAGCTTGAAAAAGGTACGCTTGCATTTGCAAAACTATCCGGATCTTTAGCACTGTACTTGCTCTAGAATTCCCTGCACACTTGCACAAAAATTATAAAAAATAACAAGATGGTATTTATTTGGTTTTTTATACAAAAGTTTGAAAGTTCCTAGTGCTCTTGCCGCTAACCCGTGGCTAATGCGAAATCCAAAAACAAAAATTTTCTTAGCACTAGAAACTTAAACCTAAGAATCTACTCCAAGCACTTAAACTAGAAATACAAGATAGAAATCACAGCCTTTGTAGCGTCTTCATTTGCTCCAACCGGATTGGACTCTAGCATGCTCTTAAGAGTTCGGGATCGCGCTTGCAAGCCAGTCCTCTTTTGTCGAAGATGATCCACCCGAGAGAATTGATTCAAGCTCCGGCTTCACCAAGTGAAGCAACCGACGCTCTAAGCTAGCTAGGAATGGAGAGTGGGGATGTAAGAATATTCCACTATAATTTTCTCTCAAATCTAAAACTCAAGAGAGCAAGCAAAGAAGATGGAGGAGGAGGTGAAGAAACATAGCCATGAGCAAGTGTAGAAAAGCATGAGAGAATAACTTGAAGAATAATAGAATGGCTTCGTATTTTTCATAACCATGCAAATAAAAAATCTCTCAGTATTTTGTAATAAACTAATGAAGCCCATTCCTCTCTACATTTCTTCACCCATGCTCAATATCATCTCACCATCCACCTCATTTTATGAATATTCATAAATGAATATTCACAAATGAGGTGTCCATCTTCTAGAACAAATTCCGTATAAATATGGAATACAACCCGGTATACGTATCAAAATACATATACACGTATCCGTATAAAAATACGAATAGCAAAAAGAGAAAATGAATAGTGAACAATAATACTATAATACATATATTAAATATATGTATATATAAATTATTAAATCAAAAATCCTAAGCCGCTAGTATTATCAACCATCCGATTAAAGTCCGTGTAGCCTATACACATATTTAATCTGACACCTGTATGTACCAACATACGTTATTTACATCATATCGCCTGAATTGGAAAAACCCTATGTGTCGGACTCTAAAGTCTCGACAATATGCTGGAAGTAGTGATTACTGGATACATCCATAACACAAGCACGTCAGCGGCACTAGCTGTACGTAACGGCTCCCCAGGTATTGAATGAAAGGAAGGCCGATGAGCGAACTCATCCATACTCTCACTGAGCATGTCTGTGACAATCTCCGTATAGTCTGGTCTGTTCGTCTAAGAGTATCGCATATCGGGTCTAGGGGGTGGATAAAGTCAGACCCCTAATAACGCGATATGTCGTGTCGGTGTGAAGCCTATCATCCACTGAGAAACTACTAATCAAAATCAATAAATCTTGTCTGCCTTGACCAAGGATTCCTGGTGATGGCCACCCATGCACAGCGCGACATCAACCCCCAATATTAGGAGAGACGAATCCCTGACGATCCGCTCACTGCCTCCATGTGGCTCGGGACTGTACCCAACTAAAACCTGTTTGCACGACACCTTTGAGCCATGGTAGAGTAGTAATCAAAGCACAGTGGGAACTCACACAAGACAAATGGCGATCCCAGGTCGACAGACTAACTTGTACTCATATCACCTGAGAACTGCTATCTGACAATAGGTATAATACCATCTAGCATGTTCCCGGCGAGTCCGTTCGGTGTAACTCATAACCTAATGAGCACCTGTATACTATCATTGGTGATTAACCGACACCAATGGCTATGAGACCGGACATCGCCCCTCGTCAGGGTCAAGAAGCATATACACTAGTCTACTCTGGAATATCGTTGCCCAGTCTCGATACTCTTACAACTAGGGACATTTAAGGATTTGCTTACAGACTACCCAATTCTCACAAGTGTGATCACCACAATAACCCTGGTAGTCAAGCAAGAATCTTATGGGCTCTATCAGCAAGTAATAGTGATCTGTAATACCACATAATACATATACACGATGATAGAGATGAACCGGATAGTATACTATCATCTCGAGTAAGATTGTTCTACCTGTATAGGTCCTCCTTCAATCATCATAATCGCCTGCCTACGATTACAATAATTGTCATGACGGCACTATAGCCAACAATCCCCCACTTGCACTTAAGGATAATTATTGCGGTGTTGCATACTCACAGTCCGTATGCTACTGATCACCCAACTTCTCTACTAATTAGTTTCACAAAACATGTTTGCGTAACATTCGCATTCGAGAAATAGCCTCAGTGAGTGGATCCGCTCCAATGTTTCTATGCTTATCTCTCTATATTTTAACTTCGCGGAGAATGACTATCTCCCGAAATGAGCGATACTTGCCTTAGAATTTGTCTGGATAGCTGATGGGACCATGTTCATAACGTAAACACAAAATCCAGCAAGCTTCTTAGACTGTAACCATTTGCTGATGTAATTAGCACCCATCGCCATGACCACCTCAGTATCCTGCTTGGAAACCAATCCAACACACTACACCTCAAAGGCGGGAAAACTATTAACTCTGACAGTCACTCTGTCATCCAGGTCACCTTGGAAGCCTGAAATGATAACCGCCTCCTTAAGAAGGCCGCCGTTACCATATAGCAAGAACATCTTCTTTTGTTCATAACTGCTTCCTAATGTTTCTCCGAGATTGGATTAATATGTACTTATTGCAGCTAGTGCGAAAGCAATATCTGGTGTGTGGTACTTGATATCTCATGATTGACTCAATTGTCTAAGCAAGTGATATGTCAATCATGCAAATCTCTCTTCTCATCAGTCTAAAAGGAATCTCTTTAGAGAGGGTGACTCCATAACCTGCGGGTACACTACCACGTCAGGAGTCGTCCATTCTAAAACACTTTAGAATAGTGTCAAAGTACCCAAATTAGGACACTTCCCAAATCTAGATCTAAAACCATAGATCTAATCACCAGAATCCCCGATATTTTGTCCAGATCCTATGTGGAGAAACATCTTGTGACAACAACAGTATAACCGATTGTAGTATATGAACATCACTTTCTATCAGGAGTATGTCATCCAAATACCAAGACATCACTCCCTACTACCTTCTTACTAGGTCCATCTGTTATTCTGATGAAGTCAGACTCTATGACTGTCACATCAAAAATAGATGATCTAACTCTGCTATACTTGCTTTAGTCTGTAAATAGACATAAGCTACTGGCCCACCACGCTTCCGCTGCTCCCACTGACTACATCAACCCTCTGGCAGAATCATATACACGTGCACTTCTAAAGCCAATTTAGAACGGCGTTATAGTCATCCACCTGCCAGATCTCATAGTCTAGGACAGCGGTAGTGGCAAACTTGGGTCATCAAAACCTCCATGTCACCGTCTTTGAGGAGACCGATGTACCACTTAGGTGGCTGAGGTTACCCACCAAATCTGCGGAGTGGCTAATGAATTGTCGAATCTAATTGAATCCTTAGGTTCTACTAAAAATTCAGTAACCGTCTGTGGTTCTGGAATCACTTCCAGTTCTACCATACTCCTACTAATGTTTTCTTAAAAGAATTCATTTTACTAAAATGGGTGGCGAGTCAAGAATAATATAACTATTGATCCTATAAATGGTAGAATGTTAACCCTCGTCAAAGCCCGGGATAACCCAAAAACCGCCATTACTGAAACGTGCATTGAGTTTATCCGGATTCTGGTTTTAAGCATAAGCCGGAAAATTTCATATACCTTAACATCGTTAAGATATGAATCCATTCTATATCCAATATAGAAACAAAGGCACTAATTTAATTGAAACTAGATTCAAAAATCATGCATCTGTTTCTTGTGCATATCGACTAAATGGAAGAAAGCCATGCAGCATTATTCATAAAGGAGCGCACCCACGGATGAGTAACCTGAGAGAGAAACAAGTTCTCAAATATATTACTTACGACGAAATACCTAGCATAAATATCTACACCTTCGATCACCTCCAATAATCCTGATACTTCCAACGCATGGTTCTCTATTTTATTCTTATACATATAACTTCTCAAAAATTAGATCTTGTATTTCAACGAAATGCGTGTCTAAAATCAGAGAAGTCATAAGTATATGGAATATAGTGCGAGTACTAACCCCTTGTCTTAATGGATATCGGACAATATACAATACTTTGTATAAGTCCTCTGAGTTTAATAACTCAGACCCTATGCGTCGTAGGTTGAAAACTGTGTTATGGTTAAAAAGAATTACACTCTTTATTAAATGCACTTTACCTAATCATCAACTGATAAAGGTAAATATTATAAACATAATTTCAAAAAGCTATATTTCATTTTATAAAATAAACGTACAAATATATCAGTTTGAAATTGATGCATAACAACGGATATTCAAAACCAAATATTTACCGTTAGGCAAAACCTAGGTGACTTCCTCAAATATCACCAGTTATAAAGAATTCTGATATTGAGTATCTAATCATCCAATTTCCAATGTTCTACTCTCACTCAGTATCTATAACGCCATACAGATGTGAGAATCAAGTCTGGTAAATACATACCCTGGAGTCAGAAACTAATTGGGAAAGAAGTTTTCAATTAACACCGCACAGTAAAACTAAAACATGAAAATGTTTCGAGGGGGTGGCCGGGTATTCCTAGTAATGCCACTTCCATTATCCAGATTCATGACAGTAGTCACAGTTTTCTTTTCCCTCACTTTAATCCCTTTATATGTCTTTATTTCTTACCTTCTGTACACCATACTTAGGCTAATTGTTTTTTATCTTCCCTACCTTTCGGCACCTTCCTAAGGTTTGGAAGAAGACTATCCAATAAACGTAATAGGTGTACTCTCCTAATAGTAGGAGCCCTCGCAACCTGAGAGAAGGTAAAGAGAAAGGACAACTGAATAATCCAATTCAATTTCCCTAGAACCATAATCCATTCTTGAACTGAAACAAGTTTCTTTGAGTTCGTATGTAACTATACGATGGCATACCCAAGCATTATGAATATTCGTAGTGATACAGAGTATTTTGGAGAAGGGAAAGTAGGAGTGGCCGGGATATATGTAACTTTGTCGTGAATCATGACAATCCAAAAGCCAAAGTGTGTAAGAAGGTTCGGTTGCTTGATTTATGAGTTTTAGTTTAAAGTAAGTCATGATCGCAAACCAGAGAGAGAAAATAAACACTCAGCGTGCACTCTAACCTAAATTAGATTGGTTAATCACTTTATCTAGTCAGGATGGCTCCTACTGATTCCTCGAATTCTCCTTCAAACCCTAAAAGGAGAACTAGTCAGGATCATATACACCTTACAAGTTTACTAACTGTTCAGCCAGGTCAGTGTTGTTACTCCGAAGGAGATCCCCCGTGCTTTTGCATAGACCCAATTAAATTACCCCGTTTCCGCAGAGCCGTAACCTTGTTAACACTTTCTAGACACCTAATAGATTAGCTAATTGTTAAGTGAAAATCTCCCGAGAAGTAATACCTACTCATCAGTGGGAATTGGGACCCAACTATCATTGTATGTTAACTTTGACGGAAGCTGACCAAAATTACCACACTCTAGAAGGTATACGCAAACTTGGCAAGTTTTCCTTATATTTGAAACTCCCGATATGGTTTTTTCACTATGCGCTTATGACCTTGACTTTGGTCAACAAATCATAACACGCAAGTCAAGTTCTACCCATCATTATCCAGATTAATTTAGACCCACCTGTACACACCCTTGACTTTGGCCAACAAGGGGTATGACTTTTCTAAACCAATGCATTTATCTATGCTAAGGATAAGCAACACACAGCTACCATTCACGATGCCTTGAATTTAGCCAACAAACAACGCATGAATACTATATGCTACTTATCTGAAACGACGAAGGGATACGACTGGTTTTTGGCGAAAAACCATTAACGTGATGAACATGATATCGTTGAAGGGGCCGAGTGGTTTTACAAATATATTGTAACGCAAACTTTTGCCAAAGCGGTCACTCCCTGTGAAGGGTTCTAGGCTCTTTCCTCATCGAATGAGGTGCCGGATATTCCTAACCGAATACTTTTATGTAAAGAAAAAGAATCGACTATAGTGAAGTTATTACAATGACGCAAAATTTTTCTCAAGAGGTCACTCCCTGTGAAGGAATCTAGGCTCTTGCCTCGTCGAATGAGGTGCAGGATATTCATGACCGAATACCGCTGTGCAAATTAAAAGGAAACGCATGTAATATCAGTTTTAAAAACAAAATTGATTCCCGCAACATCATTTAGGTTTGTTTTCCTTGTATTAATCAGAATTAATGCAGTCCTATCAATTAATCATATCATGCCAAAAGAAATGAAAATAAGCACTCACATATATGCCATCCGCATTCGCCACAGGGTCCCGGGTCTTCACCGTAAGGTTACGTAACTTATGGCAGGGCGGGGACAGGACTAGCGCGGATGCAAAACATATATAGTGTCTACTAGATATATATAATATATATAGCAATATTCGTCTCACACAAGATATCAAGTAACATCACAAAATCATCACAGCAGAAGCAAACACAGTATGGAAATGCGGATAATCTAGGAAAAGTACATTTCAATGGAGCTAAATTTGAAATGCAATTTTCCCGGTCATGTGGATAGCCCGTAGTATCAGACCCTAGACCCCTACGAGTGCGGCAAGACCCGCCAATCCCAGAAGCGAGGCAACCCCAATCAACGAAATGAGTGGGCCACCCAGCGATTCCAAAATCTGGTGACTTGGGCACCCCTCTGTGGGTCAATCCTATACCCCCTATGAATGCCGCGAATATCCTGCAAATTCTACAGTAAGGCATCCCAGTTTCAACGCCGTGAGATGGAGGCACGTTTCCTTCTAGAACCTGGCTACTCGAACACTCCGCCGCGGGGTAATCCTAGTGCATGTAATGAAAACCTGAATATACAACGGCAACTACGTCCGCAACCAAGACGCGCCCTAAAAAATAATACAAGCCACGACGACGGCAGTCCACATGTTGGACGCTCGTCACACAATATGAATATATATTACATCATAAAGAATTATATCTAATATTACATATACCGAGTTATCCATCATGACAAATCCAACACAACCATAGCTACTAAGCAATATCCATCACAGAACATGCAAACTTACGAGTATCAATTCCGTAACCCCATCTAATTGATACGTATAGCAATTAGAAGATGTTTTACCAAACGTTACGATACACGCAACCATCACTATGTTAGTGTATATGCCCTAGGGGCCATTATTGTATCATACTAGATTGTATATTACTTAATGGAAGCTTGGGATATTCACAGTTGTATATACAGTCTTGCTAAAAATGGTAGTATGCTACTTGGTTTGTGTCTACTTTAATATGTGCATATGTTTCTTGTAACGTATCAATTATACATATTAGTAGAGCCCATAGGTTCTTTGCTTGATTACCAGCGTTGTGATGGCAGTCACACTAGTGGGGGCTGGATAGTCTATAAGCAACATCCTATACATGTCCCTAGTCATAGGATTATCGAGACAGGGCATCGATATTCCAGAGTAGACTGGTGTGTATGCTTCTCATCCCAGTTGGGGAGATGGTCTGTCCCATAGCCATCAGTACGTCGTACTGGAGATAGTATACAGGTGCTCGTTAGGTTACGGGTACACGGGACAGGACTCGCAGGGGAACTGATTGGTTGGTATTATACCCGTCGTCAGTTAACAGTTCCCAGATGACATGAGTACAGCATAGTCCGCAGACTTAACACTGCTACTTCGCCTCGAGTGTGTCCCACTGTTCTTAGATTTCTACCCTACCACGGCTCAAAGGAGTCGTGCAAACAGGTAGCAGTTGGGTGCAGTCCCGAGCACTTGGAGGCAGTAGTGGTTAGATAGGATTCGTCTCTCCCGGTATTAGGAGATGATATCGCGCTGTGTCAGAGAGCCATTACGCAAAGTCCCTGGCCAGGGCAAGCGAGATATACTGGTAGGTTCCAGTAGCTTCTCAGGGTGTAATGGGCTTCGCTCCGACACGACTTACACAGCTTTTAGGGGACCGACGCTTGCCGCCCCCTAGGCTTGATATGCGATAGTCTTAGACGAACAGACCGGACTGTACGGAGATTGTCACATCAGGCTCAGTGGGAGTTCGGATGATTTTCCTCATCGGCCTTTTTATCGACATCTACCTGGGGACCGTTACGTACAGCTAGTGCCGCTTGCGGTCTGTGGTTAAACCCACTGCCACCGTAGTGTCGAGTCTTTAGAGTCCCACACAGAGAGTTTCCCTGCTCCAGGCGAAACGATATAGAGGTCGTATGGTATTACGACAAGGGTTACACGTACGACTTTTCGGACAGTTTTTACTAGCCGGCTTTGGTTTAAGCCAGATTCTAGTATCGGGTTATTAGATTTATACAGTCTAAAGTTTTTCCGTGTTTTCACGGATTGGAGGGGCATTCTCATAATTTGTCGGGAAACTTCTAGAAGAGTGGTGACTAAGGGGTTAAGGTGGCATTGCATTAAATGAGATTAGTGACTCATTTGTGTGATTCATCCAAGTCATTAATGCATTATAAATGCTTAATGACTCATTGTGATGAATCACACATAGATATTTATGAAGCATGGTTGTTAATTCGATTATTTGATTTTTGGATAAATAATAATGCTTCATATATATTATGATAAGTTCAATATCTCATCTTCACCTTCTCTCTCCTCAAGCTCACTCTCTCTTCAAACCCTAACCCTAGCCTTTCATGTGTTGAGATCAAGGGTTAGCTAGACTAATACTTCCATAACCTCACTCTATATCCCCTAGGTAGCTTAGATTAGCACTTTAAGCAACCTAGTTATCTCAAGTTTGAGATTAAGCTTGGCGTAGGAGCTTTCGGGTGGATCGTCTTTGATTCGAGGAGGCCGTTGAGATGCCGATGTTCCAAGGAGCCTACGAGGAGTGGAGGACCGTGATGAAGACCCGAAGGACTAGTATCATGAGGTATAACTTCGTATCCGAGTAGTTAAACCTCTAGTAGATAGTTAGCAATGGTTTAGAAACGATTCATGCGCTCAAGTCCGTGTTACGAAACTTTGATAATCGTTTTTCATATATTCTGCCTCCCCGCAATTTCGTGGGGTGCGTGACATGGACTTACAGTGGTATCAGAGCCAACTAAACCATTACTAGCTTGTTAGCAACTGATTAGAAGTTCGATCGACGGGAAACACGAAAACAAAAAACCGAAAACCCTAAGTTTCTGTTAATTTTAAACGTGTCTGAAAAAATATTTGACATACCTTAAAATTCACAGCAGGGAAAATAATGAATACTGTGATAATACGAGCAAGTGAATCGGTAAAACGGCCGCGGATCCGCGGCAATAGAGTGCTTATGCCGCGGATCCGCCGCCGAGTCAACGCTGCGTTGACTCGGAGTTTCACAGTAATTCATAATTTTTTGTTTTTTGTCTTCCTGTATGTTCTGTTTCTACCCAGGTTAGTTCAGTACAGGTTTGCTTTTGGGGTAGACACGGAATATGGTATTCGATCGATGTTCTAAGATATTTGCTAATTGTGTTTTTATCTGTAATGTTTAATGTGTTCGTAAACCTCCCCTAACTGCTAGTATGTCGGTTGGCAGGGGGTTGCACATTTCTGAAATGTTTACTGTTTGTGTATATGAACTGTGTTGGACTGTTGTGATGATTAGCCGGGGTTTGAGATGTGTTTAATATTCATTCATTCAATGTAAATGTAATTTGATGCAATATTCTTTTGCGGGGCACATCTAGGTTGCGGTTGTAGCCACCGTTGTATTATTATTTCTTTTTACTGTTTTTGCTCTTAGGATAGACCCAAGTGGGGTACACAAACTACCGGGTACGTCGAAGAGTTTAGTGGCCTACTCACGTTGTTGAGAGAGACCGCTTCACTTCGGGTACTTGGCGGGTAGTTTGCCGTACCCGTAGGGGTCTGGGGTGGGGTAAATGGCTATTCATCACAACTATGTAATCCGTCTTTTATTGCAGGCTCAAAGCAAATGCGGATTGCTAGCATATCCAATAAAGTTCATCTGTGATCTGGAATGCTTATTATTGCGTCCGACGAATGTACAATATCTATATATGATAGCTATTAGACGTCACTTATGTTTTACACCCGCGCTAGCCCAGCCCCCGCTCTGTCGTTAGTTAAGTAACCTAACGGGTGATGACGGGACCCAGTGGCGAATGCGGATGGCTTAAGAGGACGTAGTATTTTCGTTGTTTTCTGCAATGATAGGATAAATGATGGGTCGCATTATTATAATGCAAAGAAAATAAACCAAAGTTGTATCGTTGGAACGAATTTAAAAGAAACCACTCGGTTATTTTAAAAGATCAGAATTTTTAATTGCGGAGCTTTAACCACTCCTTTTAAAAAGTATCAGGTTCCTTCGATTATATCAAGTTCACTACGATCACAGTTTTGCCAAAACCATTCGTAGCCCTCCGTCATTTCATATAGATAGTCAATAGTATTCATGCTGTGTTTGTTGACTAAAGTCAAGGCACAGTGTTTGGTAGCTGTTGGATATTTATATGCAGCATTGGTAGATGCGTTGGTTTAGGACAGTCGTATTACCTTGTTGACTAAAGTCAAGGGTATGTACGGGTGGGTTCAAATTAACCTGGATAATGACGGGTAGAACTTGACATGTGACTTATGATTTGTTGACTAAAGTCAAGGTCATAAGAGCATGGGGCAAAAATCCACATCGGGAATTTCTAAAGAAACTGAAATTTGCAGAGAGAGCATACCATTTTGGAGTTTGATGAATGTTGGTAGGATTCCTTCAACATTATCATACGATGATATTTTGGATCCCGATCCTACTGTAAGTACATGCTACTTATCTGGAGATTCGTCACTTAACGATCAATGCTATAAACCAAGTAAGTGCCAAGAAAGGTGTCAGCGGGATTACGCCCCCAGAGAAAAGAGGTTATTTAATTAAGGAACTTCATGAAAGCGTTGGAAAACCTCCCTCGAAGTATCGACACTGGCCTGGCTGAACGGTTAAGCAAGTATTGTACGGTGAGAATTGTCCAGGCTAATTCTTCTTTTATGGTTTGAGGAAGGATTCGAGAAACAGTGGGAGCCATCCTGTTTAGATAAACTTAAAACCAATCTAAACTTGCAACAGCATCCTGCTAAAATGTTTTCTTCTCTCTCTCTTAATTGCAGCGACCTTGTGACCACACATAGGTTACATCTAGATAACAAATTGACTGAATCTGACTTATATGACTGGCAAAGGTCTGTCCAGATGTCCATTGGCTATGACAAGCTGGACCACCCTATTACTACTCAAGATCCCACCGTCCCAGGTCCAGTTTCCACTGTCGCGGATATGGATATCCGTCAGACAAGGGAAAAAGATAAAGCGAAAGCTAAGTGCCTCGTGTTAGCTTCAGTTGATGGTGTATACCAGAAGCAGCACGAGAAGATGGACTTAGTTTCCATCTTTCTCCATAATAAAGATTTATATGGAGAGCAATCTCATGTCACTAGATATGAAACCTCGAACGAATTAATTCAAGCGAGGTTAGCTGACGGGTCATCTGTAGAGGACAACGTCCTTACAATGACTAGCTGTATTGATGAGCTCCAGGACCTGGAGACCGCGTTGGGAAACGAGTCAAATACTGACTTGATTCTACAGTCTCTGCCTCCTACCCTGAAGGAAACCAGGGAAGGAGAAGGAAAGAGAAAGGCAAAAGTTTCGGGACTGGATATAGTAAAAGAGGGACGTTCCTATTGTTACAAGAATGAACATTGGCAGAATGATTGCAGGGCTTTAGAAGCCAGTAACCAGAATGCGAGGCATGTTGTGGCTTCAGCCTCAAGTGTGTTTGTTATTGAGAACTGTATGTCAGTTAACCCTACTTCCTGGGTATTGGATACCGGGTCAGGAACTCACATCTGTAATTCATTACAGACTCTGAGAAACCGTAGGGTTATCGGGATAGGTGATATGACCCTTACGGTTGCTAACGGAATGAGCATGAACGCTGAATCCGTAGGGGAATATCACTTGGACTAACAACTGGGCAGATATTGATTCTGCGTAACTGTTTTTATATTCCAGGTACGACTTGTAATATCATATCTGTATCCTTACTATCTAAGGAAGGATATGATTTTACTTTTATAAGAGATGTGGTTCACATCCACCTAAATCAAGCAATGATTCAGTCAGGTACATTAGAAAATGGAATATACGTATTAAATCAAGCTCAGATTTTCAGTGTCCAGAACACATTTTAAAGAAAATCTCCGGAAACAAATCAGGCTTTCTTATGGCATTGTAGACTAGGTCACGTCAATGAGAGAAGTTTGATTAAGTTACATGGAGAAGGATATTTGAATCCGTTCGAATACCAATCTTATGCTACTTGTGAATCTTGTCTCATGGGAAAGATGATAAAAACTCCGTTTACTGGACACGGAGTAAGAGCAAGCGAGCTTTTGGGACTCGTACACAGTGACGTGTGCGGTCCAATGTCTACACATGCGCGAGGTGGTTATTCCTACTTCATTACTTTTACGGATGATTTCTCTAGGTATGGATATATCTTCTTAATGAAGCATAAATCCGAGGCCTTTGAGAAATTCCAAGAATACAAGAATGAAGTGGAAAAACAAACCGGCAAAAGTATCAAGACACTGAGATCTGATCGAGGTGGTGAATACTTAAGTGCCGAGTTCCTAGGTTACTTAAAAGAGAATGGAATTCTCTCTCAGCATACTCCTCCATACACACCACAACATAACGGTGTATCGGAGAGACGGAACCGAACCCTATTGGATATGGTACGTTCCATGATGAGTAACGCTGAGTTGCCGCAATCATTCTGGGGATATGCACTAGAATCAGCTGCATATCTTTTGAACCGAGTTCCAACCTGACTGTGCCTACCACACCATATCAGATGTGGAGTGGGAAGAAACCCTGTCTTAAGTATCTTAAGACATGGGGATGTCCAGCTTTTGTAAAGAAGCAGCATGCGGACAAGCTCGAGGCACGCTCAGTACAGTGTAAGTTTGTGGGATATCCAAAGAACTCCATGGGATATTGTTTCTATTACGCAGAGGAACAAAAGGTCTTTGTTTCTCAACATGCCCGCTTCTTGGAAACTGAGTTTTTAGAAAATCAGAAGAGTGGGAGCGCAATAGAACTGGAAGAAATTCCAGAACCACAAGCTATTACTGAAACCTTGGTAGAACGAGAAGGTTCAGGAGAACAAGATGTAGGGTTCCTAGGCACTCTCAAGAGGTCTCACAAGGCATCAACCATGCCAATTTCTAAAAATACGGTGCCGAGAAACCCTAGACTAGATCGTTGGCTAGATGTTTAGGCGATAAAATGAAACTAGTTTACAGCTAAACTAAAAGAACGGATATACAACCTTTGTAGATCCGGTCTTCCACCTCCACGGCTCCGTGATGAAGTCCTCTCCGCTGTCCATATCAAGTCCCAGGCTCTAGAGTCGGCTTCATCGGAGAAAGAGCGGGCTAGGTCATCGACAACGTGCCGAAGATGATCTACGTCGAGGCATCGCTAGATCAAGCTCCAACTTCACCAAGTCAAGAAAACTTGTGAAGGAAACACACTCTACTACTTGGCAAGAGGTAGAGGATGAAGAAATAGGAAGTGGGTTCACTTTAAAATTGGATTTCTCACTCATTTTCATCAATCACCATTGATGAAGTGAAGGTTTCTTCATTGAAGAAGATGATGATGATTATGATAAGTTAATAAAAATAGAAAAGAAATATAATACTTATCATAACTTTAACCATGGTAAAGTGTAGAGAATTAACTTTAGTTAGGTGGAATGGTTAGGGTTAGAGAAGAAGACAAGAATGGTTGCTTTGGTCAAAGTTGCATGAAGCTTGAAGAAGCTTCTAAGAAAGCAACCATTTGTTTTCTTTTCTCATTCTTTTCATCCAAAAAGAAATAGATAAATGAATGAATAAATAAATAAGCAAATAACAAACCCTAAACATTTCATTAACCAAGGTTTAATTCTTTATACTTAACCAATTTTACATGCACCATCAAACATGATACAAGCATGTGCACAAAATCATATCATATATATAATGCGCACATCCGAGCGAGAAAATTCATTTAAAGTGAACCGATACTAGTTAATGCAAAGTAATATATCAAGTATATAATTATGCATTAAATCATTAAATCAACACTTGATTTAACGATCCGGTCATATCGCATATAACCGACTAATATCCAATGTATCGATTTATCGAATCAATCTTCGATTCGATAACTAGGTTATATCGCATACAACCATTCGACACATTGTTCGTGAGAATGAAATACCGTATCACATACACGCATTATTCTCGGTCCCGCACATATCTCATATGCGCTCCTATTTCGTTTCGCTTGAGCCAGGAAACCTCTGTGTAGGACTCTAAAGACTCGTCAATACGCCGGCAGCAGGTGATGATCATATCAAGCACCCACAAGCCGCAAGCGGTCTGCTAAACGTAACGGCCACCCGGGTATTGAGCGATCAGAAGATCGACGAGCAAGCCCGCTCACACTCCAGTGAATCCAACCAGTAACACTACCGTACAGTCCGGTCTGATCGTCTGATATGTCGCATATCTCGCCTAGGGGTGGTAAACGTCAGACCCCAATAGCTCGATAAGTCGTGTCGATATGAGGTCTATAACAATTCGAGAAACTACTGGTAACACTTACCAGTAAATCTCAGCAACCCTGGCCAGGGATTTCCTGTTATAGCCAATCGAACACAGCGCAACATCAACTCCCTATACCGGGAGAGACGAATCCCCTCCTATCGCTCATTGCCTCCATGTGATTCGGGACTGTACCCAAAAACCACCGTTTTGCACGCCCTCTTGGACGTGGTAAGATGGAAATCAAAGCACAGTGGGAACCACACAAGACTCTATGACGATCTCGGGTCAACAGACTACTCTGTACCAGTGTCACCAGAGAACTGCCATCTGACGTAAGGTATAATACCATCTGGGAGTTCTCGGCGAGTCCGTCCAGTGTACCCAGTCTCCACTGAGCACCCGTATATCATCTCTGATGTCAAACACCAATGGATATGGGATCATCCATCGCCCATCTATATGGGTCGAGAAGGTACACGCTAGTCTACTCTGGTATATCGATGCCCCGTCTCGATACACCCACGACTAGGGACTTTGAAGGATGTACTTATGGACTACCATGTCCCCACTAGTATGATCCGCATCATAGTCCAGGTAGTCAAGTACAGATCCTAAGGGCTTTACCAACATGTAACAGGGAGACAATCAGTGTACACGTTAAGGTAAAGATTAACCAGATAGCATACTATCATGTCGAGCAAGAAAGTCCTCCCTATATATGTCCCAGCATCCACTACAATATACATCCTATGTATAGTAATGGCCTCTAGGGCATACTTATAACTAACAATCTCCCACTTGCACTAGGGCCATCTGATAGCAGTGGTTGCAGTATCTCATACTCAACCATCCCATAAAAGTCTCTCTCTGGGAACAGGCCTTTGTGAGTGGATCCGCTGTGTTGTCCTCTGAGTCTACTCTCCTAACCTCGATCTCCCTGGAGATCAACCATCTCCATGATCAGGTGACACTGCCTTAGAATATGTCTGGATCACTGATGGGACGGACGTTCCTTGGCATAAGCCACAACTCCATTGTCTCACAATGGTTGGAACGTAGTTTATCTCATGAACCATTATACACCCAAACATCCTCCTTGGTAGCATCTTAAGTAGCGATGTATCCATCCTTTATCGTCTAGTATGCCACGGTATCTAGCTTGGAACTCTTCCAACATACCGTCCCTTTTACTGAGGGTAAAGACAATGCCTGTGACTGACATTCAGTCGTCTTTATCATCCTGGAACCATTCCAGTGATTCTCCCCAGGGTCGATTGATACCTTCTCACTACAACCAGTGAGAATCCTAACATCCATTTAGATCTATCTCATAGATCCAAAACCTAGGATTTAGTAGGTATCATTTTGATCCTATTTGGAGAATCATTGTGATAAGCGGAGATTGATTGAGCGTAGCATAGGAAACTCCTTTCCTATCAAGAGTATGTCATCCACGTACTCTACGAGGATCGTCACCATACTCCCTACTACCTTTTTGTTTATACAAGGTTCATCTACCATTTGATGATGTCAACTTCTTTGACTAATTCTTCAAAACAGACGTTCCAACTCCGCGATGCCTGCTTTATCCTATAAAACATCTTGCACACGTTTCCGCTGCTCCCACTGTCTACGAGGCCCTCTGGCTGTGTACTTATAGACGTTCTCTTCTAAAACATCATTTAGAAAAGCAGTCATGGCACCCAACCGCCAGATATTGTAGTCATGGTATGTAGCCGTGGCAAGTAGGATCTGGATGGACTTAAGCATAGCTACTTGAAAAGGTTTCATCATTATCCACGCCTGGTCGATGACGAAAAGCTTTAACAAGTCTAGCTTTGAAAGTCTCAACTTTTCCATCTACACCAAGTAATCGTCTCAAGATATACTTGCTCCTGATGGGGATTTAACCCTTCAGATATAGCAACCAAAGTCCATACTTTGTTGGTGCATAAGGATTCCATCTCAGATCGCTAAGCATCCAGCCATTCTTACAGAGTCTCACTCCTGATGGCCAGTTCGAAACTAGTTGGGTCATCATCTCATGATGCAGTCCTCGCTCCCACTGTCATAGAGAAACCGAAGTATCTCTCAGGTGGGTGAGGAACCCTACTAGATCGTCGGAGAGGCTGAGGTTCGTTGGTAACTATTGAATCATTTGGTTTTACCAAATCATCTGCTGTAGTTTGTATAGCTGGAACCTTTCCAGTTCTACATAACAGACCTTGCCTCGAGTTTGTCCGGATTTTGCTTTTAGACATAGGCCGGACAACCCCAAATCTTAACTAGCTTAAGACATGGGCTCTTCCCATACCATATCTCATATGGAGCGGTAAGCAACTGATTTGATTTGAACCCTATTCAATAGGTATGCAGCTTCTCAAGTGCATAACTCCCAAAAAGGAAATAGGTAACTCAGTAGTACTCATCATAGAGCACACCTTATCATATAGGGTGTGATCGCTCCGCCCCGATATACCATCGTGCTATGGTGTATACGGAGGAGTAATGCTGAGAGAGAATCTCATTCTCCTTTAGAAAAGTCCAAGAATTTCGTGCCCAAGTATTCTCCTCCTTGATCTCATCAAAGGACATAATACTTGTATCCTTATTGGTTCTCTACTTCTAACTTATATTCTGTGAATATCTCAAAAGGTTCTGACTTGTGTTTCAACAGGAACATATGTCTGAATCTAAAGAGATCATCAGAGAATGTAATGAAGTATAAAGAATCAGTCCTGGCATGTGTAGACAGGGGACCTACATACATCAACATGTATCATCCCAAGAGTTCACTAACTCTTTCTCTGTTTCCATTAAACGGAGCTGTGGTCATCTTATCTTTGTGACATGACTGGCGAGTTTCACAAGATGTAAGTTCAAACTAATTTAAATATGCATCTTTATGTAACTCTAGCTAGTCGGGGCGCATTGATATGACCTAGTCTATAATACCTCAAGAAGGATTCGTTCATTTCTGAACTCTTCCTCTTGTGTGTGTTCCATATACTAAGAACTGTAGTTTGATTTAGAACATCAATGATTTTAGATAACGTGCCTAAACCGATCAACTTTTGATATAGGAAATGTTCAAACCATTATCCAACAATACAGAATTATATCCTTTCTTTACTAATAAAGAGATAGATATGATTTTGTATATCAGGTTCGGTATCTAATAACATTCGTTCAGAATCAATGTATTTGGAATACAGGGTGACAGTGACCAACAGACTTGGCTGCAACACTTGCCCCATTTTCTGCCTCATGAAACTTATCACCCGTTCTCAGTTCTCTACCTTTCTGTAGCCCTATGTAACAGATTACATATCTGGGATCCTGATCCGGTATCATATACCCAGGATGCGGAGGATACTGAGAAACAGTTCTGTATAATGAACACACCCGAAGATGATGCATCAGCATGCACTCTCTTCGTTTGGGCGGCACGGGAAATCTGGTATTCCCCAATTTTCTGCTCTGTCTTATAACAATTATAAGTTGGAGCGGGACCAACGTTCCCCAGCTCAGCATAACAAGCGGGTTCGGTCAATATTCCGTATTATTATCTTGATTAAGGCGTGATATGGTCGCTACCAGGAGAGAGAGAGAAGAAAACACTCAGCGTGCGCTCTTGCAAGAATAGATTGGTTATTATTTTATCTAATCAGGATGACTCCCACTGCTTTTTATCAAATCTTCCTTCAAACCCGAAAAGGAAAGACTAGCCGGGATTAATTACACACTACAAGTTCGCCAATCTTTCAGCCAGGCCAGTGTCGGTACTTTGAGGGAGGTCCCCCATGCTTTCGCACGAACCTAATTAATGTAAACCTCGTTTTCCCAGAGGCGTAACCCCGTTGACACCTTTCTAGACACCTACTTGATCGGCTAATTGTAATGTGTAAAACTCTCCCAGGAGTAATTCTTACTCGCAGCGGGTATCGGGATCCAACTATCTCATAGAAGGTATGCAATCTCATTGCAAATTTCAACACTTGAAATTCCCGATAATATTTTGCCCCTAGCAGCTATATGACCTTAACATAGTCAACAAATCATAAGTGCTAGTCAAGTTCAACCCGTCATTTCCCGATTGAATTAAACCCACCCGCACGACCCTTAACATAGTCAACAAAGTCGCACGACTACCCTAATCCAATCACATCATATGCTTATGCAGATAAGCACTAATTAGCTACCGCACACTACGCCTTAACATAGTCAACAAACGTAGCACGAATACTAACTAGTACTTATCTGAAATGACGGAGGGCTACGACAGGTTTTTCTGAAAACCTATTGCGTAATGAACTTGATATCGTTGTAGGATCGAATGAATTTTGAAATGGAGTGTTTTTGAGGCTTTTCTAGTTTTGCTAAAGGAGTCAGTCCCGGTGAAGGGATCGTTGGTCCTTTCCTCGTCGAATGAGGTGCGGGATATATCATATATATCACTGTGCAAAGCAGAACTCTTAAAAGCAATCAAAAGACAAACCGAGTGTGTAGCATCTGCCAGTTATTGCTAAAGGAGTCACTCCCGGTGAAGGGATCTCGGTCCTTTCCTCATCGAATAAGGTGCAGGATATATCACATATACCTCTGTGCAAAGCAAGAACTGTAGCTACCTGTTTTATTTTGAAATTCGATTCTACAACATCTTAGGTTTCTTTTATTTCATTAATCACATTAATGAAGTCCCATCATTTAAATTACCTAAACATCACAAATAAATACGACGTACACTTATGCCATCCGCATTCGCCTCGATGTCCCCTCGTGCACCGTTAGGTTAGGTAACTAACGGCAGAGCGGGGCAGGGCTAGCGCGGGTGTAAAACATAAGTAACGCCTATATAATATATCATATATACTATATACAGTATCTATCACAGAACATCACATGATCACATCACAGATATCGCAGCAGAAGAATCATTTGAAATATTGGATATACTAGGACGTCCGTGTTTTCAATACGAGCCAGTATAAAACACGGATTCCACGGTCGTGATGAATAGCCAAACCCACACCCCTAGACCCCTACGAGAGCGGCAAGCAACCCTACCAATTCTAGAGTTAGGAGACCCCGACTCGACTCCTCGAGTTGGTCTCCCACTGGACTCCAGAACCCGGTTACTTGTGCTCCCCTCCTTGGGTCTATCTTAGTGCGGAAAAGTAAATAATATACAAACGGTGACATCTTCCGCAACCTGGAAGTGCCCCAACAAAAGAATATTACATACAAGTTTTTACATGAATGAAAATGAAAAAACACTCATCTCACATAAAAACCCCCGGCTATTCAAACACGACGATCCAATATAACATATCCAGCAACACATAACATCACATGTCATCAACGTAAGTAAATATGCGCATCCCAATTGTCGTTGACATATAGCAACGAAACCGGCGATATCACATATTACACTTACGGTCACAGAAAAGAAAGTGTAAAACTACAACAGTTGGAATCCGCAACCTCCTCAGACATCGCATGCCTGACCAAATGAATTCCTTAGACATCGCATGCCTAACAATTATAAACCCCGCATTTTAGTCTCAAAATCGAAAACACTTTTCAATATCAAGTCGGGCAATTCAACAAGATTCCCGACATCCTAATCGAATACTCGTCGCAAACTTCAGTAGGCGGCCGCACCCCCGACGCCGTCGACGAAGTGCACCAAGGCGGAACACCGCTACCGCGAGCACCCGAACGGATGCTTTCGGCGACGGGGTTCTCCTACAGTTACTTGGTCGGGGCTATGGAGTGAGGCTGTCTATTAAGTTTACCCGGCGAGTATCCGCGTACGCTACGTGATTGCGACGGACTTTTGATCACATCAAAATTCCGTGGCAACCGATCAAGTGAGACTAAACTGCTATGTTTATAACATTCATTTAGTTATCACATAACTATTGTGAATTCCAATTGTTGTATTACATTCCAGATAAATAGAAAATGTTAAACTTTTCGATCGAACATTCAAACACCCAAGTTTTCCCGATACTGATCAACGCATGAAACAAGTCTAAAAACATTCAGTTCGTGCCTCAGTACCAACGGTCCAGCCGTAGAAGGGTCAAGCCAACGCCTCACATGTGGCACGCCGTACTGCCCCAAACCCTAAGGTTCAAAGGGCAGTTCAAGACGGTCACATAATCGAGTTAAGGTTTGTTGTCTTCTAGAGGGACCATCGCATTACTTCCACTACTTAGAACGTCTTTAAACTTCGGAAAAATCCAACACTTGGAAATTTCCCGACAGGGGAAAAATTGGGTATTAATATCCGGTCGAACTTTTTAACATATTCTAATATTTATCCGGAAAGCCACTTAGACAAAATCTGATACTCCGATCAAAACACCGAATCCCCAAATCAACCCAGAAAATAAAACTCTGGAATAAATATTAAAATATTCCCAGGAAAACCAGCACTGACTATTATTGATTATGGTGCAAATTTCGATGAGCAATACGACAAAATGGCCGCGGATCCGCCGCACAAGCCATGCTCGTGCCGCGGATCCACGGCGTAATGATGGAATTAGGTCATCAAAATTCACCGTAACTCTTAGATATCCCTGCTGATTTTTCTGCATATTTTTAATGTTGAAAAATCCCAGATTTTAGAAAAAGGACAGAGAGCATGTTTGGAATTGGGTTTCGGGTTCGTTCGGACTTCAAATTGCGTCTAGACTTCGCCTAAGACTCTAGCTAGGCTCTGATACCACTGTAGGGTTCCTAGGCACTCTCAAGAGGTCTCACAAGGCATCAACCATGCCAATTTCTAAAAATACGGTGCCGAGAAACCCTAGACTAGATCGTTGGCTAGATGTTTAGGCGATAAAATGAAACTAGTTTACAGCTAAACTAAAAGAACGGATATACAACCTTTGTAGATCCGGTCTTCCACCTCCACGGCTCCGTGATGAAGTCCTCTCCGCTGTTCATATCAAGTCCCGGGCTCTAGAGTCGGCTTCATCGGAGAAAGAGCGGGCTAGGTCATCGGCGACGTGCCGAAGATGATCTACGTCGAGGCATCGCTAGATCAAGCTCCAACTTCACCAAGTCAAGAAAACTTGTGAAGGAAACACACTCTACTACTTGGCAAGAGGTAGAGGATGAAGAAATAGGAAGTGGGTTCACTTTAGAATTGGATTTCTCACTCATTTTCATCAATCACCATTGATGAAGTGAAGGTTTCTTCATTGAAGAAGATGATGATGATTATGATAAGTTAATAAAAATAGAAAAGAAATATAATACTTATCATAACTTTAACCATGGTAAAGTGTAGAGAATTAACTTTAGTTAGGTGGAATGGTTAGGGTTAGAGAAGAAGACAAGAATGGCTGCTTTGGTCAAAGTTGCATGAAGCTTGAAGAAGCTTCTAAGAAAGCAACCATTTGTTTTCTTTTCTCATTCTTTTCATCCAAAAAGAAATAGATAAATGAATGAATAAATAAATAAGCAAATAATAAACCCTAACCATTTCATTAACCAAGGTTTAATTCTTTATACTTAACCAATTTTACATGCACCATCAAACATGATACAAGCATGTGCACAAAATCATATCATATATATAATGCGCACATCCGAGCGAGAAAATCCATTTAAAGTGAACCGATACTAGTTAATGCAAAGTAATATATCAAGTATATAATTATGCATTAAATCATTAAATCAACACTTGATTTAACGATCCGGTCATATCGCATATAACCGACTAATATCCAATGTATCGATTTATCGAATCAATCTTCGATTCGATAACTAGGTTATATCGCATACAACCATTCGACACATTGTTCGCGAGAATGAAATACCGTATCACATACACGCATTATTCTCGGTCCCGCACATATCTCATATGCGCTCCTATTTCGTTTCGCTTGAGCCAGGAAACCTCTGTGTAGGACTCTAAAGACTCGTCAATACGCCGGCAGCAGGTGATGATCATATCAAGCACCCACAAGCCGCAAGCGGTCTGCTAAACGTAACGGCCACCCGGGTATTGAGCGATCAGAAGATCGACGAGCAAACCCGCTCACACTCCAGTGAATCCAACCAGTAACACTACCGTACAGTCCGGTCTGATCGTCTGATATGTCGCATATCTCGCCTAGGGGTGGTAAACGTCAGACCCCAATAGCTCGATAAGTCGTGTCAATATGAGGTCTATAACAATTCGAGAAACTACTGGTAACACTTACCAGTAAATCTCAGCAACCCTGGCCAGGGATTTCCTGTTATAGCCAATCGAACACAGCGCAACATCAACTCCCTATACCGGGAGAGACGAATCCCCTCCTATCGCTCATTGCCTCCATGTGATTCGGGACTGTACCCAAAAACCACCGTTTTGCACGCCCTTTTGGACGAGGTAAGATGGAAATCAAAGCACAGTGGGAACCACACAAGACTCTATAACGATCTCGGGTCAACAGACTACTCTGTACCAGTGTCACCAGAGAACTGCCATCTGACGTAAGGTATAATACTATCTGGGAGTTCTCGGCGAGTCCGTCCAGTGTACCCAGTCTCCACTGTGCACCCGTATATCATCTCTGATGTCAAACACCAATGGATATGGGATCATCCATCGCACATCTATATGGGTCGAGAAGGTACACGCTAGTCTACTCTGGTATATCGATGCCCCGTCTCGATACACCCACGACTAGGGACTTTGAAGGATGTACTTATGGACTACCATGTCCCCACTAGTATGATCTGCATCATAGTCCAGGTAGTCAAGTACAGATCCTAAGGGCTTTACCAACATGTAACAGGGAGACAATCAGTGTACACGTTAAGGTAAAGATTAACCAGATAGCATACTATCATGTCGAGTAAGAAAGTCCTCCCTATATATGCCCCAGCATCCACTACAATATACATCCTATGTATAGTAATGGCCTCTAGGGCATACATATAACTAACACAAGACATCCCGACGCCACTCCGCAGGAGTAGTAGGCAATCTCATCCGCCCGAGAGATACTACGGTTTTCTCATAGACGGGGATAGAGAGGATTGCACTATTGATTATGATGAGCCTACTAGCTTCCAGCAAGCCATTCAGAGCGGTGACTCAGTAAAATGGCTGGATGTAATGCGGACCAAAATGGAGTCCATGTACACTAACAAAGTATGGACTTTGGACATTGCTCCAGATGGGGTAAAACCCGTAGGATGCAAATGGATCTTCAAAAAGAAGATTGGTGTAGATAGACAGGTTGAAACCTATAAGGCTAGACTTGTTGCAAAGGGTTTCCGTCAAAGACCTGGTTTGGACTATGACGAAACCTTTTCTCCAGTAGCTATGCTTAAATCTATTCAGGTCCTTCTTGCCATTGCTGCCTTCCACGATTATGAGATCTGGCAGATGGACGTAAAGACGGCCTTTCTAAATGGTAATTTGGAAGAAAGCGTCTATATGGATCAGCCAGAGGGATTCATTCAGAGTGGAAGCAGCGGTAAAGTATGCAAGCTGCTTAAGTCCATTTATGGACTAAAGCAGGAATCGCGGAGTTGGAACATCTGTTTTGATGATGTTGTCAAAGAATTTGACTTTATAAAAAATCCAGATGAACCATGCATATACAGTAAGATTGTTGGGAGAGCTGTAGTATTCCTCGTCTTGTACGTGGACGCCATTCTCCTAATAGGAAATGATATTCCGATGTTACAGTCAGTCAAAAGATTCTTGTCACATAAATTCTCCATGAAAGACCTAGGTGATGCCGCCTACATTCTGGGAATCCGGATCTATCGTGATAGATCAAAGAGGATGTTGGGGCTTTCACAGTTCAGGTACATAGAGACCATAGTGAAGAGATTCAGTATGGATGATTCTAAGCGCGGTAACCTACCGGCTTGTCACGGAATCACCCTCTCCAAAGAGATGTCTCCCAAGACTGATTTGGAAAGGGATCGCATGTCGATTATACCCTACGCTTCTGCGGTAGGCTCTATAATGTATGCGATGTTATATACCAGACCAGATGTAGCATACGCATTGAGCGTTGTAAGCTGGTATCAGGCAAACCCAGGGAAGAAGCACTGGATAGCAGTAAAGAACATTCTCAAGTACCTGAGAAGGACTAAGGAGATGTTCTTGGTGTATGGCGGAAAAGACCTCCAGATGGAGGCCTTTGCCGACTCCGGCTTTCAGAGTGACAAAGATGACTCCAAGTCCATGTCGGGTTATGTCTTTACCCTCAATGGAGGGGCAGTCTGTTGGAAGAGTTCCAAGCAGGAGACCGTTGCTGACTCAACAATGGAAGCGGAGTACATAGCTGCTTGCGATGCCGCAAAAGAAGCTGTCTGGATGAAGAAGTTCCTCACAGAACTTCAGGTGGTTCCTTCCAGTGTTGGTCCAATACCTCTGTATTGTGACAACAACGGCGCTATAGCTTTAGCGAAGGAACTCAGGTCCCATCAGAAATCCAGACACATCTTAAGGCGGTATCACCTGATCAGGGAGATCGTAGATCGCCGGGAGATCGAGGTGAAAAGAGTAGAGACAGAGAATAACATTGCTGATCCATTCACAAAGGCCCTTCCTCAGACGCAGTTCGAGAGGCTATTCGAGATGATAGGTCTACGATATGCCAGCTCATGGCCCTAGTGCAAGTGGGAGATTGTTAGTGTATATGCCCTAGGGGCCATTATTGTATCATACTAGATTGTATATTACTTAATGGAAGCTTGGGATATTCACAGTTGTATATACAGTCTTGCTAAAAATGGTAGTATGCTACTTGGTTTGTGTCTACTTTAATATGTGCATATGTTTCTTGTAACGTATCAATTATACATATTAGTAGAACCCATAGGTTCTTTGCTTGATTACCAACATTGTGATGGCAGTCACACTAGTGGGGGATGGGTAGTCTATAAGCAACATCCTATACATGTCCCTAGTCGTAGGATTATCGAGACAGGACATCGATATTCCAGAGTAGACTGGTGTGTACGCTTCTCATCCCAGTTAGGGAGATGGTCTGTCCCATAGCCATCAGTACGTCGTACTGGAGATAGTATACAGGTGCTCGTTAGGTTACGGGTATACGGGATAGGACTCGTAGGGGAACTGATTGGTTGGTATTATACCCGTCGTCAGTTAATAGTTCCCAGATGACATGAGTACAGCATAGTCCGCAGACTTGACACTGCTACTTCGCCTCGAGTGTGTCCCACTGTTCTTAGATTGCTACCCTACCACGGCTCAAAGGAGTCGTGCAAACAGGTAGCAGTTGGGTGCAGTCCTGAGCACTTGGAGGCAGTAGTGGTTAGATAGGATTCGTCTCTCCCGGTATTAGGAGATGATATCGCGCTGTGTCAGAGAGCCATTACGCAAAGTCCCTGGCCAGGGCAAGCGAGATATACTGGTATGTTCCAGTAGCTTCTCAGGGTGTAATGGGCTTCGCTCCGACACGACTTATACATCTATTAGGAGACTGACGCTTGCCGCCCCCTAGGCTTGATATGCGATAGTCTTTGACGAACAGACCGGACTGTACGGAAATTGTCACATCAGGCTCAGTGGGAGTTCGGATGATTTTCCTCATCGTCCTTCTTATCGACATCTACCTGAGGACCGTTACGTACAGCTAGTGCCGCTTGCGGTCTGTGGTTAAACCCACTGCCAGCGTAGTGTCGAGTCTTTAGAGTCCCACACAGAGAGTTTCCCTGCTCCAGGCGAAACGATATAGAGGTCGTATGGTATTACGACAAGGGTTCGGACGCGTACGTGTGTTTACGCACGTACGACTTTTCGGACAGTTTTTACTAGCCGGCTTTGGTTTAAGCCAGATTCTAGTATCGGGTTATTGGATTTATACAGTCTAAAGTTTTTCCGTGTTTTCACGGATTGGAGGGGCATTCTCATAATTTGTCGGGAAACTTCTAGAAGAGTGGTGACTAAGGGGTTAAGGTGGCATTGCATTAAATGAGATTAGTGACTCATTTGTGTGATTCATCCAAGTCATTAATGCATCATAAATTCTTAATGACTCATTGTGATGAATCACTCATAGATATTTATGAAGCATGGTTGTTAATTCTATTATTTGATTTTTGGATAAATAATAATGCTTCATATATATTATGATAAGTTCATTATCTCATTTCATTCTCATCTTCACCTTCTCTCTCCTCAAGCTCACTCTCTCTTCAAACCCTAACCCTAACCTCTCATGTGTTGAGATCAAGGGTTAGCTAGACTAATACTTCCATAACCTCACTCTATATCCCCTAGGTAGCTTAGATTAGCACTTTAAGCAACCTAGTTATCTCAAGTTTGAGATTAAGCTTGGCGTAGGAGCTTTCGGGTGGATCGTATTTGATTCGAGGAGGCCGTTGAGGTGCCGATGTTCGAAGGAGTCTACGAGGAGTGGAGGACCGCGATGAAGACCCGAAGGACTAGTATCATGAGGTATAACTTCGTATCCGAGTAGTTAAACCTCTATTAGATAGTTAGCAATGGTTTAGAAACGATTCATGCGCTCAAGTCCTTGTTACGAAGCTTTGATAATCGTTTTTCATATATTCCGCCTCCCCGCAAGTTCGTGGGGTGCGTGACATGGACTTACACACTAAGCCTACGACAATCAAATAACACACACTAATATCCAACACTTCAATTTGCCAAAACACCGAAAATCAAGTGTGCTAAAAACCGGAAAAAATTCCATACTAAAACCCACTCTAAGAGTCCTAAATGAGCTTAGATTGATCCAAAACATCGTGGAGGGCCCCGGCACAAAATTGACGTCGACCCGGAGGCACCCACCCCTAGGCCACCCTAAGGTGGCCTTTTGGGGTAGGCAGACCCGAGCCTGCCCACTTAGGGCAGAGCTCGGGTCCCCACCCCCAAGGCCATCTTAGGGTGGTCTCTAGGGGGTGGGCCCTCCTTAGGTCCCTCCGGAACATGCCCGGGGTCCCCGCGCACCTCCCCGTGGCTTCTCGGTGCAAACTAAGATCCCGCGGGGAGTCAAAACATTAAATTAACATGGTTTTTCTCACTGGTTTTATAACGACTCTGTTTTGATTGTACAAAAATTTTAAAGTTATGTACAAAATGGAGGATTTGCAAGCCTGAGTATACTTTAAATATTATTTTTGTTTGAAAACAACAAGAAACAACTTATAGCTCATTGGTAAATCCTTACACTGCTGTGACATAGCCCCTGTATTCGAATCCCCCCAGCCATATATTATTTTTACTGATTTTTATTTTAAACTTTTTGGAAGCCTAAAAGTTTACATGTGCAATACACGTAAAAATGAAAAGTCGGATTAAATAAACATATGCAAAAGGGTATTTATACAGATAGGGACACGTGGCACCAATCCAGATCCCAACCCCCTTAGAACGACCGGCGAGATGCCCCTTTGGGCCGGCGCCGACGGCCTCCCGGTTGGAAATACTCCCATTCTCTGCACACTGAAACTCTTGGCCTACCCCACTACCCCCATGATGTTTGAATTCCTTGCAATTATCCAGAGAGTGTTAATTCACTCATAAATCATATTTTTAATACATTTTAATTCTCTTTTCAATTCTCAAAACCCTAATTTTACCCTATAAATACAACATCATACCCTAGCCCTCTTCATTCTGAAATCTCTTGTTAAAAATTCTGAAAAATTTCCAAGTCAAAGAAGAGTACAAGTGGAGTTAGCACTAGGTCAAGTTCCGGCGAAGATTCGAGACGTTTCCGGCGACTCCGCGACGCCACAACGACCTCAAACTCTTCCTCTCTCTCTTCTTAAACCAAACAACTAGTAAGTCTCACCTCTATACTTCTCTTTCTATTATAAAACTTCACTTTTTCAAGTCACATCGGTAAGTGGAGTTATACCGATCTTTAAATTCTATTCTCTTTAGAATTGCAATTTTTTCTTAAGAACCAATCATCCAAATCATCAAACCTTTCTTGTTAATCATTAAACAATTTTTAGAAACAAGTTCCAATTTAAAAATCCATTTAAAACAACTTTTATTAAGCTTTTATGCTTAAATACCATGAAATTACATAGGAAATCGTTTAATCATTCTTGCTTATATTACCTTTAGAAAAATCTTACGAGGTAATGACCTGCCTCTCACAAACACGCATCTTGACATAGCACGATTCGCTTGAACAACAATTTTGTGGCAAATACGACTTTTACATCAAAATACTATTAACTATTAAAAAACTGTATTCTTTAAATTGTGTTATTTAAATTACTTGCGATTGTGCCTCTACAACCCACTATGGGGAATCCGATTTGGTTGGTGTGGGTTATCGCACATCCATCGGATTAGTGGGGCGAGCTGCAGACCTCCTCACGGAGCATACGATCTCGATGGAATTTTTAATGCAATTTTTAAGAAAAACGTGATTTTCTATTTAATAAATAAATTTTATTTTTCATAATTATATATAAATATTATCAAATCATCTATTTTAAATATATAATAAATTCCATATTTTTCTAAACAAAAGAAAAGAATTACAAGTTTCATGAAAATACTATCAAGAATCCATTCAAGTCAAGTTTACACTAAAATACCTTGAATTATTCAAACCACACACACACACACATATATATATTCACTAATATACCTTATTCTATAAAATTCACATCCATGACAACTTTAAAGAATATAAATAAATGCTTGAGGATTATTTTGGAAGTATATGTAAAATATTTTTCATAAAACCCCCTCAAGTTATATTAAATTACAATAAGGACCCTAGTAAATATAGGTTTAAGCAGGACCAATTCTCTTGAGCCTCAGGGAGCCAGAGAAAGTTGGTGCTTGCCTATTTAAGGCAGAAAACTAAAACGGGGTTATCAATGGTAATTGGTTTGGAAAAAGTCACAAATCTTACCGTCCATGTGTAGCAGTTACCGATAACCCCAAAACCTAATTCAGGACCCAAATCTTTTTAAGTGTCTGACTCAATGTGAGTCACGGTCTAATCTGAATACAATCTAAACATGAATACAATCCAAATATAACTCCAACTCAACATGAATCCAATATATCAAAACATGAATACTTGAACTTGAACATGAATACCAGAGCTATACAAACATGCAACATGTCTTGACTTGACCAAACCATGGATATATCTTGAACTTGACTACATGACTATCCATTTATATCCTGATCCGTTACATGAACAATTTATACCACGGTCTTGGCAAGTCTTATATCTACAAACAATACAATATACATTACGGGGTTTTAAAGGGATAGACTGGTACGGAATGTGTTAAAAGTGGCACGATGATGGTCACTAAAAGACACCTACATGAACATCATGTGCCATTGTCCCGTGGGTTTTGACGGGGCCTTGTACTTACATGTTACCTTAGTCCACGGAGCAAGTGGGACTCCTCTCGTATACACTGGCACATTCTGTACTAAGCTACAAACAACTACGTTAGCATAACAAACATATAAGTTAACTATTCTATTCTCTTACCTGTCTATTTCCATTCTACCTCTTGGGACTTACCGAGCGCTAGTTCGCCGACGGCATTCCTAATTCTTCTTTCTTTGGAATGTTGTCAGGAGGACCCGACTCTCAGGAGATCGAGCCCAGTCAGGACGATTTGGAGAAGTTCACTTAAGATACAGAGTTCTAGATCTACTTGTACTTACTTTACTTTCAGTTCATATGCCATTGTTTAGGCATCGCTTTCCAGCATTGTATTTACTTTTTAGTTGTATGTAAAGAATGTTTATCAATAAAAAAGTTGTTGTTTTATTATATCTCTTACTATTCTTGTGTTATCATTTATATTTCTTATTTACGCTTAACGTGTTTACTTCTAAGTAAATACGTCGCGGGCCTCGTCACGTCTCCTTTTCCGAATACTGGGAAGCGGGACGTGACTGGTTTTGTTGGCGGCCCTTGCAGGTCAGATCTGCATGGAAACCTACATAACCATGCATGTCAGTTCTGCATGGAAACCTAAGCAATATATATATCATAAGAATTATAATAATCAGCAACTAAACATTCTTTACATTTCATATTTCTTGAATCTGTCTTAATCCTATTTTTCTTTCAAAGGTTATGGATTCTCCCAACAATACGAGCACAAACATTAATGGAAAAACACCCCGCCGCCGCCGCCACCACTACCACTTACACCTACCATAGTAGCTCCTATCAATGAGCAGACGGTATTTCTTGAGGCAATCAAGAGCCTCTTGGAGGGACAGCAGTAGCAGACTGCTATACTCCTGAACCGCCCAGAAGCCGAGGCACCCAGAGTGAAGCAATTCCGGGCTTTGCACCCGAGGCACTTTTCACGAAAAGAGAGCCCCCTACAAGCTGAAGAATGGGCTCAGTCGATTGAGGACGATCTGGCAGCAGCACAATTGCAAGAGATTGCTTGGGTAAGAGTTACGAAGCTGCAACTAATTGACAATGCTAGGGTATGGTGGAAGGCTGAAGAAAGCTGACTTATCCAGCCGATCGAATAGAAGATATTTCGCGATATATTTAACGCGAAATATTTTCCCGAGACTGCCCGTTTTGACATAGAGCAGTAATTCATTCACCTGCAACAAGGCTCTATGTAGAGCAAATCTGTGGATGAGTATGATACTGAATTCACCATGCTGAGTAGGTAAAATACGTCTCAAATATTCGATTTTCTAATATCACATACTACACAGCTAACACAAGACCATAACAGGTTCGCAGCACATCTCATATCGACTGCTGAGATCAGGGCCAGACGATTTCAGCAAAGGTTGGACCAGGAGATCCAAGCTGCTCTAGCTACAGGGGATTTCTCAATCCACGACCTTGCTTTGAAGGCTGCCTAAATATATGAGGCAGTGGTGAAGAAGAAAGGAAGACCTCAATCTGCTAGTGTGAAACGCCCTACTACCCAGATAGCAGGAGGAGCCTCTTTCAAGCCACCGTTTGCACCCAGGAGACCAGGAGTACCAAATAACCGGCCCAGTCCAGACTTTTTTCTACTGCAAAAGGAATGGACACCTGGCGAAGGACTGCTGTCACGCCCCATTTCCCAGTGTACGGTAAGGAGACGTGACGAGGCCCGCTACGTATTTGCTCAGAAGTAAACACGCTAAGCGTATCTAAGCAATATACTGTAAATATACACAAGAAGACGTGAAATATAAATGAACGACAACTTTTATTTATTAAACATTTCTTTACAAGTACAACTGAAAATGTAAATACATGAATGGAAAGCAATGCCTAAACAATGGCATGAACTGAATGAAAAGTAAGTGCAATTAAGTCTGATGGCCGTGCTGCTCAGTGGTCTGCTCTAAGTGCTCCTGGATGGTCTCAAATTCCTCAGAGTCGGGTCTTCCTGACAACATTCCAAGAAAGAAGATAAATAGGAATGTCGTCAGCGAACAATCGCTCGGTAAGTCCTAAAGAAAGAAAGAAATAAAATAGACAGGTGAGAGAATATATCGGTTATGATGTTTGATTGTTATGTTAACGCGGTTGTTTGTAGCCTGGTATAGAAGATGCCAATGTATACAAGAGGAGTCCAACTTATACCGTGGACTTTGGTAATCCGTAGTATAAGGCTCCGTCGATAAAACCACGGAACAACGGCATGGATGTATAGTTACGTCTTTTAGTGACCACCTCGTGCCGCCTTTAACACATTCCATACCAGTCTACCCCTTTAAAACCCTATAATTTCTTATTATATTGATGTAATGTAATGAATGGTTGTATACGACTTGCCAAAACCATGATATCATGTAAACGGAATGGATATAAATGGATAGTCATGTAATCATAGTATATCCATGGTTCGGTTCAGTCGAGTCATGTTGATATAGATTGAATTCTGGTATAAATGGATTCATGGTGTATTGTAGTTATACTTGAATTGAATTCAAGTCAGATGATTTCATATTAGATTAATACTCTGTCTGAGTCAGACACTTTACAACGAATTGAAGGCCTGAATTAATTTTGATGTTATCGGTAACTGCTGCATATGGACGGCAGGATTTGTGTCTTTTTCCAAGACAATTATCTTATTGATAACACCGTTTTTAGGTTGTCTACCTTAGATAGGCAAGCACCCATATTCTCCAGCTCCCTGAGTCTCAAGAGAATTGGTCCCGCTTAAACCTATGTTTACTAGGGTCCTTATTGTATGTTAATATAACTTGAGGGGGTTTTATGAAAAATAGTTTTGATATATTTTCAAAATACACCTCAAGTATTTAATTATCGTCTTTAGGGTTTTCATAGATGTATATTTTAAAATATAATATTTTCTAGTGAATAGAACCTAGAGAACATTGTATATGGTATTTTAATGTAATATTAGAATTGTATGATTTGTAATGGTAGTTTCATGAAATTGTGATTCCCTTGATTTAGAAAACATGGAATATATATTGTATACCTAAAGATATTTTGATAATATATATATATATATATATATTTATAAAAAATAGAACTTATTTATTAAATAGAAATCACATTTTTCTTAAAAATTGCATTAAAAATTCCATCGAGATCGAATGCTCATTGCGGAGGTCTGCATCTTGCTCTACTAGGCCCGAGGACGTGCGATAACCCACACCATCCCGATCAAGGTTCCCCAAAATGGGTTGTAGAGGCGCATTTGTAAGGAATTAAATAATACACTTTTAAAGAAAACGGTGTTTGAATGTTTAGGGTATTTAAATGTAAACTCGTATTTTCCCATAAACTAATATTCCAAAAGTCATCATGCTATATCAAAAATGTGTGTTGTGATGATGTAGGTCATTACCTTGTGAGTTTTCTAAAGGTAATATAGGTAAAATGAATAAGCAATGTCGTATATAAACATGATGGTATTTTACTGTAAAAATAAAATAGAAGTTGCAATACATATTATTTTGAATTGAAACTTATTCTATTGTGTTTATTTATGATTTCTAAACAATATACAAAAAGATGGTGAATTTGTTTTAAAGAAAAATTATTTTTTTTAGTTAAAATAGAATCGAAAGTTGGAATAACTCCGCTTCCGACGAGTTTTGAATTGAGGATGTTTTAGACTAGAATGAGGGGATGGGTGAGGGGACTTACAGATTGGAAATAAAGAAGAGAGGTAGGGAAAGATTTTGGGACCGTCGGGGAGTCATTTCATTGCCGGATTCTTCCCAAAATGTCGCCGGAACTTCGACCTTTGCTAACTCCACTTGTACAACTTTTTGGACTTAGAATTTTTAGAGAGTTTTAGCATAGGATTTCTGAATGAGGAGGGGTAAAATGTAGTGTGGTATTTATAGAAAAAATTAGGGTTTAGGGTAATGAATTTAGAATTAAAAATGTGCATTAAAAATGAATTAAAGAGGTGGATTTAATCCCTCTGTAAATTTGCAGAGAAATCAAACAAAATAAGAGTAGTGAAGGGAGTCCAAGGGGTGTGGGGGAAATTTTTGGGAGCATTTGCCACGGGGGGCCCGGCGGCGCCGGCCCCAAGTAGCATCTCGTCGGTCATCTTGTAGATGGGGGTGCTTGGATTGCTGCCACGTGTCAGGGTCTGTATAAATACTATTTTGCACATGTTTGATTTTTCAGTGACTTTTCATTTTACATATTTTATACGTGCAAACCTTTGAGCTTCTAAAAGTTTAAAAGAAAAGTCAATAAAAAATATGTGTGGCTGGGGGGATTTGAACACAGGGGCTACATCACAGCAGTGCAAGGCTTTACCAATGAGCTACAAGTGTTTTCTTGCTGTTCAAAAGCAAATTAAATTTATAACTTGTGCTCAGGATTAGGTGTTCCTCTCTGTACTTTTGAAAAAATTCTGTGCAGAAAGTTTAGGGTTGTTACAACTGCAGGCGTGCTAACCACCTTTGTTTAGTTTGTGGCGCATCCACTCATTCTATTGGGGATTGCCCACATCGTCTTACCCCAGCTCCTACGCCCCGACCAGTAATCACTTATCCGCAGCGGCCAGCTATCCAGGCACCTGCTCCTCGACTTTCTCTCCCAGCTCCACCTCCTCGTAGACCTACTGCACCTCCTCCTCGTCAGTTCCATCAAGCACAAAGGAACCTACCTTAAGGACAGAGGAACGGACATGGGAATGCGCCTCTAGCAAAGAGGAATGTATCTAAGCGACATGCTTTCACAATGACTGTGGAAGAAGCTGAAGCCACTGGCCAAGTCATCACTGGTAACTCCCTTCCTTTCGAAATTTCTTTCAATCTTTATACATATCAAAATATCTTTTTCTATACCTAAACATATCCCACATAACTTAGGTACAATCTTACTAGCCTCACTTCCTGCACTAGCACTCTTCGATACTGGAGTATCTCATTGCTTTATGTCGCAATGGTTCATCCGAACTCATGTGATTCCAGTCAAACCACTCGTATCTAGCTGGAATGTCAGTTCAGGAAATGGCGTTCTAAAGGCAACTTTGGGATACGACCTGTATCCAGTGGTCGTCTGCAGCAGAGAATTTTATGCTGACTTCAAGGTGCTGGACATACCGAACTTCAATGTAGTCTTGGGTATGGACTGGCTAGAAACTTTCTTCGTTACCATCGACTGTCGTCATAGGAGGATAGTGTTCGAGATTCCAGACCATCCGGTCTTTTATTTCAAGAGTGGAGACCGTACACTGGAGCCTGGCACTTACAAAGCTAAACCAAAGAAGACAGTGGTTGCTACACTTCAGGCGGAAGAAGACAAGCCAGATGTTGTTCGAGATTTCAAAGATGTATTTCCTGAAGATATCTCAGGTTTGCATCCCGATCGAGCTCTTGAATTCAGTATTGATTTAGTACCTAGTGCACAACCAGTGATCAAAGCATAGTACCGGTTAAGTCCAGAAGGATTGAAGGAGATCCGTATTCAATTGGATGAACTTCTGAAGAAAGGATGGATTCGTCCCAGTACTTCAAGTTGGGGATCTCCAGTTCTGCTTGTGAAGAAAAAGGAAGGTTCATACAGAATGCGCATTGATTATAGAGCTCTGAATGAAGTGACTATAAAGAACAAGTATCCACTACCGCGCATCGACGATCTATTCGATCATCTAAGTGGGTCTTGCGTTTTCTCAAAACTAGATCTTCATTCGGGTTATCATCATGTGAAGGTCAAAGAGTCTGATATTCCTAAGACGGCATTCAGGACTCGCTATGGTCATTACGAATATCTCGTGATGCCATTTGGAGTGACCAATGCACCAGCCATATTTATGAACCTGATGAACCAAGTTTTCCGAGAGTATCTAGACAGGTTCGTTGTCATATTCATCGACGACATCCTGGTGTATTCTAAGAGTCAGAAAGAATATGTCGAACACTTACGAATTATCCTAGAGACTTTACGACAGCATCAACTTTATGCCAAGTACAGCAAGTGCGAGTTTTGGCTAAATCAAGTCGGATTTCTCGGGCATATCGTTTCAGGTGAAGGAATCTCAGTAGATCCAGCTAAAGTATCAGCAGTAAGAGAACGGACGACACCAAAGACAGTGAAAGACATTCAAAGTTTCTTGGGTTTAGCGGGATATTACCGAAGATTTATTGAAGGTTTCTCGAAGATTGCAGCATCCCTGACCAAGCTCACTAAAGATGAAGCATTCGTGTGGTCAGAAGCATGTGAACAAGCTTTTGTAGAACTCAAGTCAAGATTGACATCAACACCTATTCTTGTAATACCGGACCAATCTTGAGGTTTTGTTGTGCATTGCGATGCATCCGGTAAGGGATTATATGTGTTCTACAGCAGCACGGTAAAGTTGTAGCTTATGCATCAAGACACCTGAAAGTTCATAAGCACAACTATCCAACGCATGACTTGAAGTTGGCAGCCGTTATCTTTACACTTAAGATTTGGCTCCACTATCTTCTTAGAGAACGGGTAGATATATACACAGACCACAAAAGTCTGAAATATGTGTTTACTCAGAAAGAATTGAACATGCGGCAGAGAAGATGGTTAGAACTCATGGCGGACTTCGACATCAACCTACAATATCATTCAGGAAAGGTGAATGCAGTTCCTGATGCACTTAGTCGTCAACCACTATCAATGAATCTCACCGCACAGTGGAAGCTTCAACAAGAATTACACAAGATGGAGATAGAAGTAGTTATGCCAGGTAATACTTCAAAGTTGATGAACTTACAAGTTCAGTCTACTATTGTCAATCAGATCAAAGCAGCTCAAGAAAATGATGTCAAGTTGCAAAAGATCAGAGAACAAGTAGAAAGTGTACTTAGAACAGACTTCATCATCCATGAAGACGGATTTTTGAGATACGGAAGAAGATTGCGCGTACCACAAGGTCCTGTTCGGGAAGAGTTGATGAAAGAAGCTCATAGCTCTCCATACTCAATACACCCTGGTAGTACAAAGATGTACAAAGATCTACGATAACATTAATGGTAGCATGGAATGAAGCATGAAGTAGCCAGAAGCGTAGCCAAATGCTTGGTGTGTCAGCAAGTAAAAGCTGAACATCACAGAACTGCTGGTTTACTTCAACCGTTACCTATCCCAGAATGGAAATGGCAACACATCACCATGGATTTCGTGACTGCTCTTCCTCGCAGCACAAAAGGTAACGATGCAGTATGGGTTATTGTGGATCGACTCATAAAGTCGGTTCACTTTATTCCCTTTTGAGTTGGCCAATCTACCGAGACATTAGCAAAAAGTACATGGAGGTAAGTCTGAATCTAAGTAAGATTTAACTCTTTAATGTGTACTATCTCTGATACCCATGAACTCATGCAAGATATCGTGAAATTACATGGAGTACCGGTTTGCATTGTCTCCGATCGTGACACCAGATTCCGATCGCAATTTTGGCAGAGTCTGCAAGCTAGCTTAGGAACGAGTCTGAACTTTACCACAGCTTACCATCCACAAACAGATGGACAGTCTGAGCGAACAATTCAGATTCTTGAAGACATGCTTAGATCTTGTATGTTAGACTTCGGAGAATCGTGGGAAGATCGCCTACATCTTGTAGAGTTCTCATACAACAACAGCTACCAAGCGAGTATTGGAATGGCACCCTTTGCAACTCTCTATGGAAGGAAGTGTTGATCACCATTAAGTTGGGACGACATCGGAGATAAGGAACTCCTTGGACCAGAGATGATCGTGGCAACTGTGGATGTAGTTCGCACGATCAGGGAAAGAATGCGCATAACCCAAGACCGACAGAAGCACTGGGCTGATACAAAGCGCCAACACCTGGAGTTCCAGCCAGGAGATTATGTGTTCTTAAAGATCTCTCCAAACCATGGAGTAACTCGCTTTCGCAAGAGGGGTAAGCTCAGTCCGAGATTTATTGGACCATTCGACATACTCGAACGAGTCGGATAAGTGGCATATCGTTTGGTACTACCACCCTCATTGGAAGGAGAGCACAACGCATTCCACATATCCCAGCTTCGAAAATATGTAAGCGACCCTAGCCACATCCTGGATCACTCCGAGCTCACTGTACAGACAGATCTATCTTGTAAGCAGCAACCTATCGAAATCCTGGACAGAAAGGTAAAGTCACTTCGGAACAAAGAAGTAAACTTGGTTCAAGTGATGTGGAGAAAAGATTCACCAGGAGAATCGACGTGAGAACGAGAAGATGATATGCGTGCATGATACCCTTTCCTATTTGTAAATTAGTCCTTAAGTAAATGTAAATTTCGAGGATGAAATTTTTGTAAGGATGGTAGAATGTAACGACTCTACTTTGATTGTACAAAAATTTTAAAGTTAATGTACAGAATGGAGTATTTGCAAACCTAAGTATACTTTAAGTATTTTTTGTTTGAAAACAACAAGAAACAACTTGTAGCTCATTGGTAAAGCCTTGCACTGTTGTGACATAGTCCTTGTGTTCGAATCCCCCCAGCCACATATTATTTTTACTGATTTTGATTGTAAACTTTTTGGAAGCCCAAAAGTTTACACGTGCAATACACGTAAAAATGAAAAGTCAGATTAAATAAACATGTGCAAAAGGGTATTTATATAGATAGGGACACGTGGCACCAATTCAGAGCCCAACACCCCTTAGAACGACCGGCGAGATGCCCCTTTGGGACGGCGCCGCCGGCCCCCCGTTGGAAATACTCCCATTCTCTGCACACTGAAACTCTTGGCCTACCCACTACCCCCATGCTGTTTGAATTCCTTGCAATTATCCAGAGAGTGTTAATTCACTCATAAATCCTATTTGTAATACATTTTAATTCTCTTTTCAATTCTCAAAACCCTAATTTTACCCTATAAATAAAAAATCATACCCTAGCCCTCTTCATTCTGAAATCTCTTGTTAAAAATTCTCAAAAATTTCCAAGTCAAAGAAGAGTACAAGTGGAGTTAGCACTATGTCAAGTTCTGGCGAAAATTCAAGACGTTTCCGGCGACTCCGCGACACCACAACGGCCTCAAACTCTTCCTCTCTCCTTTCTTAAACCAAACAACTAGTAAGTCCCACCTTTATACTTCTCTTTCTATTATAAAACTTCACTTTTTCAAATCACATCGGTAAGTGGAGTTATACCGATCTTTAAATTCTATTCTCTTTAGAATTGCAATTTTTTTCTTAAGAACCAATCATCCAAATCTTCAAACCTTGCTTCTTAATCATTAAACAATTTTTAGAAACAAGTTTCAATTTAAAAACTCCATGTAAAACAACTTTTATTAAGCTTTTACGCTTAAATACCATGAAATTACATATGACATCGTTTAATCATTCTTGCTTATATTACCTTTAGAAAAATCTCACGAGGTAATGACCTACCTCTCACAAACATGCATCTTGACATAGCATGATTCCCTTGAACAACAATTTTGTGGCAAATACGACTTTTACATCAAAATACCATAAACTATTAAAAAACCGTATTCTTTAAATTGTGTTATTTAAATTCCTTGTGATTGTGTCTCTACAACCCACTTTTGGGGAATCTGATTCGGTTGGTACGGGTTATCGGACTAGTAGGGCGAGATGCAGACCTCCTCACAGAGCATACGATCTCGACAGAATTTTTAATGCAATTTTTTAAAAAAACGTGATTTTCTATTTAATAAATAAATTTTATTTTTAATAATTATATATAAATATTATCAAACCATCTATTTTAAATATATATAAAATTCCATGTTTTTCTAAACAAAAGAAAAGAATTACAAGTTTCATAAAAATACCATCAAGAATCCATTCAAGTTAAGTTTACACTAAAATACCTTGAATTATTCAAACTATATGTATATATATATATATTCACTAATATACCTAATTCTATAAAATTCACATCCATGACAACTCTAAAGAATATAAATAAATACTTGAGGATTATTTTGGAAGTATATGTAAAATATTTTTCATAAAATCCCCTCAAATTATATTAAATTATAATAAGGACCCTAGTAAATATAGGTTTAAGCGAGACCAATTCTCTTGAGTCTCAAGGAGCCGGAGAAAGTGGGTGCTTGCCTATTTAAGGTAGAAAACTAAAACGGGGTTTTCAATGGTAATTGGCTTGGAAAAAGTCACAAATCCTGTCGTTCATGTGCAGCAGTTACCGGTAACTCCAAAACCTAATTCAGGATCCAAATCTGTTTAAGTGTCTGACTCAATCTGAGTCACAGTCTAATCTGAATACAATCTAAACATGAATACAATCCAAACATAACTCCAACTCAACATGAATCCAATATATCAAAACATGAATACTTGAACTTGAACATGAATACCAGAGCTATACAAACATGCAACATGTCTTGACTTGACAAAACCATGGATATATCTTGAACTTGAATACATGACTATCTGTTTATATCCTGATCCGTTACATGAACAATTTATACCATGGTCTTGGCAAGTCTTATATCTACAAACAATACAATATACATTACGGGGTTTTAAAGGGGTAGACTGATACGGAATGTGTTAAAAGTGGCACGATGATGGTCACTAAAAGACACCTACGTGAACATCATATGCCGTTGTCCCATGGGTTTTGACGGGGCCTTGTACTTATATGTTACCTTAGTCCACGGAGCAAGTTGGACTCCTCTCGTATAAACTGGCACATTCTGTACTAAGCTACAAACAACTACGTTAGCATAACAAACATATAAGTTAACTATTCTATTCTCTTACCTATCTATTTCCATTCTACCTCTTGGGACTTACCGAGCGCTAGTTCGCTGACGACATTCCTATTTCTTCTTTCTTTGGAATGTTGTTAGAAGGACCCGACTCTCAGGAGATCGAGCCTAGTCGGGACGATTTAGAGCAGTTCACTGAAGATACAGAGTTCTAGATCTACTTGTGCCTAATTTACTTTCAGTTCATATGCCATTGTTTAGGCATCGCTTTCCAGCATTGTATATACTTTCTAGTTGTATGTAAAGAATGTTTATCAATAAAAAAAGTTGTTTTATTACATCTCTTGTTATTCTTGTGTTATTCATTTATATTGCTTATTTACGCTTAAGGTATTTATTTTTGAGTAAATATGTCGCGGGCCTCGTCACATCTTCTTTTCCGTATACTGGGAAGCGGGGCTGACAGGTTTTACGGCAGTTATTTCGGGGCAAAAACCGGTGCGATTCGAGAGTCGTATCTATCTAGTTTAGGTTGTTTGGGTGGATCTAATGCCATTGAAAGTTCCTAGTGCCCTCGCCGCTAAACCGCGACCAATGCGAAATCCAAAAACAAAAATTTTCTTGGCACTAGAAACTTAAACCCAAGAATCTACTCCAAACACTTAAACTAGAAAAACAACAAGATAGAAATCACAACCTTTGTAACCTATTCATTTGATCCAATTGGGTTAGACTCTAGCATGCTCTTAAGAGCTCCGGGTCGCGCTTGCAAGCCGGTCCTCTTTCCCCGAAAATGATCCACCCAAGGGAACCGATCCAAGCTCCGGCTTCACCTAGTGAAGCAATTGACGCTCCAAGCTCGCTAGGAATGGAGAGTGTGGATATTGGAATATTCCACTATAATTTTCTCTCAAAACTAAAACTCAAGAGAGAAAGTAAAGGAGAAGGAGGAGGAGGTGAAGAAACACAGCTATGAACAAGTGTAGGAAAGCATGAGAGAATAATATGAAGAATAATAGAATGGCTTCATATTTTTCACAACCATGCAAATAAAAAATCTCACAACATTTTATAATAAATTAATGAAGCTCATTCCTCTCTACATGTCTTCAACCATGCTCAATGTCACCTCACCCTCCATCTCATTTTATGAATATTCATAAATGAATATTCACAAATGAGGTGTCTATCTTCTAGAACAAATTCCGTATAAATACGGAATACAACTCGGTATACGTATCGAAATACATATATGCGTATCCGTATAAAAATATGAAGAGCCAAGAGGGAAAATGAATAGTGTACAATAATACTAGAATACATACATACATACATACATACATATATAAATTATTAAATCAAAACCTGATTTAATAATCCAGCTTAATCCTAAACCGCTAGTATTATCAACCGTCCGATTAAAATCCATATAGCCAGTACACATATTTCATCGGACATATGTATTCACCAACTTACGTCTTCTACATCATATCGTCTGAACCGGAAAAACCCTCTGTGTGGGACTCTAAAGACTCGATAATACGCTGGCAGTGATTACTGGATAAATCCATAACCATAAGCATGTCAGCGGCACTAGCTGTACGTAACAGCTACCCAGGTATTGAATGAAAGGAAGGCCGATGAGCAAACTCAGCCATACCCCTACTGAGCCTATCTGTGACAATCTCCGTATAGTCCGATCTGTTCGTCTAAGAGTATCGCATACCGAGTATAGGGGGTGGATAAAATCAGACCCTTAATAACGTGATAAGTTGTATCGGTGTGAAGCCCATCACCCACCGAGAAACTACTGATCCAAATCAGTAAATCCCATCCACCATGGCCAAGGATTTCTGGTGATGGCCACCCGTGCACAATGCGACATCAACCCCTAATACCAGTAGAGATGAATCCTTGACGATCCGCTCACTGCCTCCATGTGGCTCGGGATTGTACCCAACTAAAACCTGTTTTCGCTACTGCTTTGAGCTGTGGTAGGGTAGTAATCAAAGCACAATGTGAACTCACACGAGACAAATAGCGATCTCAGGTCGATAGACTAACCTATACTCATGTCACCTCAGAACTGCTATCTTACAATAGGTATAATATCATCTAGCATGTTCCCGGCGAGTCCGTTCAGTGTAACTCATAACCCAATGAGTACCTATATATTATCTTTGGTGACTAACTGACACCAATGGCTATGAGACCGGCCATTGCCTTTCGTCGGGGTCAAGAAGCGTATACACTAGTCTACTTTGGAATATCGATGCTCAGTATCGATATTCCCATGACTAGGGATATTTAAAGATTTGCTTATAGACTACCCAATTCTCATAAGTGTGATCGCCACAATAAACCTGGTAGTCAAGCAAAAATCTTATGGGCTCTATCAACATGTAATAGTGATCTGTAATACCACATAATACATATACATGATGATAGAGATGAACCAGATAGCATACTATCATCTCGAGTAAAACTCTTCTACCCTTATAGGTCTTCCCTCAATCATCATAATCGCCTGCCTGCGATTACAATAATTGCCTTAAGGACACTATAGACAACAAAGTTAACCCGAAATCACAAGAAAAAATACGTCACCGTCTCTCCGGCAATGGCGCCATTTGATTGATACATTTTTCGCGTGTTCTATGAAGTTCTATTTACCGCAATCAAGACGGTGTCGCTTGAAGCTAGCTGTGATGAGTACGGGTCGTCCACGGAGAGAAGGTATGTTTTTCGTTCTTGTTTTAACGATTTAAGTCCAATTGTTCGAGAGTTTGTTCAAGTCTAGCCTATGTGATAGTATATATGTCAAGTTAAGGGCTTGCTAGGGTTAGGATTAGGTTAGTTGAGTTAGGAAAATTCGTATTCTTTCCTTTGTGCCTCTCTTGATTGTTAGGAATATGTATGCCCTAGAGGCCATTATTGTACATGTGATGTATATTATAGTGGATGCTTGGACATATATATAGAGGACTTTCTTGCTCGACATGATAATATGTTATCTAGTTACTCTTTGTCTTAATATGTTGACTGGTATTATTTACTGTCTTTCTCTCACATGTTGATAAAGCCCTTAGGATATGTACTTGACTACCAGGATTATGATGAGATCATATTAGTGGGGCCAGGGTGGTCTAAAAGTACAACCTTTAATCAGTTCCTAGTCGAGGTAATATCAAGACTAGGGCATCGATATTCCAGAGTAGACTAGTGTGTACGTTTCTTGTCCCTTAGAGGGCGATGGTTGATCCCACAACCATTGATGTGTGACATCAAAGATTGTATACAGGTGCTCATTGGAGAATGGGTACATCGAACAGAACTCGCCGAGGACTCCTAGTTGGTAGTATACCAATCGTCAGATAGCATTCCTTTAGTGACACTGGTACAGCTTAGTCTGTAGACCCGAGATCATCATAGAGTCTTGTGTGGCTCCCACTGTGCTTTGATTTCTTCTCAAACGAGACGTGTAAACAGGCGGATTTTGGGTACAGTCCCGAGTCACATGGAGGCAATGGGTGATAGGAGGGGTTTCGTCTCTCCCAGTATTGGAGGTTGATGTTGCGCTATGCTCGATTGGTTATAACTGGAAGTCCCTGGTGTAACGTTTTGAAAATCGTTTCGGTGAAATTTCGGAAAAAACGGTAAAATAAGGGGGTTTTCTGTAAAAAGTCAAAATACAAATATATTTATTATAAAATTAAATATACATATTCTAGCTATGTAATTGCTAGTATTTAGAGTTTATTGAGCCACTGGTGAAATTTCAAATTTTCTGAAAAAAATTATTTTAATATTATTTTTAAGCCGTCACTAATACATTTAATTAGGGAAAATTACAAATTGGAATGAGTTGAAACAAATTTTGTGCATCATAACACATTAAACAAAATTTTAACATATTGTTTTTGAAATGAAATGATTTGCCAAAACGGTTTAGAAATTATTGAAGAAAAAAGGCTTTTTTGGTGAAATTAGCGAAAACTTGCAATTTGGTAACTTGAGGGGGGTCTTTTTGCATAGAATTTTTTTGTTCACTCTCTCACAACCTCACCCCTCACTTTTGGCCGGCCCCACCTCTGCTGGACAGTCACTTTCCCCCCTCTTTTGGCTTTAATTCATGTGAAGAAATTGTTTTATAAAGAGGTATGGATATTGGGTTGACTTTGACAATTCCACATGCACCCACACCCACTCTCTCTCTCTCCCTTTCCCCATTTCTGCTGTCCAAATTCAGCAGCCCTCCCCTTTGTTTCTCCCCTCATTCTCTTCAAAAAAATCCTCACAAATTCATCAAAAATCAAAGTATAACCTCACAAAATCATAATCCAATCTCTACCCATTTCTTTTTGGCCTATTCTAGCATGGATTGTGGTGAAAAGAGAGCAAATTGGAGGCCAAGATTTTCATGCTAGATCTCTAATTAAGTGAGGTATAATCTTAGCATTTTACTTAAGTTATTGTTTAATTACTTGAATCTAGCTATTATGTGTTTAATTAGAGTTCTAAATTTGAAGTTTGAAATTTAAAGAAAAGAGAATTGAGAGTAAGTTAGGGTTTTTATCATGTGTAAAGGTTTTCAAGGTGTAGTTTAACATTTTTAGGAATGCTAAAGCTAAACTACTTGCTATATTGCTTGATTGCTACATTTCAATTGTCCAAATTGCTTAAATTGCAAACTAGATTTTTGTAAACCATGAATTTGATTAAGAGAAAAATTTAATTAGGTTTTTCATGACTTCATTAACATTATAAAATGTAGTTTAATGCTTTAGATCATGCAAATCTAAGTTAGATTGTTGTATGTGCATTTTTGCTATAAAATTGTTAAAATTGGTTAATTTGTAAACTAGAATTTTGGGGCTAATGAAATTTAATGAGATTAAATTATGGAAATGGTTTTTATGACTTATTTAAGATATTTAATAAGTATTATGGCCATTAGAATTGTTTAAACATCGAGTTTTGTACTAAAACGGGTAATTTTTGCTTGCTAGATTTTCGGAAAAAATGGCTTTTAAGGTGAATTTGGGGTTTTTGTGAATTTTAACCTATTTTATATTATAATTAGTGTTCGTGAATACGCAAATGAGAGTGTTTGGGGTTTTCTCGATGGTTTGACGTTTGTACATCGACATTGAGGGTTGGTTTAGTTATTCTTGCATGCGTAGGCGATAGGTTTTGACCTATGCGTGATGCGTGTGCCGATTTGATTTTCGTATGCCGTTTCAATTTCGAATTTGGTTTTAATGCGATACGGTGCGTTATGATATGTAGGTACCCCATGTGGACTTCGAGATGACAAGCAAGCGCGTGGCGACGTCGGTACCGGCGAGCGGGGACCAGGTGAGTAGATTTATATCTACGGGGAGAAGTCGGGTGGATGGCGTATAGCACGCCCGCAGTTCATGGTGGTGTATACGAGTACGTATACACACATATATTGATTTTATATATTGTTTGATGTTATTGATGATAAAGATGGATATTTGGTGTGATAGGATTGGTTTAGTGTTGCGAAACCCTAGAGTAGCGGTTGCACCACACACACACACACCCATACTTACATGCATTCTTCTTTCATATATGCGTATATAGGGATATGTGTTATGTGTTCACCTGGGTATGGGACTAGGTGTTCACATACTGGATTTGCGGATGATACTTGGGATTGAGATGAGTCGATGAGATTTGAGTTGAGGCCGTGAGATCGGTGATATGGCAGGATTCGTACTTGAGATACATCCTGATGTTATAGCGGATCTTTTGATGGCGATGCCATGTGAATAGTGATATTAGTAGTGTACTAGACGTAGGTCAGCACCCCAGATGATGATCTTGATAAAGAGGATACCAGATGAACAGTGTGATGAGTATGATATTGACCCGTACCCAGATTTGGGGATGCCGTACGATGGATTTACGTACGAGCTATATATTGATGATTGATCCGCACTCTTGACTTGGGATGTCTGATTTTAGATATGGTATCGGATATGATATTATTGAGGCGGGATCACCGACTAATATATATACAGGTATGTATATGTATTGACTCAGATGTTAGGCGGTTTCCTTACCTGTAGTTCAACTTGTTAGTTCAGCCGTATAGTTTAGTGTAGTTGTTAGACTAGATTAGACTCCTATCTATTTCAAAACTAACGAATCGTGGGTATTTTAAAAGACAGGTCAAGGGAATCTACGGATATTTCAAAAGACGTATCTTTTCTTAAAAAAACCGTAGCCCTTATTTTCAAAATACCGCGATTCGTGTTATTTCAAAAGGCACTATTGTAGGACTTATATTAGGGTAATGCAGTTTAGTTATCGTTGTGTCTAGTGTTCAGCTCCCGCATATTATTGTTGTTGCTCCGCATCGCATACTTATTGTAATTCATATTTCATTATTGATATCATGATGTGAGGACACCATCACCGATGATGAGTATGTACCATGTACACTTACTTGCCGGCTCACACACATCATCATCGGTAATTGCCATGTCACGTCCCAAAAGTACGGATTATGACCGGCACTTAAACTACGAAACGTCTCAAGGCGTACGTAATCTAAGTAAGCCGAAAACCCAGAAATCCAAACCAAGAAAAGTAGTAGAGTGAAGGAAAACCAATTTAAATCAAGTAGTTTTAATAGCATAAGCCGAATTATGCGTTTTTTTTAAAAACATCAAATATTTCCTGAAAATTTCGGCAGAGTCTCCTTTGTAAATACTGGGCCCAAACGGGATACAACATGAATAGTATAAGAAATCAATAAAACTTTGTCACGTCCCGATAGTACGGAACATGACCGGCACTTAAACTACGAAACGTCTCGAGCCGTACGTAATCTAAGTAAGCCGGTCATGTTCCGTACTTTCGGGACGTGACAAAGTTGGTATCAGAGCGTTAGGTTTTACCTTCGGAGCATAGGATGACCCTTGGTTGATGGAATAGGTGACTAAAGTAGAGTGACGTACCGTGAGTATGTTCCGCGGCATACTTACGATACGCTACTCCACTTAAGAAGCCTTAGGATGTACATTTCTTTGTTCAGTATCATATTCATTCCTGATCTAGCCTCATCGGTACCAGTTATGGTTTTGCTGCTACGATTACGGGCATGGAGAGCTACGGCTAGAGTTGCGGTCAGCATGAGCTCGTCACGAACGAGGACTGACCAGGGCGTAATTCCGGCGACACGCGATTGCGGAGATGTGTCTTTTTATTGTGTTTTCGCGCCACGAGCGTTGGGTGGATTGCTGTATGAGATTACTCAGACGTGCAGATCAGCCCCAGAGGGTTGAGCCAATGACAGAGGCCAACCAGATTTCGATGACCGTTGGTGTATTGCTTATTCATGATGATTGAGGCACTGTTCAGCGTGCAGACGAGTGAGCCAGTCATTGCTGCGAACGACGAGATATCGCCCCAGATGTTGGAGCTATTGCAGGACGAGTTGTACTAAGAGATGATAGAAGGTCGCTAGTCACCAAGGATGAATGACTAGGACATGTGGTTCGTTCACTATCCCGATGTGAGGTCATCAGATAGATTGATTCCAGCTAGAGACGACTTCACGCGGAGACGTTGAGAGTCGACAGAGATGATCGAATGTCAGCAACCTATTATTCCAAGTTTATAGTATTCGGAAAGATATGCAGGCAATTCTGTGGACCCTCTAGAAGATTGAAACCCTAACTCGACTTAATGACCGTGTGAAAGCCTTTGAACCTTAGGGTTTGCGGCAGTTCCGCGACGCCATTAGTGAGGCTTGGGTTTGCCCTTCTACGGCTGGGCCAACGATGCCGTGGTATGTACTCGATATTTTTAAACTGTACCCAAGATGTTAAGCTCTTGGGGGATTATGAGGTTTTGACAGATCGATCGGATGGTTCGACTTCATTCGGATGCTAGGTGGTGAGATGCATTCTTGGGAGACTCCAGATACAAGGATAGCCGTTGGAGCTCAGTCCATGCAGCCACGACGAGACGAGTCCGAAGCAGTCGACATCAGAGAAAAGTGGAGTAAGAGGTTCGTACGAGATCTTGATGAGACAACATTCCACTCCGCCATTAGAGATGTGATACGCATGCCGAGGCATTGTACTTAGATATACCTTCCAGAAGTCGCGATGAGTATGCAGCCATTCCGGAATGAGAACAGATCTAGTAAGGGACGATGACTTCCGGATAGTTCGGCAGAGATGAGATTTGGGAGAGATTTCGACAGGACCTTTCTGGAATGAATTACGAGAAGACTTGGACCCAGGAGTGGTCATGTTACGTACACTAGCTGGACAGAGTTCAGGATCGTCTACGAGACATGCTATGAGTGACCACGACAGTTGGCCAGAGATTCTTGGAGGATGTGCGTGAGCGGGACTATTCCGCCATACTTGATTTTGGGTATTTTGTAGGATCTATTCGCATGATTGATTTTGATGATGGAGTTTCATGATATTTGTTTTCATGGACCATGGTTACACCTGGTGAGTATTTGCGATTTTTGCACAGTTGTTGCACTTGATATCGTTTTCGTGCCTTGGTTTCTCACGTTTATGATTTTATGGGTTTTATACAGTGGAGTTGATTTTGTGCGCATATACGCACACGATTTGGTTTTTGCACTCGGTATGATTCACCTATGCTTGCAGTGCAGTGATACGCATTTTGTGCTCTTAGATGCACTGGACTTCGATTTCGATTGTGATACTCGATGTTTGTTTTGTGCACCTGATTTGGATTTTCGCGCATTTTGAGCGCATGTTTTGAGATACGATTTTGGTGCAGACCAGATGAACTAAATCGAGAATCTTCGTGCATGTCAGATGCACCTGTTTTGCTGTCAGGCAGACCTATTGCCCTTGACAGATATTGTGTGCACACCCGATGCACTTAGATGTTGTTTCTGTACGCATGTATGACACATATATGGATTTTGATTTCCGTGCGCACCAGACGCACGTAGTATTCATATGCATATTTTGGGATTGATTTCTTATAGAGCAGTACGTTTTTATGATATTTGCTATGCGTTTTAGTACTGAGCAGGACTAGTCACAGGACAGTACCTGAGTATATTTTTGCATGCATTGATAGTTATCGAAGGGATTTCCAAAGAAGAGCTATAGTCTTAGTATTTACCTACGTGTCTAACATGACACGAAACGTTTAAAACAAGGAACCCTTCTAAATTGCTTTCAAAACGGCGGGACGTGCATATTAAAGAAAAGATATATATATATATATATATATATATATATATATATATATATATATATATATATATGTAGTTATTTTCTTACAATAGACGTCCGCCACTGTGCAGTGTTGCGAACATCACACGACGATTTGAAAAAGGTTTGTCATGCATTGCTTCTAGATGCTTTAATGATGTATATCATGTTGGTTTTCGTATTAGATTTTGACATTGATGTCTTCCCCATGACTCCGATGATTTCGGGATATTTGACGGAGTTTTGATTTTGAGTTATATGCTCATTTTTCATGCGCATGCACTGCGCTACGATTTGTTTTATGTATTTATGATTTCGTAGCCCCGACGACTTGATGGTTTTGCTTAGATATTTTAGTATTTGGGGGAGTTTTTAATTTAAATTCGGGGATCGAATTTCTTTAAGGGAGGAAGATTGTAACGTTTTAAAAATCGTTTCGGTGATATTTCGGAAAAAAACGGTAAAATAAGGGGGTTTTCTGTAAAAAGTCAAAATACAAATATCTTTATTATAAAATTAAATATACATATTCTAGCTATGTAATTGCTAGTATTTAGTGTTTATTGAGCCACTGGTGAAATTTCAAATTTTCTGAAAATAAATATTTTAATATTATTTTTAAGCCGTCACTAATACATTTAATTAGGGAAAATTACAAATTGGAATCAGTTGAAACAAATTTTGTGCATCATAACACATTAAACAAAATTTTAACATATTGTTTTTGAAATGAAATGGTTTGGCAAAACGGTTTAGAAATTATTGAAGAAAAAAGGCTTGTTTGGTGAAATTAGCGAAAACTTGCAATTTGGTAACTTGAGGGGGGTCTGTTTGCATAGAATTTTTTTGTTCAGTCTCTCACAACCTCACCCCTCACTTTTGGCCGGCCCCACCTCTGCTGGACAGTCACTTTCCCCCCTCTTTTGGCTTTAATTCATGTGAAGAAATTGTTTTATAAAGAGGTATGGATATTGGATTGACTTTGACAATTCCATATGCACCCACACCCACTCTCTCTCTCTCTCTTCCTTTCCCCATTTCTGCTGTCTAAATTCAGCAGCCCTCCCCTTTGTTTCTCCCCTCATTCTCTTCAAAAAAGTCCTCACAAATTCATCAAAAATCAAAGTATAACCTCACAAAATCATAATCCAATCTCTACCCATTTCTTTTTGGCCTATTCTAGCATGGATTGTGGTGAAAAGAGAGCAAATTGGAAGCCAAGATTTTCATGCTAGATCTCTAATTAAATGAGGTATAATCTTAGCATTTTACTTAAGTTATTGTTTAATTACTTGAATCTAGCTTTTATGTGTTTAATTAGAGTTCTAAATTTGAAGTTTGAAATTTAAAGAAAAGGGAATTGAGAGTAAGTTAGGGTTTTTATCATGTGTAAAGGTGTAGTTTAACATTTTTAGGAATGCTAAAGCTAAGCTACTTGCTATATTGCTAGATTGCTACATTTCAATTGTCCAAATTGCTTAAATTGCAAACTAGATTTTTGTAAACCATGAATTTGATTAAGAGAAAAATATAATTAGGTTTTTCATGACTTCATTAACATTATAAAATGTAGTTTAATACTTTAGATCATGCAAATCCAAGCTAGATTGTTGTATGTGTATTTTTGCTATAAAATTGTTAAAATTGGTTAATTTGTAAACTAGAATTTTGGGGCTAATGAAATTTAATGAGATTAAATTATGGAAATGGTTTTTATGACTTATTTAAGATGTTTAATAAGTATTATGGCCATTAGAATTGTTTAAACATCGAGTTTTGTACTAAAACGGGTAATTTTTTCTTACTAGATTTTCGGAAAAAATGGCTTTTAAGGTGAATTTGGGGTTTTTGTGAATTTTAACCTATTTTATATTATAATTAGTGTTCGTGAATGCGCAAATGAGAGTGTTTGGATTTTTCTCGATGGTTTGACGTTTGTACATCGACATCGAAGGTTGGTTTGGTTATTCTTGCATGCGTAGGCGATAGGTTTTGACCTATGCGTGATGCGTGTGCCGATTTGATTTTCGTATGCCGTTTCGATTTCGAATTTGGTTTTAATGCGATACGGTGCGTTATGATATGTAGGTACCCCATGTGGACTTCGAGATGACAAGCAAGCGTGTGGCGACGTCAGTACCGGCGAGCGGGGACCAGGTGAGTAGATTTATATCTACGGGGAGAAGTCGGGTGGATGGCGTATAGCACCCCCGCAGTTCATGGTGGTATATACGAATACGTATACACACATATATTGATTTTATATATTGTTTGATGTTATTGATGATAAAGATGGATATTTGGTGTGATAGGATTGGTTTAGTGTTGCGAAACCCTAGAGTAGCGGTTGCACCACACACACACACACACACACCCATACTTGCATGCATTCTTCTTTCATATGTGCGTATATGGGGATATGTGTTATGTGTTCACCTGGGTATGGGACTAGGTGTTCACATACTGGATTTGCGGATGATACTTGGGATTGAGATGAGTCGATGAGATTTGAGTTGAGGCTGTTAGTTGTATGTATGCCCTAGAGGCCAGTATTGTACAGATGATGTATATTATATTGGATGCTTGGACATATATAGAGATGACTTTCTTGCTCGATATGATAGTATGCTATCTGGTTGCTCTTTATCTTAACATGTATACTTGTCTCTTTATACTGTCTTAGAGTTACATGTTGGTAAAGCCCTTAAGATGTGTACTTGACTACCTGGACTATAATGCGGATCATACTAGTGGGGACATGGTAGTCCATAAGTACATCCTTCAAGGTCCCTAGTCGTGGGTGTATCGAGATGGGGCATCGATATACCAGTGTAGACTAGCGTATATGCTTCTCGACCCATGAGATGGGCGATGGATGATCCCATATCCATTGGTGTTTGACATCAGAGATGGTATACGGGTGCTCAGAGGAGACTGGGTACACTGGACGGACTCGCCGAGAACTCCCAGTTGGTATTATACCTCACGTCAGATGGCATTTCTCTGGTGACACTTGTACAGGTTAGTCTGTAGACCCGAGATCGTCATAGAGTCTTGTATGATTCCCACTGTGCTTTGATTTCTACCTTACCACGTCCATAAGGGCATGCAAAACGGTGGTTTTTGGGTACAGTCCCGAGTCACATGGAGGCAATGAGCGATAGGAGGGGTTTCGTCTCTCCCGGTATTGGGGGTTGATGTTGCACTGTGCTCGATTGGCCGTAATAGGGAAGTCCCTGGCCAGGGCTGATTAGAGATTTACTGGTAAGTGTTACCAGTAGTTTCTCGACCCGTTATGAGCCTCACATCGGCACGACTTATCGGTTATTGGGGTCTGACGTTTACCACCCCTAGACTTGATATGCGACATATCAGACGAGGAGACCGGACTGTACGGGAAGTGTTGCCGATTGGCTCGACGGGAGTTGTAGCAGGTTCGCTTGTTTTCTTCTGATCGCTCAATACCCGGGTGGCCGTTACGTTTAGCTGACCGCTTGCGGCTTGGGGGTGCTTGATATGATCATCACCCACTGCCGGCGTATTGACGAGTCTTAGAGTCCCACAATGGAGTTTCTTAGTCCAGGCGAAACGTTGCGGTGCGCGTATGCGATATGCGCATGGACCCGATTAAAATGCGCGTATAGGATACCGTATATTGATCGGGCGGCTTGCTTTTGGTGGGGTCGTATGTGATATGGCCGGATTGATAAATCAAGTGTTGATTTATCATTTAACCATTAGTTTCTCACTTGCAATCCTTTCTTGAGTTTGTTGGATGTATGCATGCATGTATGCCTTCTTTATAGATTCATGCACATATGAATATACATACACACATACATGCATACATACATACATCCTTCATGGTTGTACATACATGAAAATGGTGGCAATATAAGACTCACACCATGGTTTTATATATGGATTTTATTGCATTTGATTTAAAACAAAAAGGAAAAAGGAAAATGGTTATCATTGATTTGTTTCTACACTCTTCTTTTGACCTAACCATCCTCACCCACCTTTTAACCTTGGGTAAACTTTCCTTTTGTGTTTTAACTCAAGTTCAATAAGATATTCATTGTTTAACCATGGTTTGAGATGAGAACAAGAAAATATATATACATATATTTTCATTTTTCTTTAACAAGAGTGATTCTTTTCACTCTTGAAAAAGATATAGCCATCATCTTCTTCTTCCTCTCTCATTTCTCTCTAGATTTTTGTAGTGAGCAATATACTCATCAAGTTAGGATTTTGAAGTGAGAAAGAGAACCACAACACCATTCTACACAAGTCTAGCCCACTTGTTTGAAGTGCTAGCTTCATTTCATTCTCTTGATCGGGTGAAGTTGCAAGCTTGGACAAAACGGACTCCGGGTGGATCATCGTTGACCTAGAGGAGTTCAAGCGGACCCGTTTCCAAACCCCAAGTAGCCGAGGAGTCTAGCGTAGGGAGCTACAAAGGTTGTACTCTCAAAACCCTAGCTTTTCTTTCTTATGTTGATGTGCAAAAATTTGAAACCCTAATTTTCTAGGAACGATTCAATGATCGTTAACTTAGCACCCTAAAAAATTCCATCTTTGGTACATGTGATGCTTCCAATCCCTTCATGAGGTGCTAGGCTAACCCAACAGAGACCGTGAGATTGGTGATATGGCAGGATTCGTACTTGAGATACGTCCTGATGTTATAGTGGATCTTTGGATGGCGATGCCATGTGAATAGTGATATTAGTAGTGTACTAGACGTAGGTCAGCACCCCAGATGATGATCTTGATAAAGAGGATACCAGATGAACAGTGTGATGAGTATGATATTGACCCGTACCCAGATTTGGGGATGCCGTACGATGGATTTACGTACGAGCTATATATTGATGATTGATCCGCACTCTTGACTTGGGATGTCTGATTTTAGATATGGTATCGAATATGATATTATTGAGGCGGGATCACCGACTAATATATATACAGGTATGTATATGTATCGACTCAGATGTTAGGCGGTTTCCTTACCTGTAGTTCAGCTTGTTAGTTCAGCCGTATAGTTTAGTGTAGTTGTTAGACTAGATTAGACTCCTACCTATTTCAAAACTAACGAATCGTGGGTATTTTAAAAGACAGGTCAAGAGATTCTACGGATATTTCAAAAGACGTATCTTTTCTTAAAAACACCGTAGCCCTTATTTTCAAAACACCGCGATTCGTGTTATTTCAAAAGGCACTATTGTAGGACTTATATTAGGGTAATGCAGTTTAGTTATCGTTGTGTCTAGTGTTCAGCTCCCGCATATTATTTCTGTTGCTCCGCATCGCATACTTATTGTAATTCATATTTCATTATTGATATCATGCTGTGAGGACACCATCACCATTACCGATGATGCGTATGTACCACGTACACTTACTTGCCGGCTCACACACATCTTCATCGGTAATTGCCATGTCACGCACACTTAGAAAATACTATTTCATTGACATAGGTTGTTAGCTAATAGTTTAGACATGATATTAGTGTACTTGCCTTATATGCCAGTTTAGACATTGTAATTATTACTTGTCACTTCATGCATACTGTTATTCACTGTTATGCCGCATTCATGGATTCTCATGCATATATTCACTATTTTACGTGCTATTGAGGTTTTGGATTCGGATTTCCATGAGATTTTCTGGATTTGGGGGAAAACCGCAAAACTTATACAAACTTCTTCTCTCTTTTTAAATAAAAAGCGCAGTTTTCCCATGATGTATGAGTCGTCCACCATGAGTTTGCTGATGGATTTCGAGACCCGATTCGAGGAGAAGGATGAACCGTTTCGGGTACATGGTGGACCCGGTAAGGTACCCCGGGGCAAGAAGGTCGTGTTGTTGACGTTGAGCTTGGCAGGGGAGCACTACCGACCGGTGATATTACCCGACGCGTCAGATATCCGGAAGATACTTTCGTAGTCTTGAGATGGATGGTAGGGGCCGGTTTGGACTGACGGCGCCCTAGATATTGAGATTTGAAACATTGAGATTTCGAGATATTGAGGTACTGAAATTTGATGATCCAGGTCAGTCCGGGTAGCCGGAGCCTGAGATATTGAGATATGTGGATTTATGTTTTTGTGTCGATGCTAGACATGGTTTATACTGATTTCCTTATGATACCTCATTTTTAAAAAAAACTACAGAAATCCCACTGAGTTATGAAAGCAGTTTCTTCAGTACATGTACTCTGTTTTCACGCATTCATACATCATCCATATGATATATTGCAATCTGAGGCACTGACACGAGCACTTGGTATTACTGTTGTTTAGAGGTATACCCTTGCCATTGTTATAGGCTGCTGGTTATATATTTGAGGATATATTATAATTGTATGACTTAGGATTGCGTTGTTCATACGATTTCTGTTCGTAGATGTTTCTATTCACGAGTTGGCAACTCACCCCCGTTGTGCCACAGTTTCTTGCAGGTTTTGCCGTACTGGTTTCATTACGGCTTTGCTGGAACTACTTCCTTTTCCGGGTGATTTGCTAGTAGGTGGGTTTATTTGTATCGTACCCCCCATTATATACCTTGTATATTATTACTCTGTTGTATCTAGAAGTTCCATCAACCAAACTTGTATTTATTTTGAGATAAAGACCAGTGATGTTATTCTTTCGACCTTAGAGTCGTGCGTTATGTTTCTGTGGATTTCTTGTGGTTTTGAGTTTCCTTTTGAGTTTTTGATCCTCGCCCTTGGCGTTGTATATTATATTGCTTGTGTGGTTGTGACCGTCGATTGACGAAGAGCTAGCTCCCGCTTGGGGATGCCTTTTTATTGATTTCGTATACTATTCATGTTGTATCCCGTTTGGGGGCCAGTATTTACAAAGGAGACTCTGCCGAAATTTTCAGGAAATATTTGATGTTTTTAAAAAAAAAGCATAATTCGGCTTATGCTATTAAAAATACTTGATTTAAATTGGTTTTCCTTCACTCTACTACTTTTCTTGGTTTAGATTTCTGGGTTTTCAGCTTACTTAGATTACGTACGCCTCGAGACGTTTCGTAGTTTAAGTGCCGGTCATGTTCCGTACTTTCGGGACGTGACACCTGGCCAGGGCTACTGCTGAGATTTAATGATAAGAGTTATCAGTACTTTCTCGAACCGTTATAGGCCAGACATCGGAAAGACTTATCACGTTACTGTGGTCTGACGTTTACCACCCCTAGATATGATATGCGACATATCAGACGAAAAGACCGGACTGTTCAGTAGTGTTACTGATAGGCTTCATGGAGAGTATGGACGAGCTTGCTTGTTGATCTTCATATCGCTTAATACACGGGTAGTCGTTACGTCCAGCTAGTACCGCTGACGGCTTGTAGGTGACTGATGTGATCATCACCTACTGCCGGCGTATTGACGAGTCTTTAGAGTCCCACACAGAAGTTTCCTGGTTCAAGCGAAATGAAGTATGGCACATATGTTGATATGTGCGTGGGCCTGATTAAATACGAGTATGTGATACCGTATTGTAATCTGGCAGTTATCTGTTATCGGTTATGTTATATGTGATATAACCAGATTATCGAATCAAGTGTTGATTTGATAATGTGATAAACAGATAAATGATATTAGTCGGTCATATGTGATATAACCGGATTATTAAATCAAGTGTTAATTTAATAATTCGATATAAATTATATTTGATATAATTTTGTATTAACTAATATCATTAGCTCACTAATTGCTTTATTAATATATATATATATATATATATATATATATTAATGTATATTTGATATATATAAATATATATATATATATTAATATATGAAGCATGGCATGTATTTTCTATTTTTGGAAAATAAAATATGAGGTGGAAAATGGGGAGACTTTGTGAGGCATGGATAAGGAATGGGCTTTATTATTAGTTAATTCATCTTGATTTACTATTCAAGCATGGTTGCAATTTTATATTGCAATTTATCCATGCTTGAATAAGTGAGGGTCAAGGGGTTGCCATTTACACTCACTTCATTCTTCACTTGTTTTCTTTTGCTCTCTTGAGGTAAGCTCTTGCTCTCTCTTGCTCTCCAAAAATTCTCACCTCATCTCCAAACTCAAAACCCTCACATGTGATGTGAATTATTGAGTTTGAGAGATCATTTATGAGCTTACAAAACCCCTACTTCTTCATCCTACACTTGACTAGCAATTAAGTGTAGTGTGTTTTCTACACTAAAAGAGTTTAGTGAAGAGGTAGCTTGAGCTAGAGGGACTTCGGGTGGATCGTCTTTGGCGCGAAGATCATGAAGGGGGCCCGTTCAACTTAAAGAGGAGCCTAGTGGAGTCGCGTGGATTACTATACAGAGCTAAAGAAGAGAAGGACTCAATCTATAGGGTATAAAATCTTTTCCTTCTCTCTAGTTTTACTTGTTATCAAACTAAAACCCTAATAATCTAGTTAAAAATCTTGTTTAGTCTAGCTTAGCACCTATAAAAATTTGAAGATTAGACGATGTAGTTAAGATCACGAAACCGAAAAACTGCGAAATAATGAAACCCAAAAACCAAGTCTCTGTCGATTTTAAAATGATCTCAGAAAATTATTTAAACAACTGCAGAATGCTGTATTTGATCCAACTTGAACACTGAAAAAATTCGAGGCCAAACCACAACTTTTGACCCGGGGAAAAGCCTTCAAAAACCGGCATGGCCGGTTTTATCTTGTTGTTTGGCCTTGAAATTTTTTTGGTGTTCCAATAGCTTGATATTTGGGTTTCAGGTATTGTTTGATTAGCCCAGTTTGCATATGATGTTAACAGTTCAATTGGGGCTAATACGGAGTGTTTCGTAGTCGTGTTTTTAACATTGTTTCGGGTTTAAGTTTGATATGGATGCATTAGTTGGAATCCACATTTGATTAGTTTTGTGAAAACTAGTTAGTGATTATAAATCTAGAATTTTAGTCTTGGTAGATCGATTGCCACGAAGTTTCGATTCAGATCAAAACTCCATCGCAATCGCGTATCGTACGCGAATACTCGCCGAATAACTTTACTAGATAGCCTCGCCCCATTGCCCCAACCAAGTGACTGTAGGAGAACCCCGTTGCCAATAGCACCTACTCGGGTGCTCGCGGCCACGGTGTTCCGCCTAAGTGCACTTGGTCGACGGCATCGGGGGTGCGGCCATCTACTATAGTTTCCGACGCGTACTCGATCGGGTAGTCGGGAATCTTGTTGAATCACCCGACTAAATTATTGATAAGTGTTTTAAATTTGAGACTAAAATACAAGATTTATCTGGTTAGGCATTGATTGTTGCACTATTTGCGTATGCGTTTTAAATTTAAGAATACCGCAATCAAGACGGTGTCGCTTGGTAGTTAACCGGTTGAGTACAAGTCGATCCACAGGGAAATGGTGTTCTTTTCTTTAAGTTCTAATGAGTTAAGTCCTAACTTCGGTAGGTTTTGTTTTAAGATCTAAAAATGAGAATAAATTGATTTAAAGGCTTGCTAGGGTTAGGATTAGGTTAGTTCGAAAAAGGGATTCTTCTCACTTCTTTCAATACCCTAGTTAAGAATATAGGTGTTAGGATAATAGTCAACAACGGGGATTAGCACGACTAGAAAGAAACTTAGTTTCTTCCTTTTGGTCCTTATCCGTCCGTTCTTGGCTCTTAGCCCTAACCTCCGGTTAATTCAACCACAACCGGTCTAACTAGGGAATCACCACTATTATGTATGATAGGGTGCCGTAGTAAGCGGATTATGGTTGATTTAAAGAGAGTCCTTTATTAAAATTATTTGGGCAAAGAAAGGAGTGAGAGAGATCTCCTTCTCTCAAACCTTCCCTCTCCTATCCCTAACAAGTGAGGAATTACTCACTCATTAGGAAGTTAACAATAAAATTCATTTTTGTTTTATTTTAATAGACGAACTAAATTGCAGATAATAAAAGAACAGATAAAAAAATTGCAGGAATTAAATTCAGATAAAAAGAATGCAAGATAAAAATAAAACTCACTTTATTGATGACCTCTCAACAATGCATTACAACTGGAATTAAAATTTTAATCTAGGAATTAAAATTTAAATCTAAGAATTAAAAAGAGGCATAAAAACTAAAGAGAGGCATCCTCAAAAGTGGCATCCTAAAATAGGCCTTGAGCTCTCCTATTTATAGATAAGAAACCCTAGGTTTACATTATGATCCAATCACTAATTTACAAAACTACCCTAAGAGAGCCAAGTCAAAGCACCGACACTGCCACCGACACGTGCATAACACGGCCGCGGTTCCACGGCAGAAGTGCCTGTTTGGCCGCGGTTCCGCGGCCGTTTGGTGTAATTGTGGGGCCATCTTTTTAGGGCTTCTCCAAGTTGCTTTTATCTTCTGTTTGGTACACTTGGTTTCTCAAAAGCTCTTTTGTTCTCTTCCAGATATTCAGCAGTGGAATTTTGCCTTGAACTCCGCTTGAACTGGTATGCGGTATCATGCGGGTCAGTATTCATCTGTTATTGGTCGTAGTCCCACATTTTTTGCGACTTTTCACGAATCTCACTGTAAAGAGCTGAGAACCTGTAATCTGCAACTATTTAGATGACATGGATCAAAAGCACCTATTTATATGCAATGTGATTAAGAATGGGCGATATAAAAATGCAAAAATCTGATATGAACAAATACCCCCAAACTTATCTTTTGCTCGTCCCGAGCACTGCCAATTTATTCTCGAAAAATCCTAACCTCACTTCCGCAGGGAACGCGATTGCACTGAGCTCGTGCAACAAGCCGTTAAACCTCTGGATGTCCTTAGTAGGAGGAGTGTTGTCTCCTGAGGGTTTTCAGCGGATACTACCCACAAAATCCGATCAATTTGGCCATTCACTCTAATTCTTCAATTCAGATTTTCTAGTAAGAAATTCTATTATCTTAAACTTAGAAACCATCAACCCGTATTTTTCACGCTCCCTTTTTATTTAACTTAAGATCATATATGTTTTGGAAATTTATAAAGCTTTCAACATCTCCTAAGTTTTCCTTCTAAGGTGCAATCTTAACTCAGGAATTTTTATCATCTTTACTGAAGATATAAGAACTATTTTTCATTCCTATCTCTCATCCAAATCCTAATCATATACCCCTACGTGTATGTAATTATCACCCCTACACTTGGAAATTCAATTCAAGCTATCATACTCTTGTCCATTTTCCAAAATACGTTTAGTTGGTGAATTTTAGATGAAATTGCTCACACATTCTTCATGCGGCCGTTAATACTTCTTGAGCTACTAAACGACCGATTACAAAATGTGCTTGCGCATTTAGGCGCAAATCCTCGTCTTGCAATACCTAAGGCTTAGCTGTGTCTCCCAAACCAGTTGGTCTAAGGCACTAGGTGATAAAGCACCCTCGCTATATTTTTTATTTATGCTGCCTTAAGCAATTACAACACCAGTGTTCATTTTTTTTTATCTCTTTCTTCACCACTTATACTTTTATTTTATTTTCTTTCATACCAAGGATTTTAGACAAGAGTATTTCAAGGTATCCTCTACTATCCCAAATTTTAAGGTGCGTGTAAGTGCATAAAGTAGGGTATATATTTTCAAAATTTGGACTTAAGATTCAGAATTATTTTTTTAGACTTATACTTCAAATAAAGCTTTCAATGCTCTTCCATTATTTCGACTTAGCCCAAGAACTGAACTCAAAATTTGCCTATTTCTAAATAAACTACAAGGAAGTATATTTTTTACAGTTAAATTTTAAGAAAGGTTATTTTTAGGGTTTTTAATTTACTAAGCTTAAAATCTAGTTTTTCCTAACTAGTCAAACGTCATGTTGAACTTAAGTCAAATATGGCCAAAATTGAAATCTTCAATTCTTTTAATTTTTTTAATTTTTTGATTTTTATGGGTTTTAAAATAAGTATGCAAATGCAAAATATACATATGAATGCGAAGAAATAAAGCTTGCCGAGCACACCCCCAAACTTAAACTTGACAGTGCCCTCACTGTCAGGCTACACCAAGAGGGTCAAAATTGCCGGTACTGCCCTGTTTGTTTATTTATTATTTATTTATTTTTTTATTTATATATTTATTTTATATATATATATTTATTATTATTAACAGAAAAAGAAAACAAAATATATACACAAAAAGGTTCCCCCCCCCCCCAAACTTAAGTGAAACAGTGTTTCCACTGTTGCCATTTTTTTTTAAATCTCATAAACCTGTAAACTTGGGAGGAAAAATTTATTAACGGGGACATGAAATATGATTGTGAAAAACTCCCCCAAACTTATTTTTGGCTCACCAGTTTGAGTTAAAAAAATTATTTTCAAGAGCCAAATTATACGCCCCTCCCCCAAACTTAAGTTAAACAATGCTAAGCTTTTAAAGAGGGGGGTCAAAGTTATCGGTCAATACCAAGCTTTGCAAAGACCAAAAGTCAACACCAACCATTCGAAAAATTTATCAGTGAAACGCACCGGTTGGTGGAAGAACATATTGTATGGAGCCAGGAAGAAGTGGGGAAGAGATAAGTGGTGTAAAAGAAAAGGTTTACGTCTCGATTTGTAGAGACGAAAAAATAATGGTGAACAGAAACGAAAATGTGGATGATTAGGAATGGGAAGAATGGTCGCATTCTCGTATGGGATAAGAAGAAATGGTGGTGGTTCAACTTCTTCAGGTGGAGGTTGATTAATCACAAAATCCATGTCGTTTAGGAATGCGAGTTCGTCGGCAAAAATATCTTCGAAACTTTCATCGATGGTCCGATTGAACGTTTCAATGTCAATAAGTGTCACGCCAGAATTCAACACACTTGATTTTTAAAAAATTATGGAGATAGGAGACTCATAAAGCAAGTCAAAATCAAGTTGTTTTTCTAGAATTATCGAACTCAAAATATCGGATTGTGATTCATTAACACTCGTAATCATTAAAGGAAGATTAGAGGAAGAACCAGAGAAAGGAGAAAGAAGTGGAATACGAACTTGAGAGTGGAAATGGAGTGTATAAATTAGCATAATTTTTAATGACCGATGTGTAAAAAGCGATTGTGCTAATCTATCAACCCACTGAGAAATGAGGTCAAATCCCTCAAGATTCGTGAGAAAACATGGGTACGTCGAACTTGGTAAACCAGACATTGAAAATGAAAGTGTAACGGTTTCTTGCAAGGTTGGAACGAGGATGTAGGGAAGTGATTGAGGAAGGGTATCGGTTAAAGATTCAGGAGGGTGTGCGCAGTCAATGAAAGGGATAGAATGAATTGGAAAATCCGATTCCTCAAGTAAAACTGCTTCATCCTCAATAATTTCCTCAATACTCTCTTCAAAATTTAGCTTATCCATGCAATTTTTATCAAACTCAAGACGCATATGAAGTTTGGGAAAAACATTTAATGACTCGGGATGATGAATTGGAAAGAAAAACTCAGCCAAATATGCGGGTTCATCATCCAAAATATTCCCAGCGTCAATATCCTTAATAAAATGAAAATCAATTTTCTCAGACACCTCATCAAAAATATGGATATCAATTAATTCAGGTTCTAGAGTGGAGGTGTAGAGGTCAAAAGGATTGGGTGTGGGTTCACTCGAAAGGGACCCTTCACAATCAGGTAAATCAAACATTACAAAGTCGTACAACTCATTAATCATTCTATCTTCAATTGATGAATCACGTGGGACACTCGATAGACATTCAAAACCGGAGTTATGGGATTCAATTGGGGATGGGTAGGTTCGATTTGGAAGGGTGTACAGCTCACTCTCACCACTCAAATTCTCAATCTGTCTAACCGCCTCATCATAAATTGGGAAATGTGGAGTTAATTGGAAACTAGCTACCGGGTCACTAGGTTGTATGAGGGCGGCCATGGACGCATTCAAATCCATCATCTGTTGGTATGACGCTACCCTAAAGTCTTCCAACGCCTGTTCCAAACTAGACATGGGTTGTAAAGGAGTTTCAGTAAAAAATTCAAAATTGTTTGGATACTGGAAACTCCCAAATGGCTGTGTAGAAGCAATGTCTAGGGAAGGTGTAAAAGTTTGGTAGGATGGGTAGGAATAGAATGGTTGGATAAGGGTAGGATCAACATACGGATAAGAAGGTGAATGGAATTGTTGATCCAAAGAATTCGCAGTGGTGAAAGGAGTGAAAGATCGGTTACGAGATTGCTCAATATGTTCAGCAATAGACATGGGTTTCGGAGTTACAACAGAACTCGAAAAAAGAGTATCAACGTAAGAAGGTGGTGAAGGTTGAAATGGTTAATACAAGTCCAATTGGTTATCCTAGACGTGTCTATTCGATCTTTCAATGAAATTTTTAGCATGGAGGGGTCGTTTGAAATTCGACCAAAACAAGAACCGTAGGAAGTAATGTCTGGTTGTGGGTACCAAAGTTCGGCAAGAGTTTTGCGAGGTGGGGTACCCATGATGTGATGAGAGAAAAGAGAAGAAAAAGAATGTGAATTTTATTTTTAATTTTTTTAATATTTTTATAAAAAAAATTGTTTGTTTTTGGAGTTTTGAAATTTTTGAAAGTGTATTTTTTTAGAAAGAGTTTTTGCAAGAATGTATACAGACTTACGGCACAATTTCAAACAATCACAATTAAAACATGCACAATCATACCTAGAGCTATGGTCCTCAAAGTCCACTAGACTGCTCCTAACTGTTCCAAAGTGACAAGTTGTGAGATATCTCTCAAATCGTCTCTTTACTGCCAATTGTGGCCAGGTAAGCACAAATGAAGAAAGGAGGGTTCCACTCATGAATCACCGTGAGACGGGCCTTTTAAAGTTACCTTTCTCACTTGTCTAGCCTAGGCACAACAAAGTTAAGTTTAGATAAATGATTGAATGCCCACAATCTTCCTCTGTCCTATTGAGCACGACAGTCCTTAGTTGGCTATGTCTAGATATTTTTTAATTTAGCTCAAGGGTGATGCATATGCTTTTAGTGATTTTTGGGGTCTTAGGAAGGGTGATAAAATCCCCACCCAATCTTGATTGGTGTTATAGCCCCTTAAATTCTGTATTAATTATGCAAAGCAGTTAACACACCAAAAATCTAAAACACTTGCAAAAAAAAATCTTATTTGGCAGCGCAAAGAATCCTGCACAAAAACAATTTATTGGAGAGGGAGAAGAGGTTGCTGTGCAAAAAATCCTGCAGGAAAAATTATTCAGTGGAGCTTAGGGGTTGGAAAAGGAGAAAAGAGATATTTACAGAGAAAATGAACTGCTGACGTCACAGGTTGACCGCGGATCCGCGGTTAAATGCTTAAATCTACGGCGGTTCCGCGGTGGATCAGTAAGTTCAGATCTTCAAATATTTTCTCTGTGCTAATTTTGTTCTCCTATGTCTGTTCAGATCGTCTGTTTCTGGATTTGTTCACTGAGTTTGCTCTAGATCTGAATCAGTCCGTCTTCCTTTCCTGCACAATTCGCACAAAAACCAATCAAAAATAACAAGATGATTTTTTTATGTTTTTTTAATTTTTAATTTTTAATTTTTTTATTTAATTAACCCGAAATTACAAAAAGAAATAAACTACCGTTTCCACGGCAACGGCGCCATTTGATTGTTGCACTATTTGCGTATGCATTTTAAATTTAAGAATACCGCAATCAAGACGGTGTCGCTTGGTAACTAGCCGGTTGAGTACGAGTCGATCCACAGGGAAATGGTGTTCTTTTCTTTAAGTTCTAACGAGTTAAGTCCTAACTTTGGTAGGTTTTGTTTTAAGATCTAAGAATGAGAATAAATTGATTTAAAGGCTTGCTAGGGTTAGGATTAGGTTAGTTCGAAATAGGGATTCTTCTCACTTCTTTCAATGCCCTAGTTAAGAAAGTAGGTGTTAGGGTAATAGTTAACAACGGGGATTAGCACTACTAGGAAGAAACTTAGTTTCTTCCTTTTGGTCCTTATCCTTCCGTTTTTGGCTCTTAGCCCTAACCTCCGGTTAATTCAACCACAACCGGTCTAACTAGGGAATCACCACTATCATGTAAGATAGGGTGCCGTAGTGAGCGGATTATGGTTGATTTAAAGAGCGTCCTTTATTAAAATTATTTGGGCAAAGAAAGGAGTGAGAGAGATTTCCTTCTCTCAAACCTTCCCTCTCCTATCCCTAACAAGTGAGGAATTACTCACTCATTAGGAAGTTAACAATAAAATTCATTTTTGTTTTATTTTAATAGACGAACTAAATTGCAGATAATAAAAGAACAGATAAAAAAATTGCAGGAATTAAATTCAGATAAAAAGAATGCAAGATAAAAATAAAACTCACTTTATTGATGATCTATCAACAATGCATTACAACTGGAATTAAAATTTAAATCTAAGAATTAAAAAGAGGCATAAAAACTAAAGAGAGGCATCCTCAAAAGTGGCACCCTAAAAGAGGCCTCGAGCTCTCCTATTTATAGATAAGAAACCCTAGGTTTACATTCTGATCCAATCACTAATTTACAAAACTACCCTAAGAGAGCCGAGTCAAAGCACCGACACTGCCACCGACACGTGCATAACACGGCCGCGATTCCACGGCAGAAGTGCCTGTTTGGCCGTGGTTCCGCGGCCGTTTAGTGTAATTGTGGGGCCATCTTTTCAGGGCTTCTCCAAGTTGCTTTTATCTTCTGTTTGGTACACTTGGTTTCTCAAAAGCTCTTCTGTTCTCTTCCAGATATTCAGCAGTGGACTTTTTCCTTGAACTCCGCTTGAACTGGTATGCGGCATCATGCGGGTCAGTATTCATCTGTTATTGGTCGCAGTCCCACATTTGTTGCGACTTTTCATGAATCTCACTGTAAAGAGCTGAGAACCTATAACCTGCAACTATTTAGCAGACATGAATCAAAATCACCTATTTATATGCAATGTGATTAAGAATGGGCGATATAAAAATGCAAAAATCTGATATGAACAGGCATGAAATATGAAGTATGAGATATTCTGGGTTTATGATGTCTAAGGATATGCAGATTCTAATTATTGCAGTTTTACATTTCTTTTCTGCGACCGTAAGTGTAATACGTGGGGTATCCCAAATCTCGTTGCTATATGTCAATGGAATTTGGGATACGTGTATTTACTTACGTTGATGATATGTGATATTATGTGTCGCTGATATGTTTTATTGGATCGTCGTGATTGAATAGCCGGGGTTTTTATGTGAGATGGGAGTTTTTCAATTTTCATTCATGTAAAATTTGTATGTAATACTCTTTTATTGGGGCACTTCCGGGTTGAGGATGATGTCACCATTGATGTATATTATTTATTTTTCCGCATTAGGATAGACCCAAGGAGGAGAGCACAAGTAACCGGGTTCTAGATTCCAGTGGGAGACCATCTCAAGGAGTTGAGACTGGGTCTTCTAACTCTAGAATTGGTAGGGTACTTGCCACTCTCATAGGGGTCTAGGGATGTGGGTTAGCTATTCATCACGACCGTGGAATCCTTGTTTTACATTATTGGCAAAATTTAAAACACGAAAATCCTAGTATATCCAATATTTCATATGTTGCTTCTGCTGCTTGGTTCTGTGATATGATCATATAACTGCGTGAGACGAATGTTATATTATATATATGATATATAATAAATGTTTCTTATGTTTTGCACCCGCACTAGTCCAGCCCCCGCTCTGCCGGTAGTTAAGTAACCTAACGGTGCATGACGGGGCCCAGTGGCGAATGCGGATGGCATAAGCGTACGTTCTATTTTCGTTTCACTTTTCTGTGATGTTTAGGAAACATTAAATGATGGGACTTCATTGATGAGATTAATGAAAAGAAAGAAACCTAAAGATGTTGTAGAATCAAATTTTCAAAAAGGGTAGCTCTAGTTTTTTGTTTTGCATAGTGGTATTCCTTGATGAATATCCAGCACCTCATTCGATGAGAAAAGAGCCGAGATCCATTCACCGGGAGTGACCTCTTTAGCGAAACTAGCAAATGCTACAACCCACTCGGTTTTGTTTTTTGATAGGTTCTCTAGTTCTTGCTTTGCATAGTGGTATTCATGAATATCCTGCACCTCATTCGATGAGGAAAGAGCCGGGATCCCTTCACCGGGAGTGACCTCTTTAGCGAAGCTAGAAAAGCCTCAAAAACACTCATTTTCAAAATCACTAGATTCTACAACGATATCAAGTTTATTACGCTCATGGTTTTCTTAAAAATCTGCGTAGCCCTCCGTCATTTTAGATAAGCACTATTTAGTATTCGTGCTACGTTTGTTGACCATAGCCAAGGCGTAGTGTGCGGTAGCTAATTAATGCTTGTCTACAGCATATGATGCGATTGGATTAGGGTAGTCGTGCGGCTTTGTTGACCTTAGCCAAAGGTCGCACGGGTGGGTTTAATTCAATCAAGAAATGACGGGTTGAACTTGACTAGCACTTATGATTTGTTGACCATAGCCAAGGTCATAAGTTGTTAGGGGTAAAAACCATTATCGGGAATTTCAAGTGTTGAAATTTGCAATGAGATTGCATACCTTCTATATGATAATTGGATCCTAATACCCACTGCGAGTAAAAGTTACTCCGGGAGACTTTTGCACTTTGTAATTAGCTAATCCAGTAGGTATCAAGAAAGGTGTCAACGGGGTTATGCCTCTAGGGAAATGAGGTATATTTTAAATAGGTCCGTGCGAAAGCACGGGGAACCTCTCTCAAAGTACCGATACCTGCCTGGCCGAACGATTGGTGAACCTGTAGGGTGTAATTAATCCCGGCTCATCTTACCTTTTATGGTTTGAAGAAAGATTTGATGAAAAATAGTGGGAGCCATTTTGATTAGATAAGATAATAACCAATCTAATCTTGCAAAGAGCGCACGCTAATGCGTTTCCTTATCTCTCTCTCTCCAGGAAGCAACCAATGTCATGCCTTAATCAAGATAATAATATGGGTGTATTGACCGAACCCGCTTATTATACTGAGCAGGGGAACTTTGGTTCCTTAGGAATAGGGGAATATCAGGATTCCCGCGCCACCCGTACGAAGAAACAGCATGTTAATGCATCTTCTTCGGGTGTGTTCATTACCGAGAACCGTTTCTCAGTTTGTTCTACGTCCTGGGTATTGGATACCAGATCAGGATCCCATGTATGTAATTTGTTACATGGCGTAAAGAAAGGTAGAGAACTAGGAAAGGGTGATAAATCCCTAACAGTAGGGAATGGTGAAATTGTTGCAGCCAAGGCAGTTGGCGAATATCACCTTGTATTACAAACAGGTAACACATTGATTCTGAACGACTGTTACTACGTACCAAAAATGATGTGCAACATTATATCAGTTTTTTTGCTAACTAAAGAAGGATATAATCTCACATTAGAGGAAAATGTATGAACATTTTCCAAAATCAAGTGTTGATTGGTTTTGGCACATTATGTAACGGAATATTCGTTCTTAATCAAAGTACAGTTCTTAACGTACAGAACACAAACAAGAGGAAAAGTTCAGAAATGAACGAAGCCTTCTTGTGGCACTGTATACTAGGTCATATAAATGCGACATGACTGGCTAAGTTGCATAAAAATGGATATTTGAATCCCTTCGAATTTTCATCTTATGAAACTTGTCAGTCATGTCTCAAAGGCAAGATGACCAAAACTCCGTTTACTGGACACGGAGAAAGAGCCACTGAACTCATGGGACTGATACATAGTGATGTATGCGGTCCTATGTCTACTCATGCCAGGAATGGTTTTTCGTACTTTATTACATTCACCGATGATCTCTCAAGGTTCGGACATATGTTCTTATTAAAACACAAGTTTGAAACTTTTGAGAAATTCAAGGAATATAAATGCGAAGTTGAAAACCAGACGGGCAAAAGTATTAAAGTCCTACGATCTGATCGGGGAGGAGAATACTTGAGCGGGGAATTCCTAGACTATCTAAAAGAGAATGGGATTCTCTCTCTGCTTACTCCTCCGTATACACCACAGCACAACGGTGTATCGGAGCGGAGAAATCGCACCCTATTAGATATGGTGCGCTCTATGATGAGTACTGCTGAGTTACCTATTTCATTTTAGGAACATGCGCTTGAGATAACTGCATACCTATTGAATAGAGTTCCGACCAAATCTGTAAATCCCCGTTTCCATTCTAAGTAAAGTTTCGTATTCTCTGAATTCCAGTGATTTTCTTTTCTTTTCCCTCATATTTTTGAATTGGTTGTTTAAACTAAATATTTATAATTTTTTCCCAAAACCTAAAAGTTAAAAACTCAAGAGTTAAAACCAAGCCAATTAAACTAAAACCTAAACTAAAACCTAATATAAAATAAATCTACACATACTTTTAAACCCCCAGCCCAAAATCCGTTTATTAACAATTAAAAGAATTTGTTCTCGGCCCAATCCCCTTCTCAGCCCAATTTTTCTTTGAGGAATTTATTTTTCATTCCCGGCCCAAATCCTTTCACAGCCCGCTTTTTAAAACCAAATTTTTGTTGCCGGCCCATTCACCCTACAGCCCACGACCAATTTCTTTTTACCCGACCCGGCCCCCCTATTCATCTTCCCCACTCCCCAACGGCTCCTTTTTCCCGCTCAACTTCTGTCCTTCCCACGTCGCGCCGTTACGCCCACGTTGCCATCGCCGTCGCCCACGACCCCGACCACGCCTCCCTCTAACTCTCGCTCTCCAACTCCTCACCTCTCTCTCACCTCCAAGCTCCTCAAAACTCTAACCCTCCAAGTTTTTTCCCCCACGAACCCACTGCGAAACCACTGCCAACTTCATCGTTGCCGACGACGACGATCACCACGTTTTCCCCCGTTCTCATCCCTCGCTCTTTTCTCTTCAGAACTCACCAAGCCCCTGCACCTTCAGCCACCAAGCTCCCCGCACATCCAACCCCTCGCACCCGAGCTCGACCACCACTGGCATCCTTCGACCGACGCCGACGAGCCCCCCAAACTGACCTGAACCACCTCTGCGCTCCCTAACCTCCTCAGCATCATCACCATCACCACAATCCCAAGCCCCCACTGCACTCTCTCTCTCTCCAAAAGAAACCCACTCCCTGCACGTGCACTGTGCACATCGTCGGAGCCACCGTCGCCGACCGTTGTCAATCCCAATACCTCCCAAGAGATCTACATAGCACCCCCCATCTCCGGTGATCGCACGATATCTCCGGACAACTCCGACGCAAAAACCCGTGTTTCGATCGAAGCTCGCGCGAACTCGTTTCGCGGCGTACAACGCGCGTTCATGATGACGTTGCTGCCTCGCGACCCCGAGACGTTACCAGGCAAGTGTTTACTTGCTTCATGCTAAATTATTAGTGATATGAAACTAAAATATCCAGTTTACGGATTTTGTCGAATACTAATACATAATACGATCAATGTGTTCGATGCTAATCTCCCATGAAAATGATTGTTTATTTTGACGGAACCCGATGTTTTATGTTGGCCCATATAGTGATAAACATAGTGTATGAATCTCGCTGGAAGATATGATTGTTTGTAACAAAAATTGATACCCCCAAATATGCCGTTAAAACTAGAATTTTCTCGTGTCTGAAAACAAATAAAATCACTATAAATCATATGCATAATGGATTGATGTGTTCTAGGGCTTAAATCGAATCCGACTTGACGAACTTTAACCCTATGGAAAATCCTAATGATTTATGTTCTTTAATCATGATGATATCTGGGTCGGAACACGACTCTGGACTGCAGTCCAGAGCGTTTCCGATTATTGTGCTCTGTTCAAAGATCGGCACCACTGTGTTTCTTGAAGTCGTGTGTTACGGAATCCTACAGTAGATTAAAGATATTTCTGTTATTTATACAAACCAAGTGGTTCCATTCCATTTCATCGCTGTTTGCTATTTTTAAATGTATTTAAAAGGGCAGAACGTATATCTGTCCAGAACAGATTCAGAAATGACATATTGAGGTTCAACTGTGCATAACTTTCAACGTACGGATGCGATTGAAGATCCGTCTGTTGCGTTGAACACTCTATTGGAAACCCTATATTTCAGGTAACTGTAACGTCGCTAAATTCTGAGCCCAAGTGGGTGCAATTCGTGCCGCGAAATGGACGTTCAGTTCTGAAACTGAATTTCCAGCCGTGAGCACTTAAATTGAAATAGCTATATCTTGAGAACCGGAATCCCGTTTGAACTGAAACAAATTCTGATGAATTACTGACTGAGTGCTCTATATATCTTACTTACATCACTTCGCTGAATTCTTAACATAATAATTTGTGCAATTTATTTCAGTTCATGACATGCATGTTGATTCATGATATACAGAACTCATTGGTAGCATACATACATATATCATACCCTTGCCATATACTCAGTGTTAGTACGTGTGGACATTGCATTATCGTACGTGATAGATGTTGGTTTAGTTGTGACGAGTACACCAATGGAAAGTGAATATTCGTGACAGTGATTGATACAGTGAACAGTGACAAAACCGTGCCATTGGTATACTTATACACAACTAGATCAAGATCATAACTAGTGAGAACCTGGGGAAAAAGGGGAAATCAAAATGGAAAGAGTATCGTATTTAGCGGGACCGTATTTAGAGGATGATCATTCGAACAGAGATACTGATACATGTAGGATAGGATCTAGCGATCCGGCTGACAGGGTTATGTCCCGAGCATGTGGGCCGTTGTCTCGGGTATGTACGAGACTCCTGTTAAACATGATCCTCCTTCCACTATGTGATTTCAAACTCGACCTAGAGACCGATAGGGATACATAATATATTCTGCATCATATAGTGACATAGCGATTGCTTGCATTGTTCTTACACCAGTATTACCTCACATAACTGTTTCACCTCATTATAATAATATCGTTATTGTGTCGCTCTGACGACCTGAGTATGCATGCTCAGATCCCGCGGGAAGACCAGCACAGGAGACGGACCTATCCTTCGAGTTCACGGAGATTTAGACTGGTGTACCTTCCTTTTCTGCTTTCCATAAAAGTGATCGTAAGTTTGACTTTGGTTAGTAATTGTTCTTGTTATCTGTAATTTGTGAACAATGGAATATTAATGTAATAAGTTAGTGATGTGATTCCTTTACCACTGCGCTTTATTTACTGATTACCATGTAATGCTAGAAGCCGAAGTGTGACTACGGCAGGATGGTTCCTTGACCGTAGGAGCATGGCTGGCCTAGTCATCCCTCGTTTTCCGTATTTTGGGAAGCGGGGCGTGACATGGTTTAGTTGGTATCAGAGCCTGTGTTTTAGTATCAAGGAATAACATTAACTATGCTGTATTACGTTATTCTTGTTTCACTACTCTTGATTTCCATCCGTGAATCTGATCCCATCCTTTTGAATCTTCCAGTGATATGACGTCCCCGAACGACCCCTCCTCGGACTCCAGCTCTCAGGACCGCACGGAAAGGATACTCAGTGCACTGACCACTCTCGCGGAAGCTCAGGAGAGGAAGACCGACTTGCTCACTGAGGGACTCAGGGCGATTACCGCCACAGGAGGACCCTCCGCACTTATTACCGCCCCCGAGGGCGTTGTTCCACCAGCTTACCATGCTAGGGCTGGTACAGTGTCAGACTTCTGACGGTTACACCCAGCTGCGTTCACAGGGCTGGCTGAACCCCTTGAGGCAGAACAATGGCTGATGAACATGGAGAATTTATTGACTGCCGCCAGGGTTCCATAGGAAGACAGAGTGGACGTGATAAAGATACAATTAGAAGACGAGGCCCGCACATGGTGGTCGGTGGAAGAGAGCAGACTTGACAGGCCGATCGAATGGAGCAAGTTTAAGGAGTGCTTCCTAGATCATTACTTCCCTTCCACAGCCAAGGCAGAAATGGAGGAGAGGTTTATTCTTTTGAAGCAGAATGGACGCCCAGTGGATGTTTATGCGGCAGAGTTCAACCGCTTGAGTCGTTTCGCTCCGTACATGGTCGCCTCAGAGGTCACCAGGGCCAGGCGTTTCCTTCAGGGGTTAGATTTTGAGTTGCAGCAGTTGATTGCGTCGTTGGATTTACAGACTTTCGCACAGGTGCTCAACGCGGAGAGAGTTCAGGAGCAATTGATTAACAAGTTCAGAAGACCCCCCATCGTTCCAGCACGTACCCACACGCCATCTCGAGGAGCCATACCGGTTCACAGAGCAGGAACGACACAAATGAAGCGCCCGTTCGTACCACAGCATCGCCCCCAGAGACAGGGCGTAACTTGCGGCTATTGCGGTAGAGGAGGACATACCCAGAAGGACTGTCGCCGTGCCAAGGGACAGTGTTTGATTTGCGGTTCCAGTCAGCACAAGATTGGCAGTTGCCCTGAGCGAGCAGAGGTACAGGGAAGTTCTGGACCGCCACAGCAGAGGCCGCAGGAGCAGAGACAGCCCTTTACAGGTCGCGGTCAGGGGCGGGCTTTCACCTTGACCGCCGAGCAGGCAAAGGCGTCAGGAGACGTGGTTACAGGTACTCTGCTCATACATTCCTTGCCAGCTAGAGTACTTTTTGATTCGGGAGCATCGCATTGTTTCTTGTCTGAGCATTTCACTGATACACACTCAATACCACATGAACCACTAACAAAGGGATGGGAAATTCATACGGGTAATGGCATCATAATATCTAGTCGAGAATGTAGATTATGCCCGGTTGTAGTGTGTGGCAGGGAATTCTATGCGAATTTCCTCCTAATTGGGACAGGCAGTTACGACGCAATTCTTGGGATGGATTGGATGAGCACTTTTCATGCTGTAATCGATTGTCGTGCAAGGAATGTGATCTTCCGCATTCCCAATCACCCGGAGTTTGTTTTCGAGGGCGGAAGCGAATCTTTGGAGCCAGCTAAATACAGAGCAAAGCCTAAGGAGCTGACAGCTATGGAGATTGATAGGAGCCCAGCCCCAGAAATTGTTCGGGACTTTCTGGACGTTTTTCCCGAGGATTTACCAGGTCTACCACCTCCTCGAATTTTGGAGTTCTCAATCGACTTGACTCCAGGTACAGCCCCAGTATCCAGAGCCCCATACAGAATGGCACCGGTTGAATTGGCGGAATTGAAGAAGCAGGTTGAAGAGCTACTGGAGAAAGGATTCATTCGGCCAAGCGCTTCACCATGGGGTGCACCAGTTCTATTGGTAAAGAAGAAGGATGGATCGTTACGAATGTGTATAGATTACCGGGAGCTGAACAAGGTTACCATAAAGAACAAATACCCAATACCGCGCATTGACAACCTATTTGATCAACTAAGTGGAGCCAAGGTTTTCTCGAAGTTGGACCTCCGTTCTGGGTATCATCAAATCAGGGTAGCAGCCGAGGATGTGTGCAAGACGGCTTTCAGGACCCGATACGGACATTACGAGTTCCTTGTGATGCCGTTCGGCGTTACCAATGCCCCAGTAATATTCATGGACTTGATGAACAGGGTGTTCGCAAAATACTTGGACACGTTTGTCGTTGTGTTTATCGACGACATACTGGTCTACTCGAAGACTCAGGAGGAGCACGCTGAACACTTGCGCACAGTCCTACAAATTCTTCGGGAAGAGAAGCTGTATGCGAAGCTAAGCAAGTGTGAGTTCTGGCTCGACAAGGTGCAGTTTTTGGGACATATTGTTTCGGGCGAAGGCATTTCGGTGGACCCAGCAAAGATAGAATCTCTCAGAGATTGGCCGACGCCGAAGTCAGTGGCTGAGATCAGGAGTTTTCTGGGATTAGCAGGCTATTATCGGAGATTCGTCCAAGATTTCTCAAGAATCGCGGAACCATTGACGCGGCTGACACGGAAGGACGTGCCGTTTACATGGACAGAGGAGTGCACTCAGGCATTCGACACACTAAAGCAGAAGTTAACCACGGCGCCTATTCTTACTGTACCAGATGATTCCGGTGGTTTGGTGATACACAGTGATGCCTCAGGAAAGGGTTTAGGCTGTGTTTTGATGCAGCACGGCCGTGTGGTTGCTTACGCCTCTCGACAACTGAGAAATCACGAGAAGAACTACCCCACACATGACTTGGAGTTAGCTGCGGTAATCTTTGCATTGAAGATTTGGAGGCACTATTTATTGGGTGAGAAAGTGGAGGTGTACACAGATCACAAAAGTTTGAAGTATGTTTTCACCCAGAAAGAATTGAATATGAGGCAGCGCCGATGGCTAGAGCTAATGGCAGATTACGACTTGGACCTTCAGTATCACCCGGGGAAGGTGAATGTTGTACCAGATGCGCTCAGTCGCAAGCCAGAGGTTATGATGTTGACCGATCAGAGGAGCATTATTGAGGATTTCCAGAGACTTGCACTTGAGGTCGTTACGCCGAACGCACTCAGTCAACTTTGGCAACTGCAGGTGCAATCTTCTCTGGTGGATCGCATCAAGACTGCGCAGGCGGACGATCCCCGATTGCAGAAGTTTAGAGTGGAAGTGAAAGCTGGACTAAGAACGGATTTGATTATACATGAAGATGGCTCTCTGAGATTCGGTAGCAGACTCTGCGTACCTAAAGGAGGTGTTCGAGAAGAAGTGTTGGCTGAAGCACACAGTTCAGCTTATTCTGTGCATCCGGGAAGTACAAAAATGTATCAGGACCTAAAGCAGCACTTTTGGTGGAACGGAATGAAACGGGAAATTGCGAGGTTCGTATCCAGGTGCTTGGTATGCCAACAGGTGAAGGCGGAGCATCAGAGGACAGCAGGACTATTACAACCCCTGCCGATACCGGAATGGAAGTGGGAGCACATTACTATGGATTTCGTGACGGCCTTACCATGGAGCCCTAGAGACAATAACGCTATTTGGGTTATCGTCGATCGCCTCACAAAAGCTGCACACTTCCTACCTTTCCGAGTAGGACAGTCGACAGAATCATTGGCAGAAAGATATATGCAGGAGATTGTACGACTTCACGGTGTTCCAGTCAGCATTGTGTCAGACCGGGACACGAGATTCTTGTCGCACTTTTGGAAGAGCTTACAGGAGAGCTTGGGTACTCGCCTAAATTTCAGCACAGCTTATCATCCACAGACGGATGGACAATCCGAGCGTACGATTCAGACGCTCGAGGACATGTAGAGAGCCTGTATGTTGGACTTTCAAGGTTCCTGGGAGGACCATCTGCATCTAGTCGAATTCTCTTATAACAATAGTTATCAGGCTAGTATTCAGATGGCTCCTTTTGAAGCACTATACGGGCGGAAGTGTCGATCTCCAGTATGTTGGGATGATGTGGGAGAACGAAGACTGCTAGGCCCCGAACTCATTGTTCAGACAGTTGACAAAGTCCAAATGGTCAGACAGCGTATCAAGGCGGCTCAGGATCGACAGAAGAGTTGGGCAGATACCAGCAGAAGGGTACTTGAGTTCGAAATCGGAGATCATGTATTCTTGAAGATTTCCCCTACTCGTGGAGTTATCAGGTTCGGAGGTCGGGGAAAGCTTAGTCCCCGCTTTATCGGACCTTTTGAGGTGCTAGAGCGAGTAGGAGAGGTGGCTTATCGACTTGCCTTGCCTCCATCGCTAGCTGTTGTGCACAATACCTTCCACGTGTCACAGTTGCGGCGTTATGTTCGGGATGAGAGCCATGTCCTGGACCACTCAGAGCTAGTTTTGGGTACTGACTTATCATACGAGGAGCAGCCTACTACCATTCTCGACCGCAGAGAGAAAGTGCTGAAGAATAAGATCATTCCTTTAGTCCGAGTGTCTTGGGGCGGTCGTTCCCCAGGGGAATCCACCTGGGAGCGGGAGGAAGACATCCGTGATCGATATCCACATCTTTTTGTTTAGTACCATGTATCCTTGCATCCTTGTCAAATTTCGAGGACGAAATTTTTGTTAAGGGGGGTATGATGTAAATCCCCGTTTCCATTCTAAGTAAAGTTTCGTATTCTCTGAATTCCAGTGATTTTCTTTTCTTTTCCCTCATATTTTTGAATTGGTTGTTTAAACTAAATATTTATATTTTTTCCCAAAACCTAAAAGTTAAGAACTCAAGAGTTAAAACCAAGCCAATTAAACTAAAACCTAAACTAAAACCTAATATAAAATAAATCTACACATACTTTTAAACCCCCAGCCCAAAATCCGTTTATTAACAATTAAAAGAATTTGTTCTCGGCCCAATCCCCTTCTCAGCCCAATTTTTCTTTGAGGAATTTATTTTTCATTCCCGGCCCAAATCCTTTCACAGCCCGCTTTTTAAAACCAAATTTTTGTTGCCGGCCCATTCACCCTACAGCCCACGACCAATTTCTTTTTACCCGACCCGGCCCCCCTATTCATCTTCCCCACTCCCCAACGGCTCTTTTTTCCCGCTCAACTTCTGTCCTTCCCACGTCGCGCCGTTACGCCCACGTTGCCCTCGCCGTCGCCCACGACCCCGACCACGCCTCCCTCTAACTCTCGCTCTCCAACTCCTCACCTCCCTCTCACCTCCAAGCTCCTCAAAACTCTAACCCCCCAAGTTTTTTTCCCCCACGAACCCACTGCGAAACCACTGCCAACTTCATCGTTGCCGACGACGACGATTCACCACGTTTTCCCCCGTTCTCATCCCTCGCTCTTTTCTCTTCAGAACTCACCAAGCCCCTGCACCTTCAGCCACCAAGCTCCCCGCACATCCAACCCCTCGCACCCGAGCTCGACCACCACTGGCATCCTTCGACCGACGCCGACGAGCCCCCCGCACTGACCTGAACCACCTCTGCGCTCCCTAACCTCCTCAGCATCATCACCATCACCACAAACCCAAGCCCCCACTGCACTCTCTCTCTCTCCAAAAGAAACCCACTCCCTGCACGTGCACTGTGCACATCGTCGGAGCCACCGTCGCCGACCGTTGTCGATCCCAACACCTCCCAAGAGATCTACAGAGCACCCCCCATCTCCGGTGATCGCGCGATATCTCCGGACAACTCCGACGCAAAAACCCGTGTTTCGATCGAAGCTCGCGCGAACTCGTTCCGCGGCGTACAACGCGCGTTCGTGACGACGTTGCTGCCTCGCGACCCCGAGACGTTACCAGGCAAGTGTTTACTTGCTTCATGCTAAATTATTAGTGATATGAAACTAAAATATCCAGTTTACGGATTTTGTCAAATACTAATACATAATACGATCAATGTGTTCGATGCTAATCTCCCATGAAAATGATTGTTTATTTTGACGGAACCCGATGTTTTAGGTTGGCCCATATAGTGATAAACATAGTGTATGAATCTCGCTGGAAGATATGATTGTTTGTAACAAAAATTGATACCCCCAAATATGCCGTTAAAACTAGAATTTTCTCGTGTCTGAAAACGAATAAAATCACTATAAATCATATGCATAATGGATTGATGTGTTCTAGGGCTTAAATCGAAGCTGACTTGACGAACTTTAACCCTATGGAAAATCCTAATGATTTATGTTCTGTAATCATGATGATATCTGGGTCGGAACACGACTCTGGACTGCAGTCCAGAGCGTTTCCGATTATTGTGCTCTGTTCAAAGATCGGCACCACTGTGTTTCTTGAAGTCGTGTGTTACGGAATCCTACTGTAGATTAAAGATATTTCTGTTATTTATACAAACCAAGTGGTTCCATTCCATTTCATCGCTGTTTGCTATTTTTAAATGTATTTAAAAGGGCAGAACGTATATCTGTCCAGAACAGATTCAGAAATGACATATTGAGGTTCAACTGTGCATAACTTTCAACGTACGGATGCGATTGAAGATCCGTCTGTTGCGTTGAACACTCTATTGGAAACCCTAGATTTCAGGTAACTGTAACGTCGCTAAATTCTGAGCCCAAGTGGGTGCAATTCGTGCCGCGAAATGGACGTTCAGTTCTGAAACTGAATTTCCAGCCGCGAGCACTTAAATTGAAATAGCTATATCTTGAGAACCGGAATCCCGTTTGAACTGAAACAAATTCTGATGAATTACTGACTGAGTGCTCTATATATCTTACTTACATCACTTCGCTGAATTCTTAACATAATAATTTGTGCAATTTATTTCAGTTCATGACATGCATGTTGATTCATGATATACAGAACTCATTGGTAGCATACATACATATATCATACCCTTGCCAAATACTCAGTGTTAGTACGTGTGGACATTGCATTATCGTACGTGATAGATGTTGGTTTAGTTGTGACGAGTACACCAATGGAAAGTGAATATTCGTGACAGTGATTGATACAGTGAACAGTGACAAAACCGTGCCATTGGTATACTTATACACAACTAGATCAAGATCATAACTAGTGAGAACCTGGGGAAAAAGGGGAAATCAAAGTGGAAAGAGTATCATATTTAGCGGGACCGTGTTTAGAGGATGATCATTCGAACAGAGATACTGATACATGTAGGATAGGATCTTGCGATCCGGCTGACAGGGTTATGTCCCGAGCATGTGGGCCGTTGTCTCGGGTATGTACGAGACTCCTGTTAAACATGATCCTCCTTCCACTATGTGATTTCAAACTCGACCTAGAGACCGATAGGGATACATAATATATTCTGCATCATATAGTGACATAGCGATTGCTTGCATTGTTCTTACACCAGTATTACCTAACATAACTGTTTCACCTCATTATAATAATATCGTTATTGTGTCGCTCTGACGACCTGAGTATGCATGCTCAGATCCCGCGGGAAGACCAGCACAGGAGACGGACCTATCCTTCGAGTTCACGGAGATTTAGACTGGTGTACCTTCCTTTTCTGCTTTCCATAAAAGTGATCGTAAGTTTGACTTTGGTTAGTAATTGTTCTTGTTATCTGTAATTTGTGAACAATGGAATATTAATGTAATAAGTTAGTGATGTGATTCCTTTACCACTGCGCTTTATTTACTGATTACCATGTAATGCTAGAAGCCGAAGTGTGACTACGGCAGGATGGTTCCTTGACCGTAGGAGCATGGCTGGCCTAGTCATCCCTCGTTTTCCGTATTTTGGGAAGCGGGGCGTGACAAAATCAGTCCCTACCACTCAATATGAGATATGGAATGGGAAGAGACCATCTCTTAAACGGGTTAAGATATGGGGTTGTCCGGCCTATGTTAAAAAGCAAAATCCGGACAAGCTCAAGGCAAGGTCTGTTTTGTGCAAGTTGGTGGGATATCCAAAGGATTCCTATGGATATATCTTCTACCATACTGAAGAACAAAAGGTGTTTGTTGCTCAACATGCCACCTTTTTAGAAAATGAATTTTTTGTGAAAGAAATTAATGGCAATGAGGTAGAACTGGAAGATGTTCCAGCAGCACAAACTACAACTGACGATTTAGTGGAACTGGAGGATCCAATAGTACCCAACAAACCCCAGCCACTCTGCAGATCTAGTAGGGTTCCTCATCCACCAAAGAGATACTACGGTTTTCTCGTAGACGGTGGGAGCGAGGATTGCATCATGGAAGATGATGACCCGACTAATTTCGAGCAGGCCATCACAAGTGGAGACTCTGTGAAATGGCTGGATGCTATGCGCTCCGAGATGGAATCCATGTACACCAACAAAGTATGGACTTTGGAAGTTGCTCCTGAAGGGGTAAAACTCATTGGGAGCAAGTGGATCTTCAAAAAGAAGATTGGTGTAGATGGAAAAGTTGAGACTTTCAAAGCTAGAATTGTAGCAAAAGGTTTTCGTCAACGACCTGGTATCGATTATGATGAAACCTTTTCTCATGTCGCTATGCTTAAGTCCATCAGGATCCTACTTGCCATTGCTGCATACCATAACTACAAAATCTGGCAGATGGATGTCAAGACCGCTTTTCTAAATGGTGATTTATAAGAGAGCGTGTACATGACACAGCCAGAGGGCTTCGTAGACAGTGGGAGCAACGGAAAGGTGTGCAAGCTGCTTAAATCCATCTACGAATTGAAGCAGGCATCGCGGAGCTGGAACATTTTTTTTGATGAAGCTGTCAAGGAGTTTGACTTCATCAAAAATGTAGATGAACCTTGTATATATAAGAAGGCTGTAAAGAGTAAGGTGGTCTTCATCGTATTTTACGTGGATGACATACTCTTGATAGGAAACGATGTTCCTATGCTACACTCGGTCAAGCTCTTCTTATCACATTAGTTCTCCATGAAAAATCTAGGTGATGCCTCCTATATCCAGGGGATAAAGATCTATAGAGATAGATCTAAAAGGATACTGGGATTGTCCCAACCCAGGTACATAGACACCATACTAAAAAGGTTTAGTATGGAAGATTCCAAGCGAGGTAATTTACCCGCTTACTCAGGAATCACTCTTTCCAAAAAGATGTCTCCCAAGACTGATTTGGAGAGTGCTCGCATGCAAGGGATACCCTATGTTTCGGTGGTAGGCTTTATCATGTATGCGATGTTATGTACCATACCGGATGTAGCTTACTCACTAGGTGTAGTGAGCAGGTATCAATCAGATCCTGGGGAGAAACACTGGACAGCTGTGAAGAACATTCTTAAGTACTTGAGAAGGACTAAAGAAATTTTCTTGGTGTATGGTAACGGTGAACTCCAGGTGGAGTGCTTTACCGATTCGAGCTTCCAGAGTGATAAGGACGACAGTAAGTCGATCTTGGGTTTTGTTTTTACCCTCAACGGAGGGGTGGTGTGTTGTAAGAGTTCCAAGCAAGACACCGTAACAGACTCGACGATGGAAGATGAATACATCGCTGCCAACGATACTGCCAAAGAGGCTGTCTGGATGAAGAAGTTCATTGCTGAGCTTGGTGTGGTTCCATCCATTGAGCATCCAATACCTGTGTATTGTCATAACAATGGAGCTATGGCTTTGGCCAAGGAACCCAGGTCCCATCAGAGATCTAAACATACTCTTAGGCGGTATCTGATCAGATAGTGTTAGTTATATGTATGCCCTAGAGGCCATTACTGTATATGTGATGCATATTGTAGTGGATGCTTGGACATATATAGGGAGGACTTTCTTACTCGACATGATAGTATGCTATCTGGTTGCTCTTTATCTTAACATGTACTCTTATTTTCTCTCTATTACATGTTGATAAAGCCCTTAGGATGAGTACTTAACTACCAGGATTATGATGCAGATCATACTAGTGGGGACAGGGTAGTCGATAAGTACATCCTTCAATTGTTCCTAGTTGTGGGAGTATCGAGACAGGGCATCGATACTCCAGAGTAGACTAGCGTATGCGCTTCTCGACCCATATGATAAGCAATGGATGATCCCATATCCATTGGTGTTTGACATCAGAGAAGGTATATGGGTGCTCAGTGGAGACTGGGTACACTGGACGGACTCGCCGAGAACTCCTAGATGGTATTATACCTTTCGTCAGATAGCAGTTCTCTGGTGACACTGGTACATGTTAGTCTATAGACCCGAGATCATTATAGAGTCTTGTGTGATTCCCACTGTGCTTTGATTTCCACCATACCACGGTTAAGAGATCGTGCGAAAAGGTGGTTTTTGGGTACAGTCCCGAGTCACATGGAGGCAATGAGCGATAGGAGGGGTTTCGTCTCTCCCGGTATTGGGGATTGATGTTGCGCTGTGCTCGATTGGCCATAACAGGAAATCCCTGGCCAGGGTTGCTGAGATTTACTGGTAAGTGTTATCAGTTGTTTCTCGAACCGTTATGGACCTTGCATCGGCATGGCTTATCAGGCTATTAGGGTCTGACGTTATACCATCCGCAGGCTATGATATGCGACATATCAGACGAAGAGATCGGACTGTAAGGTAGTGTTACTGATTGGATTCACAGGAGTATGAGCATGCTTGCTTGTTGATCTTCTGATCGCTCAATACTTGGGTGGCCGTTACGTTTAACAGACCGCTTGCGGCTTGTGGGTGTTTGATATGATCATCACCTGCTGTCGGCGTATTGACGAGTCTTTAGAGTCCTACACAGAGGTTTCCTGGTTCATGCGAAATGAAGTAGGAGCACATATGTGATATGTGCGGGACCGAGATTAATGTGAGTATGTGATACCGCATTCTATTCTCGCAACTTGTCACATCGTCGGTTATATGTGATATAGCCAAGTTATCGGATCAAGTGTTGATTCGATAAGTTGTTACATTAGATATTAGTCGGTTATATGTAATATAGCCGGATTATTAAATCAAGTGTTGATTTAATAATTTAATGTAGAATTATATATATTCGATATATTAAATTACATTAGCTAATATTAGCTCACTTAAGTAATTATTTTTTTCACTTATGATACATTGATATATATGTGATATATGTTAAATGTATTGTTTTCTTTTTGCACACAAAATATATATGTGATATATATTGTTGTGTCATGTTAGGTTACACTTGCAACATGTATGTATGAGACTTATACCATGCTAGTGTTTATGTTTGGGTTTTATTTATCATTAAGTAATTTACAAAAGATTTGGAATGAGTTTTGGTTGAAGCTTCGAGAAGCTTGTAGAAAACTGATTGTTGCACTATTTGCGTATGCGTTTTAAATTTAAGAATACCGCAATCAAGACGGTGTCGCTTTGTAGCTAGCCGGTTGAGTACGAGTCGATCCACAGGGAAATGGTGTTCTTTTCTTTAAGTTCTAACGAGTTAAGTCCTAACTTTGGTAGGTTTGTTTTAAGATCTAAGAATGAGAATAAATTGATTTAAAGGCTTGCTAGGGTTAGGATTAGGTTAGTTCGAAATAGGGATTCTTCTCACTTCTTTCAATGCCCTAGTTAAGAATGTTGGTGTTAGGGTAATAGTCAACAATGGGGATTAGCACGACTAGGAAGAAACTTAGTTTCTTCCTTTTGGTCCTTATCCGTCCGTTCTTGGCTCTTAGCCCTAACCTCCGGTTAATTCAATCACAACCGGTCTAACTAGGGAATCACCACTATCATGTAAGATAGGGTGCCATAGTGAGCGGATTATGGTTGATTTAAAGAGAGTCCTTTAATTAAAATTATTTGGGCAAAGAAAGGAGTGAGAGAGATCTCCTTCTCTCAAACCTTGCCTCTCCTATCCCTAACAAGTGAGGAATTACTCACTCATTAGAAAGTTAACAATAAAATTCATTTTTGTTTTATTTTAATAGACGAACTAAATTGCAGATAATAAAAGAATAGAAATTTTTTTTTGCAGGAATTAAATTCAGATAAAAAGAATGTAAGATAAAAATAAAACTCACTTTATTGATGACCTCTCAACAATGCATTACAACTGGAATTAAAATTTAAATCTAAGAATTAAAAAGAGTAAAAACTAAAGAGAGGCATGCCTTCATTTGGGTTTCAACTTTCCTATTTATAGATAGGAAAAAAACCTTAGGTTACATTCTGATCCATACATGAATTTACAAAACTACCCTAAGAAAGCCGGGTCAAAGCACCGACACCTACCGACACATGCACCCACCGACACGTGCATCATACGGCCGCGGAACCGCGGTAGAAAGGCCTGTTTGACCGCAGTTCCGCGGCCAATTGGTGGGATCTTGGGCTCATTTCTTCAGGGTTGCTTCATATTACTTTTAACTTCTGTTTTCTTCACTTGGTTCCTCAGAATCTCTTCTATTTCTTCCAGATTTCCAACGGTGTAGAATGGTGTGGACTTTTGCCTTGAGCTTCGCGTTGAAGTCTTGAATCTTGTGCTGCCCTTGTGCTTTGTGCATTGAACTGTCTAATGATTTTCATTTGTTCCTTGAACTAGTAGGCGACATAGTACAGATTCATCTATTGTTGGTCGTAGTCTCACATTTGTACCGACTTTTCATGAATTTCACTATAACGATCTGAGAAACTGTAACCTGCAACTATTTAGCAGACATGGATCAAAAGCACCTATTTACATGTAACGTGATTAAGAATGGGCGATATAATAATGCAAAATTCTGATATGAACAAATACCCCTAAACTTATCTTTTGCTCGTCCTGAGCAAATCCAATTTTATTCTCGAAAAATCCTAACCTCACTTTCGCAGGGAACACGATTGCACTGAGCTCGTGCAACAAGCCGTTAAACCTCTAGGTGTCCCTAGTAGGAGGAGTGTTGTCTCCTGAGGGTTTTCAGCGGATGCTACCCATAAAATCCAATCAATTTGGCATGTTGACTCTTATTCTTCAATTCAGTATTCTAGCAAGAAATTCTATTATTTTCAACTTAGAAATTATCAACCCGTATTTTTCACACTCACTTTTCATTTAACTTAAGATCGTATATGTTTCGCAAATTTATAAAGTTTTCAGAATCTTTTGAATTTTCCTTTTAAGGTGCAATCTCAACTCATGAATTTTTATCATCTTTATTGAAGATATAAGGCCTATCTTTCATTCCTATCTCTCATCCAAACCCCAATCATATACCTCTACGTGTGTGTAATTTTTACCCCTTCACTTGAAAATTCAATTCAAGCTATCATACTCTTGTTCTTGTCCAAATTTTTTTTTTGTTGGTGAATTTTAGATGAAATTGCTCACACATTCTTCATGCGACCGTCAATACTTCTTGAGGTACTAAACGACCGATTACAAAATGTGCATGCGCATTTAGGCGTAATTTCTCGTCTTGTAATACCTAAGGCTTAGCAGTGACTCCCAAACCAGTTGGTCTAAGGCACTAGATGATAAAGCACCCTCGCTATATTTTTTTACTTATGCTGCCTTAAGCAATTACAAAACCAGTGTTCATTTTTTTATGTCTCTTTATTCACCACTTATACTTTTATTTTATTTTCCTTCATACAAAGGATTTTAGACAAGAGCACTTCAAGGTATTCTCTACTATCCCAAGCTTCAAGATATGTGTGAGTGCAAGTTGTAGGGTATATATTTTCATAATTTAGACTTAAGATTCAGAATTATTTTTCAGACTTACACTTCAAATAAAAATTTCAATACTCTTCCCTTATTTTGACTTAGCCCAAGAACTGAACTAAAAATCTGCCTATTTCTAAATAAACTGTAAGGACATATATTTTCTATAATTAAATTTTAAGAGAGGTTAATTTTAGGGTTTTTAATTTACCAAGTTTAGGATCTAGTTTTTTCTAACCAGTCAACCGTCATGTTGAACTTAGGTCAAATATGGCCAAAATTGAACTTTTCAATTTTTATAATTTTTAAATTTTTTCAATTTTTATTTGATTTGATTTTTATATTTTTTAATATTTATATATTTTTTTTATAAAGATGTAGTGTGGAATTAAATATGCAAAGAAAGAAAAACAAATATGTTAAAAAATAAAAAAATATGCAAATGCAATGCAAAGATAACTATTTACAATCCACCTCCACCCCCAAACTTATCGAAAGCAGTGTCATCACTGCTCAAAGCCTCTCCGTCCCCTTGATCGTGAACGGGAACGTTCCTCTCTAGCCAGCAGGGTGGTCATGCCCTGCTCCAAACTCGTCACTCGCTGACCAAGGTTGGTCACCATCCCTATCAATCTTTCTACCCCTATTGGTTCTTCGCATCAAGCACGCTTGCGCGGCAGGGGTAAGCTCTTCATCGCTCGCGGTCGAGCTGGAGCTGGGTGTCTTGGCTGGATAACCGAAATCTTTCTACCCCTCTATTTGTAAATAAAATTTTTATATTTTTTATCTTTTATTTTTTATTTTTTAAAACTGAAAATTTACAAAAATACCCCTAAATTTTTTTTATTTTTATTTTTATATAATTACAAGTGTAACATACCCCCAAACTTATTTGAAACAATGTTTCCACTGTTCATGGCTGGATAATCGAAATTTGGGGGTAGACGGAGGAAGATCAGTCAATGTAAATTAGCTCCTGCAACAGCAGGAGCTTCTCCGAAGGGTCCGCGGTAAGGAACGGTTTAAGCCTATGTCCATTCACATAAATAGTGAACCGTCCTCCGGATTCTCTAAGTCGACCGCACTGTGCGGATATACGGTACGTACTAAAAATGGCCATTTCCATCTAGATCTGAGCTTGCCGGGATGGAAATGTAGCCGGGTGTCGTAAAGTAAAACCTGTTGACCAGGTTTGAATATTTTGCGCATATGAAACACCTTCGTTAGGTTTTTGATGACAACCGCGTTCTCGTAAGCTTCATTCCGAAGCTCGTTTAATTCATTTAATTGCAGCTTCTATGGCTGTCCGCATCTCCGAGAGATAGATTCAGCTGTTTTATCGCCCAAAATGCACGATGCTCTATTTCAACTGGAAGGTGGCAAGCCTTTCCATAAACATGCCTATAAGGAGACATGCCAAGATCGGTCTTATAGGCAGTTCGAAATGCCAAAAGGGCATCAGTAAGTTTTAGAGACCAATCCTTACGGTTTATGGAAACCGTCTTCTCCAATATCTTCTTAATTTGCCGATTTGAAATCTCGGCTTGCCCATATGTTTGGGGATGATAGGGCGTTGATAGCTTGTGATTAATGGAATAGTTCCGCATTAAGGACTCGAAATTCCTATTGCAGAAATGAGTTCCATTGTCGCTGATGATTGCGCGGGGGTGCCCAAACTGGGAGAAAATATTTTCTTTGAGGAATCTAACGAAAACCTTGTTGTCATTAGTCCGGCTGGGCACAGCCTCGACCCACTTAGAAACATAATCAACAACGAGGAGAATATACAAGTTCCCAAAAGAATTGGGAAACGGCCCCATAAAATCAATACCCCAAACATCAAAAATTTCCACAACCAATATTGGTTGGAGCGGCATTTCATTTCTCCTAGATATCCGGCCCAAGTGTTGGTACCGGGAGCATGTCTTGCAGTAATCATGTGCGTCTTTAAAAAGTTGTGGCCAGTAGAAGCCACACTGCAAGATCTTTTCGGCTGTCTTTTTAGGGCCAAAATGCCCGCCACACGCTTGATCGTGGCAGAATGACAGCACGCTCTTAAATTCATTATCGGGGACACACCGACGAATAATTTGGTCGGGACAGTATTTGAATAGATAAGGTTCATCCCAGTAAAAATGTTTTACCTGGGATAGGAATCGGAATCTGTCCTAATTTGGCCATTCATTTGGTATAAGTCCGGGGCCAAATAATTCACAATATCTGCGAACTAAGGTTCGCATGATACAGTCAAGAGCTGCTCATCTGGAAAAACGTCTTTTATAGGAAATTGAAGCGTCGGCGAAGAAGGGAGGCGTGAAAGATGGTCGGCGACTACGTTTTTGCATCCTCTTTTGTCTTTGATGACAAGGTCAAACTCTTATAGTAGGAGGATCCAACGTATCAGCCGAGATTTAGCGTCCTTCTTCGCAAAAAGATGGCGAAGAGCTGAATGGTCAATGTATATGATGACTGGAGAGCTGATTAAGTAGGGCCTGAACTTTTCTAATGCAAACACAACAGCTAAGAATTCCTTCTCGGTTGTCGTGTAATTTAATTGGGCCTCATTCAAGATTCGGCTAGCGTAATAGATGACATGCGGCATCTTATCGATGTTCTGTCTAAGGACAGCACCAATGGCAAAATCAGATACATCGCATATAATTTCAAATGGATGCGTCCAATCAGGAGACGAAAGAATGGGAGCAGAAATAAAGGAGTTTTTCAATGAATCGAACGCCTTCATACAGCTCGAGTCGAAATCAAATGTGGTGTCCTTGGCCAACAAAAGAGTCAAGGGTCTAGCAATCTTGCTAAAATCCTTGATGAACCATCTTTAGAAATCGGCATGGCCAAGGAAGGCTCGAATGTCTCGGACGCATTTGGGAGGAGGGAGATTGGAAATGACTTCAATCTTCGCTTTATGTCACGCCCCGCTTCCCAGTGTACGGCGAAGTGGACGCGGCGAGGCCCGCTACGTATGTACTCAGAAGTACATATGCTAAGCGTAACTAAGCAATATAAAGTAATACACAAGAGACAAGAATATAAAAGAACAGCAACTTTTTATTTATTAACATTCTTTGTACAATACATGGAAAGGAAAATACAACTGAAATAAAGATGCCTAAACAGCGGCATAACAGGAAAAGGAAAGTACTGAAAAGAAAAGTGTACAATGAAATTATACTGCTGGGTCTTCGGCAAATTGCTCCAAGTCTTCTTGGGTTGGTTCAACTTCTGCCGGGTCCAGGTCACCTGACGACATTCAAAGAAGAGAGAAACAGAATGTCGTCAGCGAACAGATCGCTAGGTAAGTCCCAAAGGTAAGAGGGAAGTAGAGAAGACAGAATAAGAAGAAACATTTTTAAAGTGTAAACTATTGTTGTAATGTTATGTTAACGCTGTTATTTGTAGCTTGGTACAGAAAAATGCCAGTGTATACGAGGGGAGTCTCACTTGCCAGAGACTAGGGCACGTGTAGTACAAGGAACTGTTATTCCACGGTACAACAGCAATAGGATTCAGGTTAGGTGTATTAATCTGACCACCTCGTGCCACCTTTAACACCTTCCGTACCAATCTACCCCTTAAACCCCCGCGATATCTTGTTTGTATTGTTCTCTTGTAAAATTGTATTGATTGTAAAATTGATTAACCGACTGTCCGAAACCATGATATCAGGAAACGTTTTTAACCGTAGAGTCATGTAAATGGAATACTGGGAAACATGTAAAAGGAATATCCATGGTTCGGTTCAGTCAAGTTATATAGATTGTTAACTGGATTCAGGGATTCATGTATTCATATTGAGTTAGAATATAAAAGAATAAGATTGACTTGAATCATATTCAAGTCAAAAATAGTCAGACTCTAACCCGAGTCAGACTAAAGAAGGTAAGTTGAAGTTCAATATTTGTTAGGGGCCTTATTGTAATTTATAAAACTTGAGGGGGTTTATTGTAAAAAGTAATATTGTATAGTTTTCAAAATACACCTCAAGTAATTATTATTTGTCTTTATAGTTATAATGAGTGTGGATTTTATTTATGTTATTCTAGTGAATATATCCTAATAAAAGTATTAATTGATTTATTTGAATTTCAGGGTATTTTAATGTAACTTTTAAACTTGTAATTTTAGAAAAAAGTGGAAACTTTATATTATAATAAAATAGGTGTCTAAATGATAATTAAATATATTTTAATACAAGAATAATTTTAAATAAATATTTTATTTTCCAAAATCTCATTTTCCTTAAATGTCGTATTTTAAACTTTTCGAGACCGAATGCTCCTTGCGGAGGTCTGAATCTCGCACTACTAGTCCGCGGGTGCACGATGAACCGTACTATCCCTAACGGGTTCCCCAAAGGTGGGTTGTAGCGGCGCTTTGCTTAGGTTTAATAAATACTATTCATTTAGAAAAACGGTTTTATAAATATAAGGTATTTATTTGTAAAAAGAGTATAGTTTTACGTATTTTAGTTGTTAGGGTTTCCTAAGCCAACTAGCCTATTTCTAAGGTCTAAACGATAAGTCATTAGAAGCCTCAAATCGCCTCTTCACCGTCAATTGCGGCCAGGTAAGTGCCAGGTAAGTGGGAAGGAACCACAGTCGTGGGCCTAATTAAAAACCACTAGCCTTAGTCACACTTGTCTAGACACCACAAGACAGTTTAGATAAACGATCGATGTCCATGACCTATCGTGCTTTCATTTTAAAAAATTCATTTAAAATTGTGTACAACTTAAAGCTTTTAGAAAAGGTTTATAAAGAATGTGGTATTTTAGTGAAAAGTCCTGTATTTTCGTATTCTATGTTTTGATGTTTATCAATTAGGGTTATATTTGTGTGTGTGTAGAGATAGGTCATTATCTCGTGACTTATTTTAAGGTATTGTGAAGTTTAGAGGTTAAACAAGATATATTAAACTTGAAGGTATTAAAGCGCAAGAATACGGTATTTGAAAACGTTATCATTTCATGTGTGAAAATTCATTCAAATTGATTTCTACAAGTTTAGTGATCAAGATAAACGTATTTAGGAGTGAGGGAATTAATTAGAACAAGAAAAATAAACTCTATGGTATTTTTATGAAAAGAATACGATTTTGCAAAGAAACTATCATTTCATGTGAGAAACTTTATTTAAATTGGTTTATGGGTGATTAATAGTCAACATGAATATGTTAGGGTATTGTGGATTAGGTGACAAGTGAAATTTTGTAGAAAAACCGAATCGGAAATCGGTTTGTTCCGATTTCCGTCGGGTTCCATAAATCCGTATTTTTAAGAAATAGAAAGGTGAGAAGGATGGGACTTACGGGTTTAAACTCTTCTAAAGAGTAAAGAGAACTAGGGAGGAAGACCGAGGGGTGATTACGTCGCCGGTTGCTCCAAAACGCGTCGCCGGAATTCCGTCAGGGCTTCGCCGGGAACTCGATTTCAAAGCACACTTCTTGTGGAAATTTCAAGAGAGTTTTTCTACGGTTTTTTGGAATGAAAAGGTAGGGGATAGGGGTCTATTTATAGGGTAGCTAGGTAGGGTAGGTGAAGGGTCTTCTTTTATTAAAAAAAATTGTAAAAATTAAAGAAAAACATTAAAATTTTGCATTAAAAGGGTTGTATTTAATATTCGGAACTGCTACAGTAAAAATGGAGTATACCATGAGTTACAGAAGGCCTAACGACGCAACTTTGGTGTTGGGACCCCGGCCGTCGGCGCAACTCCGGCCGGCGGCGCCGGCCGCCCGCCGGCCGAGTTGGCCGATTTCGGCCGGCGTCGGGTGGGGGGTCTCCTGACTAAGCTTTTGGCATGGTCCAAATTTTGGGTACAGTTCACTATTTGGGAGTTATGTCCTGTGGACTTTTGGACTTCCAGGAATTTTAAAGAAAAATGTGTTAAAAATAATGTGGGATGTGGGATTCGAACTCTGGTGGCTTGGTTCAGCAGTGCAAGGTGTTACCAATGAGCTACAAGCTCCTTCTTGTAGTTATTATAAAGAGATAGATACTTAAAGTGTTAGCAGCAACATTAATACTCCAAGTATACTTCAAATTTAATTCAAATTTAGGTATACAAAAATTGGAGTTGTTACAATCTACCCTCCTTACAAAAATTTCGTCCTCGAAATTTACAACTTTTATTTGAGGACTAGTTTACAAAAAGGTGCGGATATCTTGCACGCATCTCATCTTCCCTTTCCCACGTGGATTCTCCTGGAGTGTCTTTTCTCCACATTACCCGGACCAAAATAACTTCCTTATTCCGAAGTGTCTTCACTTTTCTATCCAGGATCTCCACAGGTAATTGCTCACAAGACAAATCGGGCTGTATAGTGAGCTCGGAATGATCAAGTACATGGCTGGGGTCACTCACATACCTTCTGAGTTGAGATATGTGGAACACGTTATGCACTCCTTCCAATGATGGTGGAAGCGCTAAACGGTACGCCACTTCTCCGACTCGTTCGAGTATGTCGAACGGTCCAATATATCTCGAACTCAACTTACCCCGTCTTCCAAATCGAATCACTCCGCGGTTCGGAGGTATATTCAAGAATACATGGTCTCCTGGCTGGAACTCCAAGTGTCGTCTCTTTGCATCAGCCCAGTGTTTCTGTCTATCTTGGGCTATGCGCATTCTTTCCCTGATAGTACGAACCATATCAACGGTCGCTACTATCATCTCTGGTCCCAGAAGTTCCCTATCTCCGATGTCGTCCCAACTTAACGGCGATCGACACTTCCTTCCATACAATGCTGCAAAAGGTGCCATTCCTATGCTTGCTTGGTAGCTGTTGTTGTACGCAAACTCCACAAGATGCAGGTGATCTTCCCACGATCCTTTGAAGTCGAGCATATATGCTCCGAGCATATCCTCCAAGATCTGAATAGTTCGTTCCGACTGACCATCTGTTTGTAGATGATAAGCCGTGCTGAAGTTCAGACTTGTTCCCAAGCTAGCTTGCAGACTCTGCTAAAATTGCGATCGGAACCTGGTGTCACGATCGGAGACAATGCAGACCGGTACTCCATGAAGTCTCACAATTTTCTGTATGAGTTCATGGGTATCAGAGATAGTACATTATGAAGAGTTTAAATCTGAATTTAGATTATTACCTCCATGTACTTCTTCGCTAGTGTCTCAGTTGATTGGCCAACTCGGAATGGGATGAAGTGAGCCGACTTTGTGAGTCGATCCACAATGACCCAAAAAACATCGTTACCCTTTGTGCTGCGAGGAAGAGCAGTTACAAAGTCTATCGTGATGTGCTGCCACTTCCATTCTGGGATTGGTAACGGTTGAAGTAGTCCAGCTGTCCTGTGATGTTCAGCCTTTACTTGCTGACACACCAAACATTTTGCGACGCTTCTGGCTACTTCACGCTTCATTCCATGCCACCAATAATTCTGACGTAGATCTTTGTACATTTTAGTACCTCCAGGATGTACTGAATAGGGAGAGCTGTGAGCTTCTTTCATTAACTCTTCCCGAACAGGACCCTTTGGTACACACAATCTGCTGCCGTACCTCAAAGATCCGTCCTCATGGATGATGAAATCTGTTCTGAGTCCATTCTCCACTTGTTCTCTGATCTTTTGCAACTTAGCATCGCTGGCTTGAGCTGCCTTGATCTGATTGACAATAGTTGATTGGACTTGTAGATTCATCAAATTTGAAACATCACCTGGCATGACTAGTTCAATCTCCATCTGATGTAAGTCCTGCTGAAGCTTTCACTGGGCGGTGAGATTCATTGCTAATGGTTGGCGACTAAGAGCATCAGGTACTACGTTCACCTTTCCTGGATGATATTGCAAATTGACGTCAAAGTCTGCCATAAGTTCTAACCATCTTCTCTGCCGCATATTCAACTCCTTCTGAGTAAACACATACTTCAGACTTTTATGATCTGTGTAGATGTTCACCCATTCACCAAGTAAGTAGTGGCGCCAAATTTTGAGAGCAAAGATGACGGCTGCCAACTCCAGATCATGCGTCGGATAATTACGCTCATGAGTCTTCAGTTGTCTTGAAGCATAAGCCACAACCTTACCATGCTGATGTAGAACACATCCTAATCCCTTACCGAATGCATCACAATGTACTTCGAATCCTCCAGATTGATCCGGTATTACGAGAATAGGTGCAGATGTCAGTCTTGACTTGAGTTCTACGAAAGCTTGCTCGCATGCTTCTGACCATACAAATTCTTCATCTTTTCGTGTGAGCTTGGTCAGGGGTGTTGCTATCTTCGAAAAGCCTTCAATGAATCTTCTGTAATATCCAGCTAATCCCAAGAAACTCCGAATATCCTTCACTGATTTTAGCGTAGGTCATTTGCTGACTGCTGAAATCTTTGCTGGATCCACAGAAATTCCTTCTCCTGATACGATATGTCCAAGAAAACCAACTTGATTTAGCCAAAACTCGCACTTGCTGTACTTGGCATAAAGCTTATGTTGTCGAAGAGTTTCCACGACAATTCGTAGGTGCTCGGCATGCTCTTTCCGATTTTTAGAATATACCAGGATGTCGTCGATAAAGATGACAACGAACCTGTCTAAATACTCCCGGAAAACTTGGTTCATAAGATTCATGAAGATTGCTGGTGTATTGGTCACTCCAAATGGCATTACTAGAAATTCGTAATGTCCATAGCGAGTTCTGAAAGCTGTTTTGTGAATATCAGCTTCCTTGACCTTCACTTGATGATAACCCGAACGAAGATCTAGTTTAGAGAAGACACAAGATCCACTTAGCTGATCGAATAAATCGTCGATGCGCGGAAGTGGATATTTGTTCTTTATAGTAACTTCGTTCAAGGCCCTATAATCGATGCACATTCTGTATGAACCTTCCTTCTTCTTTACCAGTAGTACAGGTGCTCCCCAACTTGAAGTGCTGGGACGAATCCATCCTTTCGCCAGTAATTCGTCCAACTGTGTTCGTACTTCCTTCAAACCTTCCGGACTTAATCTATAAGGTGCTTTGATCACTGGTTGTGCTCCTGGTACTAAGTCAATACTAAATTCAAGAGCTCGATCGGGAGGCAAACCTGATATATCGTCAGGAAATACATCGTCGAACTCTCGAACTACTTCCGGTCTTGATTCTTCCTCTGCTTGAGCTGCTTCAACCATTGCTTCTCTTGGCTTCGCTTTATAAGTACTTGGTTCCAGTGTACGATCTCCACTCTTGAAATAGAAGACCGGATGATCTGGAATCTCAAATACTACCCTCCTTTGACGACAGTTGATGGTAGCATAAAAGGTTCCAAGCCAATCCATTCTTAGAACCACATCGAAGTTTGGTATGTCCAGTACCTTGAAGTCAGCATAAAATTCTCGACTGCAGACGATGACTGGACACATGCTGTATCCCATAGTTGCCTTTAGAACACCATTTCCGGAACTGACGTTCCAGCTGGATACAAGCGGTGAGACTGAAATCGCATGGGTTTGGACAAACCGTTGCGACATAAAGCAGTGGGATGCTCCAGTATCAAACAGTGCAAGTGCAGGTAGTGAAACTACTAGGATTGTATCTAAGGTATATGGGATAGGTTTTAGGTATAGGAAAAGTGTGTAGGTAAACAAAACTAAAAGATAAGTTTGAGAAGGAAGATTTACCAGTAATGACTTGGCCAGTGGCCTCAGCTTCTTCCACAGACATCATGAAAGCCTGGCGCTTTGGCACATTCCTCCTGGCCTGAGGAGCATTCCTCTGAACATTCCTTTGAGCTTGATGGAACTGTCGAGGAGGTGGTGTAGCTTGTGGTCCCCTGGGTGGTGCTGGCAGTGCAAGTCTGGGAGCAGGTGCCTGAAGAGCTGGTCTCTGCTGATAAGTATTTGCTGGCCTGGGTGCAGCAACTGGGTTCTGTCTTTGGGGACAAGATCCAATACCGTGAGTAGCTGAACCGAGCAAAGGCGGTTGGCTCGACGGCAGTCCTTCATCATATGTCCAGTTCTCTTGCAGTAGGTGCAAAAGGCTGGGCTAGGACGATGGGTTGGTACTCCGGGTCTCCTTGGCACGAAAGATGATCTGGACGTGGCTCCACCTGCCATCTGGTTGGCAGGGCGTTTGACTCCTGCAGACTGAGGTCTGCCCCTCTCTTTTATTACTGCCTCATAACTGCGGGCAGCTTCTAGGGCTTCCTCATGAGTCAAAAACTTTCCTGTGGCTAGAGCAGCCTTAATCTCTGTGTCCAAACCTTGCTGAAAGCGACGGGCTCTGATCTTGTCCGTCGGTATCAGGTGTGTCGCGAATCTGTTTAAAGATTGTGTTAGTTGTGTAGTATGTGATATCTAAAAATTGAACTATTGTGACATATCTTACCGGCTCAACATAGTGAATTCAGCGTCGTATTCATCTACCGATTTGTCCCACATTGATCCTTGCTGTAAATGAATAAACTGTTGCTCCATTGCAAACTTGGCAGTCACAGGGAAATATTTTGCGTCGAACTTCTCGCAAAATGTCTTCCATTCAATCGGCTGCACCAGACGGGTTTCTTCCGCCTTCCACCAATTGCGAGCATTATCCGTGAGCTGTAGCTTCGCTACACGGACCCAAGCATGGTCTGGCACTTGAGCTGCTGCCAGATCATCTTCGATACTTTGTGCCCATTCTTCCGCTTCTAGAGGGCTTCCCTTACCAGAGAACTTCTTTGGGTGCAAAGCTCTGAATTGCTTTACTCCCGGTGCATCGACTTCAAGACGGTTCAAAAGTTGTTGCTGTCCCTCGAGAAGGCTGCGGATCGTCTCAAATAGCATCGTTTGCTCAGTGGGTGGTGTAGGAACAACTGGTGTGAGAGGTAGTGCTGGAGGGATGTTGTCGACATTGGTGCTGGTGTTGTTCGGGGAATCCATGAACCTGAAGAAAAATATGGATTGGGACAGATTCAAATACATGAAATGAGAAGATTCAAGGAATAGAGATTTGCAAGATTCAAGGAATATGAATTGTAAAGAATGTTTTAGTTGCTGGTTGTTATGTTATATTGCTTAGGTTGTTCACGCAGACCAGAACTGCATGACAGGGATTCATACAGCTCTGACCTGCACGGGCCACCAACAAAACCTGTCACGCCCCGCTTCCCAGTGTACGGTGAAGTGGACGCGGCGAGGCCCACTACGTATGTACTCAGAAGTACATACACTAAGCGTAACTAAGCAATATAAAGTAATACACAAGAGACAAGAATATAAAAGAACAGCAACTTTTTATTTATTAACATTCTTTGTACAATACATGGAAAGGAAAATACAACTGAAATAAAGATACCTAAACAGTGGCATAACAGGAAAAGGAAAGTACTGAAAAGAAAAGTGTACAATGAAATTATACTGCTGGGTCTTCGGCAAATTGCTCCAAGTCTTCTTGGGTTGGTTCAACTTCTGCCGGGTCCAGGTCACCTGACGACATTCAAAGAAGAGAGAAACAGAATGTCGTCAGCGAATAGATCGTTCGGTAAGTCCCAAAGGTAAGAGGGAAGTAGAGAAGACAGAATAAGAAGAAACATTTTTACAGTGTAAACTATTGTTGTAATGTTATGTTAACGCTGTTATTTGTAGCTTGGTACAGAAGAATGCCAGTGTATACGAGGGGAGTCTCACTTGCCAGAGACTAGGGCACGTGTAGTACAAGGAACCGTTATGCCACGGTACAACAGCAATAGGATTCAGGTTAGGTGTATTAATCTGACCACCTCGTGCCACCTTTAACACCTTCCGTACCAATCTACCACTTAAACCCCGCGATGTCTTGTTTGTATTGTTCTCTTGTAAAATTGTATTGATTGTAAGATTAATTAACCGACTGTCCGAAACCATGATATCAGGAAACGGTTATAACCGTAGAGTCATGTAAATGGAATACTGGGAAACATGTAAAAGGAATATCCATGGTTCGGTTCAGTCAAGTTATATAGATTGTTAACTGGATTCAGGGATTCATGTATTCATATTGAGTTGGAATATAAAAGAATAAGATTGACTTGAATCATATTCAAGTCAAAAATAGTCAGACTCTAACCCGAGTCAGACTAAAGAAGGTAAGTTGAAGTTCAATATTTGTTAGGGGCCTTATTGTAATTTATAAAACTTGAGGGGGTTTATTGTAAAAAGTAATATTGTATAGTTTTCAAAATACACCTCAAGTAATTATTATTTGTCTTTATAGTTATAATGAGTGTGGATTTTATTTATGTTATTCTAGTGAATATATCCTAATAAAAGTATTAATTGATTTATTTGAATTTCAGGGTATTTTAATGTAACTTTTAAACTTGTAATTTTAGAAAAAAGTGGAAACTTTATATTATAATAAAATAGGTGTCTAAATGATAATTAAATATATTTTATTACAAGAATAATTTTAAATAAATATTTTATTTTCCAAAATCTCATTTTCCTTAAATGTCGTATTTTAAACCTTTCGAAACCGAATGCTCCTTGCGGAGGTCTGAATCTCGCACTACTAGCCCGCGGGTGCACGATGAACCGTACTATCCCTAACGGGTTCCCCAAAGGTGGGTTGTAGCGGCGCTTTGCTTAGGTTTAATAAATACTATTCATTTAGAAAAATAGTTTTATAAATATAAGGTATTTATTTATAAAAAGAGTATAGTTTTCCGTATTTTAGTTGTTAGGGTTTCCTAAGCCAACTAGCCTATTTCTAAGGTCTAAACGACAAGTCATTAGAAGCCTCAAATCGCCTCTTCACCGTCAATTGCGGCCAGGTAAGTGCTAGGTAAGTGGGAAGGAACCACAGTCGTGGGCCTAATTAAAAACCACTAGCCTTAGTCACACTTGCCTAGACACCACAAGACAGTTTAAATAAACGATCGATGTCCATGATCTATTGTGCTTTCATTTTAAAAGATTCATTTAAAATTGTGTACAACTTAAAGCTTTTAGAAAAGGTTTATAAAGAATGTGGTATTTTAGTGAAAAGTCCCGTCTTTTCGTATTCTATGTTTTGACGTTTATCAATTAGAGTTATATTTGTGTGTGTGTGTAGAGGCAGGTCATTACCTCGTGACTTATTTTAAGGTATTGTGAAGTTTAGAGGTTAAACAAGATATATTAAACTTGAAGGTATTAAAGCGCAAGAATACGGTATTTGAAAATGTTATCATTTCATGTGTGAAAATTCATTCAAATTGATTTCTACAAGTTTAGTGATCAAGATAAACGTATTTAGGAGTGAGGGAATTAATTAGAACAAGAAAAATAAACTCTATGGTATTTTTATGAAAAGAATACGGTTTTGCAAAGAAGCTATCATTTCATGTGAGAAACTTTATTTAAATTGGTTTATGGGTGATTAATAGTCAACATGAATATGTTAAGGTATTGTGGATTAGGTGACAAGTGAAATTTTGTAGAAAAACTGAATCGGAAATCGGTTTGTTCCGATTTCCGTCGGGTTCCATAAATCCGTATTTTTAAGAAATAGAAAGGTGAGAAGGATGGGACTTACGGGTTTAAACTCTTCTAAAGATTAAAGAGAACTAGGGAGGAAGACCGAGGGGTGATTACGTCGCCGGTTTCTCCAAAACGCGTCGCCGGAATTCCGTCAGGACTTCGCCGGGAACTCGATTTCAAAGCACACTTCTTGTGGAAATTTCAAGAGAGTTTTTCTAGGGTTTTTTGGAATGAAAAGGTAGGGGGTAGGGGTCTATTTATAGGGTAGCTAGGTAGGGTAGGTGAAGGGTCTTCTTTTATTAAAAAAATTTGTAAAAATTAAAGAAAAACATTAAAATTTTGCATTAAAAGGGTTGTATTTAATATTCGGAACTGCTACAGTAAAAATGGAGTATACCATGAGTTACAGAAGGCCAAACGACGCAACTTTGGTGTTGGAACCCCGGTCGTCGGTGCAATTCCGGCCGGCGGCGCCGGCCGCCCGCCGGCCGAGTTGGCCGATTCCGGCCGATTTCGGCCGGCGTCGGGTGGGGGGTCTCCTGACTAGGCTTTTGGCATGGTCCAAATTTTGGGTTCAGTTCACTATTTGGGAGTTATGGCCTGTGGACTTTTGGACTTCCAGGAATTTTAAAGAAAAATGTGCTAAAAATAATGTGGGATGTGGGATTCGAACTCTGGTGGCTTGGTTCAGCAGTGCAAGGTGTTACCAATGAGCTACAAGCTCCTTCTTGTAGTTATTGTAAAGAGATAGATACTTAAAGTGTTAGCAGCAACATTAATACTCCAAGTATACTTCAAATTTAATTCAAATTTAGGTATACAAAAATTGGAGTTGTTACACTTTATCTACCTCAATGCCAGTTTGTGAGATGATATGTCCTAAGACAATATCTTTTCGTACCATGAAGTGGCACTTCTCCCAATTTAAAGTAAGGTTCTTATCCTTACACCGGGTAAGGACTGTGTCGAGATGTAGCAAACACTCATCAAAGGAGTCGCCGAAAATGGAGAAATCATCCATGATGATCTCCAAAAATTTTTCCACCATGTCTGAAAAAATACCTATCATACACTGCTGGAAGGTAGCGGGTGCATTGCATAACCCAAAGAGCATGCGACGGTAAGCAAACGTACCGAAAGGACAAGTGAATGTGGTCTTATCTTGGTCTTTTTCGGCGATGGGAATTTGATTATAGCCGGAGTAGCCATCCAAAAAGCAATAGTATTCATGCCTAGTCAATCGTTCTAGCATTTGGTCAATGAATGGTAATGGAAAGTGGTCTTTCCGTGTCGCGGCGTTGAGTTTTCTATAATCGATGCATACTCGCCACCCAGTTTGGGTGCGAGTAGGTATTAACTCATTCGCCTCATTAGTTATGACCGTTATGCCCGAGTTCTTAGGGACAACGTGAATGGGGCTAACCCACTAGCTATCAGAGATAGGGTAAATGATACCACTATCAAGACATTTTACGATTTCCTTTTTAACAGCCTCCTTCATGACTGGGTTGAGTCATCTCTGTGGATCCCTTGCTAGCTTGGCATCATCCATCATATGAATATGATGTTCAACAATTAGGGGACTAATCCTCTTGATGTCCGCCATAGTCCAGCCAAAATCTTGTCGATTGCTTTGCAAGACCGTCAAAAGGGCTTTCTCTTGCTCTGAGGCTAGAGAAGCCGAGATGATAACAGGAAGGGTCTCATTCTCACCTAAGTAAGCGTATTTAAAGTGAGACGGCAATAGCTTGAGTTCGAATGTTGGATGTGAAACAATTGAAAGTAAAATCGGTGAAATTGTCTCAAACTCAAAGGATTCCAACAGAGGTTCAAAACGAGTGTAAGCAACCTGTTGGATATAGTGCCCTCAAAGTCAATTATTGGATCGCAGGTACGTGATTGCAATGATTGAGGCAGGACCAATACCGATATGACAGTCTTGCTCGAGATGATTGTATGCTATCAGGTTTATCTTTATCATCGTATACATGCTTTAGTTCGCTATTGCATGATGATAGAGCCCATAGGATTCTTGCTTGACTGCCAGCAGTATGATGGCGATCATATACGTGGGAGCTGGGGTCTAAAAGCACATCCTTAAAGTGTCCCTAGTCGTGGGAGTTTCTAGACAGGGCATCGATACTCCAGAGTAGACTAGTGTATATAGTCGAGACCCCGACGAGGGGCGGTGGCCGGTCTCACAAGCCATTAGTGTCAGTTGGTTCACCTAAGATGTATACAGGTGCTCATTGGGTTATGAGTACACCGGAAAGGACTCGCCGGGAACATGCTAGTTGGTATTATACATATCGTCAGATAGCAGTTCCCTGGTGGCATGTGTACAGGTTAGTTTGTCGACCTGAGATCGTCATTTGTCTCATGTGAGTTCCCACGGTTCTTTGATTTCTACCCTACCACGCTCCAAGAAGATGTGCAAATAGGTATTTTTTAGGTACAGTCCCGAGCCACATGGAGGCAATGAGCGGATCGTCGGGGATTCGTCTCTCCCGGTATTGGGGGTTGATGTCGCACAGTGCACGGGTGGCCATCACTAGAAATCCTCGGCCGAGATAGTAGAGAATTACTGATTTGGGTCAGTAGTTTCTCAGGTGGTGATGGGCTTCATACCGACACGAATTATCGCGTTATTAGGGGTCTGACTATCTCCACCCCCATAGACTCGATATGCGATACTCTTTAGACGAACGGACCGGACTGTACAGATATTGTCACTGTCAGGCTCAGTAGGGTTTATAGATGAGTTCGCCCGTCAGCTTCCCTTCCAATCAATACATAGGCAACCGTTACGTACAGCTTGTACCTCTGACGTGCTAGTGGTTATACCCAGTGCCAGTGTGTTGATGAGTCATTAGAGTCCCCGACAGACAGTTTCCCAAGTTCGGACGAAACGTTGTAGAGGCCATATGGTTTTATGGCAAGGTTTGGAAAATGCACGTGCGTTTACGCACGTGTCATATTTCGGGCAGATAATACTGGTGGGCTTTGGTTTAAGCCGGATCCGAGTATTATACTGTGTAGATATAATATCTTTGTCTCAGTTGCATTTGTATTCGGTCGTAACACAAATGCGGGTATGTTTATACTGTTACGGGGTTATCCTGAAATTCGTTTCGGGATCGCTTTTGGAAGTTACCAGTTTCCAGTTTTCTATCACCCGTATTTAACATTCGGTTAAATACAGATTTATCTTTTCGTCACTTGGGTGAGTCATGAGGTTGAGTCGTGCTTCTAGAAGTTTCTAGATGATGACTAGGATGGTGAGGTGGCTTGGTGCATTAATTATATGATGATGTGTTGTAATGAATCATTGTTTCATTAAATGATTATGCTAGGTGTTCTTTGTGACTCATTCATTTGTTTTAGTGCTAATGGTCACCATTTTAGTTCCTACACTCACGCCCTCCTCTATTTAGTGGTTGTCCCCTCTTTTGGGGAAGGAGAATGGTTGCTCATTTGAAAAAGACTATGGTTTTGGTTCATGGAATTAAGCATAATCATTCTTTCATTTTCATTCGATCCAAAAGGCAACTTCATTAACCGTTCATCCATAGCTTTGGACGAAACGAGACAAAGTGTTCTACTCATTCTCTACATCAATCTCGGTCATCTCTTTTAGCAAACTTGATGATCGAGTTGCCTCGATTCAGAGGCGGGAGCCCGTTTAAAGACCCATCGACGTGGTGCCATCTGGACGAGATGAATGGAGATCGAGGAGATCGGAGCAGCTGTAACAAAGCGTGGGATGCTGGTTGAAGACCGAAGAATTCGGATCGTTCGCTATAACATTTCTACTCACTTTGTAGTTTGTTAGTTTAGCTTTAATGGCAGATCCGGGTTATAGTACGCGATAGCGCCAGTTCGTAAAAAGTTTTTGTTCCGCATTTGGCGTATATTAGACGGCCGGGGAGCTACCGTGGACTTACAATGGTATCAGAGCCTCACCATTAAGCTTTACTAACTTGTGCAAACGCGTTTAAAATATCGATCAAACAAAATTTTCAAAACTGCAATTTCCATGGGTTAAAGTTTCTGTTGATTTTAAATCTTGTCTAAAAATTATTTTAAGCATACCAGAAAATTGAGCAGGCTTTTAATAGAACACGGCAGAAAAACGACCCAATGTTTCTACCGTACGGCCGCGGAACCGCGGTCAACTCCTTGCTTTGACCGCGGATCCGCGGCTGTCTTGGTGAATCAGTGGGTAATTTTTCTTCTGGGGCTTCTACATGATAAATTGTGGTTTCTGGAAATATTCTTTTGGGCCCAGTTTTTGTTACTGTACAGCAGATGTTCGTGGGGCCCACTTCTGGAAGTTTTGTCGATCGAAATTTTAAACTTGTTAGTATGCAGTATTTACATTATATTTCCGATCGTGAATGTCATTCGAGCGGTAAATTGCGTCTAATTGCTATAGTCCTTTTAGACGGATTTGCGAACGTGACATTCGCGTTGATGTTCTGTGTTGTGCTGTGATGTTGCGGATATGTCGTGGATATCAGTGTGCAATGGTAGTGCTGTTTGGATTTATTTGTACTTTTGATATTGCGGGGCGAGCGTCCAATATGTGGACTGCCGTCACTATCTGTTTGTATAATATTCTTTTAGGGCACGACCGGGCTGAGGTCGATGTACCCGTTGTATATATTTTTCATTTCTGTACTAGGTTTACCCCGCGACGGAGTGCACGGATAGCCGGGTTCTGGAGGGCAACGGGTCCGTATCTCATGGCTTTGAGAGGCAAAAGGGCCTCACTCTAGAATTGGCAGACTATTCGCCGCACTCGTAGGGGGTACAAGTTGACCCAAGGAGGGGTGCTCAACTTACCGGATTCCGTGAAGTGTCGGGTGGTCCATTCTGTTGGATATATATGCCCTAGAGGCCTACATTGTATAGGATGCTTGGGATATGTATGTACATGACAGTCTTGCTTGATATGATAGTACGCTATTTGGTTTGACTTTGTCTTAACGTATGATATTTTTTACTTGGTATCTATATATATATATATATGTTGATAAAGCCCATAGGGTGTTTTGTCTGACTACCGGCGTTGTGATGGCAGTCATACTAGTGGGAGCTGGATAGTCAATAGGCACACCCTTAGATGTCCCTGGTCGCAGGAGTATCGAGATTGGGCATCGATACTCCGGAGTAGACTAGTGTATACATATCTAGACCCTGACGAGGGGCAATGGATTGGTCCTGCAACCATTGGTGGTGTTCACCTAAGATTGTATACAGATGCTCACTGGGTGTGAGTACACCGGACAGGACTCGCCGAGAACTGACTGGATGGTATTATACCTAACGTCAGATAGCAGTTCTCAGGTGACATGTGTGCAGATAGTCCGTTGACTTAAAGTCATCATTTGTCTCGTGTGAGTTCCCACTGTGCTTTGATTATTACCCTACCACGGCTCAAAGGAGTCGTGCAAACAGGTTTCAGTTGGGCACAGTCCCGAGCCATGTGGAGGCAGTGAGTGACTATTAGGGATTCGTCTCTCCCGGTATAGGGAGTTGATATCGCACTGTGGTCGGTTGGTCATTACCATAAGTCCCTGGCCAGGGCTGATTAAGAATTACTGATGGAATGATCAGTAGATTCTCGGGTGGTCTTGAACCATACCGACACGACTTGTACGGTTATTAGGGGTCTGACGTCCACCACCTCCCTAGACCATACATGCGATACTCTTAGACAAACAGACCGGACTGCGCGGATATTGTCACAGACAGGCTCAGTAGGATTTCAGATGGATTACCTCATCAGCTTTCTTATCGACAACTACCTGGGGACCGTTACGCACAGCTAGTGCCGCTTGCGGTCTGTGGTTAAACCCACTGCCGGCGTAGTAGTCGAGTCTTTAGAGTCCCACACAGAGATTTCCCAAACCCAGGCGAAAAGATATAGAGGTCGTATGGTTTTACGACAAAGGTTCGGACGCATACGTGTTTGAACGCACGTACGACATTCGGACAGTTTTTTACTAGCCGGCTTTGGTTTAAGCCAGATTCTAGTATCAGGTTATTGGATTTATACAGTCTAAAGTTTTTCCGTGTTTTTACGGAAGAGAGGGGCGTTCTCGTAATTTTCCGAGAAGCTTCTAGAAGGATGTGACATGGAGGGAGAGGTGGCATTTTCATTTAATGAATTAGTGACTCATTGTGAGTGATTCATCATGTCATTAATGCATTATTAAATGCTTAATGACTCACATAATGAATCACCCACTTGCATTAATGAAACATGATGAATAATCTCTTATTATTCTTTTCTTTTTAATTCATTATGTTTCATATATCTAGTGAAAAGCTTTTTCATTTTCATTATTATTATTATTATCATCTCACTCTCTCTCTTCAAGTTCTCTCTCCTTCACCAAACCTAATCCTACCCTCATGAGTTGAGAACAAGGATTAGGAAAGACTAATTACTCCATAACCTATTTCTACATCACCTTAGCTACTCTATTTAGCAACTAGAGAAACTAAGTAACCTCAAGTTTAGAGGTTATAGCTTGGATTAGGGTTCTCGGGTGGATCGTCTATCACGGAATAAAGCCGAAGAGGACGTGGAGATCCAAAGAGGCCGTAGATAACATTAAGACAAAGGACTAGAACCGTTTGGTATAATTTCTTAACATAGTAGTTTAGAACTCTATTGCTTTTGTTAAAACTTGTTTAGCAAACGATTCATACGGTTAATCGATGTTTGATCATAGAACAAGATTGTTATTCATATTTCCGCCTCCCCATAAGTATTGGGGTGTTGAACATCGACTTACAGTGGTATCAGAGCCTAGCTAAACAGTATTTAACACACTTGCAAATTTGTATGAATTTCGAACGGAAAAACAAACCGGAAAAACCCCGATATCATGTACTTTCTGTCGAATTTTAAATGAGGTCCAAAAATTTTTCAGGGACCTTCAGAATGACCTAAATGAATGTATTAGAACACCCAAGAAAATTGGGCTCATGAATCGGCCATAGCGCCGCGGAACCGCGGCCGATCCCACCGATCCGCCGCGATTCCGCCGCGCTTTGGACGATTCATCATCCCAACTTTCTTGTGTTGTTTCTCTGAGATATTTGGTGTTTTCTGGTAATTTTTATTTTTGCTCAGGTTTCAGATTTACAGAGAAGTATTGGAGCAAGATTAAATGTGCTTAATCGATCGAAATTATACAGTATTTGGTTGTTTGATTATATCTGTGAAATGTTTTATGTGTTCGTAAACCTCCCCTGACTGCTAGTATGTCGGTTGGCAGGGGGTTGCACATATCTGTGATGTTATATATAACTGTTTGTGTATATAAACTGTATTGGACTGTTGTGGTGTTTAGCCGGGATTTGTGATGGGTTTTTTATTAATTCATTTGATGTAAATGTAATAAGTTGTAATATTATTTTTCGGGGCACATCCAGGTAGCGGTTGTAGCCACCGTTGTATTATTTCTTTTTACTGTTTTTGCTCCTAGGATAGACCCAAGGTGGGGTGCACAAACTACCGGGTATTTTGAAGTGTTGGGGCAGACCGCTTCACTTCTGGTACTTGGCGGGTAGTTTGCCGTACCCGTAGGGGTCTGGGTTGGGAAAATGGCTATTCATCACAACTGTGTAATCCGTCTTTCATTGCAGGCTCAAAAGAAATGTGGATTGCTTGCAAATCCAATATTGTTTATCTGTGATCTGGAATGCCTATTATTGCGTTTGACGAATGTACAATATCTATATATGATAGCTATTTAGACGTCGCTTATGTTTTACACCCGCGCTAGCCCAGCCCCCGCTCTGTCGTTAGTTAAGTAACCTAACGGGTGATGACGGGACCCCGTGGCGAATGCGGATGGCATAAGAGGACGTTGTATTTTCGTTGTTATCTGTAATGATAGGTTAAAGATGGGACGCATTATTATTAATGCAAAGAAAATAAAACCTAAACAGAATCGTTGGAACAATTTCTAAAAACCACTCGGTTTTCTTGAAAAAGCAAATTTTAAATGCGGAGCTTAAACCACTCCTTTTAATAAAAGCTATCTTAGTTCCTTCGATCAAATCAAGTTTACTACGTTAACGGTTTTTGCCAAAAACCAGCCGTAACCCTCCGTCGTTTCAGATAGACAGCACATCGTATTCATGCTATGCTTGTTGGCCTACGTCAAGGCATAGTGAATGGTAGCAGTATGTGTGCCTATTTGTTGCATAGATAGATGCATTCGTTTAATACAAACGTACACCTTGTTGGCCTATGTCAAGGGCTTGTACGATGTATTTAAATTGATCAGGACAACGACGGGTAGAACTTGACTTGCGTCTTATGACTTGTTGGCCTACGTCAAGGTCTATAAGAGCTTGGGGTAAAAATCACATCGGGAGTTTCAAACATAAAGGAAAATTGCAGATTTAGCTTACCTTCTGGAGTGTGGTGACTAGAGTGGCTTCCATCTAGGGCATCATGCAATGATAGTTGGATCCCGATCCCACTGATGAGTAGGATTACTCTCGGGAATTTCTCTCACTTAACAATCAATGCTATAAACCAAGTAGGTGCCTAGAAAGGTGTTAGAGGGGCTACGCCTCCAGGGAAAAGAGGTTCTTTAATTAAGGAACTTCGCGAAAGCGTTGGAAAACCTCCCTCGAAGTACCAACACCAGCCTGGCTGAAAGGTTAAGCAAGAATTGAAACGTGTGATTAAATCCTGACTAGTTCTTCTTTTAGGTTTTGAAGAAGGATTTGAGGAAACAGTGGGAGCCATCCTGTTTAGATAAAATAATAACCAATCTAAACTTGCAAGAGCATATGCTGAGTGTTTTCTTTTCTCTCTCTCTGGCAGCTACCATGACTGGACTAAAACTATTACTTGAAAAGAATATACTGACCAGGCAGAACTATAAAGATTGGCTAAGGAACGTCAATATTGCGCTGACTTATGACAAAGTTGCATATGTTACCACCGCTGTTCCTCCCCTTATCCCAGGACCAGATTCCTCAGTTGCGGACAAGGAAGTTCGTAAAACCTGGGATCTAGACTGTGAGCGAGCTAAGTGTATCGTGCTGGCGTCCATGAATAATGAACTCCAGAAACAGCACGAGAGTATGGATATTATATCCATATTCCTCCATTGCAAGGAATTGTATGGTGAACACTCCCGTATCGCGAGGTACGAAACCTCAAGGAAACTCTTCCAGATGAGGTTAGCTCCAGGATCGCCTGTTGGAGAGCACGTCCTCAAAATGATCACCCTCATTGAGGAACTCGCAAACCTGGGATGCGTGCTAGAGAATGATTTGTATATCGACTTGATTTTGCAGTCCCTTCCCCACACCTTCTCTCAGTTCGTGCTGAACTTCAACATGCACGAAATGGAAGCGGATCTTCCAAAGCTTCTCAATATGTTGAGGGTAGCAGAGACCTCCTTGAAAAAGGAGAAGACTCCCGTTCTGTATGTTGGCCAATCATCTTCCTCTAAATCTAAAGCGAAAGCTAAAAGGAAGAAGAAGATGAAAGCCACCAAACCGAAGGGTGGGATCAAGAAGGTGCAGGGAACGAACAAGGCAGGAAGGGTAAAGGCAGAAAAGAACGAGTGCTTCTATTGTCACAAGCAAGGGCACTGGAAGAAGGACTGTTTGGCCTTTAAAACCAAGGACATGAAGCAAGCTGTTGCTTCTGCTTCAGGTGTGTTCGTAATCGAAAATTGTCTTTCAGTAAACTCTACTTCATGGGTGCTTGATACCGGTTCTGGTTCTCACATCTGTAATTCTTTGCAGGATCTGAGAAATAGTAGAGTACTGGGGGCAGGTGATATGACTCTCCGGATGGGCAATGGAATGCATGTAGATGCAGTTGCAATAGGGGAATATCACCTAGGGTTGAATAGTGGACACATTTTGGTATTGTATAGCTGTTTTTGTATTCCCAGTATGTTGTGTAATATTATATCAGTATCTTTGTTGTCTAATAAAGGATATAATTTTGTGCTTGAAAGAAATGTCATGAACATTCTCCTAAATCAAGAACTGATTGGGTTTGGCACACTGGAAAACGGCATATACATACTTAATCAACCTCAAATTTTCAATATTCAAAACACGCGTAAAAGAAAGGCTCCAGATTTGAATCAAGCCTTCCTATGGCATTGTAGACTTGGTCATATAAATGAAACAAGGTTGACTAAGTTACATAAAGATGGATATCTAGATCCGTTTGAATATTCATTATATGCAACTTGTCAATCATGTATCAAAGGAAAAATGACCAAATCTCCGTTCACCGGACATGGAGAAAGAGCCACTGAACTCTTGGGACTAGTACACAGTGATGTATGTGGTCCGATGTCTATACATGCACGAAGTGGTCACTCCTACTTCATCACTTTTACTGATGACTTCTCTAGGTATGGACATGTGTTCTTAATAAAGCATAAATCCAAGGCTTTTGAGAAGTTTAAGGAGTATAAAAATGAAGTAGAGAAACAAACTGGTAAAAGCATCAAGACACTTCGATCTGATCGAGGTGGAGAATACTTAAGTACCAGTTTCCTTGAATACTTAAAAGCGAATGGAATTCTCTCTCAGCTTACTCCACCTTATACACCTCAGCATAATGGTGTATCAGAAAGAAGGAATCGCACGCTATTAGATATGGTGCGTTCAATGATGAGTAGTGCTGAGTTGCCACTTTCCTTCTGGGGATTTGCTCTAGAATCAGCCGCATACCTATTGAATAGAGTTCCAACTAAGTCTGTACCTACCACTCCATATGAAATATGGTGTGGGAAGAGACCATATCTCAAGTATATCAAGATATGGGGGTGTCCGGTATATGTTAAAAAGCATAATCCGGACAAGCTCGAAGCACGATCGGTTTTATGCAAGTTTGTAGGATACCCCAAGCATTCAAGGGGGTACATGGTCTACCACACTGAAGAACAAAAGGTGTTTGTCGCTCGTCACATTGTCTTCTTAGAAAGCGAATTTCTTGCAAAAGAAATTAGTGGGAGCGCGGTAGAACTGGAAGAAATTCCAGAACCTCAAACTGCAACCGAAGACTTAGAAGAATCTCAGATTTCAATAGAACATGACGAACCAACGCCACTCCGCAGATCTAGTAGGCTTTCTCATCCTCCTGAAAGATACTATGGTTTTCTTCTTGATGGAGATCGAGAGGATTGCATCATCGATGATGATGAGCCTACTAGTTTTAAGCAGGCTATCACGAGTAGCGACTCAGTGAAGTGGCTGGATGCAATGAGATCCGAAATGGAATCCATGTACACCAATAAAGTATGGACTTTAGAAGTTGCTCCTCCTGGGGTAAAACCAGTTGGGTGCAAATGGATCTTCAAAAAGAAGATTGGTACATTTGGACAAGTGGAAACCTACAAAGCTAGACTAGTAGCAAAAGGTTTTCGTCAAAGACCAGGATTGGACTATGATGAAACTTTTTCACCAGTAGCTATGCTTAAATCCATTCGGATCATGCTTGCCATTGCTGCCTTCCATGACTATGAAATCTGGCAAATGGATGTAAAAACAGCTTTTCTAAATGGACATCTAGAAGAGAGTGTTTACATGGATCAACCAGAAGGTTTCTTAGACAGTGGGAGCAGCGGAAGAGTGTGAAAATTGCTTAAATCCATTTATGGGTTAAAGCAAGCATCGCGGAGTTGGAACATCTGCTTTGATGAAACAGTCAAGAAATTTGACTTTATCAAAAATGTAGATGAACCATGTATTTATAGGAAGATTGTAGAAGGAGCAGTAGTCTTCCTCGTTTTGTACGTCGACAACATACTACTGATAGGGAATGATATCCCTATACTACAATCAGTAAAGCTCTTCTTGTCACAGAAATTCTCTATGAAAGACTTGGGAGATGCATCATACATTCTGGGCATTAAGATCTATCGAGATAGATCTAATAGAATATTAGGACTTTCACAGTCCAGGTATATAGACACTATACTAAAGAGATTTAGTATGGAAGATTCCAAGCGCGGCAATATGCCTGCTTGTCACGGAATCACCCTCTCCAAAGAGATGTCTCCAAAGACTGATAAAGAGAGGGCTCGCATGGGCATTATACCCTACGCTTCGGCGGTAGGATCAATAATGTATGCGATGTTATGTACCAGACCGGATGTAGCTTACGCACTTAGTGTGGTAAGCAGGTATCAGTCTGACCCAGGTGAGAAACATTGGAGAGCGGTGAAGAACATTCTCAAGTACCTGAGAAGGACTACGGAGATGTTCTTGATTTACGGTAATAGGGACCTCCAGGTAGAGGCTTTTACCGACTCCGGCTTCCAAAGTGATAAGGATGATTCTAAATCTATTTTGGGTTTTGTGTTTACCCTCAATGGAGGGGCGGTATGTTAGAAGAGTTCCAAACAAGATACCGTCGCAGACTCAACTATGGAGGCTGAGTATATAGCTGCTAGTGAAGCCGCAAAAGAGGCTGTCTGGATGAGGAAGTTCATTTCTGAACTTCAGGTGGTTTCGTCCATTGCCAATCCAATACCTTTGTATTGCGATAACAATGGCGTTGTAGCTTTAGCGAAGGAACCAAGGTCCCATCAGAAATCCAGGCATATCTTAAGGCGGTTTCACCTGATCAGGGAGATCGTGGATCGTCGGGAGATCGAGATACGGAGAGTAGACACAAAAGACAACACGGCAGATCCATTCACTAAGGCCATTCCTCAAGTACAGTTCGAGAGGCTTTTTGAGATGTTGGGCATGCGGTACGCAAGCAACTGGATCTGGTAGAGACAGTGGGTACTCATTGCGCCAATTATAGGCCTTAGTGCAAGTGGGAGATTGTTGGATATATATGCCCTAGAGGCCTACATTGTATAGGATGCTTGGGATATGTATGTACATGACAGTCTTGCTTGATATGATAGTACGCTATTTGGTTTGACTTTGTCTTAACGTATGATATTTTTTACTTGGTATCTATATATATATATGTTGATAAAGCCCATAGGGTGTTTTGTCTGACTACCGGCATTGTGATGGCAGTCATACTAGTGGGAGCTGGATAGTCAATAGGCACACCCTTAGATGTCCCTGGTCGCAGGAGTATCGAGATTGGGCATCGATACTCCGGAGTAGACTAGTGTATACATATCTAGACCCTGACGAGGGGCAATGGATTGGTCCCGCAACCATTGGTGGTGTTCACCTAAGATTGTATACAGATGCTCACTGGGTGTGAGTACACCGGACAGGACTCGCCGAGAACTGACTGGATGGTATTATACCTAACGTCAGATAGCAGTTCTCAGGTGACATGTGTGCAGATAGTCCGTTGACTTAAAGTCATCATTTGTCTCGTGTGAGTTCCCACTGTGCTTTGATTATTACCCTACCACGGCTCAAAGGAGTCGTGCAAACAGGTTTCAGTTGGGCACAGTCCCGAGCCATGTGGAGGCAGTGAGTGACTGTTAGGGATTCGTCTCTCCCGGTATAGGGAGTTGATATCGCACTGTGGTCGGTTGGTCATTACCATAAGTCCCTGGCCAGGGCTGATTGAGAATTACTGATGGAATGATCAGTAGATTCTCGGGTGGTCTTGAACCATACCGACACGACTTGTACGGTTATTAGGGGTCTGAAGTCCACCACCTCCCTAGACCATACATGCGATACTCTTAGACAAACAGACCGGACTGCGCGGATATTGTCACAGACAGGCTCAGTAGGATTTCAGATGGATTACCTCATCAGCTTTCTTATCGACAACTACCTGGGGACCGTTACGCACAGCTAGTGCCGCTTGCGGTCTGTGGTTAAACCCACTGCCAGCGTAGTAGTCGAGTCTTTAGAGTCCCACACAGAGATTTCCCAAACCCAGGCGAAAAGATATAGAGGTCGTATGGTTTTACGACAAAGGTTCGGACGCATACGTGTTTGAACGCACGTACGACATTCGAACAGTTTTTTACTAGCCGGCTTTGGTTTAAGCCAGATTCTAGTATCAGGTTATTGGATTTATACAGTCTAAAGTTTTTCCGTGTTTTTACGGAAGAGAGGGGCGTTCTCGTAATTTTCCGAGAAGCTTCTAGAAGGATGTGACATGGAGGGAGAGGTGGCATTTTCATTTAATGAATTAGTGACTCATTGTGAGTGATTCATCATGTCATTAATGCATTATTAAATGCTTAATGACTCACATAATGAATCACCCACTTGCATTAATGAAACATGATGAATAATCTCTTATTATTCTTTTCTTTTTAATTCATTATGTTTCATATATCTAGTGAGAAGCTTTTTCATTTTCATTATTATTATCATTATCATCTTCTCACTCTCTCTCTTCAAGTTCTCTCTCCTTCACCAAACCTAATCCTATCCTCATGAGTTGAGAACAAGGATTAGGAAAGACTAATTACTCCATAACCTATCTCTACATCACCTTAGCTACTCTATTTAGCAACTAGAGAAACTAAGTAACCTCAAGTTTAGAGGTTATAGCTTGGATTAGGGTTCTCGGGTGGATCGTCTATCACGGAATAAAGCCGAAGAGGACGTGGAGATCCAAAGAGGCCGTAGATAACATTAAGACGAAGGACTAGAACCGTTTGGTATAATTTCTTAACATAGTAGTTTAGAACTCTATTGCTTTTGTTAAAACTTGTTTAGCAAACGATTCATACGGTTAATCGATGTTTTATCATAGAACAAGATTGTTATTCATATTTCCGCCTCCCCATAAGTATTGGGGTGTTGAACATAGACTTACACATTCACTATGCTGTAGGGGGCTGCCTCGCTTCAGGTTTTGGCGGGTAACTTGCCGCACCCGTAGGGGTCTAGGTTTCATTGCACAGGCTATCCACACGACCAGGAGAACGTCGGGTTTCAGTAGCGGCTCTGTGAAACCCGGGGATCCCAGATTATCTGTATTGTTCTGTGATGTATATTACTTTTCTGTGATGTTGTATATTATCACGCCTGGAGCGATTATTGTATATTGGTATATATACTATTAGATGTTGTATATGTTTTACACCCGCGCTAGTCCAGTCCCCGCTCTGTCGTTAGTTAAGTAACCTAACGGGTGATGACGGGACCCAGTGACGAATGCGGATGACATATACGTACATTTTATTTTTCGTTCTTTTCTGGTGTGATTGATTGATGGGACTGTGTTGATTCTTATCAATGCAAGTAAAACAAACATATATTTGATGTTGTTGGAACAATTTTAAAAGGTGTTATTACAAAGACGTTTCCTTTTGTTTTCCATAGTGATATTCGGTTGGAATATCCTGCACCTCATTCGACGAGGCAAGAGCTGATATCCCTTCACCGGGAGAGACCCCTTGGGCAGAAGTTTGCGTCAGGCTAATAACTTCAATATAGTCGATTACAAGTTGCTTTGCATCGAGGTATTCAGTTGGAATATCCTGCACCTCATTCCACGAGGAAAGAGCCGAGATCCCTTCACCGAGAGTGACCTCTTTAGCAAAAGGTTTTCGCCTCTATATCTTTATAAAAAGCTATCAGGTTCCTTCAACGAGATCAAGTTTATTACGTTAAAGGTTTTTCGCCAAAAACCAGCCGTAGCCCTCCGTCATTTCTTTTGGGTATTCAATAGTATTCAAGCTATGTATTTTGACCAACGCCAAGGCATAGTGTTTGGTAGCTGCCGGGTATTCATTTATTGCATGGATAGATGAGTTGGTTTGGGACAGTCGTTCTGCCATTTTAGCCAACGTCAAGGGCATATGCGGGTGGGTTCAAATTGACCTGGATAGTGACGGGTTGAACTTGGCATGTGACTTATGATATTTTGACCAACGCCAAGGCCATAAGAGCATGGGGAAAAAATAACATCGGGAGTTTCAAACATAATGAAACTTGCCAAGTATGCGCATACTTTCTGGAGTGTGATAACTTGAGTGGCTTCCATCAAGTTATCATGCGATGATAGTTGGATCCCGATTCTCACTGATGAGTTGGTTTACTCTTCGGGTGATCCCGACTAATTCTTCTTTCAGATTTGGAGGAGAATTTGAGATTACAGTAGGAGGTTTCCTGATTAGATAAACTGATAACCATTCTGATCTAGGTTAGAGTGCACGCAGAGTGTTTCCTTTTCTCTCTCTCTCTTTGGCAGCAACCTTTGACCGACCCTAGACTATGACTCAGTGACCAAGTTGACCGAACCTTCTTAAAATACTGGCTTTTGGATTGTCTTAAGTTGCATAAGTCATTGTCGCTCCTTCTTTTACCCTTTGTATTTCTCAGAACACCCCGTATTATTACGGACATCCACTTCCATTGGATAGATCCATCGTATGGTTATATACGAACTCGAAGGGACTTCTTCGAGGATGGATCAAGGTTCAGGAGAAATAGAATTGGTTTATTCAGTTGTCTTTTATTATCACCTTCTCTCAGGTTGCGAGGGCTCCTTAGTATAGGAGAGTACACCTATTACACTTATTGGATAGTCTTATTCCAAACCATAGGCAGGTGCCGAAAGATAGGAAATGAAGAAAACCAATTAGCCTAAGTAGGGTGTGCAGAAGGTAATATGTAAAGACAAAATAAAGGGATTAGAAAGAGGGCAAAGTAAATTGCGACTGTTATCATTCACGACCAAACCGCGTACTTCATCGCCACTCCTATTTCACCTTTAATAGAATAAGGTATTATTCATTTGTCTTTTATCATCACATTCTCTCAAGTTGCTAGTACTCCTTGGTTTAGGAGGGTACACCTATTATGCTTACTGGATAGTCTTCTTCCAAACCATAGGCTGGTGCCGAACGGTAGGAAAGGAAGAAAACCACTTAGCCTAAGGGGTGTACAGAAGGTAATAAATAAAGACAAATAAAAGGATTTGGAAAGGTGGAAAAGAAATATATGGTTAATGTCATGAATTGGTTTATGGAAGAGGCATTACTAAGAATACCAGGATACCCCTACGAAACATTTTCATGTTTTAGTGCATTGTTAAAGGAAAACTGATTTCCCGATTACATACTTACTCCAGGGTATGTATTTACCAGGTTTCATTCTCACATCTGTATAGTTTTACAGATAATGAGTGGGAGTAAGTTATTAGGAATTAGGTGATCATCCTCATTATATCGGAATTCGTTGTAATTGGTGATATTTGAGGAAATCACCTGGGTACAGTTTTCAACCTACAATGTGTAAGTGCACGGCGGCGCCCCGGCCGTCGATCCGACGCCGGAAATGCGGAAACGAAAAACTTTGCAAACTAGCAAATCGGCACCACCGCGCACTTTTATCCCGGATCTGGCCATTAACCTAGCTACTAGCAAACTAGAATAAGAGTAGAGAAGTATACCAAGCGATCCGTGTCCTTCGGTTTTCGTCTCCACTCCGATCTCCCGCGGAATCTCCGTCCGTCACCTCCTCGTCGGAAAGGGCACCACGTAGCCAAATACTTTTACGGGCTCCCACCTCTGGACCGAAGCAACTCGGACACGAAGTTGGCTAGCCGACGCGTCCAAGATTTGCTGTAGACTAGTGTAGAAATCATTGTCTCTTTGAGGTTATAGAAGTTGCCATGATGGAGGAATCAAGAATGGACTTTGGAGTGAGGTTGATGAATTTGTGTAACATGCAAAATGAGATGATCAAATTTCCCTCATACAAAATGAAAACCCTCTCCCTCTCTCTCTCTAACAAATTATGGCCGGCCCCTTATGATCAAAATGGTGGAGGAATGAACAAAAACATCAAGGGAGGTGATGGTAGGAAAAGCAAAGGGTGACCACATCCAAAAGCAAGCCTCACATCACAAACAAATCAACTCTAATCTCATCAAGGCATGTAATGATGTATGAAAAGAAAAGATGCCATCATAATCAATCCATATGCAAGAAACCCCCTCCACAAATGTTATTTGCAAACTTGCAAATAACCCCCTCCATCGAAAAGTCCGGCCGTGAAAGAACAAAGGAAAACCGGCCGGAACGGAATGCAAACTGGCAACCTCAGAAAACTGATCCCGTAATAAATTACAGGAAAACCCCGCTACTGCAAATACATGCCCGCATTTGTATTTCCACTTAACACAAATGCAAAGAGACAAAATCTACACTGTCTAATACTAGGATCCGGCTTAAACCAAAGCCGGCTAGTAAAAACCGTCCGATCACTATCCGTGCAATACCGCACGTATCTGATCAAACCCTGCCATATCTCCATACGGCCACTACAGCGTTTCGCCCGAAACTTGAGTAACTGTCTGTGGTGGACTCTAAAGACTCGTCAATACAATGGCTGTGGATTTAACCACTAGCACGTCAGAGGTATTAGCCATACGTGACGGGCCACCAGCTATTGACCAAAAGGGACGTCGATGAGCGCACTCATCCTGACACCCTACTGAGCCTGTCAGTGACAATATCCGTACAGTCCGGTCCGTTCGTCTATGAGCATCGCATGGCGGGCCTAGGGGGTTGGTAAAAGTCAGACCCCCAATAGCGGTACAAGTCGTGCCGGAGTGTAGCCCAGAACACCCTGAGATACTACTAGAATACCTACCAGCAAATCTCCTGCCTTGGCCAAGGACTTTTCATGTTCTGGCTCTCCTAGACACAGCACGACCTCACCCCCAATACCAGGAGAGACGAACCCCTGCAAATCCGCTCACTGCCTCCATGTGGCTCGGGACTGTACCCAACTAAAACCTGTTTGCACGTCTCCTTTGAGCGTGGTAGGGTATTAATCAAAGCACAGTGGGAACTCACACAAGACAAATGACGATCTCAGGTCGATGAACTAACCTGTACACATATCAACAGGGAACTGCTATCTGACATCAGGTATAATCCCAACTAGCAGGTTCCCGGCGAGTCCTGTCCGGTGTACTCATAACCCAATGAGCACCTGTATACATCTTAGGTGAACCAACTGACACCAGTGGCTTGTGAGACCGGCCACCGCCCCTCGTCGGGGTCTTGACTGTATACACTAGTCTACTCCGGAGTATCGATGCCCTGTCTCGAAACTCCCACGACTAGGGACCTTTTAAGGATGTGCTTATAGACTTCAGCTCTCACGTATATGATCGCCCTCATACTGCTGGTAGTCAAGCAAGAATCCTAGGGGCTCTATCAACGTGTAATAGCGACTCGTAAGGTCACCTAAAGCAGTACACGATGATAAAGATAAACCAGATAGCATACTATCATCTCGAGTAAGACTGTCCTACCGGCATAGGTCCTCCTCAATCATTGCAATCACGTGCCTGTGATCCAATAATTGACTCTGAGGGCACTATATCCAACACAATGCACAGGTTTTGAGTTATTAAACTCAGAGGACTTATACAGAGTATTGTATGTTGTCCAGTGTCCGTCAGGACAAAGGGTAGGTTCTCGTACTATGTTCTGTTTACTTATGACTTCTCTGGTTTTTAGACAAGTGTTTCGTAGAAATACAATGTCTAAGTTTTGAGAAGTTGTGGGTATAGGAATAAAGTAGAGAACCAAGTGTCACAAGTATCAGGATTCTTCAAAGAAATCGAAGATGTAGATTCTTGTGATTGGTATTCAGTTGATAGTAATGGTTTTTTGAGAAACTTGTTTCTCTTTCAGGTTACTCATAATTGGATGGATTCCTAAGTTGAGTAATGCTGATTAGCCTCTCTCCATTAAATTGATATGCACTGGAGACAGTTGCATAGTTTGAATCTGGTTCCAGTTAAATTAGTGCCTCTATTTCTATATTGCATATAGAATGGTTCATATCTTAACGATGTTAAGATACGGGGAGTTGTCCGGCTTATGCTTAAAACCAGACACTGGATAACTCAAGGCACGTTTCTGTAATGGCAGTTTGTGGGTTGACCCTGGCTTTGACGAGGGTTGACATTTCTACCATCTGGAAGATCAATAGTGATATTGTTCTTGACTCGCCACAGTTTTAGTAAAATGGATTTTTTCAAAAAACTGTAGTGGGAGTATGGTAGAACTGGAAATGATTCCAGAACCGCAAACGATTACGGAAAATTTAATAGGACCTATATATTCAATCAGGTTTGACATTCCAATAGCCACTCCGCAGATATGATGGGTAACCTCAGACACCCGAAAGGTACTCCGGTAGCCTCAAGGACGGTGACAGGGAGGTTCTTGTTTGCCCAGACTTGACATTACTGTTGTTCCAGGCTTTGAGACCCGGCAGGAGGGTAAGTATAGCGTCGTTCTAAACTAGATTTAGAAGTGTACGTATATATTATTCTGCCAGAGGGTTGTCGTAGTCAGTGGGAGCAGCGGAAGCATAGTGAGCAAGTAGCTTATGTCTATTTATAGGCTTGAGCAAATATAGCGGAAATAAGATCATCTAATTTTGATGTAACAGTCATGGCTTTGACTTCATCAGAATAGGGGATGGATCTGTTAAGAAGGTAGTAGGGTGTGATGTCCTGGCATTTGGATGACATATACAGAGTAGGAAGTAAAATTCCTATACTACGATCGGTTGTACTTTGGTCGTCACACAGTTGTTTCTCCACAAAGGATATGGATATAATATCAGACATTCTGGTTACTAGATCTATGGTTTTAGATCTAGAATTGGATAGTTTCCCAATTTGGGTACTTTGACAGTATTCTAAAGGTATTTTAGAATAGATGACTCCTGGCATGGTGGTGTACCTGCAGGTGATGGAGTCACCCTCTCTAAAGGTGTCTTATAGACTAAAGGGGGGAGGGACGTGCATGATTGGTAGATTACTTGCTTAGGCAATTGAGTCAATCGTGAGATATCAAGTACCACACCAGATGTTGTATTTGCACTAGTTGCGATAAGTTTATATTAATCCAATCCTGGAGAAACATAAGGAAGCAGTTTTAGAATATGAGTGTATGTTCTACGGATTTGATGACGGCATCCTCCTTCGGGAGACGGTTATCATTCCAGGCTTCCAAGGTGACATGGATGACAGACTGATTGTCAGAGTTATAGTTTTTCCTCTGACGAGGGACAGTATTATGGACAGGTGGTCCAAGAGGATACTGTGGGAGGCATGGTGCTGGTTACTGATTAGGTTCAGTTATCAATAAAGTCTAAGAAGTTTGGATTTGGAGTTCATTTATGAACTAGGTCCCATCAGATATTCAGACATATTCTAAGATAGGTATTACTCGATTCGGGAGATGGCTTTCTCCGCGAATTTGAGATTAAGAGAGACATAGAAAGAAACATCAGGGCGGATCCACTCACTGAGGCTATTTCTCGAACACAAGAGTTTTACAAACAAGCTTTGTGAAACTGATTAGTAGAGGAGTTGGGTGTTCGGTATCACACAAGCTGTGAGTACGCGACATCGCAATAATTAGCCTTAAGTGCAAGTGGGAGATTGTTGGATATAGTGCCCTCAAAGTCAATTATTGGATCGCAGGTACGTGATTGCAATGATTGAGGCAGGACCTATACCGATATGACAGTCTTGCTCGAGATGATAGTATGCTATCTGGTTTGTCTTTATCATCGTATACATGCTTTAGTTCGCTATTGCATGATGATAGAGCCCATAGGATTCTTGCTTGACTGCCAGCGGTATGATGGCGATCATATACGTGGGAGCTGGGGTCTATAAGCACATCCTTAAAGTGTCCCTAGTCATAGGAGTTTCGAGACAGGGCATCGATACTCCATAGTAGACTAGTGTATACAGTCGAGACCCCGACGAGGGGCGGTGGCCGGTCTCACAAGCCATTGGTGTCAGTTGGTTCACCTAAGATGTATACAGGTGCTCATTGGGTTATGAGTACACCGGACAGGACTCGTCGGGAACATGCTAGTTGGTATTATACATATCGTCAGATAGCAGTTCCCTGGTGACATATGTACAGGTTAGTTTGTCGACCTGAGATCGTCATTTGTCTCGTGTGAGTTCCCACGGTTCTTTGATTTCTACCCTACCACGCTCAAAGGAGACGTGCAAACAGGTATTTTTTAGGTACAGTCCCGAGCCACATGGAGGCAGTGAGCGGATCGTCGGGGATTCGTCTCTCCCGGTATTGGGGGTTGATGTCGCACAGTGCACGGATGGCCATCACTAGAAATCCTCGGCCGAGGTAGTAGAGAATTACTGATTTGGGTCAGTAGTTTCTCAGGTGGTGATGGGCTTCATACCGACACGAATTATCGCGTTATTAGGGGTCTGACTTTCTCCACCCCCATAGACTCGATATGCGATACTCTTTAGACGAACGGACCGGACTGTACGGATATTGTCACTGTCAGGCTCAGTAGGGTTTATGGATGAGTTCGCCCGTCAGCTTCCCTTCTAATCAATACATAGGCAACCGTTACGTACAGCTTGTACCTCTGACGTGCTAGTGGTTATACCCAGTGCCAGTGTGTTGATGAGTCATTAGAGTCCCCCACAGACAGTTTCCCAAGTTCGGGCAAAACGTTGTAGAGACCGTATGGTTTTATGGCAAGGTTCGGAAAATGCACGTGCGTTTACGCACGTGTCATATTTCGGGCAAATAATACTGGTTGGCTTTGGTTTAAGCCGGATCCGAGTATTATACTGTGTAGATATAATATCTTTGTCTCAGTTGCATTTGTATTCGGTCGTAATAAAAATGCGGGTATGTTTATACTGTTACGGGGTTATCCTGAAATTCGTTTCGGGATCGCTTTTGGAAGTTGCCAGTTTCCAGTTTTCTATCACCCGTATTTAACATTCGGTTAAATACGGATTTATCTTTTCGTCACTTGGCTGAGTCATGAGGGTGAGTCATGCTTCTAGAAGTTTCTAGATGATGACTAGGATGGTGAGGTGGCTTAATGCATTAATTATATGATGATGTGTTGTAATGAATCATTGTTTCATTAAATGATTATGCTAGGTGTTCTTTGTGACTCATTCATTTGTTTTAGTGCTAATGGTCACCATTTTAGTTCCTACACTCACCCCCTCCTCTATTTAGTGGCCGGCCCCTCTTTTGGGGAAGGAGAATGGTTGTTCATTTGAAAAAGACTATGGTTTTGGTTCATGGAAATTAAGCATACTCATTCTTTCATTTTCATTCGATCCAAAAGGCAACTTCATTAACCGTTCGTCCATAGCTTTGGACGAAACGAGACAAAGTGTTCTACTCATTCTCTACATCAATCTTGGTCATCTCTTTTAGCAAACTTGATGATCGAGTTGCCTCGGTTTAGAGGCGGGAGCCCGTTAAAGATCCGTCGACGTGGTACCACCTAAACGAGAAGAATGGAGATCGAGGAGATCGGAGCAGCCGCAGCAAAGCGTGGGATGATGGTTGAAGACCGAAGGACTCGGATCGTTCGGTATAACATTTCTACTCACTTTGTAGTTTGTTAGTTTAGCTTTAATGGCAGATCCGGGTTATAGTACGCGATAGCGCTAGTTCATAAAAAGTTTTTGTTCCGCATTTGGCGTCTGTTAGACGGCCGGGGCGCTACTGTGGACTTACACAACCGAGTCGGATGGTTCAGCTAACTCATCCGAAAATTCAAAGGATTCAAACTCGAGTGGTGATTGGTCGAGATCGTTTGAGAAAGTGAAACACCAGTAGTCATTATCGGGCATGAAAGCAGTATCAGGTTCAAGGAGGAACGCACTGGTGGCGTTAAGATTGCTGTGATCGAATAAAAATTTCTCGAGCTCACAGTCCTCCTGGGTGATCTCTTGGATCGAGCAAACGTCTAGTATATTAGCATTAGGTTCAGAGGGCTGATTCCCCAACTTAAAAATGTTAAGTTCAATTGTCATGTTTCCAAAAGATAGGTTCATCGAACCATTTCGACAATTGATCACAGCATTCGAAGTCGCAAGGAATGGTCGACCGAGTATAACCGGAATTTGATTCCAGGGGTTAGCTACAGGCTGTGTATCGAGAACAATAAAATCAAAGGGGAATGTGAAGTCTCCTACCTTTATTAACACATTCTCTAGTTCACCCCTAGGATAGGTGATAGATCGGTCAGCCATTTGGAGAGTACAATGCGTAGGTTTCAGCTCTCCTACACCTAATTGTTCATATACCGAATAAGGAAGTAGGTTAACACTGGCACCAAGATCCAAAAGTGCGCGGTTGATGCTCTTGTACCCAATAGTTATTGAAATAGTAGGATAACCAGGGTCCTTTCGTTTTTGGGGTAAAGGTTGGGTAAGAGCATCACTCACGACACTAGCTAAAAACACTTTCTTAGGTACCTGAGATTTTCTCTTCTTAGTGCATAAGTCCTTCAAGATTTTTGCGTAAGAAGGGACTTGTTGGATTGCTTCTAAGAGAGGAATATTAATGTTAACCTGTTTAAATAACTCCATAATTTTCTCCATTTGTGGATTTTGTTTATTGGATCTCAACCGGTTTGGAAATGGAACATTTTGAAAATTGGTTGAGTCCAATGTTTGTGGAGGGGATTGTGGAGCAGGAACGGATCCTAGTGCTGGTGTTTTCGTGGAGTGGGATGTGGGTCCGTTCGGATCAGCAGAAGAAGTAAAGCCTTGTGAAGAATGGAGAACAGGCTCTGAAGACGAAGAAGAAGAAGAAGAAGAAGAAGAAGAAGATGAAGAAGCGGCGGCCAGGGTGTCATCATTTGTGCCAACATTGTTGTGCAATATCCTTCCAGATCTCAATGTAGTCACGGCACTCACATTATGATTTTGTTGTTCAAGAGCAACATGTGCATTTTGTGGGTGACCAGGATTTGGGAGTGGTTGAGATGGAAGCTTCCCCTTTTCTCGTTCGCTTAAAGCTGCATTCAGTTGTGCAATCTGGGCTTCAATGGTTTTGATACTTTGCTAGTGTGAAGCAGTGTGTTGCACCAAAGACTGAATGGAAGACTAGATGTTGGTTGAGGATTGAGTTGATTGTTTTAAAAACGCATCCAGACTTCGTGCTAACGAGGTAACCTTATCGTTATTTGGCGGAACAAAATTGTTTTGAGGAAAAGAATTGTTTGGTGCAAAATTGTTCGTTTGATTTTGGTAAGGTTGGGGTTGGAAAGGTTGCCGATATTGAGTTTGTTGAGGAGCTTGTTGTTGAGGAGGAGGCCTCTGGAAGTTGTTGTTGCCTTGGAATTGTTGTTGATTTTGATTCCAGGCGAAATTAGGGTGGTTCCTCCAATCAGGATTGTAAGTAGAAAAGTATGGATCATTTCTTTGTCTTTGCTGAAAAGCAGCATTGACTTGATCCTGTCCTTCAGCAGGTGGGTTGTAAGGACACTCTTCGATCAAATGGGATGGATCCGAACAACAAGTGCATATAGTGCGAGGGGGTAAAGCAGGGACAGGATAAGGTGATGAGAATTTGCTCTCAATTGCTTCAAGTTTTCGTGTAATTGCTGCCATTTCGGCCATCATTGCAATTGACATATCAAGTTGATGAACACCTGTCCTAGATTGACCGGAAGAAGTAGATGAAGTGGCCGGTTTAGTGCTTTCCCACTGAAGCGTTTGTTCAGCAAGATCGTCGAGAAATTGCCAAGCTTCCTCGTCAGATTTGGATAAGAAGTGACCTTGACAAATGGTATCCAGCAACTGCTTAGTTGCTGGGTTCAGTCCTTCGTATAAGGTCTGGCAACGTTGCCATCTCTCAATACCGTGATGAGGGCACTGAACAAGAAGGTCTTTGTATCGTTCGAAGCACTTCCAAAAAGGTTCGGAAGGAAGCTGGGAGAATTGGTTAATTTCATTACGTATTCTCGCGGTCTTGTGATTTGGGTAAAACTTTTTAAGAAACGCTTTAACAAACTCTTCCCAATTGTTTATAGAATGTGATGCGGTGCTATACCGCCACTTTTCAGCTAGGCCACACAAAGTGAAAGGAATGAGTCGTAGCCTTATAGCATCGTCGGATAGTTGGGTGGTCTTCATCATTGCACAAACATTCTGGAATTTGTTAATGAAGATATAGGCATCTTCGGATTCCAGCCCGTGAAATTTGGGCAACATATTGATGAAGTGGGGCTTAATTTCGAAATTATCCCCATTTGCCGGCGGAAGTGAAAGACAGGTAGGAAGTGCGGAGCGGGTAGGATAGAAACGATCCTGGAGCGCTATTCGCTGTGGCGCTTCAACAGGAGGTGGTTGCGGGTTATTCGCACACAGTTGAGGTGGAATCAGTCCCGAGGTAGGTAAAGGGTTGTTAGGATTGAATCCTGACATCTCTTTAGAAGATGATGAATGTGAAGATGAGGGTGAATGGACAGAATTCCGGTCAATGTCGGAGTTGGCCGGCAAAGGTAAGGATGAAAAAGAACTGGAGGGAGTTTCGACTTCGGAGTCGATCGCGTAGTCGGTAGCGACTAACGAAACATGGATTAGACGGGCGCTAGTGTTCTGAGTCCAACGGGACATACACTAAACAAGTTTTAGTGTAGTCAAAACGTAGAATGTGAGGGTAAGAAAACGTCAATGGGGAAATGTGGATGAAAGGTGGGTGCAATAGGATTCTAGCGACAAAGGGCAAGTTTTTTTTTGTAAAAATTTTGTTTTGTGATTTTTTTTATAAAGAGTTTTGCAAAAATTTGTACGGAATTACGGCACACTTTCAAACAATCACAATTTAAACATGCACAATCAATCCTAGAGCTAGGGTCTCCTAAGTCAACTAGACTACTCCTAACTGTTCCAAAGCGATAAGTTGTGAGATATCCCTTGTTCCCTGATTAAAAATCAGGAGTTACCTCAATGAGGTATCACGTGTGGACACGTGATCTATTTACAGAATTAAATTCTAAGCAAGCAGAAGTGTAAACAAGCGGCTGAGGACAGACCCCAATAGGGGGTCACGTGCTCACACGTGACCAAGGGTCACGTGTTGACACGTGATGATCCTTCAGCCCAGTTAGAAGACAGAATTAAAATTCTGAATGAGGGAGGGTCACGTGTGGACACGCGATCTATTTACAGAATTAAATTCTAAGCAAGCAAATGTGTAAACAAGCGGCTGAGGAAAGACCCCAATGGGGGGTCACGTGCTCACACGTGACCAAGGGTCACGTGCTCACACGTGACCAAGGGTCACGTGTTGACACGTGATGATCCTTCAGCCTAGTTAGAAGACAAAATTAAAATTCTGAATGAGGGAGGGTCACGTGTGGACACGTGATCTATTTACAGAATTAAATTCTAAGCAAGCAAAAGTGTAAACAAGCGGCTGAGGAAAGACCCCAATGGGGGGTCACGTGTTGACACGTGATGATCCTTTAGCCCAGTTAGAAGACAGAATTAAAATTCTGAATAAGGGAGGGTCAAGTGCCAACACGTAATAGGCTTTGAAAGCCTTATAACTTGATAGAATTAAATTCTAATTAAGTGAAATCAAAGACCCTAACTGGGAAAGTATTTCTCTAAATCTTTCCAAACAAAAAAGGATTATTGGGGACCGTTGGATTAAAAATCCAAAGGTGATTAAAAATCACCAATTTATGGAAAGATTTAAGACAAGGAAAGATTTCCCTAAATCTCAAAAAAAATAACAAACAGAATATCTTTTGGATTAAAAATCCAATGGTGAATAAAATTCACTGAGTGATCTAAAAGATCACATTAGTTACGAAAAACAAACAAAATCTTTCAATGAAAGATTTACTAAACAAATTGATTCTTTTCATTCTCCTATAAATAGGAGCCAAGAAGAGAAGAGGGAGAGAATTTTTGGGATCTTGAAATTTTCTAAAGGCAAATAGCAGAGAGAAAAGAAAGGAGAATTTAATTCTCAAGAAAAGAAACCCTTAGTGAGAAAAGGGAAAAAGACCAAAACTTCTAAAAGAGAATTTAATTCTCAATCTAAGAGTTTAACTTTTCTGCAAAAGAACTTAGTTCTTCCTCTGGTTGAAGATCTGCAGAAGCAAATCTCCCAATAGGTTGAGAATTTAATTCTCATCGGGTTGAGATTCTGCCATGCAGATCCAAAACTTAGAGGGGGAATTGAGTTTAGAGAATTTAATTCTTCCAAACTTACATGAATTTAATTCCTCCAAGATAAAACTAGGGTTTAACCCTACTTAAGAATTTAATTCTCTCAAATTCACAGGAATTTAATTCCTCCAAGATAAAACTAGGGTTTAACCCTATATGAGAATTTAATTCTCCCAAACTTACAGGAATTTAATTCCTCCAAGATAAAACTAGGGTTTAACCCTACTTAAGAATTTAATTCTCTCAAATTCACAGGAATTTAATTCCTCCTAAATGAAATTAGGGTTTCACCCTACATAAGAATTTAATTCTTTCACATACATAGGAATTTAATTCCTCTAAAAACCATAATTAGGGTTTAACCCTACAGAGGATTTAATTCTTAAAAATAAAGAGACTTGAAAGATCTCCATGCATATAAAGAACTAGGTCACGTGCCCCACGTGACCCCCAAACAGATCCCCCAAAAATAAGAAGGAAACAGCCCAGAGGCAACGCCTTACGTGCTCCCATGTGACTTCCAAAACAAAGAGAATAAAAACAAAGGCAAGGTTGGCTTTGAGCGCTCTCACGTGTTACCACGTGACCCCTTAATAAATGCTTTAATAATCAATGCACAAATCTCCATCACGTGCCAACATGTGATGGTCAGAAAATTAAAAGTGTTTAACACTTATCTGCAGAGCAAAGTAAGGGAGATCTGGACCCATCTTTGGGTGCCCTCACGCGTCCCCACGCGACCCATTCCTATATAGTGTTTAACACTAATTTGAGAATTTTATTTCCAGTGTTTAACACCGTTGTCTTCTAGTGTTTAACACTAATTTGAGAGCTTTATTTCCAGTGTTTAACACTGTTGTTCTCTAGTGTTTAACACTATTGATTAGCCAAATTGGCTAATTTTCCCGAGGCAAAAGCCTCACCTTCAACTGAATCTCAAAATTGAGTAAAATTCAGAGCTACAATGTTTAATGCTCAGTCAAAAATAAAAATATTACCAAAGCCCTCAAACTCTTATTTAAGCATTGTTGAATGATGAGGGGCTGAACCTAGACAAATGTCTAATGGTCCAATAAAGGGCCAATATTTCAAATTTAATTGGACTTAGCCCAAATTGGCCATAAGTCCTCAATTCAGATCTAACTGAGCCCATGTGCTCATAATCTAATTAATGGATCTTAGTTCCAAATTGGACTATAGATCACCCAATCACCTCGGTTCGAGGGTACATCTCTTCATTCCTTTGATATTTATCGTTGTAATCCTTCAACGTCTTCAGAGAGGTGACGGGTCCCGACAACCACACATGTCACGGACTATGATGTCCTTAACCTTGACTGTGAGGTCTTTAAACTCACGGACTATGATGTCCTTAACCTTGACTGTGAGGTCTTTAAACTCACGGACTATGATGTCCTTAACCTCGACCGCGATGTCTTTAAACTAACATTGGACTGTAATGTCCTTAAACTAATTATCAACCGCAATGTCCCTAAACTAAACAATAGAGCCCAAATGTTCTTTTGTTGGATCTAAACGATCCCGTTAAGTTGATCTTAGTCTAAAATTAGACTAACGTATCCTTAACAAACGTTTAAGTTGATCTTAGTCTCAAATGAGACTAACGTATCCTTAAACCTAACCCCCAAACCCAAATCTAAGAAAATACGGATTTGGACTAATCCACACCCTGCGGGCGACAACATAAATTAGTCTCCATATACAATCCACGGGCAACCAAAAACGAAAGAAACACCCACGACACGAAGTGACCATCTGGAGAAGGAGAAAGTGGTTACCGCGATACGGTAGCGTAATTAACTGCAGGGGCTTGCGCTTGCAGGGAAAAGCGTCCCCACAATTAAAAACCCCTCAACGAGGGGGAATCTGACGAAGTCTGCTACATTGGCCGCATCCGTCCAAACCTTCGATACACGGTGTCATAAATCAACTTGACATCTTCAGAGAGGTGGATGGGTAGCACCAAATAGCAGCTGCCCTCGAAATTCAGGCCTCGACGTCCCAACGTCCCGGTCGCGTCTTCCGGCGGGGAACAAATTCTGGCACGCCCGGTGGGACCTTTTCCTCTTTCCACTCCACACTTTGTGTGTCGTGTTTTTCCTACGATCAAATAATCGCGGTGTGTATGTTTGTGGTTGCCCTTAGGGGAGTGGATACTGAAACCGGCATTTCGTCTTTTTCGAGAATGGCGTTTGCTTTTACTCACCCCAACTCAGGCTCTGTCATATATGGTAGAGTCAAGTATGGGCCACTTGTAGCCTCAAATCTTTGCAATCCGGCTCTTCAAGAAATCAACGGGCTTCTATTTGGATCGGTGCTCCCACTTCCCACCCTCGGTGCCTCAACACCGATGGAGGAAGCCCAGAGGAAGTCTGTCTTCCGCAGGCTGGTTCTCCAAGCTGCAGCTTTGCTAACGCAGGGGGCATGATATTCAAGCTCTCAAAGGAAACAGGGGGCAGGCACGGCAAAATCCTGTTAGTGTTTATGCCCTAGAAGGCCATTACTGTATCATACTAGTTTGTATATTACTTAATGGAAGCTTGGGATATTCACATGTATATGACAGTCTTGCTAAACATGCTAGTATGCTACTTGGTTTTTCTATCTTAATATGTGAGTGTACGTATTGATAGAGCTCTTAGGATCTTGCTTGTCTACCAGCGTTGTGATGGCAGTCACACTAGTGGGGGCTGGGTAGTCTACAAGCACATCCTTATTCAGGTCCCTGGTCGTTGGATTATCGAGACAGAGCATCGATATCCGGAGTAGACTAGTGTGTACGTTTCTCATCCCAGTTGGGGAGATGGTCTGTCCCACAGCCGTCAGTACGTCGTACTGGAGATAGTATGCAGGTGCTCGTTAGGTTACGGGTACACCGGACAGGACTCACAGGGAACTGTTGGTTGGTTTGATACCAGTCGCTGTAAGTGAACGGCGGCGCCCCCGGCCGTCGATCCGACGCCGGAATGCGGAAGCGGTGAATAACTTAAATTTTTGCGGACTTAGCAAACCGGCACCACCGCGCACTATAACCCGGATCGAACCATTAACTAGTCTAAGCTATCTACAAGAATGGGAATAGAGATATACCGACGATCCAAGTCCTCCGGTCTTCATCTCCAATCCGATCTCCTGCGGAAAAGTCCCGTCTCCTCCTCGTCGCCGGAAGTGCACCACATCGCCTTCTTCGTTTACGGGCTCCCACCTCTATGCCGAGGCAACTCGGGCACGAAGCCGGCTACTCGACGTGCCCAAGATTCGCTGTAGAATGTGTAGTAGAACTTGTGTCTCCTTTTGGGGTAGTGGAGATGCCATTTGGTGGAGGGATGAAACAAGAACAATGTGGAGGAGCTAGTGGGTATTTTGGAGCATGATATGAACCAAAGATACACCCACACAATTTTTGGACAGCCCCAATCCTAAGTGGCCGGCCAAAGAGGTGAGGAGAAGAGCATGGAGTGAGGGAGTGATATATTAAAAACAAAAAGATCAAAAACCACAACCATAATCAAAAGAGAGAGAGAAAGGAATGGTTATGATATCAAGTAATGATCACAAGCAAAACCAACACTCATCCAACCATCATCACCAAACTCATCATCAACAACCATGATGATCACTAAAAGTCAAGCAATCATGAAGCTAGAAGTCAAGGTCAATGAGAGGCTATCATGATTCAACAATAAGCAAATACCCCCTCCACAAATACTTATTTGCAACAATGCAAATAAGCCCTCCTCCACCAATCTTCGGCCAATGAACGGAACAATGGAAATTGGCCGAAACGGAAAGCAAACTGGCAACTCCAGAAAACTGGTCCCGTAATAAATTACGGGAAAACCCCGATACTGTGCATACACACCCGCATCTGTATTTCGACCGAAATACAAATGCAAAGAGACAAAATCTACACTGTACTATACTAGGATCCGGCTTATACCAAAACCGCCTAGTAATATCTGTTCGATCCTGATCCGTGCAATACCGTACGTATCTGATCGAACCCTGCCATATATCCATACGGCCTATAGTACAGACTGTCCGATCCTGATCCGTGCAATACCGCACGTATCTGATCGGACCCTGCCATATCTCCATACGGCCTCTACAACCTTTCGCCCGAAAGCTGAGTAACTGAAAATGTGGTGGACTCTAAAGACTCGTCAATACTATGGCTGTGGATTTAACCACTAGCACGTCAGAGGTATATGCCAATACGTGACGGGCCACCAGCTATTGACCAAAAGGGACGTCGATGAGGAAGCTCACCCCCGACACCCAACTGAGCCTGTCAGTGACAATATCCGTGCAGTCCGGTCCGTTCGTCTATGAGCATCGCATGGCGGGCCTAAGGGGTTGGTAAAAGTCAGACCCCCAAAAGCGGTACAAGTCGTGTCGGAGTGTAGCCCAGAACACCCTGAGATACTACTGGAATACCTACCAGTAAATCTCCTTGCCTTGGCCAAGGACTTTGTGTAATGGCTCTCCTAGACACAGCACGACCTCACCCCCAATACCGGGAGAGACGAACCCCTGAAGATACGCTCACTGCCTCCATGTGGCTCGGGACTGTACCCAACTAAAACCTGTTTGCACGACTCCTTTGAGCCGTGGTAGGGTAGTAATCAAAGTACAGTGGGAACTCACACGAGACAAATGACGATCCCTGGTCGATGAACTAACCTGCACACATGTCACCAGGGAACTGCCATCTGACGTCTGGTATATGACCAACTAGCATGTTCCCGGCGAGTCCTGTCCGGTGTACTCATAACCCAATGAGCACCTGTATACATCTTAGGTGATCCAACTGACACCAGTGGCTTGTGAGACCGGCCACCGCCCCTCGTCGGGGTCTCGACTGTATACACTAGTCTACTAATGGAGTATCGATGCCCGGTCTCGAAACTCCCACGACTAGGGACCTTTTAAGGATAAGCTTATAGACCCCCAGCTCCCACTTATATGATCGCCCTCATACTGCTGGTGGTCAAGCAAGAATCCTAGGGGCTCTATCAACGTGTAATAGCGACGTGTCATGTCACCTAAAGCAGTACACGATGATAAAGGTAAACCAGATAGCATACTATCATCTCGAGTAAGACTGTCCTACCGGGATAGGTCCTCCCTCAATCATTGCAATCACGTACCTGTGATCCAATAATTGACTCTGAGGGCACTATCTCCAACAGTCGTCAGTAAGCAGTTCCCAGGTGACATGAGTACAGCGTAGTCCGCAGACTTGACACTGCCACTTCGCCTCGAGTGTGTCCTACTGTTCTTAGATTGCTACCCTACCACGGCTCAAAGGAGTCATGCAAACAGGTAGCAGTTGGGTGCAGTCCCGAGCACTTGGAGGCAGTGGCGGTTAGAAAGGATTCGTCCCTCCCGGTATTGGGAGTAGATATCGTGCTGTGTCAGAGAGCCATTACGCAAAGTCCCTGGCCAGGGCAAGCGAGATTTGCTGGTAGGTTCCAGTAGTTTCTCAGGGTGTAATGGGCTTCACTCCGACACGACTTATACCGCTATTAGGGGACTGACGCTTGCCGCCCCCTAGGCCCGATATGCGATAGTCTTGGACGAACGGACCGGACTGTATGGAGATTGTCACATCAGACTCAGTAGGAGTTCGGATGGGTTTCCTCATCGGCCTTCTTATCGACAACTACCTGGGGACCGTTACGTACAGCTAGTGCCGCTTGCGGTCTGTGGTTAAACCCACTGCCAGCGTAGTAGTCGAGTCTCTAGAGTCCCACACAGAGAGTTTCCTACTCCAGGCGAAACGATATAGAGGTCGCATGGTTTTGCGACAAAGGGTTCGGACGCATATGTGCGTTTACGCACGTACGACTTTCGGACAGTTTTTTACCAGTCGGCTTTGGTTTAAGCCAGTTACTGGTATCCGGTTATTGGATTTTTGCAGTCTAAAGTTTTTCCGTATTTTTGCGGATTAGAGGGGCGTTCTCGTAATTATACGAGAAGCTTCTAGAAGATGTGACTAAGGAGGTTAAGGTGACATAAGCTTTGGATAAGATTAGTGAGTCATGAGGGTGATTCATCATGGTCATTAATGCACCATAAATGCTTAATGACTCATGTTAATGAATCACCTCTTTTCATTTATGAAGCATGCTTATTCATTTCTATTATTGATTATTCTAAAATAAGAATGCTTCATAATATATTATGATACACTCTCTCTCATCTCATTATCTCATCTCACATTCTCTCTCCTCAAGCTCTCATCTTCAAGAGACTAATCCTTAATCCTCATGTGTTGAGATCAAAGGTTTAGTTAGACTTAAACATCCATTACCTTCACTCTATATCATCCTTTCTTCTTTGATTAGCAATCAAAGTAGATTAGTTGCCTCAAGTTAGAGGTGTAGCTTGGAGTTTTGCTCTCGGGTGGATCGTCTACTACCTAGAGAAGGCCGAGGAGAACAAGGAGATCGTAAAGACGAAGGACTAGTTTCATTTGGTATAATCCCTAAACACAATAGTTAAGAAACACTTTGTGTACGGTTATTTATAGTTTAGCTTCGATTCAAGCGGTTAGTCGATGTTAGTTCTTTAAACTTGATCATTTTTGAAAATTCCGCCTCCCCACAAGTACTGGGGTGTACTACATCGACTTACAGTGGTATCAGAGCCTCGCTAAACACTAAATAACTTGATTGCAAATTTGTACGAATTTCGAACGGAAAAACGAAGCCGGAACACCCTAAATCTGTTCAGTTTCTGTCGAACTTAAAATGATGTCCAAAAATTTTTCAGGTAAGTTCAGAAAGCTTGAAATGACCACAGTAGAACACCCAAGAAAAACAGTTGCCTAAATCGCTTAAATCGCCGCGGAACCGCGGCCTCAGCCTACTGAGTCGCCGCGGTTCCGCCGCCGAGTTGGCAAGTTAGGAACCCAGTTTTCTTCTGTTGCTTCTCTGTTAAGTTTGGGGTTTTCTGGAATATTTAATATTTGCTCAGGTTACAGTTTAACAGAGCAGATTTTGGAGCAATATTGATGTTGTTTAATCGATCGAAATTGTACAGTATTTGCATATTGGATTATATCTGTGATTGTTTAATGTGTTCGTAAACCTCCCCTAACTGCTAGTATGTCGGTTGGCAGGGGGTTGCACATTTCTGAAATGGTTATATCTGTTTGTGCATATAAACTGTATTGGACTGTTGCGGTGTATAGCCGGGGTTTAGCAATGGGTTATTGTTTAATTCATTTGTTGTAAATGTAATTTGTTGTAATATTATTTTGCGGGGCACATCCAGGTTGCGGTTGTAGCCACCGTTGTATTATTTCATTTTACTGTTTTTGCTCCTAGGACTGACCCAAGGTGGGGTACACAAACTGCCGGGCGGGTAGTTTGCCGTACCCGTAGGGGTCGAGGGTGGGGTATCGGCTATTCATCACAACTGTGTAATCTGTCTTTTCTTGCAGGCTCAAAAGAAATACAGATTGCTTGCAAATCCAATATTGTTTATCTGTGTTCTGGAATGAATATCATTGCGTCAGACGAATGTAAAATATCTATATATATGATAGCTATTTAGACGTCACTTATGTTTTACACCCGCGCTAGCCCAGCCCCCGCTCTGTCGTTAGTTAAGTAACCTAACGGGTGATGACGGGACCCAGTGGCGAATGCGGATGGCATAAGAGGACGTTGTATTTTCGTTGTTTTCTGCAATGATAGGTTAATGATGGGACGCATTATCTGTAATGCAAAGAAAATAAACCAAGTTTAAATCGTTGGAACAATTTAAAAGAAACCACTAGGTTAATTTTAAAACAGATATTTTTAAATGCGGAGATTTAACCACTCCTTTTAAAAGCTATCAGGTTCCTTCGGTTATATCAAGTTCACTACGTTCACGGTTTCGCCAAAACCAGTCGTAGCCCTCCGTCATTTCTTATGAATGGTCAGTAGTATTCAAGCTATGTTTGTTTGGCCCTTAGTCAAGACATAGTGATTGGTAGCTGCTGGGATATTCATTTGTTACATAGATAGATGAGTTGGTTTGGGACAGTCGTATTGCTTTGTTGGCCCTTAGTCAAGAGTATATACGGATGGGTTCAAATCAACAGGATAATGATGGGCAGAACTTGACATGTGACTTATGATTTGTTGGCCCTTAGTCAAGATCATAAGAACATGGGGCAAAAACATATATCGGGAATTTCTAAAGAAACTGAAATTTGCAAAGAGATGCATACCATTTGGAGTTTGATGAATGTTGGTAGGATTCCTTCAACATTATCATACGATGATATTTGGATCCCGATCCTACTGTGAGTATATGCTACTTATCAGGATATTCGTCACTTAACGATCAATGCTATAAACCTAGTAGGTGTCCAGAAAGGTGTCAGCGGGGTTACGCCCCCAGAGAAAAGAGGTTATTTAATTAAGGAACTTCGCGAAAGCGTTGGAAAACCTCCCTCGAAGTATCGACACTGGCCTGGCTGAACGGTTAAGCAAGTATTGTACGGTGAGAATAGTCCTGGCTAATTCTTCTTTTATGGTTTGAGGAAGGATTCGAGAAACAGTGGGAGCCATCCAGTTTAGATAAACTAAACACCACTCTAAACTTGCAAGAGTATCATGCTAAAGTGTTTTCTTCTCTCTCTCCTAATTGCAGCGACCCTGAAAATGACTGGACTTAAGTTACTTTTAGAAAAGAATATACTGACGGGGCCAAACTATAAAGATTTGCTGCGGAATGTCAAAATGGCTTTGACCTATGACAAACTGGGGTACGTCCTCACCGCTACGGCACCTGCTGTCCCTGATCCCAAATCCAGCAATGCGGATAAGGAAATCCGCAAAACCTGGGATTTAGATTGCGCGAGAGCCAAGTGCGTCGTGCTTGCCTCTATGGACAATGAACATCAGAGGAGGCACGAGGATATGTCCCTGGATGGCATATTTCTCCATACAAAGGAACTTTATGGAGAGCAATCTCGTATAGCAAGATACGAGACCTCTAAGAACTTGTTTCGAGCGAGGTTGGCTGTCGGGTCATCGGTAGGTGAACATGTCCTACAGATGATCGGCTATATTGAAGAGCTCGCAGACCTTGGGACGACTTTGGATAATGAGCTGTATACAGACCTTATTCTCCAGTCCCTTCCTCCCACCTACGCCCAGTTTATCCTCAACTTCAATCTTCAAGGAAAAGAAGTTGAACTTGCGGAACTCCTGAACATGTTAAGGAGTGCAGAGGGCACCTTGCAGAAGGCAAAGGAAACACCCGCTATGTTTGTTGGCGGTGCATCTTCTTCCGGGTCCAAGGCTAGGGCCAAAGGAAGGAAGAAGAAGGCCGCACCCAAACCTAGAGGAGGTGTTAGTAAGGTGGGAAAGAAGGGAAAGAAAAAGTTTGCAGCACCGGTAGTTGGCCTGGATGAGTGCTTCCATTATCACAGGAAAGGGCACTGGAAGAAGGATTGCAAGGCGTGGAACGCCAAGAACCAAGAACCGAAGCAAGCTGTGGCTTCGACTTCAGGTGTGTTTGTAATTGAGAATTGTCTGTCGATCAACTCTACTTCCTGGGTATTGGATACCGGATCAGGATCTCATATTTGCAATTCATTGCAGGCACTGAGAAACCGTAGAGTGCTAAAGGAAGGTGATATGATCCTCAGGGTTGCTAACGGAGCTAGCGTGGGAGCTGCGTCCGTCGGGGATTATCACCTAGGATTGACGAGTGGACATATTTTGGTTTTACATAACTGTTATTTTGTACCAAGCTTAACGTGTAATATCATATCAGTTTCCTTGTTATCAAATAAAGGTTATGATTTCACGTTTGTAAGAGATGTTGTTAACATCCACCTTAATCATGGTTTGATTGGGTCCGGTACTCTAAATAACGGCATATATGTGTTAAACCAACTCCAAATTTTCAATGTCCAGAACACACTAAAAAGAAAGTCTCCAGATTTAAATAAAGCTTTCTTATGGCATTGTAGACTGGGTCACATCAATGAGAGAAGGTTGACTAAGTTGCATAGAGAAGGATATTTGGACACGTTCGAATATCAATCTTATGACACTTGTCAATCTTGTCTAAAAGGAAAGATGACAAAGACTCCATTTACTGGACAAGGAGTAAGAGCGAGCGAGCTCTTAGGACTCATACACAGTGATGTATGCGGTCCGATGTCTACACATGCAAGAGGTGGTTTTTCCTACTTCATTACTTTTACAGATGATTTCTCTAGGTATGGACATGTTTTCTTAATGAAGCATAAATCCGAGGCCTTTGAGAAATTCAAGGAATATAAGAGTGAAGCGGAAAACCAAACAGGCAAAAGTATTAAGACACTAAGATCTGATCGAGGTGGAGAATACTTAAGTGCCGAGTTCCTAGGTTACCTAAAAGAGAAAGGAATTCTCTCTCAGCTTACTCCTCCATACACTCCACAGCATAACGGTGTATCGGAGAGACAGAATCGAACCCTATTGGATATGGTACGATCCATGATGTGTAATACTGAGTTACCGCGATCTTTCTGGGGTTATGCGCTAGAATCAGCGGCATATCTTTTGAACCAGGTTCCAACCAAGACTGTGCCTACCACACCATATCAGATGTGGAGTGGGAAGAAACCCTGTCTAAAACATTTTAGGACATGGGGGTGTCCAGCTTTTGTAAAAAAGCAGCATGTGGACAAGCTCGAGGCACGCTCAGTACTGTGTAAGCTTGTGGGATATCCAAAGAACTCCAAGGGATATTATTTCTATTACGCAGAGGAACAAAAGGTTTTTGTTTCTCGTCATGCCCACTTCTTAGAAACTGAATTTTTAGAAAATCAGAAGAGTGGGAGCGAAGTAGAACTGGAAGAAATTCCAGAACCACAAGCTGTTACTGAAAGTTTGGTAGAACCAGAGGTTCAAGAAGAACAGAACATTCCCGCGCCCCTCCGCAGGAGTAGTAGGCCGTCTCATCCGCCTGAGAGATACTACGGTTTTCTCATAGACGGGGATAGAGAGGATTGCATCATAGATGATGATGAACCTACTGACTTCCGGCAGGCCATCCAGAGCGGCGACTCGGTACGATGGCTAGATGCAATGCGGACCGAAATGGAGTCCATGTACACCAACAAAGTATGGACTTTGGACTTTGCTCCAGATGGGGTAAAACCCATAGGATGCAAATGGATCTTCAAGAAAAAGATTGGTGTAGATGGACAGGTGGAAACCTATAAGGCTAGACTTGTTGCAAAGGGTTTTCGTCAAAGACCTGGTTTGGACTATGACGAAACTTTTTCTCCAGTGGCTATGCTCAAATCCATTCGGGTCCTTCTTGCTATTGCTGCCTTCCATGATTATGAAATCTGGCAGATGGACGTAAAGACGGCTTTTCTGAATGGAAATTTAGAAGAGAGCGTCTATATGGATCAGCCAGAGGGTTTCAATCAGAGTGGGAGCAGCGGGAAAGTATGCAAGCTGCTTAAGTCTATTTATGGACTAAAGCAGGCATCGCGGAGTTGGAACATCTGTTTTGATGAGACAGTCAAAGATCATGACTTTATCAAAAATCCAGATGAACCATGTATATATAGTAAAGTTGTGGCCAGAAGTGTCGTATTCCTCGTCTTGTACGTGGATGACATTCTATTGATAGGAAATGACGTTCCTATGCTACAATCTGTCAAAGGATTCTTGTCACACAGGTTCTCCATGAAAGACCTGGGTGATGCCTCGTACATTCTGGGGATCCGGATCTATCGTGATAGATCCAAGAGGATGTTGGGACTTTCGCAGTCCAGGTATATCGACACTGTACTGAAAAGATTCAGTATGGAAGATTCTAAGCGCGGTAATCTACCGGCTTGTCACGGAATCACCCTCTCCAAAGAGATGTCTCCCAAGACTGATTTGGAAAGGGAACGCATGTCTATTATACCCTACGCTTCTGCGGTAGGCTCTATAATGTATGCGATGTTGTGTACCAGACCAGATGTAGCTTACGCACTGAGCGTGGTAAACCGGTATCAGTCAGACCCAGGGGAGAAACACTGGATAGCAGTAAAGAACATTCTCAAGTACCTGAGGAGGACTAAGGAGATGTTCTTGGTTTACGGCGGAAAAGACCTCAGGTTGGAGGCCTTTACTGATTCCGGCTTCCAGAGTGATAAGGACGATTCCAAGTCCATGTCGGGTTATGTCTTTACCCTCAATGGACGGGCGGTGTGCTGGAAGAGCTCCAAGCAGGACACCGTTGCTGACTCGACGATGGAAGCGGAGTATATAGCTGCTTGCGATGCCGCAAAAGAAGCAGTCTGGATGAAGAAGTTCCTAACAGAACTTCAGGTGGTTCCTACCATAGTTGATCCAATACCTCTGTATTGCGACAACAACGGAGCTATAGCTTTAGCGAAGGAACCAAGGTCCCATCAGAAGTCCAGACACATCTTGAGGCGGTATCACCTGATCAGGGAGATCATTGATCGTCAGGAGATCGAGGTTCGGAGAGTTGCTTCTGAAGAGAACATTGCTGATCCATTCACGAAGGCCCTTCCTCAGATTCAGTTCGAGAGGCTACTCGAGATCATTGGTCTACGATATGCCAGTACATGGCCCTAGTGCAAGTGGGAGATTGTTAGTGTTTATGCCCTAGAAGGCCATTACTGTATCATACTAGTTTGTATATTACTTAATGGAAGCTTGGGATATTCACATGTATATGACAGTCTTGCTAAACATGGTAGTATGCTACTTGGTTTTTCTATCTTAATATGTGAGTGTACGTATTGATAGAGCTCTTAGGATCTTGCTTGTCTACCAGCGTTGTGATGGCAGTCACACTAGTGGGGGCTGGGTAGTCTACAAGCACATCCTTATTCAGGTCCCTGGTCGTTGGATTATCGAGACAGAGCATCGATATCCGGAGTAGACTAGTGTGTACGTTTCTCATCCCAGTTGGGGAGATGGTCTGTCCCACAGCCGTCAGTACGTCGTACTGGAGATAGTATGCAGGTGCTCGTTAGGTTACGGGTATACCGGACAGGACTCACAGGGAACTGTTGGTTGGTTTGATACCAGTCGTCAGTAAGCAGTTCCCAGGTGACATGAGTACAGCGTAGTCCGCAGACTTGACACTGCCACTTCGCCTCGAGTGTGTCCCACTGTTCTTAGATTGCTACCCTACCACGGCTCAAAGGAGTCGTGCAAACAGGTAGCAGTTGGGTGCAGTCCCGAGCACTTGGAGGCAGTGGCGGTTAGAAAGGATTCGTCCCTCCCGGTATTGGGAGTAGATATCGTGCTGTGTCAGAGAGCCATTACGCAAAGTCCCTGGCCAGGGCAAGCGAGATTTGCTGGTAGGTTCCAGTAGTTTCTCAGGGTGTAATGGGCTTCACTCCGACACGACTTATACCGCTATTAGGGGACTGACGCTTGCCGCCCCCCTAGGCCCGATATGCGATAGTCTTGGACGAACGGACCGGACTGTATGGAGATTGTCACATCAGACTCAGTAGGAGTTCGGATGGGTTTCCTCATCGGCCTTCTTATCGACAACTACCTGGGGACCGTTACGTACAGCTAGTGCCGCTTGCGGTCTGTGGTTAAACCCACTGCCAGCGTAGTAGTCGAGTCTCTAGAGTCCCACACAGAGAGTTTCCTACTCCAGGCGAAACGATATAGAGGTCGCATGGTTTTGCGACAAAGGGTTCGAACGCATACGTGCGTTTACGCACGTACGACTTTCGGACAGTTTTTTACCAGTCGGCTTTGGTTTAAGCCAGTTACTGGTATCCGGTTATTGGATTTTTACAGTCTAAAGTTTTTCCGTATTTTTGCGGATTAGAGGGGCGTTCTCGTAATTATACGAGAAGCTTCTAGAAGATGTGACTAAGGAGGTTAAGGTGACATAAGCTTTGGATAAGATTAGTGAGTCATGAGGGTGATTCATCATGGTCATTAATGCACCATAAATGCTTAATGACTCATGTTAATGAATCACCTCTTTTCATTTATGAAGCATGCTTATTCATTTCTATTATTGATTATTCTAAAATAAGAATGCTTCATAATATATTATGATACACTCTCTCTCATCTCATTATCTCATCTCACATTCTCTCTCCTCAAGCTCTCATCTTCAAGAGACTAATCCTTAATCCTCATGTGTTGAGATCAAAGGTTTAGTTAGACTTAAACATCCATTACCTTCACTCTATATCATCCTTTCTTCTTTGATTAGCAATCAAAGTAGATTAGTTGCCTCAAGTTAGAGGTGTAGCTTGGAGTTTTGCTCTCGGGTGGATCGTCTACTACCTAGAGAAGGCCGAGGAGAACAAGGAGATCGTAAAGACGAAGGACTAGTTTCATTTGGTATAATCCCTAAACACAATAGTTAAGAAACACTTTGTGTACGGTTATTTATAGTTTAGCTTCGATTCAAGCGGTTAGTCGATGTTAGTTCTTTAAACTTGATCGTTTTTGAAAATTCCGCCTCCCCACAAGTACTGGGGTGTACTACATCGACTTACAAATCCTGAAGCTAATCAAATCCCGGCCGTAAGAAACGGTCGACGTCGATATCAGCGTCATACAAAATGAGCTGGGGGCAATTCTCCGTATGGTCCTGTTTCAACCCCGGTAGTGAATGTTGTTGTTCTAACTGGAAACAGCTTCAAATTGATTGTGAAGGGTCAGACAAAATTCTCCTACCGCAATATTGAAGAAGTCTCTGCAGCCCATGGAGATCCCACGAGAGCAAAAACCAGTTCGCTCCGTGAAACAACTTTCCTCATCTATATATAAGGTGTGGAAGCAGGTGAAAGGGACTCACCCCAAGACGGATCCTGATACAGTTGTTCCTCCGAAAACCAAAGCGGCTTTTCACAACAAGAGGCCTAATAAAGCTCAAATGCCCGGAGCAAACTCCAAAAGCCAAAACTCCAAACATCCCAAGCCTGGGAGCATGGTAGTTCACATAGTCTATGTGGTGAATTCCAAAGACGAAGTTCGAGCTTATACTAGTCACCGACCTCAAACTTGGTCATTGACAAAAGTTCAACTATGACGTGAAAATCTGCAGGAGATGCTTGCTCAGGCGGCATCACTCGCTAATCCATCGTCTAAGGCAAATCCCGAAGACGCACCTGGAGAATGAACAGAGCACGAGTTGGATACTGATTTCCTAAATCATGCTATCAAAAAAAACAAAAAAAACGGTATGTCCACAAGCAAAATGGGCACGGATGAAAACTCGAAAGGGCGTCGTGAGTAAAAACAGCAGGACTGCCGGCGAGCTTGTGAAAACCCGGAAGGGCGCAATCTCGTTTAAAAAAAACGGTATGTCCACAAGCAAAATGGGCACGGATGAAAACCAGAAAGGGCGCCGTGAGTAAAAACAGCAGGACTGCTGGCGAGCTTGTGAAAACCCGGAAGGGCGCAACCTCGTTAAAATAAATACACTTACGAGATCCTCACAACTCGTAAGGAGAATCCCCCCTGTGAGACCCTCACGGCTCATAGGATTCGAAAGCCTTAAGTTACAGGGATCTAGACCTGTTCTTAAGCCGTCATATCTCTCAAATTGCCCTACAGGCGGTCCATATTGACCCTTGTATACAATCCAGGGGCACAAATAAATATTTCTTTGCCAAGTTCTACAAATGGCAAGAAATATCCCCATATGGTGAATAACACTTGTAGGTCCTCTCGACTTATAAGGAGAAAACACTCTTGGAAGATCCTTACGACTTACAAGAGAAGACATCACTTAGGAATCCCCACGATTCCTAAGGAGAAAATACGCCTACGAGATCCTCACGACTCGTAGGTGTAGGGTTACTAGGCACACTAATAAGGTTCTACAAGGCATCAACCATGCCGGATTAAAATTTTAACCGTGCCGAATACCCCCAAACAAGATCTTTAACTAGAGATTAGGGTATCATGTGCAAGTAAATAACAATTATCACTAAGTGAATACGAAATACAACATTTGTAGATCGGTCCTTCACTTCTAAAGCTCCTTGATGTAGTCCCTTCGCTGCGATCATCCAACTCCCGGACTCTCGGACGGCTCCATGAGAAGAGGCAACGGTATTGTTTGAAGTCTTCGAGGCCGAAGATGATCTACGTCGAGGGAATACGGACTCAAGCTTCTACTTCACTAACCAAAGAATTAGTGAAGCAAACATCCTAAACTAAAGTGCTAGTCTAGTAGAGGATGGTGAGATAGAAAATGGGTACACTTTAGAATTTCTTTTCTCACTTTGATTCTCTCTCTATTTCAAACCCTAGAAAGAAATTTTGAGGAGGAAGAAGATGAGCTCAAAATGAATATGAAAAATAATAAAGAGAGAGAATGAGCTAACCATGGTGAGTGAGTATCATATACTAACTCATGTAGAGACATTACTATAGGTAATCATAGTGGTTAGGTTAACTAATATCTTAAGTAAAATAAAACTAGTGGACTAAGTCAAATGCAAACAAAAGCTTCATGAAGCTTCATGCATTTGTGCTCATTATCCATTTGTTTTAGAATTACTTTAAATATAAAAACCTAACAAATATAATTAGTATGGTATAAGTCTTCTACACCCATGATAGTTGTATCAACAACCATGATACAATTTGTACACTAATAAATATATATCACATATATATTAACTTGTGCACATAGTGAGAAAAATAAATGCTTAAGTGAACCAATGTTAGTTAATGTAAATTAGTATATCACATATACAATTATACACTAAATTATTAAATCAACACTTGACTTAATAATCCAGTTATATCATATATAACCGACTAACATCCAATGTATCGACTTATCGAATCAACCCTTGATTCGATAACTTGGTTATATCGCATATAACCGATCGACACAAACTCGCGAGAATAGAATACGGTATCGCATACATACATTATTCTCGGTCCCGCACATATCACATATGCGCTCCTATTTCATTTTGCCTGAGCCAGTACAACCTCTATATAGGACTCTAAAGACTCGTCAATACGCCGGCAGTAGGTGATGATCATATCAATCACCCACAAGCCGTCAGCGGTACTAGCTGGACGTAACGGCTACCCGGGTATTGAGCGATCAGAAGATCAGCAAGCAAGCCCGCTCCAACTCCTGCAAAAGCCTGACAATGACACTACCGTACAGTCTGGTCTCCTCGTCTGATATGTCGCATATCAAGTCTAGGGGTGGTAAAACGTCAGACCCCAATAACCGATAAGTCATGCCGATATGAAGCTGATAACGGGTCGAGAAACTACTGGTAACACTTACCAGTAAATCTCTAAACCAGCCCTGGCCAGGGACTTCCCTGTTATGGCCAATCGAGCATAGCGCAACATCAACCCCCAATACCGGGAGAGACGAAACCCCTCCTATCGCTCATTTCCTTCATGTGACTCGGGACTGTACCCAAAAACCACCATTTTGCACGCCCTCTTGGACGTGGTAAGGTGGAAATCAAAGCACGGTGGGAATCACACAAGACTCTATGACGATCTCGGGTCTACAGACTAACCTGTACCAGTGTCACCAGAGAACTGCCATCTGACGTAAGGTATAATACCATCTGGGAGTTCTCGGCGAGTCCGACCAGTGTACCCAGTCTTCACTGAGTACCCGTATATCATCTCCGATGTCAAACACCAATGGATATGGGATCATCCATCGCCCATCTATATAGGTCGAGAAGGTATACGCTAGTCTACTCTGGTATATCGATGCCCCGTCTCGATACACCCACGACTAGGGACCTTGAAGGATGTACTTATGGACTACCATGTCCCCACTAGTATGATCCGCATCATAGTCCAGATAGTCAAGTACACATCCTAAGGGCTTTACCAACATGTAACAGAAAGACAATCAGTATACATGTTAAGGTAAAGAGTAACCAGATAGCATACTATCATGTCAAGCAAGAAAGTCCTCCCTATATATGTCCAAGCATCCACTACAATATACATCCTATGTATAGTAATGGCCTCTAGAGCATACATATAACTAACAATCTCCTACTTGCACTAGGGCCAACTGATAACAGTGGTTGTAGTATCTCATACTCAACCATCCCATAATATTCTCTCTCTGGGAAAAGGCCTTTGTGAGTGGATCCGCCGTGTTGTCCTCTCAGTCTACTCTCCTGACCTCGACCCCCTGGAGATCAACCATCTCCACGATCAGGTGACACTGCCTTAGAATATGTCTGGATCACTGATGGGACGGGCGTTCCTAGGCATAAGCCACAACTCCATTGTCACGCAATGGAAGGAACGAAGTTCATCTCATGAACTATTATACACCCAGACTTCCTCTATGGTAGTATCTTTGGTAGCGATGTATCCAGTCTTTATCGTCTAGTATGCCACGGTATCTAGCTTGGAACTATTCCAACATACCGTCCCTTTACTGAGGGTAAAGACAATGCTTGCGACTGACTTTCAGTCGTTCTTATCACCCTGGAACTTTTCCAGTGATTCTCCCCAGGATCAATTGATACCATCTCACTACAACTAGTGAGTGTCCTAACATTCAATTAGATTTATCTCATAGATCCAAAACCCAGGATTTAGTAGGTATCACTTTGATCCTATATGGAGAATCATTGCGATAAGCGGACATTGACCGAGCGTAGCATAGGAAACTCCTTCCTGTAAGTGCACGGCGGCGCCCCGGCCGTCGATCCGACGCCGGAAACGCGGAAACGAAAAACTTTGCGAAACTTGCAAACCGGCACCACCGCGCACTTTTTAACCCGAATTGGGCCATTAACCTAGCTGCTAGCAAACTAAAAGATGGGTGAAGAGATATACCAAGCGATCCGTGTCCTTCGGTCTTCGTCTCCACTCCAATCTCCCGCGGAATCTCCGTCCGTCACCTCCTCGTCGGAAAGGGCACCACGTAGCCGGATTCTTTTACGGGCTCCCACCTCTGGACCGAGGCAACTCGGGCGCGAAGTTGGCTAGCCGACGCGTCCAAGGGATGCTGTAGACTAAGTGTGGTAGGCTTTTCTCAAGTGGGTAGTGAAGTTGCCTTGTATGGATGTGGAGGAGAAAGAAGAACTTTGGAGAGTAGTGAGGGATTTTTGAAGCAAGCCAAATGAGATGAAGATTTTCCCACAAAATGAATTCCTCTCTCTCTCTCCTCTAGGATGTGGCCGGCCCCTCAAGGAAAATGGTGGAGGAGGAAAAAGAATGAATAATGCAAGTGAGAAATGTGTGAAGATAATGATCAAAAAGTCACCACATTTCAAATCCAAAGCCAAATCAATAACCATCCAATAAAAGCAAGGGAAGAGATGGAAAAGGGATCTAATGATGGTGAAGCCACAAATGCAAGAAAACCCCTCCACAATAAGTTATTTGCAAACTTGCAAATAACCCCCTCCACCAGAAAGTCCGGCCGCGAAGAAACAAAGGAAAACCGGCCGGAACGGAATGCAAACTGGCAACTTCAGAAAACTGATCCCGTAATAAATTACAGGAAAACCCCGCTACTGCATATACATGCCCGCATTTTTATTCCCACTGAATACAAATGCAAAGAGACAAAACTACACTGTCTAATACTAGGATCCGGCTTAAATCAAAGCCAGCTAGTAAAATCCGTCCGATCACGATCCGTGCAATACCGCACGCATCTGATCGAACCCTGCCAAATCTTCATACGGCCTCTACAGCGTTTCACCCAAAACTTGAGTAACTGTGTGTGTAGTGGACTCTAAAGACCCGTCAATACTATGGCTGTGGATTTAACCACTAGCACATCAGGGGTATTAGCCATACGTGACGGGCTACCAGCTATTGACCAAAAGGGACGTCGATGAGCAAACTCATCCTGACACCCTACTGAGCCTGTCAGTGACAATATCCGTACAGTCCGGTCCGTTCGTCTATAAGTATCGCATGGCGGGCCTAGGGGGTTGGTAAAAGTCAGACTCCCAAAAGCGGTACAAGTCGTGTCGGAGTGTAGCCCAGAACACTCTGAGATACTACTGGAATACCTACCAGTAAATCTCCTGCCTTGGCCAAGGACTTTTCATGAACTGGCTCTCCTAGACACAGCGCGACCTCACCCCCAATACCGGGAGAGACGAATCCCTGCAGATCCGCTCACTGCCTCCATGTGGCTCGGGACTGTACCCAACTAAAACCTGTTTTCACGTCTCCTTTGAGCGTGGTAGGGTAGTAATCAAAGCACAGTGGGAACTCACACGAGACAAATGACGATCTCAGGTCGATGAACTAACTTGTACACATGTCACCAGGAAACTGCTATCTGACGTCAGGTATAATACCAACTAGCAGGTTTCCGGCGAGTCATGTCCGGTGTATTCATAACCTAATGAGCACCTGTATACATCTTAGGTGAACCAACTGACACCAGTGGCTTGTGAGACCGGCCACCGCCCCTCGTTGGGGTCTCGACTGTATACACTAGTCTACTCTGGAGTATCGATGCCCTGTCTCGAAACTCCCACGACTAGGGACCTTTTAAGGATGTGCTTATAGACCACAGCTCCCACGTATATGATCGCCCTCATACTGCTGGTAGTCAAGCAAGAATCTTAGGGGCTCTATCAACGTGCAATAGCGACTCGTAAGGTCACCTAAAGCAGTACACGATGATAAAGATAAACCAAATAGCATACTATCATCTCGAGTAAGACTGTCTTACCGGTATAGGTCCTCCCTCAATCATTGCAATCACGTGCCTGTGATCCAATAATTGACTCTGAGGGCACTATATCCAACACTTCCCTATCAAGAGTATGTCATCCATGTACTCTACGAGGATTACCACCATACTCCCTACTACCTTTTTGTATATACAAGGTTCATCTACCATTTTGATGAAGTCAAACTCTTTGACTACTACATCAAAACAGACGTTCCATCTCCGCGATGCCTGCTTTATCACATAAAACATCTTACACACGTTTCCGTTGCTCCTACTGTCTATGAAGCCCTCTTACTGTGTACTTATAAACTCTCTCTTTTAAAACAACATTTAGAAAAGCAGTCATGACACCCAACCGCCAGATATCGTAGTCATGGTATGTAGCCGTGGCAAGTAGGATCTGGATGAACTTAAGCATAGGCCCCAAAAAAGGTTTCATCATTAGCCACAACTGGTCTATGATGCAAACCTTTAACAGGTCTATCTTTGAAAGTCTCAACTTTTCCGTGTACACCAAGTAATCTTCTCAAGATATACTGGCTCCTGATGGGGATTTAACCCTTCAGATAAACCAACCAAAGTCCATACTTTGTTGGTGTATAAGGATTCTATCTCAGATCGCTAAGCATCCAGCCATTCTTACAGAGTCACACTCCTGATGGCCAGCTCGAAACTAGTTGGGTCATCATCTCATGATGCATTCCTCGCTCCTACTGTCATAGAGAAAATGAAGTATCTCTCAGATGGGTGAGGAACCCTACTAGATCGGCGGAGAGGCTGAGGTTCGTTGGAAACTATTGAATCCTTTGATTCTACCAAATCATCAGCTGCAGTTTGTATAGCTGGAACTCCTTCCAGTTCTACCTCATGTCCACTAATTTCTTCACAAGAAATTCCCTTTTACAAAGGTGGCATGTTAAGAAACAAAACATTTTTGTTCCTCGGTTAGGTAGAAGATATTCCCTTGCGAATGCTTGGGATATCCAACAAACTTCTACAGAACTGACTTTGTCTCGAGCTTGTCCGGATTATGCTTTTAGACATAAGCTGGACAACCCCAAATCTTAACAAACTTAAGATATGGGCTCTTCCCCTTCCATATCTCATATGAAGTGGTAGACAACTGATTTGATCGGAACCCTATTCAATAGGTATGCAATTTCATAAGTGCATAACTCCCAAAAGGAAATAGGAAACTCAGTAGTACTCATCATAGAGCGCACCATATCAAATAGGGTGTGGTTGCTCCGCCCCGATACACCGAGGTGCTGTGGTGTATACGGAGGAGTAATGCTGAGAGAGAATCCCATTCTTAGAATAGTCCAGGAATCCCGTGCTCAAGTATTCTCCTCCCTGATCACATCAAAGGACATAATACTTATACCCATTTTGGTTCTCTACTTCTAACTTATATTCTGTGATTATCTCAAAAGTTTCGGACTTATGTTTCAACAGGAACATATGTCTGAATCTCGAGAGATCATCAGAGAAAGTAATGAAGTACAAAGAACCGGTCTTGGCATGTGTAGACAGGGGACCTTCATACATCAACATGTATCATCCCAAGAGTTCACTAACTCTTTCTCTATTTCCAGTAAATGGAGCTATGGTCATCTTATCTTTATGACATGACCGGCAAGTTTCACATGATGTAAATTCAAACTTCAGCTAGTCGGGTCGTATTGATATGACCTAGTCTACAATACCTCAAGAAGGATTCGTTCATTTCTGAACTCTTCCTATTGTGTGTGTTCTGTATACTAAGAACTGTAGTTTGATTTAGAACGTCAATGCTTTTAGATAACATGCCTGAACCGATCAACTTTTGATATAGGAAATGTTCAAAACATTATCCAACAATACAAAATTATATCCTTTCTTTACTAATAAAGAGACTGATATGATGTTGTATATCAGGTTCGGTATCTAATAACATTCGTTCAGAATCAATGTATTCTGGTAATACAGGGTGACAGTGACCAACAGACTTGGCTGCAACATTTGCACCATTTTCTATCTCATGAAACTTATCACCCGTTCTCAGTTATCTACCTATCTGTAGCCCATGTAATAGATTACATATGCGGGATCCTGATCCGGTATCTCATACCCAGGACGTAAAGGATACTGAGAAACAGTTCTCTGTAATAAACACACCCGAAGAAGATGCATCATCATGCACTTTCTTCGTTTGGGCGGCACGGGAATCCTGGTAATCCCCTATTTCCTGCTCTGTCTTATAACAATTATAAGTTGGAGCGAGACCAACGTTCCCCAGCTCAGTATAACAAGCGGGTTCGGTCAATACATCCGTATTATTATCTTGATTAAGGCGTGACATGGTCGCTACCTAGAGAGAGAGAGAAGAAAACACTCTGCGTGCGCTCTTGCAAGATCAGATTGGTTATAATTTTATCTAATCAGGATGGCTCCCACTGTTTTTATCAAATCTTCCTTCAAACCCTAAAAGGAAAGACTAGCCGGGATTAATTACACCCTACAACTTTTCCAATCTTTCAGCCAGGCCAGTGTCGGTACTTTGAGGGAGGTTCCCCGTGCTTTCGCACGGACCTAATTAAAGTAAAACTCGTTTTCCCAGAGGCGTAACCCCGTTGACACCTTTCTAGACACCTACTTGATCGGCTAATTGTAATGTGTAAAACTCTCCCATGAGTAACAATTACTCGCAGTGGGTATCGGGATCCAACTATCTCATAGTAGGTATGCAATCTCATTGCAAATTTCAACACTTGAAATTCCCGATAATTTTGCCCCTAACGTGCTATGACCTTGACGAAAGCTAACAAACCATAGCCCGCTAGTCAAGTTCAACCCGTACATTTCTTGACTGAATTAAACCCACCCGCACGACCCTTGACGAAAGCCAACAAAGCCGTATGACTACCCTAATCCAATCGCATCGTATGCAGCAAATAAGCAGCATATAGCTACCGCACACTACACCTTGACGAAAGCCAACAAATGTAGCACGAATACTATATACAACTTATCTGAAATGACGGAGGGCTACGACAGGTTTTTCTGAAAACCTATTGCGTAATGAACTTGATATCGTTGTAGAATCAAATGATTTTAAAATGGAGTGTTTTTTAGGCTTTTCTAGTTTTGCTAAAAGGGTCACTCCCGGTGAAGAGATCGTCGGCCCTTTCCTCATCGAATAAGGTGCAGGATATATCATATATACCGCTGTGCAAAGCAAGAACTATAGGAGCAATCAAAAGACAAACCGAGGGGTGTAGCATCTGCCAGTCATTACTAAAGGGGTCACTCCCGGTGAAGGGATCTCGGCCCTTTCCTTATCGAATAAGGTGCAGGATGTTCTACAAGGAACACCACGATGCAAAGCAAGAACTGTAGCTACCTGTTTTTGAAAATTCGATTACACAACATCTTTTAGGTTTCTTTTCTTTCATTAATCATATTAATGAAGTCCCATCATTTAAATCACCTAAACATCACAGATAAATACGACGTACACTTATGCCATCCGCATTCGCCTTGATGTCCCCTCGTGCACCGTTAGGTTAGGTAACTAACGGCAGAGCGGGGCAGGGCTAGCGCAGGTGTAAAACATAAGTAACGTCTATATAATATATCATATATACTATATACAACATTTATCACAACACATCAAATGATCACATCACAGATATCGCAGCAGAAGAAACATATGAAACATTGGATATACTAGGACGTTCATGTTTTATTTTGAGCCTCTATAAAACACGGATTCTACGGTCGCGATGAATAGCCAAACCCACACCCCTAGACCCCTACGAGAGCGGCATGTAACCCTTCCAATTCTAGAGTTAGGAGACCCGGACTCGACTCCTCGAGTTGGTCTCCCACTGGACCCTAGAACCCGGTTACTTATGCTCTCCTCCTTGGGTCTATCCTAGTGCGGAAAAGTAAATAATATACAAAAGGTGACATCAACCTCATCCGGGAAGTGCCCCAATAAAAGAATATTACATACATTTGATTTTACATGAATGAAAATAAAAACCCTCATCTCACATAAAAAACCCCGGCTATTCAAAACGCGACGATCCAATATAACATATTCAGCAACACATAATATCACATGTCACGTAAGTAAATATGCGCACCCCAATTGTCATTGACATATAGCAACGAAACCGGCGATATCACATATTACACTTACGGTCGCAGAAAAGAAAGTGTAAAACTACAACAGTTGGAATCCGCAACCTTCTTAGACATCGCATGCCTAACAATTATAAACCCCGCATTTTAGTCTCTATATCGAAAACACTTTTCAATATTTAGTCGGGCAATTAACAAGATTCCCGATATGTGATCGAATGCTCGTCGCAAACTTTTAGTAGACGGCCGCACCCCCGGATGCCGTCGACGAAGTGCACTAAGACGGAACACCGCTACCGCGAGCACCCGAACGGATGCTTTTGGCGACGGGGTTCTCCTACAGTCACTTGGTCGGGGCTATGGGGCATGGCTGTCTATTAAGTTTACCCGGCGAGTATCCGCGTATGCTACGTGATTGCGACGGACTTTTGATCACATCAAAATTCCGTGGCAACCGATCACTAGAGACTAAACTGCTATGTTTATAACATTCAAATTAGTTATCTCATAACTACTTGTGGATTCCAAATATTGTATCACATTCCAGATAAATAGACAATGTTAAACTTTCCGATCGAATAATCAAACACCCAAATTTTCCCAAATATTTCTCAACACTTGAGGGGAGTTTAAAAACATCCATCACATGCCACAGTACCAATGGTCCAGCCGTAGAAGGGTCAAGCCAACGCCTCACATGTGGCACGCCGTACTGCCCCAAACCCTAAGGTTCAAAAGGCAGTTCAAGACGGTCACATAATCGAGTTAAGGTTTGTTGTCTTCTAGAGGGTCCATCGCGTAACTTGCACGATCTAGACGTTCTTAAACAAACGGAAAAATCCAACACTTGGAAATTTTCCGGGTCGGGAAAAAGTGAGTTATTGATATCCGTTCGAACTTTTTAATATGTTCTAAATATCCGAAAAACACAACGAAATTAAATTTTCCGATCGAATCTACGAATACAAAATAAACCCCAGAATACTCAACACTTGAGTCAGGTTAAAAATACTCATAAAGATCATGAAATTAAATAGGAACATTACTGTGCAAAAAGATAAGTGTGACGTCCCCATATGGTCGTGGAACCGCCGCGAGAGCCTGCTCGTGCCGCGGTTCCGCGACGCTTTGAGCGCCAAACATTGTCGTTTTGCACAGTTTCCCTTATAATTGCCTGCTGATTTTTTAAGCATTTTTAATTCAGAAAAATCCCAGTTTTGAAAAAATTTCCAGAGAGGGGTATAATTTGAAGTTTCGGGTTCGATCGGGGTTTTAACTTCGTAAACACATCGCCTAATGCTCTAGCTAGGCTTTGATACCACTGTAGGGTTACTAGGCACACTAATAAGGTTCTACAAGGCATCAACCATGCCGGATTAAAATTTTAGCCGTGCCAAATACCCCCAAACAAGATCTTTAACTAGAGATTAGGGTATCATGTGCAAGTAAATAACAATTATCACTAAGTGAATACGAAATACAACCTTTGTAGATCGGTCCTTCACTTCTAAAGCTCCTTGATGTAGTCCCTTCGCTGCGATCATCCAACTCCCGGACTCTCGGACGGCTCCATGAGAAGAGACAACGGTATTGCTTGAAGTCTTCGAGGCCGAAGATGATCTACGTCGAGAGAATACGGACTCAAGCTTCTACTTCACTAACCAAAGAATTAGTGAAGCAAACACCCTAAACTAAAGTGCTAGTCTAGTAGAGGATGGTGAGATAGGAAATAGGTACACTTTAGAATTTTTTTCTCACTTTGATTCTCTCTCTATTTCAAACCCTAGAAAGAAATTTTGAGGAGGAAGAAGATGAGCTCAAAATGAATATGAAAAATAATCAAGAGAGAGAATGAGCTAACCATGGTAAGTGAGTATCATATACTAACTCATGTAGAGACATTACCATAGGTAATCATAGTGGTTAGGTTAACTAATATCTTAAGTAAAACAAAACTAGTTGACTAAGTCAAATGCAAACAAAAGCTTCATGAAGCTTCATGCATTTGTGCTCATTATCCATTTGTTTTAGAATTACTTTAATTAAAAACCTAACAAATATAATTAGTATGGTATAAATCTTCTACACCCATGATAGTTGTATCAACAACCATGATACAATTTGTACACTAATAAATATATATCACATAAATATTAACTTGTGCACATAGTGAGAAAAATAAATGCTTAAGTGAACCAATGTTAGTTAATGTAAATTAGTATATCACATATACAATTGTACACTAAATTATTAAATCAACACTTGACTTAATAATCCGGTTATATCACATATAACCGACTAACATCCAATGTATCGACTTATCGAATCAACCCTTGATTCGATAACTTGGTTATATCGCATATAACCGATCGACACAAACTCGCGAGAATAGAATACGGTATCGCATACACGCATTTGTAGGGTTCCTAGGCACACAAATGAGGTCTCACAAGGCATCAACCATGCCAATTTCAAATTTTACGGGTGCCGAGAAACCCTAATACGGATCGTTAACTAGATATTTAGGCGAAACAATGAAACTAGTTTACAACTAAACTAAAAGAACGGAAATACAACCTTTGTAGATCCATTTCTCCACCTCCATAGCTCCATGATGAAGTCCTCTCCGCTGTCCAAATCGAACCATGACTCTAGCATCGGCTTCATCGGAGAAAAAGCGGGCTAGGTCATCGACGACGATGCCGAAGATGATCTATGTCGAGGCATCACTAGATCAAGCTCCACCTTCACCAAGCCATGAAAACATGTGAAGGAAACACCCTATACTACTTGGCAAGAGATAGAGGATGAATAAATAGGAAGTGGGTTCACTTTAGAATTGGATTTCTCACTCATTTTCCCAAGTTGCCATTGATGGAGGCAAGCTTCTTCTTGAAGAAGAAGAAGAAGATGAAGTATATTATGATAAGTTAATTAGAATAGAAAAGAAAAAGAATACTTATCATAACATTAACTATAGTTAGGTGTAGAGAAATGACTAAGGTTAAAAGAATGGTTAGGGTTAAGCTTGAAGACAAAATGGTCATATGGTCAAAGCTTCATGAAGCTTCATGAAAGAAAGAAAGAAAGAATGAAACCATTTTGTTTTCTTTTGTCATTTCATTTTAATCCAAAATAAAAAGATAAATGAATGAACAAATAAATAGAAACCTTAACCATTTACTTAACCTAGGTTTAATTCTTTACACAAACCAATTTTGCATGCATCATCAAACATGATACAATCAAGTGCACAAAAATATATCGCATATACAATGCGCACATCCGAGTGAGAAAATCCATCTTAAGTGAACCGATACTAGTTAATGCAAAGTGATATATCAAATATATAATTATACATTAAATCATTAAATCAACACTTGATTTAACGATCCGGTCATATCGCATATAACCGAATAGTATCCAATGTATCGTTTTATCAAATCAATCCTTGATTCGATAACTAGGTTATATCGCATACAACCATTCGACACATTCATCACGAGAATGAAATACGGTATCACATACACGCATTATTCTCGGTCCCGCACATATCTCATATGCGCTCCTATTTCGTTTCGCTTGAGCCAGGAAACCTCTGTGTAGGACTCTAAAGACTCGTCAATACGCCGGCAGCAGGTGATGATCATATCAAACACCCACAAGCCGTAAGCGGTCTGCTAAACGTAACAGCCACCCGGGTATTGAGCGATCAGAAGATCGACGAGCAAGCCCGCTCACACTCCTGTGAATCCAACCAGTAACACTTACCGTACAGTCCGGTCTCGTCGTCTGATATGTCGCATATCTCGCCTAGGGGTGGTAAACGTCAGACCCCAATAGCTTGATAAGTCGTGTCGATATGAGGTCTATAACAGTTCGAGAAACTACTGGTAACACTTACCAGAAAATCTCAACAATCTCCATGATCAGGTGATGCTGCCTCAGAATATGTCTGGATCACTGATGGGACTGGCGTTCCTTGGCATGAGCCACAACTCCATTGTCTCACAATGGTTGGAACGTAGTTCATCTCATGAACCAATATACACCCAAACATCCTCTTTGGTAGCATCTTAAGTAACGATGTATCCTGCCTTTATCGTCTAGTTTGCCACGGTATCTAGCTTGGAACTCTTCCAACATACCGTCCCTTTATTGAGGGTAAAGACAATGCCTGTGACTGACTTTCAGTCGTTCTTATCACCCTGGAACCCTTCCAGTGATTCTCCCCAGGATCGGTTGATACCATCTCACTACAACTAGTGAGAATCCTAACATCCAATTAGATCTATCTCATAGATCCAAAACCCAGGATTTAGGAGGTATCTGTTAGTTATATGTATGTCCTAGAGGCCATTACTATACATAGGATGTATATTGTAGTGGATGCTGGGACATATATAGGGAAGACTTTCTTGCTCGACATGATAGTATGCTATCTGGTTGCTCTTTACCTTAACGTGTACACTGTTTGTCTCTCTGTTACATGTTGGTAAAGCCCTTAGGATGTGTACTTGACTACCAGGACTATGATGCGGATCATACTAGTGGGGACATGGTAGTTCATAAGTACATCCTTGAAAGTCCCTAGTCGTGGGTGTATCGAGATGGGGCATCGATATACCAGAGTAGACTAGCGTATACCTTCTCGACCCATACAGATGGGCGATGGATGATCCCATATCCATTGGTGTTTGACATCAGAGATGATATACGGGTGCTCAGTGGAGACTGGGTACACTGGACGGACTCGCCGAGAACTCCCAGATGGTATTATACCTCACGTCAGATGGCAGTTCTCTGGTGACACTGGTACAGAGTAGTCTGTTGACCCGAGATCGTCATAGAGGCTTGTGTGGTTCCCACTGTGCTTTGATTTCCATCTTACCACATCCAAGAGAGCGTGCAAAACGGTGGTTTTTGGGTACAGTCCCGAGTCACATGGAGGCAATGAGCGATAGGAGGGGATTCGTCTCTCCCGGTATAGGGGTTGATGTTGCGCTGTGTTCGATTGGCTATAACAAGAAATCCCTGGCCAGGGTTGCTGAGATTTACTGGTAAGTGTTACCGGTAGTTTCTCAAATTGTTATAGACCTCATATCGACACGACTTATCGAGCTATTGGGGTCTGACGTTTACCACCCCTAGGCGAGATATGCGACATATCAGACGATCAGACCGGACTGTACGGTAGTGTTACTGGTTGGATTCACTGGAGTGTGAGCGGGCTTGCTCGTCGATCTTCTGATCGCTCAATACCCGGGTGGCCGTTACGTTTAGCAGACCGCTTGCGGCTTGTGGGTGTTTGATATGATCATCATCTGCTGCCGGCGTATTGACGAGTCTTTAGAGTCCTACACAGAGGTTTCCTGGCTCAAGCGAAACGAAATAGGAGCGCATATGAGATATGTGCGGGACCAAGAATGATACCAGTATGTGATACCGTATTCCATTCTCGCGATGAATGTATCGATTAGGTTATATGCGATATACCCTAGTTATCGAATCAAGGATAGATTCGATAAGCCGATACATTGAATACTAGTCAGTTGTGTGCGACATGACCGGATCATTGAATCAAGTATTGATTTAATGATTTAATGCATAATTATATATTTGATATATTACTTTGCACTAACTAGTATTGGTTCACTTTAAACGGATTTTCTCACTTGGTTTGTGCGCATTATATATGTGATATGATTTTGTGCACTTGCTTGTATCATGTTTGATGATACATGCTTTTTGGTTAAGTGTAAAGTATTAAACCTTGGTTAATGAAATGGTTAGGGTTTATTATTTGTTATTCATTTATCTTATTTAATTATCCATTTATTTTTGATAAATGAATAAAAGAAAATGAAATGAAATGGTGGCTTTCATTTGTTGTTTTCATGAAGCTTCATGAACACTTTGACTAAGTGACCATTTTGTCTCTAGCTTGACCCTAACCATTCCTTTAACCATGATTGATTCTCTACACATTACCATAGTTAACATTATGATAAGAAATGATTATTATTCTAATTCATATTATTCTTATCATAACTTATCATCTTCTTCCTCTTCTTCTTCTTCATGAAGAAACCTTACTTCATCAATGGTGGATTGATGAAACAAGTGAGAAATCCAATTCTAAAGTCTACCCACTTCCTATTTCTTCATCCTCTACCTCTTGCCAAGTAGTAGAGTGTGTTCTCTTCACAAGTTTTTGGACTTGGTGAAGTTGGAGATTGATCTAGCGATGCCTCGACGTAGATCATCTTCGGCATCGTCGTCGATGACCTAGCCCGTCCATTCTCCGATGAAGCCGACGCTAGAGCCCGGGGTTCGACTTGGACAGTGAGGAGACCTCATTGCGGAGCTATGGAGGTGGAGCACCGGATCTACAAAAGTTGCATTTCCGTTATCTTATAGTTTAGTTGTAAACTAGTTTCTTTTTCGCCTAGTTTTCTAGCCAATGATCCGTATTAGGGTTTCTCGGCACCGTTAAAATTTAAAATTGGCATGGTTGATGCCTTGGGAGACCTCATTAGGGTGCCTAGGAACCCTACAGTATCACTTTGATCCTATATGGAGAATCATTGTGATAAGTGGAGATTGACCGAGCGTAGCATAGGAAACTCCTTCCCTATCAAGAGTATGTCATCCACGTACTCTACGAGGATCATCACCATACTCCCTACTACCTTTTTGTATATACAAGGTTCATCTACCATTTTGATGATATCAAACTCTTTGACTAACACATCAAAACAGATGTTCTAACTCCGCGATACCTGCTTTATCCTATAAAGCATCTTGTACACGTTTCCGCTGCTCCCACTGTCTATGAAGACCTCTGGCTGTGTTCTTATAGACGTTCTCTTCTAAATCATTATTTAGAAAAGTAGTCATGGCACCCAACCGCCAGATATCGTAGTCATGGAATGTAGCCGTGGCAAGTAGGATCTGGATGGACTTAAGCATAACCACTTGAAAAGGTTTCATCATTATCCACGCCTGGTCGATGACGAAAAGCTTTAACAAGTCTAGCTTTGAAAGTCTCAACTTTTCCATCTACACCAAGTAATCTTCTCAAGATATACTTGCTCCTGATGGGGATTTAACCCTTCAGATATAGCAATCAAAGTCCATACTTTGTTGGTGTACATGGATTCCATCTCAGATCACTAAGCATCCAGCCATTTTTACAGAGTCCCACTCCTGATGGCCAGCTCGAAACTAGTTGGGTCATCATCTCATGATGCAATCCTCGCTCCCACTGTCATAGAGAAACCGAAGTATCTCTCAGACGGGTGAGGAACCTTACTAGATCGGCGGAGAGGCTGAGGTTCGTTAGTAACTATTGAATCCTTTGGTTCTGTCAAATCATCAGCTGCAGTTTTGTATAGCTGGAACCTTTCCAGTTCTACATAACAGACCTTGCCTCGAGCTTGTCCGGATTTTGCTTTTAGACATAGGCCGGACAACCCCAAATCTTAACTAACTTAAGATATGGGCTCTTCCCTTTCCATATCACATATGAAGTGGTAGGCAGTGATTTGATTCGAACCTAATTCAATAGGTATACATCTTCTCAAGTGCATAACTCCCAAAGGAAATAGGAAACTCAGTAGTACTCATCATAGAGCACACCATATCACATAGGGTGCGCTTGCTTCGCCCCGATATACCATCGTGTTATGGTGTATACAGAGGAGTAATGCTGAGAGAGAATCTCATTCTCCTTTAGAATAGTCCAGGAATTCCGCACCCAAGTATTCTCCTCCTTGATCTCATCAAAGGACATAATACTTATACCCGTATTGGTTCTCTACTTCTAGCTTATATTCTGTGAATATCTCAAAAGGTTCGGATTTGTGTTTCAACAGGAACATATGTCTGAATCTAAAGAGATCATCAGAGAATGTAATGAAGTACAAAGAACCGGTCTTGGCATGTGTAGACAGGGGACCTTACATACATCAACATGTATCATCCCAAGAGTTCACTAACTCTTTCTCTATTTCCAATAAACAGAGCTGGTGTCATTATATCTTTGTGACATGACTGGCAAGTTTCACAAGATGTAGATTCAAACTGATTTAAATATGCATCTATGTGCAACTTAGCTAGTCGGGTCGCATTGATATGACCTAGTCTACAATACCTCAAGAAGGATTCGTTCATTTCTGGACTCTTCCTCTTGTGTGTATTCTGTATACTAAGAACTGTAGTTTGATTTAGAACATCAATTTTTTTAGATAACGTGCCTGAACCGATCAACTTTTGATATAGGAAATGTTCAAAACATTATCCAACAATACAAAATTTTATCATTTCTTTACTGATAAAGAGACTGATATGATTTTGTATATCAGGTTCGGTATCTAATAACATTCGTTTAGAATCAATGTATTGGTAATACAGGGTGACAGTGACCAACAGACTTGGCTGCAACACTTGCCCCGTTTTCTGCCTCATGAAACTTATCACCCGTTCTCAGTCCTCTACCTTTCTGTAGCCCTATATAACAGATTACATATCTGGGATCCTGACCTGGTATCACATACCCAGGACGTAAAGGATACTGAGAAACAGTTCTGTATAATGAACACACCCGAAGATGATGCATCAGCATGCACTCTCTTCGTTTGGGCGGCATGGGAATTCTGGTAATCCCCAATTTCCTGCTCTGTCTTATAACAATTATAAGTTGGAGCGGGACCAACATTCCCCAGCTCAGTATAACAAGCGGGTTCGGTCAATAATCCGTATTATTATCTTGATTAAGGCGTGATGTGGTCGCTACCTGGAGAGAGAGAGAAGAAAAACACTCAGCGTGCGCTCTTGCAAGAATAGATTGGTTTTAATTTTATCTAATCAGGATGGCTCCCACTGCTTTTTATCAAATCTTCCTTCAAACCCTAAAAGGAAAGACTAGCCGGGATTAATTACACACTATAAGTTCGCCAATCTTTCAGCCAGGCCAGTGTCGGTACTTTGAGGGAGGTCCCCCGTGCTTTCGCACGAACCTAATTAATGTAAACCTCGTTTTCCCAGAGGCGTAACCCCGTTGACACCTTTCTAGACACCTACTTGATCGGCTAATTGTAATGTGTAAAACTCTCCCAGGAGTAACAATTACTCGCAGCGGGTATCGGGATCCAACTATCTCATAGAAGGTATGCAATCTCATTGCAAATTTCAACACTTGAAATTCCCGATAATATTTTGCCCCTAGTGTTCTATGACCTTGACGAATGCCAAACAACCCATAGTCCACTAGTCAAGTTCAACCCGTACATTTCTTGATTGAATTAAACTCACCCGCACGACCCTTGACGAATGCCAAACAACGCCGTACGAATACCCTAATCCAATCGCATCATATGCTCAAGCAGATAAATACTAGTTAGCTACCGTACACTACGCCTTGACGAATGCCAAACTACCGCAGCACGAATACTAACTAGTACATATCTGAAATGACGGAGGGCTACGACAGGTTTTTCTGAAAACCTATTGCGTAATGAACTTGATATCGTTGTAGAATCAAATGATTTTAAAATGGAGTGCTTTTGAGGCTTTTCTAGTTTTGCTAAAGGAGTCACTCCCGGTGAAGGGATCGTCGGTCCTTTCCTCGTTGAATGAGGTGCGAGATATATCATATATATCACTGTGCAAAGCAAAACTCTTAAAAGGAATCAAAAGACAAACCGAGTGTGTAGCATCTGCCAGTTATTGCTAAAGGAGTCACTCCCGGTGAAGGGATCTCGGTCCTTTCCTCATCGAATAAGGTGCAGGATATATCTCATATACCGCTATGCAAAGCAAGAACTGTAGCTACCTGTTTTATTTTTGAAATTCGATTCTACAACATCTTAGGTTTCTTTTTACTTTCATTAATCACATTAATGAAGTCCCATCATTTAAGTACCTAAATATCACAGATAAATACGACGTACACTTATGCCATCCGCATTCGCCTCGATGTCCCCTCCTGCACCGTTAGGTTAGGTAACTAACGGCAGAGCGGGGCAGGGCTAGCGCGGGTGTAAAACATAAGTAACGCCTATATAATATATCATATATACTATATAAAGTATCCATCACAGAACATCACATGATCACATCACAGATATCGCAGCAGAAGAATCATATGAAACATTGGATATACTAGGACGTCCGTGTTTTCAATACGAGCCAGTATAAAACACGGATTCCACGGTCGCGATGAATAGCCAAACCCACACCCCTAGACCCCTACGAGAGCGGCAAGCAACCCTACCAATTCTAGAGTTAGGAGACCCGGACTCGACTCCTCGAGTTGGTCTCCCACTGGACTCCAGAACCCGGTTACTTGTGCTCCCCTCCTTGGGTCTATCCTAGTGCGGAAAAGAAAATAATATACAAACGGTGACATCTTCCGCAACCTGGAAGTGCCCCAATAAAAGAATATTACATACAAGTTTTTTACATGAATGAAAATAAAAACACTCATCTCACATAAAAAAACCCCGGTTATTCAATCACGACGATCCAATGTAACATATCCAGCAACACATAACATCACATGTCATCAACGTAAGTAAATATGCGCATCCCAATTGTCATTGATATATAGCAACGAAACCGGCGATATCACATATTACACTTACGGTCACAGAAAAGAAAGTGTAAAACTACAACAGTTGGAATCCGCAACCTCCATAGACATCGCATGCCTAATCAAATGAATTCCTTAGACATCGCATGCCTAACAATTATAAACCCCGCATTTTAGTCTCAAAATCGAAAACACTTTTCAATATAAAGTCGGGCAATTCAACAAGATTCCCGACATCCTGATCGAATGCTCGTCGTCAACTTCAGTAGACGGCCGTACCCCCGATACCGTCGACGAAGTGCACCAAGGCGGAACACCGCTACCGCGAGCACCCGAACGGATGCTTTCGGCGACGGGGTTCTCCTACAGTCACTTGGTCGGGGCTATGGGGTGTAGCTGTCTATTAAGTTTACCCGGCGAGTATCCGCGTACGCTACGTGATTGCGACGGACTTTTGATCACATCAAAATTCTATGGCAACCGATCAAGTGAGACTAAACCGCTAGATTTATAACATTCATTCAGTTATCTCATAACTACTTGTGAATTCCAATTATTGTATCATATTCCGGATAAACAGAAAATGTTAAACTTTCCGATCGAATAGTCAAACACCCAAGTTTTCCCGAAACAGATCAACACATGAAATAAGTCTAAAAACATTCAGTTCGTGCCTCAGTACCAACGGTCCAGCAGTAGAAGGGTCAAGCCAACGCCTCACATGTGGCACGCCGTACTGCCCCAAACCCGAAGGTTCAAAGGGCAGTTCAAGACGGTCACATAATCGAGTTAAGGTTTGTTGTCTTCTAGAGGGACCATCGCGTTACTTGCACTACTTAGAACGTCTTTAAACCTCGGAAAAATCCAACACTTGGAAATTTTCCGACAGGGGAAAGATTGGGTATTTATATCCGGTCGAACTTTTTAACATATTCAAAAATTATCCGGAAAGCCACACAGACAAAATTTGATAATCCGATCGAACATTCGAATCCCCAAAACAACCCAGAAAATTCAACTCTTGAAAAAATATTAAAAATTCCCAGGAAAACCAGCACTTGAAATAAGAATTACTGTGAAAAATACATTATATAATGAGGCCATACAGCCGCGGAACCGCCGCACGAGCCATGCTCGTGCCGCGGAACCGCGGCGACTTTGTGGAATTGGGCTGTCGAATTTCACAGTAACTCTTAGATATTCCTGCTGAGTTTTCTGCATATTTTTAATATCGAAAAACTCCAGATTTTGGAAAAAGTCCAGAGAGCATGTTTGTGTTAGGGTTTCGGGTTCGTTCGGGTTTCAAACTTCGTCTACGCATCGCCTAAGGCTCTAGCTAGGCTCTGATACTACTGTAGGGTTCCTAGGCACACAAATGAGGTCTCACAAGGCATCAACCATGCCAATTTCAAATTTTACGGGTGCCGAGAAACCCTAATACGGATCGTTAACTAGATATTTAGGCGAAACAATGAAACTAGTTTACAACTAAACTAAAAGAACGGAAATACAACCTTTGTAGATCCGTTTCTCCACCTCCATAGCTCCATGATGAAGTCCTCTCCGCTGTCCAAATCGAACCATGACTCTAGCATCGGCTTCATCGGAGAAAAAGCGGGCTAGGTCATCGACGACGATGCCGAAGATGATCTACGTCGAGGCATCACTAGATCAAGCTCCACCTTCACCAAGCCATGAAAACTTGTGAAGGAAACACCCTATACTACTTGGCAAGAGATAGAGGATGAAGAAATAGGAAATGGGTTCACTTTAGAATTGGATTTCTCACTTATTTTCCCAAGTTGCCATTGATGGAGGCAAGCTTCTTCTTGAAGAAGAAGAAGAAGATGAAGTATATTATGATAAGTTAATTAGAATAGAAAAGAAAAAGAATACTTATCATAACATTAACTATAGTTAGGTGTAGAGAAATGACTAAGGTTAAAAGAATGGCTAGGGTTAAGCTTGAAGACAAAATGGTCATATGGTCAAAGCTTCATGAAGCTTCATGAAAGAAAGAAAGAAAGAATGAAACCATTTTGTTTTCTTTTGTCATTTCATTTTAATCCAAAATAAAAAGATAAATGAATGGACAAATAAATAGAAACCTTAACCATTTACTTAACCTAGGTTTAATTCTTTACACAAACCAATTTTGCATGCATCATCAAACATGATACAATCAAGTGCACAAAAATATATCGCATATACAATGCGCACATCCGAGTGAGAAAATCCATCTTAAGTGAACCGATACTAGTTAATGCAAAGTGATATATCAAATATATAATTATACATTAAATCATTAAATCAACACTTGATTTAACGATCCGGTCATATCGCATATAACCGACTAGTATCCAATATATCGTTTTATCGAATCAATCCTTGATTCGATAACTAGGTTATATCGCATACAACCATTCGACACATTCATCACGAGAATGAAATACGGTATCACATACACGCATTATTCTCGGTCCCGCACATATCTCATATGCGCTCCTATTTCATTTCGCTTGAGCCAGGAAACCTCTGTGTAGGACTCTAAAGACTCGTCAATACGCCGGCAGCAGGTGATGATCATATCAAACACCCACAAGCCGCAAGCGGTCTGCTAAACGTAACGGCCATCCGGGTATTGAGCGATCAGAAGATCGACGAGCAAGCCCGCTCACACTCCTGTGAATCCAACCAGTAACACTTACCGTACAGTCCGGTCTCGTCGTCTGATATGTCGCATATCTCGCCTAGGGGTGGTAAACGTCAGACCCCAATAGCTTGATAAGTCGTGTCGATATGAGGTCTATAACAGTTCAAGAAACTACTGGTAACACTTACCAGTAAATCTCAGCAATCCTGACCAGGGATTTCTGGTTATAGCCAATCGAACACAGCGCAACATCAACCCCCTATACCGGGAGAGACGAATCCCCTCCTATCGCTCATTGCCTCCATGTAACTCGGGACTGTACCCAAAAACCACCGTTTTGCACGCTCTCTTGGACGTGGTAAGATGGAAATCAAAGCACAGTGGGAACCACACAAGACTCTATGACGATCTCGGGTCAACAGACTACTCTGTACCAGTGTCACCAGAGAACTGCCATCTGACGTAAGGTATAATACCATCTGGGAGTTCTCGGCGAGTCCGTCCAGTGTACCCAATCTCCACTGAGCACCCGTATATCATCTCTGATGTCAAACACCAATGGATATGGGATCATCCATCGCCCATCTGTATGGGTCGAGAAGGTATACGCTAGTCTACTCTGGTATATCGATGCCCCGTCTCGATATACCCACGACTAGGGACTTTGAAGGATGTACTTATGGACTACCATGTCCCTACTAGTATGATCCGCATCATAGTCCAGGTAGTCAAGTACACATCCTAAGGGCTTTACCAACATGTAACAGAGAGACAATCAGTGTACACGTTAAGGTAAAGATCAACCAGATAGCATACTATCATGTCGAGCAAGAAAGTCCTCCCTATATATGTCCAAGCATCCACTACAATATACATCCTATGTACAGTAATGGCCTATAGGGCATATATATAACTAACAATCTCCCACTTGCACTAGGGTCATCTGATAGCAGTGGTTGCAGTATCTCATACTCAACCATCCCATAAAAGTCTCTCTCTGGGAAAAGGCCTTTGTGAGTGGATCCGCCGTGTTGTCCTCTGAGTCTACTCTCCTAACCTCGATCACCCTGGAGATCAACAATCTCCATGATCAGGTGATGCTGCCTCAGAATATGTCTGGATCACTGATGGGACCGGCGTTCCTTGGCATAAGCCACAACTCCATTGTCTCACAATGGTTGGAACGTAGTTCATCTCATGAACCAATATACACCCAAACATCCTCTTTGGTAGCATCTTAAGTAGCGATGTATCCTGCCTTTATCGTCTAGTTTGCCACGGTATCTAGCTTGGAACTCTTCCAACATATCGTCCCTTTACTGAGGGTAAAGACAATGCCTGTGACTGACTTTCAGTCGTTCTTATAACCCTGGAACCCTTCCAGTGATTCTCCCCAGGATCGGTTGATACCATCTCACTACAACTAGTGAGAATCCTAACATCCAATTAGATCTATCTCATAGGTCCAAATCCCAGGATTTAGGAGGTATCACTTTGATCCTATATGGAGAATCATTATGATAAGTGGAGATTGACCGAGCGTAGCATAGGAAACTCCTTCCCTATCAAGAGTATGTCATTCACGTACTCTACGAGGATCATCACCATACTCCCTACTACCTTTTTGTATATACAAGGTTCATCTACCATTTTGATGATATCAAACTCTTTGACTAACACATCAAAACAGATGTTCCAACTCCGCGATACCTGCTTTATCCTATAAAGCATCTTGTACACGTTTCCACTGCTCCCACTGTCTATGAAGCCCTCTGGCTGTGTTCTTATAGACGTTCTCTTCTAAATCATTATTTAGAAAAGTAGTCATGGCACCCAACCGTCAGATATCGTAGTCATGGTATGTAGCCGTGGCAAGTAGGATCTGGATGGACTTAAGCATAACCACTTGAAAAGGTTTCATCATTATCCACGCCTGGTCGATGATGAAAAGCTTTAACAAGTCTAGCTTTGAAAGTCTTAACTTTTCCATCTACACCAAGTAATCTTCTCAAGATATACTTGCTCCTGATGGGGATTTAACCCTTCAGATATAGCAATCAAAGTCCATACTTTGTTGGTGTACATGGATTCCATCTCAGATCACTAAGCATCCAGCCATTTTTACAGAGTCCCACTTCTGATGGCCAGCTCGAAACTAGTTGGGTCATCATCTCATGATGCAATCCTCGCTCCCACTGTCATAGAGAAACCGAAGTATCTCTCAGGCGGGTGAGGAACCTTACTAGATCGGCGGAGAGGCTGAGGTTCGTTAGTAACTATTGAATCCTTTGGTTCTGTCAAATCATCAGCTGCAGTTTTGTATAGCTGGAACCTTTCCAGTTCTACATAACAGACCTTACCTCGAGCTTGTCCGGATTTTGCATTTAGACATAGGCCGGACAACCCCAAATCTTAACTAACTTAAGATATGGGCTCTTCCCTTTCCATATCACATATGAAGTGGTAGGCAGTGATTTGATTCGAACCTAATTCAATAGGTATGCATCTTCTCAAGTGCATAACTCCCAAAGGAAATAGGAAACTCAGTAGTACTCATCATAGAGCACACCATATCACATAGGGTGCGATTGCTCCGCCCCGATATACCATCGTGTTATGGTGTATACGGAGGAGTAATGCCGAGAGAGAATCTCATTCTCCTTTAGAATAGTCCAGGAATTCCGCACCCAAGTATTCTCCTCCTTGATCTCATCAAAGGACATAATACTTATACCCGTATTGGTTCTCTACTTCTAGCTTATATTCTGTGAATATCTCAAAAAGTTCGGATTTGTGTTTCAACAGGAACATATGTCTGAATCTAAAGAGATCATCAGAGAATGTAATGAAGTATAAAGAACCGGTCTTGGCATGTGTAGACAGGGGACCTTACATACATCAACATGTATCATCCCAAGAGTTCACTAACTCTTTCTCTGTTTCCAATAAATAGAGCTGGTGTCATTATATCTTTGTGACATGACTGGCAACTTTCACAAGATGTAGATTCAAACTGATTTAAATATGCATCTATGTGCAACTTAGCTAGTCGGGTCGCATTGATATGACCTAGTCTACAATACCTCAAGAAGGATTCGTTCATTTCTGGACTCTTCCTCTTGTGTGTGTTCTGTATACTAAGAACTGTAGTTTGATTTAGAACATCAATGCTTTTAGATAACGTGCCTGAACCGATCAACTTTTGATATAGGAAATGTTCAAAACATTATCCAACAATACAAAATTTTATCATTTCTTTACTGATAAAGAGACTGATATGATTTTGTATATCAGGTTCGGTATCTAATAACATTCGTTTAGAATCAATGTATTGGTAATACAGGGTGACAGTGACCAACAGACTTGGCTGCAACACTTGCCCCGTTTTCTGCCTCATGAAACTTATCACCCGTTCTCAGTCCTCTACCTTTCTGTAGCCCTATATAACAGATTACATATCTGGGATCCTGACCTGGTATCACATACCCAGGACGTAAAGGATACTGAGAAACAGTTCTGTATAATGAACACACCCGAAGATGATGCATCAGCATGCACTCTCTTCGTTTGGGCGGCATGGGAATTCTGGTAATCCCCAATTTCCTGCTCTGTCTTATAACAATTATAAGTTGGAGCGGGTCCAACGTTCCCCAGCTCAGTATAACAAGCGGGTTCGGTCAATAATCCGTATTATTATCTTGATTAAGGCGTGATGTGGTCGCTACCTGGAGAGAGAGAGAAGAAAAACACTCAGCGTGCGCTCTTGCAAGAATAGATTGGTTTTAATTTTATCTAATCAGGATGGCTCCCACTGCTTTTTATCAAATCTTCCTTCAAACCCTAAAAGGAAAGACTAGCCGGGATTAATTACACACTACAAGTTCGCCAATCTTTCAGCCAGGCCAGTGTCGGTACTTTGAGGGAGGTCCCCCGTGCTTTCGCACGAACCTAATTAATGTAAACCTCATTTTCCCAGAGGCGTAACCCCGTTGACACCTTTCTAGACACCTACTTGATCGGCTAATTGTAATGTGCAAAACTCTCCCAGGAGTAACAATTACTCGCAGCGGGTATCGGGATCCAACTATCTCATAGAAGGATCGCTGTGCAAAACCGTCGGGTTCTCGCACCAGCAAAAATATCTCCGGAGTCGTCCGAAGAAAAGGGAGCGACCGAGGAAATGGCTCTGCAAATAAAAGACCAGGAAAAGGTTGAGGATTGGAGAGAAGTCTTTATAGACTACTTCAAATCCCGTCGAACACCTGAAGATGCGTCCTCGAAACATCAACTCATGAAGCGAGCTCTATCTTTCGCCTTTGTTAATGATACTCTGTACAAGAGATTATTTGATTCTCTGTGGTTAAGATGCCTGGGACCTGAAGAAGCAAAAAGAGTCGTCCAAGAAACTCACGACGGACTCTGCGGTTCTCACCAAGCCGACCCGAAGATGAAGCTGAAGATTAAAAGGATGGGCTACTATTGGCCTACGATGATTCAGGACTGCCTCGAGTATGCGAAGCAATGCCACTCGTGCCAGATTCACGGGGACTTCATCCATCAGCATCCAAATCCACTACATCCGACGGTGGCTAGCTGGCCGTTCGAAATGTGGGGGACTGACATAATCGGCCCCATCGAACCAGCATCGTCCAGAGGACATCGATTCATTTTGGCGACAAATGATTACTTCTCCAAATGAGCAGAATCAGTACCGCTGAGGGAAGTGAAGACAGAGAATATACTCCATTTCTTCAAGACATACGTCATTTATCGGTTTGGAACTCCAAGACGGATTATCTCCGATAACGGGCCAGCCTACAGAAGCCATAAGATCAGCCACTTCGCACAACAACATAACATAGACTAGAGATATTCATCGGTCTACAATCCCCGAGCTAACGGTCTAGCTGAGGCTTTTAACAAGACCTTGACGAAGATCGTGAAGAAGACAGTGTCTCTAAATAAGAAGGACTGGCATGAGAGACTGCATGAAGCTCTCTGGGCGTATCGAACTACGTTCAAAACGGCCACGAACACAACATCGTACGCATTGGTATTCGGCATAGAAGTGGTACTCCCTCTCGAGATAGAGTTACCCTCTTTACGAGTGGCAGTTCAATACGAGCTAACAGACGAAGAGAATGCTCACCTCCGGCTTGAGGAGCTCGACGCCCTTGATGAAACCCGGCTCATGGCGCAACAAAATCTAGAGGCTTAAGCGAAGATGACGCGCTCATATGAAAGATTGGCTAGATCGAGAACATTCCGTCAAGGCGAACTCGTGCTAGTGGTCAAAAGACCTATGATCCCCAACCGTGCCAAGCGGGGAAAATTCGAACCAAACTATGAAGGCCCGTATATCATAGACAAAGTCTACCAGGGTGGAGCCTATTTACTCATGGACATGCATGGTGAAAGACCTTTCAGGCCAATAAACGGTCGCTTCCTGAAGAAATACTATGCTTGACGAGTTACGGCCTAGGTCAATGATAGATGACGACGACTATGTCCGCTCGCTATCTTCCTAAGCCTAAACTCTGTAAGTAGTAGCCATCTTCCTTTACAACGGACTGAAACGTCCTTAAACTAACAAGGGACCGAAACGTCCTTAAACTAACAAAGGACCGAAACGTCCTTAAACTAACAATGGACCACTATATCCTAAAACTAGTTGCTGACCAAGACATCGATAAACGACTGTGGATGGCAGCATCCCAAGGCTGATATAAAAGAAAAGAGGAATAAAAAAAAAGAAAAAGAAAACGGTATGTCCATAAGCAAAATGGGCACGGATGAAACCCGAAAGGGCTCCGTGAGTAAAAACAGCAGGGCTACCAGCTAGTTTTGTGAAAACCCGAAAGGGCACAACCTCGTTAAAAAGACACTTGCAAGGTCCTCTTGACCCTGTAAGGAGAAACCACCTGCGTGAGATCCTTACAACTCACAAGGGAGCAACACACTTAGGAATCCTCACGATCCCTAAGGAGAAAACACACTTACGAGATCCTCACGACTCGTAAGGTGAACTCTCTTATGAGACCCTCACGGCTCATAAGATTCAAAAGTCTTAAGCTGCAGGGATCTGAACCTGTTCTTAAGAAGCCACCACAACCTCCAATACTGCCCTACAAGTGGCTCAATGCTTACCCTTGTATACAATCCACGGCCGCGAATAAACATTTCCCTAAAGAAATCCCATTCGTGACTAGGGATATGTCTATACGGTGAACAACCCTTGTAAGTCCTCTCGACTTATAAGGAGAAATCACTCTTTTAAGATCCTTACGACTTATAAGAGACCACACACTTAGGAATCCTCACGATTCCTAAGAAGAAAACGCACCTACGAGATCCTCACGACTCATAGGGAGAAATACCTTTATGAGACCCTTACGGCTCATGAAGTCAAAAGTCTTAGGAGGCAGATCCTAACCCTGTCTACTAAGCCACCTTTGTTTGACATCGACGAAGGCAAATGATGATTCGCTTCTGGCAATATCCTAGTTGTAGCGGTGCTGATGCCGAAATCGATGTCTAATTCCAAGCTTACAACAAAAAGCTGGCAATCCACACATGCATACGAAATAGCCGAAATGATGGGGCAACTTGCAAATAAAAAGTAGCAAGTAAAAATATATGCATGCAAAATAGCCGAAATGATTGGGCAACTCGCAATAAAAAGTAGTGAGTAAAAAATAAAATAAATAGCCGAAATAATTGGGCACCGCGAAAAAATAGCCGAAATGATTAGGCAATCGCGACCTTCGCGATATAAAAGCTGGAATGATAGAGCATCGCGGAAAGAAATAAAATAAAATGAAATTTATACCCTACAGGTGATATCATATCAATCCCTGTATACAATCCAGGGGCGCAAACAAAGAAGGAATCACACCTTTCCTCCCCAGGTTTCATCAGGAGAAGAAGCCAAATTTCAACGGTTCACAGATAGCCTGGAGATCATCTCGACATTCGTCTCGTTACAGCAGACACAACATCAAGCAAAGCGGAACAGCGGCAACTCCCAGTTCTATGACTCGGCGGTGCACAGATAACCGAGAGTCAAACCCTGACTCCGTGAAATGAGGATAAAGTCAAACATTCCTGATTACGTAGAACGCGGCTTATGTCAATCCTGACCCCATGGGAAACATCCAGAGCGGATCCTGGTCCTCGCAGAACACGGCAATGACCCCGTGTGAAGCATCCAAAGCGGAGCCTGGTCCTCGCAGAACACGGCAGTGAACCCGTGGGATGCATCCAGAGCAAAATTCCTGGTTACGTGGAATGCGGCTTATGTCAATCCTGACCCCGTGGGAAACGTCCAGAGCGGATCCTGGTCCTCGCAGAGCACGGCAGTGACCCCGTGTGAAGCATCCAGAGCGGAGCCTGGTCTTCGCAGAACACGGCAGTGAACCCGTGGGAAGCGTCCAGAGCAAAATTCCTGGTTATGTGGAACGCAGCTTATGTCAATCCTGACCCTGTAGGAAACGTCCAGAGCGGATCCTGGTCCTCGTAGAACACGGTAATGACCCCGTGTGAAGCATCCAGAGCGGAGCCTGGTCCTCGCAGAACACGGCAGTGAACCCGTGTGAAGCATCCAGAGAAAAATTCCTGGTTACATGGAACGCGGCTTATGTCAATCCTGACCCCGTGGGAAACGTCCAGAGCGAAGCCTGGTCCTCGCAGAATACGGAAGTGAACCCGTGTGAAGGATCCAGAGCAAAATTCCTGATTACGTGGAACGCGGCTTATGTCAATCCTGACCCCGTGGGAAACGTCCAGAGCGGATCCTGGTCCTCGCAGAACACGGCAATGACCCCGTGTGAAACATCCAGAGCGGAGCCTGGTCCTCGCAGAACACGACAGTGAACCCATGGGAAGCATCCAGAGCAAAATTCCTGGTTATGTGGAACGCGGCTTTTGTCAATCCTGACCCCGTGGGAAACGTCCAGAGTAGATCCTGGTCCTCGTAGAACACGGCAATGACCCAGTGTAAAGCATCCAAAGCGGAGCCTGGTCCTCGCAGAACACGGCAGTGAACCCGTAGGAAGCATCCAGAGCAAAATTCCTGGTTATATGGAACGCGGCTTATGTCAATCCTGACCCCGTGGGAAACGTCCAGAGCGGATCCTGGTCCTCGCAGAACACGGCAATGATCCCGTGTGAAGCATCCAGAGTGGAGCCTGGTCCTCGCAGAACACGGCAGTGAACCCGTGTGAAGCATCCAGAGCAAAATTCTTGGTTACGTGGAACGCGGCTTATGTCAATCCTGACCCCGTGGGAAACGTCCAGAGCGGAGCCTGGTCCTCGCAGAATACGGCAGTGAACCCGTATGAAGCATCCAGAGCAAAATTCCTGGTTACGTGGAACGCGGCTTATGTCAATCCTGACCCCGTGGGAAACGTTCAGAGCGGATCCTGGTCCTCGCAGAGCACGGCAATGACCCTGTGTGAAGCATCCAGAGCGGAGCCTGGTCCTCGCAGAACACGGCAGTGCACCCGTGGGAAGCATCCAGAGCAAAATTCCTAGTTACGTGGAACGCGGCTTATATCAATCCTGACCCCGTGGGAAATGTCCAGAGCGGATCCTGGTCTTCGCAGAACACGGCAATGACCCCGTGTGAAGCATCCAGAGCGGAGCCTGGTCCTCCCAGAACACAGCAATGAACCCGTGTGAAGCATCCAGAGCAAAATTCCTGGTTACGTGGAACGCGACTTATGTCAATCCTGACCCCATGGGAAACGTCCAGAGCGGATCCTGGTCCTCGCAGAACACGGCAATGACCCCGTGTGAAGCATCCAGAGCGGAGCCTGGTCCTCGCAGAACACGGCAGTGAACCTGTGGGAAGCATCCAGAGCAAAATTCCTGGTTACGTGGAACGCGGCTTATGTCAATCCTGACCCCGTGGGAAACGTCCAGAGCAGATCCTGGTCCTCGCAGAGCACGGCAATGACCCAGTGTGAAGCATCCAGAGCGGAGCCTAGTCCTCGCAGAATACGGCAGTGAATCCGTGGGAAGCATCCAGAGCAAAATTCCCGGTTACGTGGAACGCGGCTTATGTCAATCCTGACCCCGTGGGAAATGTCCAGAGCGGATCCTGGTCCTCCCAGAACATGGCAATGACCCCGTGTGAAGCATCCAGAGCGGAGCCTGGTCCTCGCAGAAAATGGCAGTGAACCCGTGGGAAGCATCCAGAGCAAAATTCCTGGTTACGTGGAACGCGGCTTATGTTAATCCTGACCCCGTAGGAAACGTCCAGAGAGGATCCTGGTCCTCGCAGAGCACGGTAATGACCCCGTGTGAAGCATCCATAGCGGAGCCTGGTCCTCGCAGAACACGGCAGTGAACCCGTGGGAAGCATCCAGAGCAAAATTCCTGGTTACGTGGAACGCGGCTTATGTCAATCCTGACCCCGTGGGAAACGTCCAGAGCGGATCCTGGTCCTTGCAGAGCACGGCAATGACCCCGTGTGAAGCATCCAGAGCGGAGCCTGGTCCTCGTAGAACACGGCAATGACCCCGTGGGAATCATCCAGAGCAAATTCCTGGTTACGTGGAACGCGGCTAATGTCAATCCTGACCCCGTGGGAAGCATCCAGAGCAACTCCTGATTCAGTGAAATGCGGATGATGATAACCTCACCCACCACTTACCGGTCCTCATGACTCGTAAGGGAGCAAACTCTCTTGTGAGATCCTTACGACTTGCAAAAGAAAACACACTTAGGAATTCTCACGATTCTTAAGGAGAAATTACACCTACGGGATCCTCTCGACCCGTAGGGAGAAAATTCTTTATGAGACCCTCACGGTTCATAAAGTTGAAAAGTCTTAGGAGGCAGATCCTAACCCTGAATCCTAAGCCATTGTTGTCCTGCAAAGAAATCGAGATAGACTACCCACAGAATACATTTAATAAAAGGGACACACCATCGTGAAGAAAAATATGTCTTTTATTCATGAATCAAAATGAATACATAGTACAATTCGTGAAAGAACAAAAAATACTCTCATTCAGGAGTATGTACAAAGGAAGAATAAAAATACATATACAATTCTTCAAGTCGGCGGGCGATTTAGCAGATTTACCAGTTCATCCCTTTTTCGCTGAGCCTCGCCTTCATGATTCAGTATCGTCAAAAGACGGGCATCCGCCTGAGCTTGCTGGGCCTGGTATGAGGCAAGTCGGCCCTCAAGCTCTTTCTCAGTAGCCTTATGAGCCTCGACCATTTCACGAGTGAACACGGCGGCTTTGTCGATGGCTACCACCTCCTTGATGGCCTCTTGAAGCACTCGCCAAAGTTCATACGCTTTATTGGCCTTGGCAGTAAGGTTGGCTTGAAACTCCCTCAGCACTTTAGAAGCCAGCTCCCTCTCTGAAAACTTGCGGCCGAGCCTCTTCTCACATGATATCATATTCGCCGCACACCGCTCAATTAGGCGCCGTAAACTCGCTTTCGCGGCCACAACCTTCAAAGAAAGGCGTGTACATTCAAGCACATGCAAGCAAGCCTCCACCTGCCGACAAAACTCAACCCAGACTTGCACTACTGCTTCACTATGATAGGTGGCAAGAGAGGGAAGAGAGCCATTAGCTTCAGCAGCAAACGCTTCGGCCGTGATTAGACTGCCAGCGCGAAGTTCCTCAATTAGAGATGACAGAGAGGCGAGGCTTAGCTTGGCCATCCGTTCCGAGGCACGCAGAGCATAAGGGCCGGGTGGCATGGCGATGCGTGACTCCAGCACGGTGAGAACTGGCAGGGCTGTTCAGATTTATAAACAGTCAGCGAAACCTGTGAGCAGAGAGCAAATGGAACGACATTAAGACTTTACTTACCTACAGTCATGCAAGAGGGATCTGAAGGCTCCCCAGGCCCATCAAGAACCTCAACCTCGTCGTTGGCCTCTAGAACTATAAAAGACGCCGGTGTCATTTTATGAAACAGCAATAATGCTGTGAAAAGAGGGTAAACAATGCTAACCTTGTCCGAAAGATAGGACGATACGTTGAGGAGATATCGCTTGCGGAGCAGCCATCTCCAACAGGCGCTGAAAGAACTGCCTGGGAGATAGATCGGAAATAGATGCCGCCAATCCGCGCAATTCTGAAAAGACAGAAAGGTTCAGATAATGGAGAAGTTATTAATGTAAAATATAGAAAGCTACCTTCGACACTCCTCCCATTCTGAGCTGGAGAGATAGCTTCAGCAGCCTCCTCCATGACCTCAGGCACATCATCAGGGACGTCGACCAATGTAGCGGCTTCCGGACGAGGAGCAGCGGCTGCCACTGCAGGCTCCAACGAAAGGACGGTAGCTTCGACTACCTGTGCCCTAGTCTCCAAGTCGCCCTCAAGAAGATCCATTGGAGTAGCGACCGACAAAGGAGCCTCCCCCGAGGGAGCAAGTGCTTTGGGAGCGGGAACCACCGAGGGAGACTCTATTGCAAGAGCAATAATTGCATCGACCCCCTCCACACTGATTTGTGTTTCACTGGGAATATTAGCAGAATCTACGATCAAAGCGCGACTCAGAGCCTCCGCCGCCGCCGAAGTCCCTGCAAAGTTTCTACAAAGATAAGGATATATATATGTATATGTGTAAGCATTGCAAAACAATACAAAAAGATAAAAAAAAAATATAAACATACCGATGCATAAAGGAGCTTCTAGTATGGCCTTTTCAAGCCGGCGCTCCTTCTCAAGAAGTCGTGCTCACCGGGGCTCGAGGGTAGACTCATGACCACCAGTCCACAATGAAAGCGCATCTTCGGCATCGGCCGAGATAGGTTGCTTGAGGGCTATCTCGCCTCCTTCTTCCAAAGAACCTATGAATGTCCGCCGTATCGAGGGAGTATCTTCATAGAAGATGACAGTAGGATAAGGCCTCTTTGGGATCCTTGCTTTCTCAGTTTCAAGCCGTGAGCGTCTTATGGCCTCAGCCAATTGTGCGGCTTCCTCGGCAGATGAACCTGGGAAAAGAAGACCATCGTCCGGCGCTGTCATGGATATTGGTTCGTCTTGGACAATAGGCTCGGATTCCACTAAAAGATCGACCAGGCGGGTGACTGTCTTCTTCCTCCTCTTCGGCCTAGAACTAACTGCAGAAGATGACCGCATTTTCCCCCTTGATGCTTTAGCGCGACGTTGGCCCACCTCGCCTTCAATATCCTCACTCGGCGGTGTTACTGACGACGATACCGCCATTGCTGACGCCGCAACTGATGATACTGTTACTAGCACCTTATTTCCCCTTCATTGAGCTCTAGTGCGCGGCGGCATACCAGCTGTGGGAGTTAGATCCACTTCCGCCGTCCCTGGAGTAAGCGTAACACCGGTGTCCCTCAGGGGAAAGTGAACCAATGCACGCGGTCGTGGCGGAACTCCCGTGGCTTGAACCGGAATGGGAGCGCTGTATCCAAGAAGCACCCTCTTCTCCTCAGCGATAATTGGACTGACCCGATAAAGGTACCAGCCCGTGAAAGACCCCACACATTGGGGAATATGGTCAGCTTAAGGAATCATGAAGCAAGAACCAGTGTTCAGCCCCACAATGTGATGAGCAGCATCACGAACAGCTTCAGGCGATGGGCTAGGCGCCACTGTAAATGCCTCGAAGGGGACGCCCTGATCGTATCCAAGTTGCCGGGCGAAGCGGTGTGGATTGTACCGCATAAAAAGGGCCGCACTGTTCTGACAAAATACCAGGTAACCTGGTCTGATCGCGTACAGGTGCATAGCTTCCCTGGGCCTCAGAGAAGGTGCCCCCTCTTTCGATAAGTCGCAGAGCTGTTGAATCGGTCCTGAAGGAGCAGACAGGGCCCGATCAGTGAATACCATTCCGCCCGTACTAGCATAGGGAGCGATCAACACGCGAATAGCCCCAGACTGAGTCGGGTCAGGAGCAGAAGCGTCCACCAGCCGCATGAGTCACGGAAAAGTGTAGGCGTCATAAAACTTGGGTCTTTGGTGCGCAGCAAAGGCCCCCAATACATGCGTCTCGATCCAGGACATGAAGTAATGAAGAGAGAAATTTACCACATCCACACCTGGAGTCGAGGTATTAGCCGCGGCGCCTAACCCATGATAAAGATGCGCTAGCGCTGGGAGGCCCACAGCTAGCCGTGTTCCCTCAGCAATACGATGAGCAGGGTAGATAACCGAGGCCCTCATGAAACGGCGATGCATGGGAATGACGAACCAGCTAAGCCAAACACTGATGAAGCCCACAAAGAAAGTCTCCTCATCCATGCCAGGAAAGCTGCAATCGACTCGAAAGATACCGCCGACATGATAGGAATATAATACTGCGGCAAGTCCTCTTCCTTAGTCGGCCGCCTGTTTAAACCAAACCCAAAGGGGTCATTGATGTTCGCGAACTTCGGAGCCGTCTTCGATAGGACACCCTCGCAAAGGAAGCAAGCGATAAAATTTTTAAATGTGACGCCCTTCTCCTCTGACTCTGTGAACAGTTTGTCAAAAATGCCCAGGGTCTTGATCAAACTCGGGCGCTTGTGGCCGACGGCGTTCTCGGTAAACAAGTCGTCAAGTATTGCAGGCTCGGTTTCAAAGACGTACTCGTCGGGAGGCAGCAATTCTTCATAAAGTGTCCCCTGATCGGCAGCTCCGAGATCTCGCGAAATTCTTCCAAGGAAATCGAAACTTCGCGGTCTCCTAGAAGGAAGGTGTTGGTGGGAAGATTCCATTGGTTCAAGAAAGCCTTAACCCACCAGACATAAGGAGATTGGTAGTGGAAGAGGGATACATATATCGTCTGATAAAGCCCAACCCTCTGCAGTCGCGCGCGATGGGCGGACAAGATGTAACGAGCCCAAAGAAAGTAGCCCGTGGGGTGTCGAGGGGTAAGCCCTATCTTGCAAATCTGCCCCCATGGCTGGGCTTCACCCTGGAAAATACGGTGCCCCAAAATATCTATAGCCGGCACCGGATGGTTCGGAATACCAGTTGTTGAAGGCTCAAGCCATCCCATAGGGGTCTAATTCGGCATCTCCACAGCAAAGGCGGTCCGTGGAGGATCCATCGGCAGGAATGGATAGGTAGGCTCCGTCGGTATCTCGCAAAGGAAACTTCGGCGACCGCAGATGATGTGACCGTACCAGGTCCCCCATAGAAGCAAGTTGGTGCGATTCGGGTCATGAGCCCTAATCATGGCCATTACTTCCTCGTCAGACGGTGACTGAGGAAAAGCAGCCTCCGAGCGAGTGAAAGGAAAGTATGGAACAGAAGTCATTGTGCCTGAAATAAAAGAAGGGGAAATTGTTAAAGCACGGCTAACACGTGTTTATAAAGGCATATATGAAAAGACAGTGGAAGAAAGCAACAGAGAACTCATTTTATGGGACCATTGGTTACAAAACACATGGGTCCCACAAGATCAAGATGGCAGCTTAATAATGATAAGGCAAAGCAATTACTATGAGACAAAAAGAAGATTCTCAATAAATGAGCAATGGATTTTCAAATGACCCTACACATTCCCCAAAAAAGAAATCCATCTTGGACTCTGTCAAAAAAAATCAAACAGAGAAAGGGAATTAAATTCCCAAAAAACCCTGCTGCAAACCTCTTCTTCTTGGTTGCAAGAAAACAACTCAGGGCAAGAAGACCCCAAGAAGTTCTTTGGAAAGAACTAAGTTCTTCATAGGAATTAAATTCCTTTTGAAAAGGGAAATTAAATTCCCAGAAACCCATTTTCAGAGCCAAAGCTCTTTGAGGTGGAATTAAATTCCACAGAAAAGACAAGCGTAGCCATTAATCCCTGAAGATCAGAGAAACCCCAGCGAGGTTTGTTGTTTAAAGATTGAGTGGTTTTCATTTTAAAGAACTTAAGAAAAAATGGGTTCTTGTTAAAGGGAAAAGCCCTTGGTGTGGATTTAAAATCCAAAGAGTTTTTTTTATATGAAAGTTCTTCAGTCGTTCAAAACCATTACCTGAAGAAAAAAGGTCTTTCTTGAAAAGAGTTAAACTCTGAAGATTTTCGAAACAGAGAACTAAGCTCTGAGAAGAGAGAATTAAATTCTCAAAGGGAAAAAGTTAGCAAGGAAGAAGATGAAAGAGTGGAGGCGCTTCTGAAGAGACCCCTGCATTTATAGGATATGATGGGAGACGTTTCATCTTCTCTATTCCCTAGACAGATCCACGGTCACAAAGGTGACAACGTTGCACTCACATGCAGACACGTGAGAGCAACGCTGTGGAGGCATTTGTTCCCTGATTAAAAATTAGGAGTTACCTCAATGAGGTATCACATGTGGACACGTGATCTATTTTCAGAATTAAATTCTAAGCAAGCAGAAGTGTAAACAAGCGGCTGAGGAAAGGCCCCAATGGGGGGTCACGTGCTCACACGTGACCAAGGGTCACGTGATAATTCTTCAGCCCAGTTAGAAGACAGAATTAAAATTCTGAATGAGGGAGGGTCACGTGTGGACACGCGATCTATTTACAGAATTAAATTCTAAGCAAGCAAAAGTGTAAACAAGCGGCTGAGGAAAGACCCCAATGGGGGGTCACGTGTTGACACGTGATGATCCTTCAGCCCAGTTAGAAGACAGAATTAAAATTCTGAATGAGGGAGGGTCACGTGTGGACACGTGATCTATTTACATAATTAAATTCTAAGCAAGCAAAAGTGTAAACAAGCGGCTGAGGAAAGACCCCAATGGGGGGTCACGTGACCAAGGGTCACGTGTTGACACGTGATAATCCTTCAGCCCAGTTAGATGACAGAATTAAAATTCTGAATAAGGGAGGGTCACGTGCCAACACGTGATAGGCTTTGAATGCCTTATAACTTGATGGAATTAAATTCTAATTAAGGGAAATCAAAGACCCTAACTGGGAAAGTATTTCTCTAAATCTTTCCAAACAAAAAAGGATTATTGGGGACCGTTGGATTAAAAATCCAAAGGTGATTAAAAGTCACCAATTTATGGAAAGATTTCAGACAAGGAAAGATTTCCCTAAATCTCACCAAAAATAACAAACAGAATATCTTTTGGATTAAAAATCCAATGGTGAATAAAATTCACTGAGTGATCTAAAAGATCACATTAGTTACGAAAAACAAACAAAATCTTTCAATGAAAGATTTACTAAACAAATTGATTCTTTTCCTTCTCCTATAAATAGGAGCCAAGAAGAGAAGAGGAAGAGAATTTTTGGGATCTTGAAATTTTCTAAAGGCAAATAGCAGAGAGAAAAGAAATGAGAATTTAATTCTCAAGAAAAGAAACCCTAGGTGAGAAAAGGGAAAAATACCAAAACTTCAAAAAGAGAATTTAATTCTCAATCTAAGAGTTTAACTCTTCTGCAAAAGAACTTAGTTCTTCCTCTGGTTGAAGATCTGCAAAAGCAAATCTCCCCATAGGTTGAGAATTTAATTCTCATCGGGTTGAGATTCTGCCATGCAGATCCAAAACTTAGAGGGAGAATTGTGTTTAGAGAATTTAATTCTCCCAAACTTACAGGAATTTAATTCCTCCAAGATAAAACTAGGGTTTAACTTTACTTAAGAATTTAATTCTCTCAAATTCACAGGAATTTAATTCCTCCAAGATAAAACTAGGGTTTAACCCTATATGAGAATTTAATTCTCCCAAACTTACAGGAATTTAATTCCTCCAAGATAAAACTAGGGTTTAACCCTACTTAAGAATTTAATTCTCTCAAATTCACAGGAATTTAATTCCTCCTAAATGAAATTAGGGTTTCACCCTACATAAGAATTTAATTCTTTCACATACATAGGAATTTAATTCCTCTAAAAACCATAATTATGGTTTAACCCTACAGAGGATTTAATTCTTAAAAATAAAGAGACTCGAAAGATCTCCATGCATATAAAGAACTAGGTCACGTGACCACCAAACAGATTCCCCAAAAATAAGAAGGAAACAGCCTAGAGGCAACGCCTCACATGCTCCCACGTGACCTCCAAAACAAAGAGAATAAAAACAAAGGCAAGGTTGGCTTTGAGCGCTTTCACGTGTTGCCACGTGACCCGTTAATAAATGCTTTAATAATCAACGCACAAATCTCCATCACGTGCCAACACGTGATGGTCAGAAAATTAAAAGTGTTCAAAGTAAAGGAGATCTGGCCCCACCTTTGGGTGCCCTCACGCGTCCCCACGTGACCCATTCCTATCTAGTGTTTAACACTAATTTGAGAATTTTATTTCCAGTGTTTAACACTAATTTGAGAGCTTTATTTCCAGTGTTTAACACTGTTGTTCTCTAGTGTTTAACACTCTTTATTAGCCAAATTGGCTAATTTTCCCGAGGCAAAAGCCTCCCCTTCAACTGAATCTCAAAATTGAGTAAAATTCAGAGCTATAATGTTTAATGCTCAGTCAAAGATAAAAATGTTACCAAAGCCCTCAAACTCTTGTTTAAGCATTGTTGAATGATGAGGGGCTGAACCTAGACAAATGTCTAATGGTCCAATAAAAGGCCAACATTTCAAATTTAATTGGACTTAGCCCAAATTGGCCATAAGTCCTCAATTCAGATCTAACTGAGCCCATGTGCTCATAATCTAATTAATGGATCTTAGTTCCAAATTGGACTACAGATCACCCAATCCACCTTGGTTCGAGGGTACATCTCTTCACTCCTTTGATATTTGTCGTTGTAATCCTTCAACGTCTTCAGAGAGGTGACGGGTCCCGACAACCACACATGTCACGGACTATGATGTCCTTAACCTTGACTGTGAGGTCTTTAAACTCACGAACTATGATGTCCTTAACCTTTACTGTGAGGTCTTTAAACTCACGGACTATGATGTCCTTAACCTCGACCGCGATGTCTTTAAACTAACATTGGACCGTAATGTCTTTAAACTAATTATCGACCGCAATGTCCCTAAACTAAACAATAGAGCCCAAATGCTCTTTTGTTGGATCTAAACGATCCCGTTAAGTTGATCTTAGTCTAAAATTAGACTAATGTATCCTTAACAAACGTTTAAGTTGATCTTAGTCTCAAATGAGACTAACGTATCCTTAAACCCAACCCCCAAATCCAAATCTAAGAAAATACGGATTTTGACTAATCCACGCCCTACGGGCGACAACATAAATTAGTCTCCGTATACAATCCACGGGCAACCAAAAACAAAACAAACACCCACGACACGAAGTGACCATCTGGAGAAGGAGAAAGTGGTTACTGCGATGCGGTAGCGTAATTAACTGCAAGGGCTTGCGCCTGCAGGGAAATGCGTCCCCACAATCAAAAACCCCTCAACGAGGGGGAATCTGACGAAGTCTGCTACATCGGCCGCATCCGTCCAAACCTTCGATACACGGTGTCATAAATCAACTTAACATCTTCGGAAAGGTGGATGGGTAGCACCAAATAGCATCTGCCCTCGGAATTCAGGCCCCGACGTCCCGACGTCCCAACGTCCCGGTCACGTCTTCCGGCGGGGAACATCCCTCAAATCGCCTCTTCACCGCCAATTGTGGCCAGGTAAGCACAAATGAAGAAAGGAGGGTTCCGCTCACGAATCACCGTGAGACGGGCCTTTTAAAATTACCTTTCTCACTTGTCTAGGCTCGGCACCACAAAGTCAGGTTTAGATAAACGAATGAATGCCCACAACCTTCCTTTGTCCTAATGAGCGTGACAGTCCTTAATTTGCTAAGTCTAGATATTTTTTAATTAACTCAAGGATGATGCATATGCTTTTTAGTGATTTCTGGGGTCTTATGAAGGGGAATGAAATCCCCACCCAATCTTAATTCGTGTTAGATCCCCTTAGATTCCGTTTTAAATATGCAAAGCAGTAACACACAAAATCTAAAACACTTGCCAAAAATTTTTCTTTTTATTTGCGGCGCAAAGAATCCTGCATAAAATGATTTATTGGATAGGAGAAAGATTTTGTGCAAAGAAACTTGCAGGAAAGATTTTTCAATGGAGTGCAGAGGGTAGGAGAAAAGAAATGGAATGCTTACAGAAAATTCTGGGTTGCTGACGTCAGCAGTTGACCACGGAACCGCGGTCAAATGCCTGCTTATGCCGCGTTTCCGCGGCGGTTTAGTAGGTTTGGATCTTCAAAAATTTTCTCTGTGTTGTTTTGGTTCTCCTCTATCTGTTCAGATGCTCTGTTTCTGGATTTGTTCACTGAGCTTGCTCCAGATCTGAATCAGTCCGTCTTCTTTTCCTACATAATTCGCACAAAAACCAATCAAAAATAACAAGATGCTTTTTTATGTTTTTTTCTTCAGATTTTTATAATTTTTTATTTAATTAACCCGAAATTACAGAAAGAAATAAACTACCGTTTCCCTGACAACGGCGCCATTTGATTGTTGCACTATTTGCGTATGCGTTTTAAATTTAAGAATACCGCAATCAAGACGGTGTCGCTTGGTAGCTAGCCGGTTGAGTACGAGTCGATCCACAGGGAAATGGTGTTCTTTTCTTTAAGTTCTAACGAGTTAAGTCCTAACTTTGGTAGGTTTTGTTTTAAGATCTAAGAATGAGAATAAATTGATTTAAAGGCTTGCTAGGGTTAGGATTAGGTTAGTTCGAAATATGGATTCTTCTCACTTCTTTCAATGCCCTAGTTAAGAATATAGGTGTTAGGGTAATAGTCAACAACGGGGATTAGCACGACTCGGAAGAAACTTAGTTTCTTCCTTTTGGTCCTTGTCCGTCCGTTCTTGGCTCTTAGCCCTAACCTCCGGTTAATTCAACCACAACCAGTCTAACTAGGGAATCACCACTATCATGTAAGATAGGGTGCCGTAGTGAGCGGATTATGGTTGATTTAAAGAGAGTCTTTTAATTAAAATTATTTGGGCAAAGAAAGGAGTGAGAGAGATCTCCTTCTCTCAAACCTTCCTTCTCCTATCCCTAACAAGTGAGCAATTACTCACTCGTTAGGAAGTTAACAATAAAATTCATTTTTGTTTTATTTTAATAGACGAACTAAATTGCAGATAATAAAAGAACAGATACAAAAATTGCAGGAATTAAATTCAGATAAAAAGAATGCAAGATAAAAATAAAACTCACTTTATTGATGATATCTCAACAATGCATTACAACTGGAATTAAAATTTAAATCTAAGAATTAAAAAGAGTAAAAACTAAAGAGAGGCATGCCTTCATTTGGCTTTCAACTTTCCTATTTATAGACAGGAAAAAAACCCTAGGTTACATTCTGATCCATACATGAATTTACAAAACTACCCTAAGAAAGCTAGGTCAAAGCACCGACACCCACCGGCACATGCACCGACACGTGCATCATACGGCCGCGGAACAGCGGCAGAAAGGCCTGTTTGGCCGCGGTTCCGCGGCCAATTGGTGGGATCTTGGGCTCATTTCTTCATGGTTGCTTCATGTTGCTTTTAACTTCTGTTTTTTTTACTTAGTTCCTCAGAATCTCTTCTATTTTCTTCCAGATTTCCAACAGTGCAGAATGGTGTGGACTTTTGCCTTGAGCTTCGCGTTGAAGTCTTGAATCTTGTGCTACCCTTGTGCTTTGTGTATTGAACTGTCTAATGATTTTCATTTGTTCCTTGAACTAGTAGGCGACATAATACAGATTCATCTATTGTTGGTCATATTCTCACATTTGTAGCAACTTTTCATGAATTTCACTGTAACGGTCTGAGAACCTGTAACTTGCAACTATTTAGCAGACATAGATCAAAAGCACCTATTTATATGTGATGTGGTTAAGAATGGGCGATATAATAATGCAAAATTCTGATATGAACAAAAACATTGACCAAGTCTACTCTTTTGTCATTGCTTAAGATATTTCTTAACCCAACCCTTAACTCATAGCTATGGTTTCTCTACATGAGTTAGGCATGACACTAACTCACCCACGGTTGCAATTCTAACCTCACTTTCTCATTCATTTTCTTCATCATTTCTTCTTCTTCCTCAAGAGAAAAATCTTGCTAGCATTTTCTAAGTGATGATTTATTGTGAGAAAAATAAAACTAAAGAGAGCCCACTTCCTACTTCATCATTCTCTACTACTTGCCATTTAGTTTAGGGTGTTTGCTTCACTAATTTCACAATTAGTGAAGAGGTAGCATGAGCTAGTGTCTCCTCGACGTAGATCATCTTCGGCCTCGAAGACTTCGATGCAAGCTTATTCCGTACATCTTGTGGAGCCTCTCTAGAGTCCGGGAGTTCGTGATCGCAGCGAAAGGACTACTATACGGAGCTATTGAAGTGAAGGACCGGTCTACAAAGGTTGTATTCCTTCTTCCCTTTAGTTTGTAAAGAGTTTACAATCTAGAAAACCCTAAGTCTCTAGTTCGATCCTCATTCGGGTTCTTTAGCTCTCTAGAAAATTGAAATGGCATGTTCGATACCCTAGTAAACACCGTGAGGGTGCTAAGGAACTCAACAGATAGATAGTAGATCGCCGAGAGATCGAGATCAGGAGAGTTGATACGAAGGACAACGTAGCGGATCCACTCACGAAGGCCCTCCCCCATATGCAGTTTGAGAGACTTTTTGGGATGTTGGGTATAAGATACTACAACACATGGCCATAGTGCAAGTGGGAGATTGTTAGGAATATGTATGCCCTAGAGGCCATTATTGTACATATGATGTATATTATAGTGGATGCTTGGACATATAAATAGAGGAATTTCTTGCTCGACATGATAGTATGCTATCTGGTTACTCTTTGTCTTAACATGTTGACTGGTATTATTTACTGTATTTCTCTCACATGTTGATAAAGCCCTTAGGATATGTACTTGACTGCCAGAATTATGATGAGATCATACTAGTGGGGCCAGGGTGGTCCAAAAGTACATCCTTTAATCAGTTCCTAGTCGAGGGAATATCGAGACTAGGGCATCGATATTTCAGAGTAGACTAGTGTGTACGTTTCTTTTCCCTTAGAGAACGATGGTTGATCCCACAACCATTGGTGTGCGATATCAAAGATTGTACATATGTGCTCATTGGAGAATGTGTACACCGAACAGGACTCGCCGAGGACTCCTACTTGGTAGTATACCTATCGTCAGATAGCAGTCCTCTGATGACACTGGTACAGGTAGTCTGTAGACCCGAGATCGTCATAAAGTCTTGTGTGGCTCCTACTGTGCTTTGATTTCCTCCCTACCATGCTCAAACGAGACGTGCAAACAGGTGGATTTTGGGTACAGTCCCGAGTCACATGGAGGCAATGAGCGATAGGAGGGGTTTTGTCTCTCCCGGTATTGGGGGTTGATGTTGCGCTATACTCGATTGGCTATAACTGGAAGTCCCTGGGCAGGGTTGCTGCTGAGATTTACTGATAAGAGTTATCAGTAGTTTCTCGAGCCGTTATAGGCCAAACATCGGTATGACTTATCACGTTACTGGGGTCTGACGTTTTCCACCCCTAGACATGATATGCGACATATCAGACGAAAAGACTGGACTGTACGGTAGTGTTACTGATAGGCTTCATGGAGAGTATGGACGACCTTGCTTGTTGATCTTCATATCGCTCATTACACGGGTAGTCGTTACGTCCAGCTAGTACCGCTGACGGCTTATAGGTGACTGATGTGATCATCACCTACTGCTGGCGTATTGACGAGTTTTTAGAGTCCCACACAGAAGTTTCCTGGTACAAGTGAAACGAAGTAGGGCAAATATGTTGATATGTACGTGGGCCTGATTAAATACGAGTATGTGATACCGTATTGTAATCTGGCAGTTATCTGTTATCGGTTAGGTTATATGTGATATAACCAGATTATCGAATCAAGTGTTGATTTGATAATGTGATAAACAGATAAATGATATTAGTCGGTTATATGTGATATAACCGGATTATTAAATCAAGTGTTGATTTAATAATTTGATATAAATTATATTTGATATAATTATGTATTAACTAATATCATTAGCTCACTAATTGCTTTATTAATATATATATATATATATATATATATATATATTAATGTATATTTGATATATATAAATATATGAAGCATGTAATGTATTTTCTATTTTTGGAAAATAGAATATGAGGTGGAAAATGGGGAGGCTTTGTGAGGCATGGGTGAGGAATGAGCTTTATTATTAGTTAATTCCTCTTGACTCACTATTCAAGCATGGTTGCAATTTTATATTGCAATTTATCCATACTTGAATAAGTGAGGGTCAAGGGGTTGCCATTTACACTCACTTCATTCTTCACTTGTGATTTTTCTTTTGCTCTCTTGAGGTGAGCTCTTGCTCTCTCTTGCTCTCCAAAAATTTTTACCTCATCTCCAAACTCAAAAACTTCATATGTGATGCGAATCATGGAGTTTGAGAGATCATTTGTGAGCTTACAAAACCCCTACGTCTTCATCCTACACTTGACTAGCAATTAAGTGTAGTGTGTTTCCTACACTAAAAGAGTTTAGTGTAGATGTAGCTTGAGCTAGAGGGACTTCAGATGGATCGTCTTTGGAGCGAAGATCACGAAGGAGGCCCGTTCAACTTAAAGAGGAGCCTAGTGGAATCGCGTGGACTACTACACGGAGCTAAAGAAGAGAATGACTCGATCTATAGGGTATAACATCTTTTCCTTCTCTCTAGTTTTTCTTGTTATCAAACTAAAACCCTAATAATCTAGTTAAAGATCTTGTTTAGTCTAGTTTAACACTTATAAAAATTTGAATTTGGTATGCTTGATGTCATTAGAACCTCATGGTGGTGCTAGGGTAGACTTTCATTGATATTGATGCTCGCGTAATCACGAACAACGTGGATTAGGGTACTTTAAAATGGTACTTACGAATTTAAGCATTGCTTTCTAAGCGCTAAGTCCGTTCTAATTGATCATTTTCCTTCCGTTCTTCGCTCTTAGTCCTAGCCTTTGGCCAAACAACCGCAATGAGTCTCGTTTTAGGATCACCGCTATCATATAGGATAGGGTGTCTAAAGGAGAGGGTTGCGATTATTTGGTCGAAATTCAAATTCCAAGGTGTTGGGCAAAGGAAAGAACATGTGAGTTTTCCGTCTCTCAAACTACCCTTTTCATAACCCTAACAAGTAAAAGAACTACTCACAAGTCATAGTAAAAATAAAAAGAAAACACAAGAGAGAAAAGATCATAGAAAACATTGCAAGTGAAGTAAAGAGTTAGAAAAATACTAAGAACCAATTCAAACAAGATGAAGCTTTGTTGATATTTAACTCCAAACACAAGTTAATGAATCCAATAACCCTTAAACTGACCTTGCAAGCTCAATCGAGAGATTGCAAGATAAAAGAAAAGGCAAGAAACTCAATCTATCTTCAAGTGTACAAAATGACATAAAAATGGCAAAATGAAACTTGTATTGATTTGTGAATTGAGATACAAACTAATGAGTTAAAATACCTAAAACTTAAATTTGTACTTTCAATGAAGAAGTTACAAGATCAAGAGAAAGTCAAGAACTCAAGATTAACACAAAATGAAACTACAATATACATCTAAACTAGTAAAAAACTTGGACCTTTACCTCTTCATCTCATCTGGTATTTATAGATAAGTTTTCAGAAAAATCAAACAATAAAAATGGATTGATGAGACAACATGGGGTCCACAAAAGAAGCACAAGCCAAATTGGAGCAAGTGAGGCCGCTACATTTAAATACGACCGGATAGCGGCTAGTGAGGCCCAGCTTTCTTGTGTGATCTTCTGGCATTGTCATCATCTCTCTAGCATACTTTGTTTCTTTTAATATTTTCTGAGTTGTAATCTAGAGTTTGAAATGCATATGAGTGTGATATTCCCTCTAAAAGTATATGTCACTTCGTCAATTTATCAAACACTCATGACCCTAGCCTACTTGTATGCCCACTTGTGTGCCAACTTGTGTTCACGCAAGAATCATGACTGCCCACTAGTGTTTTACACTTGCATTGTATGTGTCATGTTGGACCATTTCAATAAAATGTTGTACACACACTTGAATTGTCGCAAAACTCATTAGAACTTGATCGGTTTTCCGTCCCGGTTGCAGTATCTGCTCAAATATGTCGTATCCGTGCATATTGTGCACGTTTTCAGTGTTTTGTCACGAATAAATGTATCATGTATTTAAAGAGCAGACACGGATTAAATATCATTGTTTATTCACAAAATGGTATAGAATGAGCGGTATGAAATGCAGTTTTTCATGATGAACAATGTGAAAACTTTAAATTTGAGGCGACACTGTCATTCAATTAATCCACAACAATCCCAAAATCATGAAATACTCCACAAATTCTCATTCAATTGGTTCACAAAGATTCATGAAATATTTCATAACCTATCCACCAATGTACTAAATTGAACAAGCTTGTGCTTCTAATCCTTCGACCTCTGCCATTTCGGTGGTGGTTAGACTGGAGCTTTCAATATTCTACCATCTCACATATAAATTTATTCCTTTATCTCTTAAGGAAAAAGAAATACATAGCAAAACCAAATTTGAAGTGATAATATGACAATCTCTCTAAATCTAACAAAAACATCTAAATTATAAATTTTAAAAAAATTATAATTTGTAGTTGTAGTTGATCTATACAAGCTTGTTATATGCAAACAAAAAGTCACTGTTGTTCCAAATATTCCTAAGAGGATTAGGAAGCATAAAGTTAATATTATTTTCTCCTGGATTCTACTCCTGGTATTGGATGGTTAAGTGTGACAAAATTTCTACAATTTGCATTTTCTCTTTTATAATAGATTTTAAATTTAAAAAAAAAATTAAGTTTAGAATTATACCTTTCCACGCAGTATACTCGAACATCGAGGCTCATTTTGATATATGAGAAGCGATCCCTCAACTGGTTGGTTTTCCATTGTATTTGGTTTTTTTTAAACAATCAAAAAAGGTTTCGACGAAGAGCTAAGAGGGTTTCTACGGACGATAGAACCAAGAGGAAGAAGAGAAAATGGGGGAGAACAAGATCTGCTGGAGTGAACGGATTAAGAAAGTGGATTTAATGGGAAGGCGGATTCACAAAATCCGCCTTTCCATATGTAATGGGAAGGCGGATTTTGTGAATCGGCATTCCCACAACATCCATTCAAAAAAAAAGGCGCCACGCTGACGTGACCCCCAAAGTGCCATATTCTCATTAATATAAATTTTACTCTCTCCGTCCCTTTTTACTTGACATTTTAAAGAAATGCATGCCGATTAAGGAAATCATTATCACTTTCTTAATATCAGAAATTAATTTACTGCCACATCACGACTAAAAATATCATACCATTTCTATTCTCAACTATTTTGGAAAGCATTAATAGTATAAAATCACCACCAGTAATTTTCAAGGCTATTTTTGGTACTGTATCATTTATTGATATTTTTGTTATTAATAATTTTTTAGTTATTCCAAAACGTCAAGTAAAATGGAATATTTCTCTCTCTTTAAAATGAAGTAAAAGGGCAGGGAGAAAGGGCAGCGAGGAGTACCATGCTGTTCTCGTAAATTTAATATAAAAATACCCTATATTGAAAAAAACTGCACTTGTCATTTGTGAATGAACTTTTATGTCAAAACCCCTAAAACCTTTCATCTCTCTCAACTGAGGATAAAGACCTCTTTTTTATACGAAATCTCTCTCACTGTCGCTCTCTCACGCAATTGGCTGCTTCGATCTCCATCCCTCTTTTGGTATGTTCTCCATTATTATTTTAAGTATTCGATTTTGGGTTAAAAATGATGTCTTTGATGTCAGGCAACTTTGATTGAGGCTAGTTTCTGCAATTACTCCAAAATTGCTTCTTTGTTTCTCCCTTCGTTCATGTGGGTGATATCGAATAATACCCAAATAATTTTAATTAGTTAAATTAATAAATTGATATGTTAACTTTTTTACAATTGTATTTGGTAATTTTATTTTTACCATCTGTTTCTTAGATCCCCATACCTTACTTTTACATTTCTAGAATTTCTACTAATATCTCTGGGTAGTGAGTCTAGTGACACTGCTGCTATCTTTTTAACCCTTTGCATAACCTTGGCTCCAAAATTTGTTAGCTTGATACTAGTAATGCATATATTAGTTATTCTATATCCCCCCTTGCAAAAATAACATTCCGAATTAAAAGTTTTCTTTTTGTTTGGATTCAGTTTAATGGATTAATGATCACCCGGATGCGGAGCTTATCTTTAAAAATCTAAAGATATTCAAATCAAGTTAGTTTTCAAGTTAAATTGATGTACATGTCAAGAACAGAATAATTAAAGAAGAATAGAGCAGGACATAGTTCACTCCAACTCGAATATTGTTAGTTGTTCACTCCAACTCGAGCTATTAACTGAGCTATTAGCTCAGTTGGTTAGGTGGCCTTTTCACTAGGAAGAGGTCCCAAGTTCGAACCCCGCCGCGAGTGGAATGCTGTGGGATTTCTTCGAACTTGTAGTATTGGGGGGAGGGGGGAGGGGGTGGCTAATTTATTCCACCTATTATCTCAAAACATTAAAAATTTCAACTCAAACTCTTTTAATGGTCTTATTCTCTCGCTTCGTGCATTTGTTTGCTTGGAGGATTATTTACAAAGTTCCGTTTTTTGGGTTTAAGTTTGTATGCAATTATGTCATGGTTATTCCTTGACTGTCATGGTTAATATATGTCATAATGCCGCATGTATTATTAATCACCATTTTTTAGTTATTTATTATCGCTATTCGATGTAACTAAATAGAAGCTAAGGTCCATGGCAGCCCAAATTAAGTCATGCGCTTCTACCCATTGACGTGACACCTAATGTAGCCAAGGCCTATCACCGAGGACGAGAGGAATTGTAAGCAACTTCCAAAAGCTGCCACTGGCATCCACTATTTTTGCACCCATGAGCCTTAATAACCATTTTATCGAGAAGACAACATTACCTCCGAGATAGAGTATAAGTACACCACCTCAAACTCTAAAGAGGTATGCTATTTTCAATCCAAGCAAACACTAGCTTAACAATACACCCAAAATAACTTGAGAGTTAGAGGGCCGCCGCCAGAGGAATCTCCTGTACCATCTTTTTTTGCATGATCACAGGGTACGCTGGTGCACCGTCTTGCTGCCCTCTCAAATAAATAATGAAACCATTTTTGGCTACAATAGTGGTGCTGTTGAGAGCAGCCTCATAGTGCATGATGAAAACGAGATTCAGTCTTGATACACTAAATTCCAACATGAACCACAAACACGGTATTGCATCCATCTTAAGGAACAACCAAGCTCCTTTGGCCGCTGTGCCGAGAGAAAACATCTCCCCTGTAGCACGCTATAGAACCTCCCAAACGCCTTGCCCCATATCCTACCTTCACAATCAATATTAGACGTCTTTGAATGAGTTACCGCTACCCTCATGGCGAAGATATGCCGTTTAGACCGGTAAGTTGAAATCAGAATGATACCCTAGGCCCCTGAGGGCCCTTTAAGGATTGATCCGTCTCAACCACACCCTTTAAAAGAGGTGCCAGAGTCGTAAGAGGTTAGACCTCCTTGCAGGCCACCTAGGACCGACTTGGAGCATTTCGTTACGAACACTCGCTATTGGCAAGAAGAAGCTTGCCCAAAATAGCGTGTTCACTCGCTATTGGCAGGATCTCAGAGTACGCCAGTGAACCATCTAGCTGCTCTCTTCTATATATTATTGGTAAATGAATTTTTGGCTACATGCTACATCACTATTGACCACATCAACCACAACCCTCAAAAACTCTCAAATGCCACCGTCAACAACACAAACAAGTTCTGCAGTTCAATTAGACATTCATTGGTTGTTTAGAGATGAATCTGAGTGCTAGGTTCCACGTACACATCTGAGGGGTTGCCGTGTCCATGTTCGATACGTATTGTTGAAACACAAAAATTGACACTTGAAAGAAAGGAAAGTACTTTATTTATTGATTAATTCAGAGTACATTTTCTGGGAGAGACGTGTTTACAAAGATATCCTTGAGTTCGTCTTGTCGTGCATCTGCTTCGGCCACCACTTGCAAACGTTGCTCCTCTTGACGCGACCGCTCCAATGGATTAGCGCCGCACCTTCCAGCAAAAGTGGACATGATAGCTCGCTGAGAATAAATACGGCTCAAAAGCTTGAGTGAGCGATCCTTTATCCATCGGTTAATTAGGCTTGCTTTATAAACAGACATGACCTTGTCCTCGACGTTGTCCAGCCTCTGGAGGGTCATGACAGTAGGGTAGGCTGGGATACCGTCAAGGATGGCTAGGAAGATTACCTGAAGCAGAGGAGAGTGCGATGGAGGGACTGACCGGACGTGTCTCTCTATCCGAGCCACGATAGCCTCGCACTGGGCATCGCTATAGCTTATGTCAGCAGATGAACATCAGCTAGGGGAACGATGTTTCTAATAGGGATCATTTCCGGATGAGAAGAGCCGACAGACTCGTTGCTTGCTATTTCTTTTTCTCCTAATGAGAAGGGAGGAAGAAACCCCCTACCCAATTTATAGGTTAGAGAACACTTAATAGGGGCCCTTGAATTATGGCATGTAATTCAATGATATGCATGCCATGCAAAGGAAATGTTCCTGAGGTATTGACTAATGAATCCTCGGGAAAGAGGGCCGGATACCCCCAAGCGGGTTTCCTCAAGACTCCCCATTTTGGTATACGTTCCAATAGAGCGGCAGCGGATATCTCGAGGAAGGTATCCACCCTTAGGCTCCGATGCCATACCGTAGGAGCAATAGGGGAGCACCCCCATTCCTTATCCTATTTCTCTACTTGCTTGGGAATAATTTTTTAACTATACCCCTCTCTCTATATATACCCACTTCCAAGCCAAAAAAGAGAGAACTAAAGAAACTGAAAAAAAGAAGAAAGAAGAAAAGAAATACTTGCACTCATCTCTTAAATTTCTTTAAGTCTTTCTCTCACAATGCAAAACAAGACGAGAACTTGAAGCCAAGTTATTTTCTCCTCACTGCCTCTTTGGTCCAAGATGGACCACTTGGAGAACTTTAACAAGTTCTTGCTATAAGTGTGTTTCTTGTGGCCTTCTTTAGGCTCTATTTCTAAGAACAAAGAGATTTTGAACTTAGGAATGATCTTATGTTCTGGCTAGAACAGTGGACAGAAGGGAAATGTTGTGTCCTAAACTCGATAAGTGGGAAATCTTACTTCTCTCATATTGAAAATAGATAAAAACCATATTTTCTAAAGGACTAAATCTTAAGAATAGATGAAACTCTATTCTCCACATATAAAACTCGGATATAGAAGCAAATCCATTTCCCTCCAAGATAAAAAGTGGAGCATAAAAGGGATACAATGTTTCACAAAGTTAAAATGGCAAAGTATCGACAAAACACCAAATACTTACCTAAATTGCACCGTATGATACCCCAAACTGCTATCCGATCCCAGCTTGCACAATGTCGGATACCCCAAATAGTTATCCGATCGTCGGATACCCTAAAAGGGTTTCAGCCTTTACTGTGTCCAGTGAATACCTTAATGGGTATCCGCCGAGTATACAACGAGCGGGAACCCTAAGTAGGGTTCCCGCCCTTATGTTATACATGTGGGTGGGTCCTAAAAGGGTACCCGTCTGTGCTTCTTAGTGGCAAATTTGATACTAAACCCTCTCATACTTTGATTATTTGCTCTATTACCCCTGTTTATGAGTATTCAGTCCCGTCTTCTGTACAATTTAAGATTGTTGAATGTTAAAAATTTGTAATTGTATTGGAAATGCTGTAGCATGAAAATTCTTAATAAAATATTAATTTTTTTGTTCTATCGCTTTTACAAGTCCGTTTTATGATCTCCCTCTCCCTCTACGTGATGTGATTCAGACCATCTCAACACAGTAGCCCGTTTAATCCTAACCTAGACAATAGGGTATAATTAAAGATAAGTGCTTGCACTTATCTGTACTCTCGAGCCCCAGGGCCTTATGGTCAACTTTCAAAACTCTCAAAAACTTTTGTTTTGTTTCATCCCTATCTGTTTTAAACGTTTACTCGTTGGAGGTTTCCAAAAAAGGGGTAAACACTTATCAGACACGAATCTTGCATGACACGTGTTGGACACTTCGTACATGTGTCATATACTTATTGCATGTGTATCCTATGCACGTCCAATGTCTTATACATGTCTTTAGTATGTTGTCAGCATATTGTTACAATGTGTCTTTTGAACGTTTTATTTTTTAAGAAAGACTTATTAAGTGATTATCTTATCAATTTATATTTTGGATATTATTGGTGTTATTTTGAAGAATGACATATGGGTTGTATGTTATTATTATGATGTGTCTATTCAAACGTTAGATTTGCAATTTTTTTTTGTTTTTATGTTGATGTAGTGGTTTGATATTTAATTTCTTTTATAAAAATTGTAAATGCATGTACTTATGTATCACCATGTCCCGGTATCCTATATTTTGTGATTTTGTCGTGTTACCGTATCGCAACTTGCCGTGTCCTTGTCCCTGTGCCCGTGCAACCTTGTCTGAGTATGTTTAAGGCGTTTGGTTGATGAGCATAATGGGTATTTGGGCTGAATCTTAGCTGTATGAAGTAAACTGCAGATTTTTTTTGTGTGCAATTAAACCTAAAAATAAACTTAAACTTAGACCATTGCAATCTTTTCCTGAGACTATAGCCTTCATGGCCTAAATTATTTTCACGTGTTGTCTACGAAGTGCGTGCGCATTTGTTGTTCATTAATGGAACATACCTTGTGCAGTAAAAGGAGCATAGCTCATCAAGTAAGAAAATCTTCTGCTTTTTTTCCTTCTAAAAAATGCGTTTCTATTGCATGATGCGAGATTTGCTAACATTTTCTGCAATATGACCCTTCAGTGTTTTGATTCTTTGAGAGCCTCAACCTTCCTCAAACTAGGGCAAGTGATGGAGAGCCTTGGGCTTGTTGTTGTCGTCCTTAATTTCCCCTCTGTACTAGAACTGTTTGAAATGGTTTGATCATGGTATATTAAGACCAACTTCTTCAGTTTTGAATTTTTTGACATTAGTTATTTACTATAACAAAAAAAAACATTAGTTATTTACTATTAATGTATGTGAAAGCTTCTAGATAATCTGGATTTCTTTTAGGCCATTAAATATTTCCAGTGATAATGATGTTGCTCTCAGGCAATTAAATAAATTTCAAGTGGCTGAAGCCTGAAGGACACCTTCAAATTCCTGCAATTTCGAGGTTGTCAACAATAACAAAATAAACCAATGTTTCTTGTATGCTATATTTATCTTCTCTTTTAAGTTTTATTTCACTGTCAACCTGGGAGAACAATGCCACAAAATATCTACCAGCTTGTTTATAGTACTCAATTCCTTATCTAAACTGCCATGTTTTCTTCTTACTTGTCTCACTTCATGGCCTTTGGCATACTTAAATGGACATGCCGATGGTTCTCAAAGTAATCTTAATTTTTATAGATGGACAAGCAAAACGAAATCCTTCACAGTCGTGTTCGTCCTTTGGCCGTTGTTGTGAACAGAACACCACCTGACATTGACCGAGCTTTCAAAAACGAATCCATTACCGATCGAGCTTTCAAAAACGAATCCATTACGGATCGTGATATCCCTTATTCGTTCAAAGATCACAAAGTGGATATAGATATCGTTGCATCCTCATGGATCAATACTATAAAGAAGAACATCAACTCAGCAGGCCCCCACCTTCATCCTTTGAGGTCATGGACAATCTTTGAAGTCCCAGAGAACATTCGAAATGGAGACCCTAAGTCTTATGAGCCACTTGTTGTGTCCATAGGCCCGTATCACTATCGGCGAGTACAACAAGGCACTCGTGGTTCCATGCAAGAACACAAGTGGCAATGTGTGCGCTATCTTCTTTCGAGACATCGACGTCGAGAAAAAGCAACCGAACTCTTGGACAGATGCCTGTTGGAATTGAAGGCATTGGATTGCAAGGTAAAGGGTTGTTACAATAATTAACCTTTTCTTACTGTTTACCTATGTTCATTTAGGTCTACCAGACTACCCATATCCCTAGCTGCACTATTTACTACAATTCTTCTAACTTGAGCATTTATTGGCTAGGTGAGGAGCTGCTACTCTAGAAATTTAAGCTTTGATCAACACAAGCTTGCGTCGATGATGTTACTTGATAGCTGCTTCATTATTCATCTATTGTTAAAGCAAGCGGAAAATGAGAACGAAACGGTCGTGCTAGTCGAGGAGAGGATTAAAGAAAATAAGAAACAAAAGGAAGAGGAGGATGAAGAAATTGTTGGGTTAAATATTGGAGATGGTGAAGAGAAAATCGGGGGCTTATTGCTAGGGATGCTATGGATACAGAACTTAATAATATACGATCTTCTGAAACTTGAAAACCAAATCCCTTTCTTTGTTGTCCAAAATCTTTTCGATATCTTGAAAACTCCTGCAGACGAAGGCCTTGACCTTGTTAATCTCGCGCTCAAGCTTTTTCGTGAAATTCATCCAAACAAATCGGGAGTGTTCAATATAATGCCCAGGAAAGAAATTCATCATTTATTACATCTTTTTCACTCAACTCTTATTCCTTCAACGCAACAAGTGCATTTATCAACTTCACCGGAATGGATACCTTGTGCTACCGAGCTCAAATTCGCCGGAATAAAATTCAAGAAAAATGAATCAGCCCAAAGTTTTTTAGATGTATCATTCAAAAACGGCTTATTGGAAATACCTCAACTTCGAATCTACGACTACACTCCTTCACTTTTTCGAAACCTTATTGCTTTTGAGCAATGCTACCCCATTACTAAAACTTATGTCACGATCTATGCTGCATTCATGGACTGTATAATCGATACTGCAGACGATGTGAAGTTGCTTGACTTGAAGGGAATTTTGGTGAATAGGTTGAGCACCGATGAAGCGGTGGCGAATCTTTTTAATCAACTGTGCAATCAGGTACACTTTGCTTTTTTCATTTATTAAAAAGTTGAGTGATAGCTCACCATAAAAGATATTAAAGGAATTTTTTTATTAAATCATACCCATTAATTTGGCTGAATTACAAAGAACATTTAACATAAGGATACCAAAAGTTTCAGAACTGATCTGGTAACCTGGCACAGGTACACTATGCTTCAGATAGGAATTATCTTGGGGATGTGTTTGTTAAGGTGATGGAGTATCATGAGTCAAAATGGCACAAATGGAGAGCCGGGTTGATTAGGGACTATTTTAGCAATCCATGGGCAGGGATCGCAGTGGTGGCTGCGGTGGTGCTGTTCTTGCTGACGATTGAGCAGTCGTTTTTCTCTGCGATTTCATATTTTTATCCTCCGTAGAAATCGTATTCGGATTTGGAAGTTGGTTTGTGCTGCTCATTTTGTAAGTTCACCCGCTTTAGCTTTAATATTATTTTACATTTTTGCTGCTCTTTTGTAAGTTCCCCCTCCATAGCTTATACGGAATGTGAAGTGACCAGTGTTTCAAAAGCGAAAAAGAAAAGTGGAGCGGTCGAGGAGACAAAACGCTTAAGCGGCTCAGAAATCAGAACAGCGGTGTTTCATCAATATTTCTTTTCTTTTCAGTAAATAATTATTCTCATTAGATTTTAACTATTTTTATGTTGCTTTTGTACTAGCAAATGCCAAAATTTAACAAATTTGCTTAAACAATATATTATTCGCTAAAATATGCTTAAATAATGCAAAATTGAAATTTTCTTAGAATTTATTAGCTTATATATTGCTTATAAGCTTTTCGATACCCAATATCAAGTATTATATCTCAAATCAGTAAAAATATTTACCAAATTATTAAAAAAAAGTATCTAAAAGATTGTAACTCGAAACCAAATGGAGTCAAAATCGAATTGGAATTTCATGATCGAAATTCAAAAAACTACTCGAAATCGAAGTAGAAAACTCAAGAATTGCTCGAAATCAATTTAGATCTTCACTTCTTGAAGTTGATAAATCTAATTTTTTTTGAGTTTTGAAACCCAAATCTTGAAGTGTCTCATAGTCGGCTCGAAAATCGTGGGATTTATCGAGTCAAGCAAGAAAGATAGAAACGTGGAAAAAGAGAAAAAGAAAAGATGGAATGTTGTATTAATTAGTATTTGTTTATTCTTACTCCAATACCAATAGTTATGTACCTTTATAACGCTTATAAGGTGTATATATCAATAAAATAGGTTATGCAATATCATCCGCTTAAGCGGGATAAAGCAGAGCGGCGAAACCCGCTCGCCCGCTTAAGCAGCCGCTTTTTAAAACACTGGAAGTGACATGCTATGAAATTTCGTAGCGCGGCGGTCAAAAAGTCAACTATACATCAAAAATAGGTGAATGACTGTTTCTACTGCCACTTAAGAAATTTTCTTTAACGTGGCACTCCATATTCTATTTTTCTTTATCATTGGTATTTAACTGTTTTTAATGTACAGTTTTTAAGTGGTGATTATGCATTTCCTTACCGAATCACATGATATTACGCGAAGCTTGTGTTTTTTTGGTTAGGCAGACAAATTGTATGATTTCATCAAGAAAAATACCAAAAGTTTTATGAGTCTGTCAACTTCAGATTCTTCAATCAGGTTTTGATTGCACATCTGTTATGGTTTCCTCAGCGACCACTATTGCCTATATGCACGAGTTTTTATTATAGTCCAAGGTCACCTGAACATACATAATACATAAACTAAAGCATATATTCAATGTCAAGTTGCTGAAAGGCCACCCTGAACATACAATACAGAAACAAAGGCAAAAAAAATAAATAAAATAAAATTGAAGAAACCAACATTATGGAGCCGAAATTAAGGATACCCCAATATATAATACAGAGACTTAGGCGAATCAGGATCTCTGATTGGGATCTAACCATCCATCTCTTGATTGAGGAGTTTGCATCTAGATTCATCCAGTTCAGCCGAATCCGATCGGAAATGGAAACGATCAAATTTCTATCAATGCATCTCCATATTAATATCAGTGGAGACTGAAGTGACCCATATCCGACTTAGGTCTGCTTAAGGTTTTATTCGTGCATTTTTAGATATTGTTTACAAATTTCTATCAATGAATAAATTACAAATATGCTCCATTACTGATTCACTATGCACATGGCTTGCTCCCTCCTTCATTTGTTTGTGACAAATAAAATTTGACAATTGATCAAAAATCAAAATACAACAGTAACAATTATCATATCATATTAAACACACCATCAATAAACAACCAGGCATGAATAACAATTCACAAAGTCTTCTGAGAACATCAAAGAATCCCTTTTTCTTCAACACTGACATACATATATTCACACACACACACACACCCCAATAATAATCAAGAACACATAGTACAGATCAATGGTTGCACATTCTCAATCCATCGTCGGCGTTTTGACCAGGATCCTGAATGAGCACACCATAGCATGCTTCCTTTTTCCTTAGGTTCGGCTTTTGCATTTCGCCATGGCTCTTGGAGCTGATATATCAGAAAGAAAAATAATCGAGCCGGTTATGAAATCGTGCAGCCAATTCATTGATAACAACGAAGGAAATAGTGATGACCTAGTGTTTAGTGTCAATCCGATGACCATGAAAATAATAGTTGTGATCATACTAACCAAGTCCAATGGCATCTGAACCTTTCATGATCCTTAAGCGCTTGCATGATTCAACAAACATCCTGTTTTAGATGAATCAAAATTAGTAAGGAATTGATTGATAATATGAATTATATGTATAGAATGAAGAATTTATTTTTTAAGAAGAAAATGAAATAGGGTAATTAAGGTTATAAGCTTACTCCCAAGGCACATCACCAATTAGCATCCAGTCTCCATCTTTGTCCTCATAAGTTGGTACATACTCAGAACCATTCAAGAGATCCATCAGTCTGCTTTCATTCATTAAATCTCTCCCATTCATTCCTTGAGACCCACAGTTACCTACACAGAATATTAAGTTTAATGAGGCTTAGGAACTTTACAAATCTGAAATCAATGAGGAAGATATCATACATAATTCAACTGATTTGATTGCTTAATTCTAAGTTTGGGTACAACAATATAATTCAATACCTGATGTTTTTCATTTATAGCTCTGGGGCACCTTAATTTGCTATAGGTTGGCCATTAGTTTTGTTTTGTTCACTCCTTAATCTTAGTTATTAGTGCATTCTTAATTGTAGATGATGAGCTAATCATATATTTTCTTTTCTTTTTCCTTTTTAAAGCATGCTTTATATTTTATCGAAATGCAAATTGTGATTAATAAAGCTAGCACATACACTCTCCAAGCAGGGTTAACTGTTAAGGTCTAGGAGCGATAAATGGAGCTGCGGTCGACCACAACTCCATGGCTGCGGTAGGCCGGTCATGTGAACTAGCCCAGACAGGGTGGAGCCCGCAAAACCAGAGCCCCGCCCCCCTGTTTCACCCTTGATGCGGGGCGGAGACCGCAGCCACGCAGCCCCATAAATCTCTATATGGTAAACTATGGACATTCATAACAGGCCATCAATAATAGATCTAACATCACATATTAGATATTATTTACCAGTAAATTAGGGTATCCCAAAACCCACTTAATCTTATGCATACATATATACAAACAAGGCTAAGGTCATTTATGATTGCACGATGGCTATGTCATCATGCCAGAGTGGAACAACTACCATACAGAATACAAAACTCTGGCAAGTCACATGCATACATGCTTATGCCATGTACATGTTGATTGAACTCCTGACATCTCCTATTTAATTTGTGTCATGGCATTCCATGCTTAAAATTATTAGGTCTCTACCCTAGCAAGATCTCACACAAAAATTAATTCCTCATCCAATATAATTAGGGTAAGTTACCCAGCATGCCATCGAATTTTTCCGGTTTTCTTCCACAACATCATTGAACTTCAGAAATACAGATGCCAGCAACCTCGCGATCGATGGCCTTTTGTGCATTTTTTAATACACTTCTAGAATTTCAAGGATATTTAATGCAGTATTATAGGGTGAATGGTTTTCTGTATAAAACGCGAAAAGGTCGATGGTGCTTTATGTGTGTGAGTTTTAGCTTACCGATGGTGAAGGAGCTAAACATCTTCTCTAGTTCCATGTAGAGCTCTTGGTAGCTTCTGTACATCTTGAGGTCGACTTTGCGCAGATAGGGCGCGCCATCCATGCTGACCTTGACGAATGTGGCTGGGTTGCCAGAGTCCTCCTTGCTCGCCTTCACGGACATGATGTTCTTCCGAATGGATCGCACGGGTGGCCAACCCACCACTTGTGCCCTAATATCAGATTAAGTGTCAGTCTCTATATATGTTGTTTATAGTTCATCTCACAGGGACTCGACTGTGTTATTCATTGGTTGTTGGTTATATAACATGATCCTCCGCTATTATTTATGTTGCTTAAAATTTAGTATTAGAAAGATTTAGACCTTTAAACATAACACCTGCAGAGTTGAGCAACTCCCATAAAATATAGAATGAACTATTACTAATTGCGACGGTTTGTATAGGTGAACTAAGGACAACAATTAAGTGCGTCATTAGAGTACCCGGCTGATTGAAATTATTGGGGCTACTAGGATTACAAAGGGCCTAAATGAACATGAATTTGGGTATAACTAAAACATACATGCCAATTTTAAATATAATTAACTGAGAAGACCACTCTTTATCATAGTTGAATGCATGAAAATGTTTTATGTAGCCGACCATAAAACTTTGGGGTTAAGGGTTTTGTTTTTTGGTTATTGTTATTGTTGTGAAGGATGTCTTGTATATATCGAGACAACACGCTATTCTGGTTCAGACGTCTTGTTCATAAAGGATCAGACGTTTGTGTTTGTCAGTCAAGTTCCAAAATTCCAGAGAGTGGGCAAACGTCTGAGCCTTTGTGCTCAGACGTTTGAAGCTGGGTAGATGTCTGACCTCTTGGCTTCAGATGTTTGGCGACTTTCTGGCCAGACGTGTTAAGGGTTGTTTGACCCATACAAAGTCAGACGTCTTGTGGCGACGCTCTGAATCAACATATAGATAGAGCCCAGACGTCTGACCTTAAAGGGGGCGGACGTCTGTTGTCGGTTGTTGCACGTATCAGGTTTCGAGTTTATCTAGAAAAAACAGATTCTGGAGGGCAGTTTCCTAATTAAGAATCATATTATAATTCAGATTGTATTTGGGTTGTAAATAGGATGTTAGGGTTAAAATTTAAAGTATGCAATTTTAATCATAAGGTTTAAGGGAGGCGAAACGGCGGTCCCATAAGGGATCAAGGCACCATTAAGAAAAACTTAAAGAGAAGAAGGAGATCTTGTTGGAGATCTATAAGGAAGGGAATTTGTAACTCTTGTAAGGTTTTTCTCTGAAGTTCTAATAAAATATTTCCCCTTTTTCTCCGAATCTCTTGTGTGTTATTTGATTTTGCGTTTTTTTCTAGTTGTTATTTGTTAAAGAGGATCTTTGTTTAGATCCATCAAGATTGGCGCTGTCTTCCACTGCACGCCAACAACTTGTATCAGAGCCACGTTCTTTAGTTTTTCGATTTAGTTTACAGTGGGTGACGATGTTTGTGTCTGCTCTCCGTTTTCATAAATTGTGATTCTATTGAATTGGTTCATAAGGATCTGAAATAAAGTTTTTTGCATCGGAATTAAGGATGTCGGATTACAAGATCAATAGGTCCAAGTTCGAGGTGGAGAAATTTAATGGGAAACATAACTTCTCGATATGATAGAGAAGGGTTAATGCACTTCTTGTGAAAGAAGGGCTATTTAAAACTCTTGGCGGTAAGAAACATACCGATACGACAGATGATGCATGTCAAGACATGGATCAGAGGGCACATTGCACTATAGAGTTTTGTCTGGCGGATAACTTGATGTACGTCATGAAAGAAACTTCTGTGGTAAGTTTATGGTTGAAGCTAAAAGGCTTGTATATGACAAAGTCTTTGTTTGACAAGTTGTATTTAAAAAAAGCAATTTTACGGTTTATGCAAGAAGGAAGGTGCTCCAATTCACGACCATTTAAATAGCTTCAACAAAATGGTTAGCGATCTTCTATGTCTTGAAGTAAAGTTAGATGAGGATGACCAAGCACTTTTGCTCCTTTCTTCGCTTCCTAATTCATATGAACACTTGGTGACAACAATTTTCTATGGGAAGGAGACTCTCGTGATGGAGGAGGTTACATCAACGCTTCTCAATAATGAGATCATGAAGAAATCAAATCCATCAGAGAAGTCATCAGAGTTGTATGCCGGTGAAAGGGGAAGGTCGAAGACTAGAGACGGAGACAAGAGCATAAGGGGGAAATCCAAATCATCCGGGCGAAAGGACGAACCATGTTTCTTTTGCAAACAATCAGGGCATATGAAGAAGCAATGCCAAAAGTACATACAGTGGTTGGAGAAGAGGGGTAAAGGTGCCAGTACAAAGAGTTCGGATCAAGACAATGTTGCGACAGAAGCAGAATCCTTGTGATGTATTCGCAGTACATACCGGGAAGGAAGAAAATTTTGATGCTTGGATACTTGACTCCGGATGTTTTTATCATATGTGTCCCAAAAAAGAGTTCGACACCTATGAGGAGTTCAATGACAGCAGTGCACTCATGGGGAACAATGTGGCATGTAAAGCCATTGTCATAGGGAACATCAAAGTTTGCATGCTTGATGGTCTGGTGCGAACACTTGTGACGTGCGACGCGTTCTAGAATTAAAGAAAAATCTGATTTCTCTAGGAGTATTGGATGCGGCAACATGCAAGTTTGTAGGTCAAGACGGCGTGTTAAAGGATATCAGGGATGCTCTAGTGGTCATGAAGGGACAACGACTGAAAAATTTGTATCGTTTGGACGACAGCACGGCGACTAGTGGTGCAACTGTAGCTACAGAGAAACAAGTGGAGAATACCATAAAGCTGTGGCATATGCGTCTTGACCACATGGGTGAGAGGTGGCTTCATGAGTTGCACAGAAGGAAATTGCTGAAAGGTATTACCACGTGCAAGCTGGACTTCTACAAATATTGCGTGATGGGGAAGCAACATAAGGCTGGTTTCAAGCAAGCCGTGCATAAGACTGAAGGACTTATCGATTATATACACTCAGACGTATGGGGCCGTCATCAGTTCCATCAAAAGGAGGTGCCATATACTATGTCACTTTTATTGACGATTTCTCACGGAACGTATGTGTCTATTTTCTCAAACACAAGTCAGAGGTGTTTGCCATATTTAAGGAATGGAAAGCGACTGTGGAGAAGCAAAATGGGCGATCGGTGAAGTATTTGTAGATAGATAATGGAGGTGAATACAACACGAAGAAGTTTACAGACTACTGTAAAGAACATGGCATATAGAGGCAATAGACAGTTCCAGGACATCCAGAGCAAAATAGGGTAGTGGAGCGCATAAATAGGACACTACTAGAGTGAGCTAGAAGTATGCAGTTTCAATTTGGCCTTTCGGATGACTCCTAGGCCGAGGCGGTGAATCATGCGTGCTATTTGATTAACATGTTTCCATCTATAGGCATAAATCTTCAGATCTCAGAAGAGGTATGGAGAGGAGAGCCAGTCAGTTATGATTCGTTACGAGTGTTTGGGTGTCCTGCTTACTCGTGAATCAGAAGGATAGACCAAGCTGGATTCAAATTAAAAAAGATGTGTTTTCTTAGGATTCAAACTTGGAGTTAAAGATTACAAGTTATGGGATCCGGAAAACAGAAGGGTGTTCACTAGCTAAGATGTAATCTTTGATGAGAAATCCATGTTGAAAGATATGGCTGATGACAATAAGGCGGCAGGTGGAGGATAAGGTGATAATGATCCGGTGGAGTTGGAGTTTTCTGGCACTCGTAAGGATGCAGACACTGAAGCACAATTTCAGCCTATTGATGCGGAGGTGGACAGACGGAATACAGAGACATACGGTGGTATTAAGAAGATCGGCATGTGCACATAAGGCACCAGTTAGGTATGGTTTCGAAGATATGGTCGCATTTTCTCTAGTCACTGAAAGCAGAGATTCCAGCTCTTATCAGGAGGTCATTGGGCAAAAGGATAGGGATCGATGGATTGTTGCGATGAAAGAAGAGATGAAGTCACTTCAAAAGAACGGAACGTGGAAGCTGATTGAGCTACCGAATGGAAAAGAGTTATTGGCTGCAAGTGGCTATTCAGGAAAATTGATAATGAGCAATACAAGGCATGGTTAGTTGTGAAGGGTTTTGCTCAAAAAGAGGGGGTTGACTGCAACGAGATTTTTTCGCTTGTAATCAAGCATACATTTATTCGAGTTTTATTGGCAAATGTAGCACTTCATAATTTAGAGTTGGAGTAAATGGACGTGAAAACGACCTTTCTTTATGGTGAGTTGGAAGAGACGATCTTCATGAGGCAAGCTGAAAGATTTATAGAGCCCGACAAGGAGAATCACGTATGTGAACTCAAGAGGTCTTTATATGGGTTGAAGCAGTCTCCCAGGCAGTGGTACACGCGCTTCGATTCTTTTATGAAGAAGACCAACTACTCTCGATGTGAGTATGACAGCTGCGTATACTCGAAGCAGTTTAAGGATGGTTTGTCGATATATCTACTCCTATATGTTGATGACATGTTAATTGCTGCTAAAAGCATTGCGGAAATAAAGGCGCTCAAAGCTTCATTGAGTGCAGAATTTGATATGAAAGATTTTGGTGAAGTAAAGGAGATTTTTCGAGACAGGAAGGCAGAAAGCTTTGGCTATCCCAAAGAAGATGTATTGAGAAGGTGTTGGAGAGATTCAACATGAAGGACTCAAGACAGGTGAGTACCTCTATCGCTAGTCATTTCAAACTATCCTCCAAGGAGTGTCCGAAATCAGTGGAGAAGGAAAAGATGTCTCGACTACAATATGCGAGTGTGGTGGGATCGCTGATGTACACTATCATATGCACACGTCCAGACATATCCTATGCGGTAAGTCTTATTAGCCGGTACATGTCAAATCCAGGAAAGCTTCATTGGGAAGCTGTAAAGTGAATACTTTGGTATTTAAAAGGAACTAAAGATCTCAGTTTACTCTTTCACAAGTCAGAAAATAAATCGAGCCAGTTGCAAGAATACATAGATACAGATTACGTTGGCGACTTGGATAAAAGAAGATCAATTATCGGTTATCTATATACAGTTGTAGAATCTTCAATCAGTTAGAAGTCGACACATCAGGATACCGTGGCGCTATCAACGACAGATGCAGAATACATGGCAGCAGTGGAAGTATCGAAGGAAGCCTTCTGATTAAAAGGTTTAGTTGGAGAGTTCGGATTCAATAAAGGGTCGGTTCCTTAGTTTTGTCACTGTTAAAGGGCCATTCACCTGGTGAAGAATCAGGTATACCACAGTCGAATGAAGCACATCGACGTGTGGTATCACAAGATAGGGGAGTAGGCTAAAAATGAGATAAATCGATACTAAGGTGAATCCGACGGATATGCTAACGAAGGTTATTCCTACGGAGAAGTTCAAGTCAACTTTGGCTTCTATTCAGATACTCAAATGTGAGGAAGACGTGCGACCTCGGTAGGACGATCATAATAGTTTCGTAGTTATGGTGAAAAACTATGACAGAATCAGTTTCGCAGTTCTGGTGAAAAATTGTGATAGAATCAGTTTCGCAGTTCAGAGAAAAAATTATGACAGTTCATGGTTTCAAGATTTGGAGTTATGACAGCAGGGGAAACGGGGAGAACTATAAAGCAACCCTAAAGGATATAAAACGAAAGCAACAAATTTTTAAGGTGGCTATAAGGATATACAAGCCAAGGTGGAAATTATTGTGAATGATGTCTTGTATCGAGACAACGCGCCATTTAGGTTCAGACTTCTGGCCCATAAAGGGTCAAATGTCTGTCAGTCAAGTCCTAGAATTCCAGAGAGCAGGTAAACGTCTGAGCCTTTGTGCTCGGACATTTGAAGCATGGGCATACGTCTGAGCTTTTGAGCTTCAGACATCTGGTGACTCTCAGGCCAGACATGCTAAAGGTGCGCAGACGTCTGATCCATATAAGGCCAGACGCCCGACGACGCTCTGGATCGACATGCAGATAGAGCCCAGACGTCTGACCTTAAAGGGACAGACGTCTGTCGTCGGTGGTTGCGCGTATCAGTGTAACAACCTAGAACGATCGTACATTATTTTAATAAATAAATTAAATTGATTGATTTTGATGGTTATTTTGAGTTTTGGTTTCGGAGCATCATGGCCCAGCTCAAGATGGGGTTGAGCCGTCTCTTGCACCCAGAGAGTAAATGATTACATGGAGACACTTATGAGCCGGCTCAGGCATACTTTGAGCCGTCTCAAAATTTGACATGCGACTGATATTGTTCATGACATGATCTTGACTTGTTATTGCTTTGGGAATATTATTTAGATTAATGGGGAACATGATTGTTATTGATGTGATAATATAATTTTTACCTTGTCTCTATTTCTATGCCTATGTGATATAAGATTCATATAATACCCGGTCTATACCCATGCTAAACTATTTAAACTCTTTTAAATTTCATGCAAACCCTAATTCCTATTGTTTTCTCTCAAACATAAAACCTTAGCCTCCACCTCTTAAAAGAACCGAACCCTAACCCTAACTCCAAAACCGAGACCCGATCTCCATCCTCATCGTGGTCGTTGCCGCCATCGTCTTCATCTTTTGTTGCGGTTACGTCATCCAAGCCAAGTTCTTTGCGTGAGTTCCAAGATTGTGGTTATCGTGTTCGTGAGATCGTAATCGAGGCAAGTACTTGGTACTTGCTACATGTTATAGCGAGATTAGATCTTGTTATTATATATATTTTTTGATTATCAAACTTTTAACTTTAATCATGCATGCATGTTATTTCCTTATTTGATTCTTGTGATTATTGTTTATTATATGCACGTTTGATATGATTGAGATGACATCGTACAATCTTTAGTTATTGATATGGATAGTTTGAAACTTAAGTTCTAATCTAATTAATGGTATATCGAGATCCGAATTACGGTATGTCGCAAAATTTGATCTAGTCATAATACATGTTGTCAAACCCTAAAGCTGTCCTTTTTATTGATAAATTGATCTATTGGAACTCATAGAAACGGAAGTAATCGTAGCTAGAATTGCATGTATCAAATTTAAACTAGAAAACCTAATTAAAATATTACATCGTATCCGAAATTAGGCTATAAACCGTCTCAAACTTACCTGAGCCGTCTCATGCAAACAGAGAAGATAAATATGTGTTCCAGGCTTATTTGAGCCGTCTCAAAACATGTTGAGCCGGCTCAAGATCATCACGAGCTTTCTCATACAACCAGAGAACAAAATAAGTTTTGGACGACTTCTGAGCCGTCTTAAGCATTCTTGAGTCGTCTCAAACTGACTGAACAAATCAGTTGTAGTAAAACTGATATAACTTTCTGCTCGATGATCTGATTTCGATATTCTGAGACTCTATGGAAAGATCTCTTCGAGATCTAAAACTTTCATTTTTACCATAATTTCCAATATTGAGTTTATGACTGCCGAAAAGGTCCCCGAAGTTGAGATTCTCTAACACACATGAGCCATCTCATCCACTTATGAGCCGTCTCAACCTGACTTTTAAACCTGATATGAACCTGACATGTTATATCGATTCACGTATACACGATGTAGTGCCTGAACATGTTACCTGACCTATTATGATATTTTATACGATCGAATTTACTCATGATATTCCTATTAATGCTAGTAGCTTGATCTTGTACATGACACGATTATGATATTCCTGACAAGCCAGTTAACCATTGTACACATGTATCCATGATTGATGACATGTATCTTTGCTATCTTGTCTTCTTATTATTATCATATCAACCTTGTTTGTAACATGATGTTTACTTAAATGTCAACAATTACATGATATCTCTTGACTTGACTTGTTATCTTGATAAACTTGACTTGTACATGCTTGTTCCTGTGTTGGTATTAGGTAAATACTATCTTGATATTTGACATGAACATGAAATCTGGAGAAAGGGGGAAATCAATAATGGAACCCTAATTGTAACTCAAGAGGTAATTGACTTGTACCGTGTTTCCGGGTTTGGACGGGATATACTTGTACCGTTTTTCCAGACGTGGATAAGATATACTTGTATCGTTTTCCTGGGCGTGGACGGGATATACTATCGAGTTACGAGGAGGATTACATTCATTGGTTTCAGAAACTTGTAGGATAGATAACTTAGAGACATAGACATCTAGGCTTTACATGACATGATTACTTTGTTATATCTGCTTGCTACATCACCTTGTATTGTCATTGCTATGGTTTACTCATATGACACTAGTTCCTTTATATGACTTGATACATCACATTTCTGGTTATATTCCTTATAGTTTTACGTATGACGCTCTGACATTTGGATTTTGTATGACCCAGATACTTTGGTCTTAGAACAGGAGGACAAAGACTACTTCGAGAATCTTGCCGAGCAGTGAGACGTGTTCTTGATCATCTAGTTATTTTATAGATTAAACTTATTTCTCGTATTAAACTATTTCTTGGATTCCTATTGTGAGCCCATAAGGGACAACTATTTATTGTTCTTGTTTTCCTTGGATCTTGATATTTGATTGTTTATTATTGGTTCCGCTATTGACTGTTGATTATTGATTATCGTTTTGTTTATTGTGGTATATTGAACATGTGATAGTTATTTATATTATTGTCCTTGATTATTGTTTGACAGCCTTAATGTGTATATGGAAGGATAATTTCTTACCGCAGGTAGCATGACTGGTCGTGTCATGTCCCATATTTTGTATATATTGGGAAGTGGGACGTGACAAGGTTTTGTCGATATCAGAGCCTAGGTTTAGGTTAGCTAGGCTTGGTTCAATTTGTAGCTGGGTATTGTATCCAATACATTGATCTTGATACCCTGAATTATAGGAACATGTCTTGCCATATTATCGCCCTGTTATTCAAATTCTTGAGTCTTTTGTCTTATTGAATGTTTGTTTGCGTTACTTATTCTCGTCCTTCGTCCTTGGCTTTAGAACTATGGCCAGGAGGATTCAACCCTCTCCAACTGCTAACAATGCCGCACTTCTTGGCGTGATACGCGGCATGCTGAGGATTTTCGGGAGGGCTTGAGCATGGCCCAACAGACTACTATCATGGCAGTTGAGAGGGTTGTAGTTTCTAGGCAGGTTCAGCGTGAGGGTACTGTTGCAGACTTCAGGAGGCTTAGTCCGGCAACTTTTACAGGATTGAAGGAACCTCTTTAGGCAGAATAGTGGCTTGTGGATATAGAGAACTTATTGATTGCTGCTCAGATCCCATACGAGAAAAGATTGGATGTGGTACGCTTCTAGATGGTTGACTATGCTAGAAAATGGTGGTTTGTTGAGGAGACTCGTATGGCAAAGCGGATCAGCTGGGCGGCTTTTACTCAGAGTTTCCTAGATAAGTTCTTTCCGCAATCTGCTAGGGAAGAAATGGAATAGAAGTTTATTGGCCTACAATAGAATGGCGGATCTGTGGATGCTCATGCGGCTGAGTGGACTCGACTCAGTCGATTTGTAGGGCCTTTGGTAGCTAATGAGGCTAACAGAGCATGACGATTCTTGCGTAGTCTCGATGTGGAGATTCAAAAGCTTATTACTTCGTTCGGATTTATTATCTTTTCTCAAGTTCTCACGGCGGCCAGAGAACAACTAAAGCTTGCATGGAAAGAAAAGGGTACACCTCAGCAAGATGTCCCGGCACGAAAGGTAGTTCAAGCACCAACCAGAGCTTCAGGACGTAGGGGTATTCCGGTTCGGAGATAGGGAACAGTTCCCATGAAGAGGCCGTTTGTTTCGGCTCAGAAGAAGAACATGATTTGTGATTTCTGCCAGCGACCTGGCTACATTCAGAGGGATTGCCGAAGGAAGAATGGACAATGCTTAGTTTGCGGAGCTACTGACTACCAGGTCAACACTTATCTGTCAAGAGTTCAGTTGAAGGGCAATACTATTAGAGCACAACAGAAGCAGACTTATGGACAAAAACAGATTACACATGGGCCAAATCAGGGACGGGTTTTCACCCTGATGAATGAGGAGGCGGAAGCTTCAGAAGATATGGTTACATGTTGTTGGATATGTATGCCTTAAAGGCCTTTATTATATATGATGCTAGGGTATGTATGTACATGACAATCTTGTTCGATATGATAGTATACTATTTGGTGTCTTTATCTTAGCATGTATATATGTTCTACTTGTTATTACGTATCGCCAATATATGCTGATAAAGCCTGTAGAATTATTGCTTTACTACCAGCGTTATGATGACAATCATATATGTGGTGCTGGGTAGTCCATAAGCACATCCTTAAAAATCCCTGGTCTTGAGAATATCGAGACTGGACATCAATATTCCAGAGTAGACTGGTGTATACATTTCTTGACCCTGACGAGGGGCGGTGGTTGATCCCACAACTATTGTATACAGGCGCTCACTGGAGGTGAGTACACTGGACAGACTCGCCAAGAACTTCTAGATGGTATTATACCTATTGTCAAATAGCAATTCTCAGGTGGCATGAGTACATGTTAGTTATTAAAACTGAGATCGTCATTTGTCTTATGTGAGTTCCCACTGTACTTAGATTACTACCATACCACGGCTCTACTGAGTCGTGCAAACAGGTTTTAGTTTGGTACAATCCCGAGTTATATGGAGGCAGTGAGCGATTGTTAGGGATTCGTCTCTCTCCCGGTATAGGGAGTCAATATCGCACTGTGTTCAGTTGGCCAACACCATAAGACCTTGGTTAAGACAGATGAGATTTAATGATAGTTAGATCAGTAGTTTCTCGGATTGGTCCTGAGCCACATTGGCACGAATTATCGGGTTATTAGGGTCTGACGTCTTCCACCCCCTAAACTCGATATGTGATACTCTTAGACAAAGAGACCGGAATGTACGGAGATTGTTATAGATAGACTCAGTAGGGGTTCGGATGAGTTTGCTCGTCGGCCTTTTCTGTTTGATAGATACCTTAGTAGTCGTTACGTATAGCTAGTGCCGCTGACGTGCTTATGGTTATGGATTTATCCAGTAACTCATTGTCAGTGTACTATCAAGTGTTTAGAGTTCCACACAGAGGGTTTTCCCGGTTCAGGTAAAATGATGTAGTGACCGTATATTGATACGGGCAGGGTTCCGATTAAATATGTGTACTAGCTACATAGACTTTAATCAGACGGATGGTAATACTAGCCGGTTTAGGATTAAGCTGGATTATTAAATCAAGTATTGATTTAATAATTTACATATATATTTTTGATATACATTCTAGTATTACGTTCATTGTATTTTTCCTATCTTTTAGGTATTCGTATTTTTATACGGATACTGGTATGTATATATGGTAAAATGTATTTTGTATTTATACATTATACATTCTAGAAGGTGGACAAATTTGTGTGATTTTCCATTTATGGAAATTAGAAAATGAGGTGGATGGATGAGGTGTAAAGAAGGAATGGTGAGAGAAATGGCTATGACATTTGTTTATTTACTTAGGGTGCACTATTCAAGTATGGCTACAATTTTCTATTTGGAAAATGTTTTATCAAAACCAGATGGTAGCCATTTTTTCTCACATGGATGATTCATTCTCTACACTTTCTTCTCTCTCCTTTTAAGAGCTCCTCCTTCATCTTCATATCTCTTACCCTCTCATGAGTTAAGAATCAAAGAGATTTAAGATAGTTAAATAGTTGATCACATCACTACATCCCTAAATATCTTAGATTAACAACTTAGGGTCTTTAGTTGTTTTACTAAATGAAGCTAGAGCTTGAACAAGGTTCCCTCGGTGGATCATCTTTAGCGAACGAGGACCGGCTTGCAAGCACGATTCGGTGCTTTTGAGCGCTTGGTTGTAGTTTACAACATCACAATTTGGTCACCGATTCATCACAAGTTTCTATGAGCTCGAATGGACGCTACAACGACCACCGGAGTTCAAGCTCGATCCCGGCATTTCATGGTGCTCAAGATGGGAGTTTTGAAGACGAAGGGGACGACTACAAAGGTTGTAGTCCTTAACCGAGTAGTTAAAATTCCTTTTAGTTTACTAGTTTAGTGTTTGGTTTAAAAGTCTAGGTTTAAGTTGCTAGTGCCATATTTCAAAATTAATGTTTTTCATTTCGCAAAGGCCGCGGTTAGCCGCAAGGGCACTAGGAACTTCATCATGGTATCAAAGCCACCCAAACACTGTAAACTAGTTGTAGACGATGTTCAAGTTTCGAAACGAAAAATTTCTGTATTTTCAAAACCCTAAATCCTAATTTCTGTCCCTGTTTTGAAAAATCCTCTAAGCTTTTTTAAAGCATTACAGAGGGGTGTTTTTGTTATGAAAACGACACAATGAAAACGAGGCAGATCTAAACAACCCAGGCCGCTAGAAATTGTCCTTTGGCTGCTTCTGGCGGACAGACTTGCTCAGTCTGGCCTCATCTTCATTCTGTGTTTTGGGATCAGGGAATTGGGATTTTCGACATACTTTTTTTCGCCCAAATTTGATTAATTGTTGTTTGTGCTTAGGGGCAATACGGAAAGTTTTAAAACTCGAAACTTTTGCATCGTTGATACCTGTGATGTTGTAAATGTGTTGATAAACGTCGTTTAATTGCTATAGGTCGATTAAACGGGGTTGCACATATTTGCTTATGTTGTGATGTATATCTCTGTGATGGTTTAGAAGGATTGTCATGTTGGATAGCCCTTCGTGCTATGTTTTTTGTACAGTTATGTCATTTGTATATTCATTATTGCGGGACGAGCGTCCGACTTTGTGGACTGCTGTCACTGTTTGTATATTCTTTTATTGGGGCTCGACCAGGATGCGGTCGATGTCACCGTTGTATATTGTTTCATTTCTGTATTAGGATTAACCTTTGACGAAGTGCTCAAGTTACCGGATTTTAGATAATTCCGGGTAGCCCACTCTTGTTATTGAGGGAGGGGGTACCCTATTTCTAGAATTGATGGGTAGCTTGCCGCACTTATAGGAGGTTTAGGATAAACCCGTAGAGAAGTGCTTGAATAGCCGGGTTCTAGAGTGTGCCAGGTGGTTGTCTCGCAGTTGTGAGTTTGTGCAGCCTCGTTCTAGAATTGGTGGGCTAATCGCCGCACTTGTAAGGGATTTAGAATGACCAACGGTGGAGTGCTCAAGTTACCGGATTCCATGAAGTGCCGGGTGGCCCACTCATGACATTGAGTGCGGGTTGCCTCACTTTTAGAATTGGCGGATAACTTGCCGCACTTGTAGGGGTCCTGGTTTGATGTTGTACGGGTTATCCACATGACCGGAGAACGTTGCGTTTTGTCTGTGGCTCAGAGGAAGCACTTGGCTCCTAGTTTATCTGCTATTCTATTTTGGTTATCGCATGCTTGTGATATTTATTATATCATATTTGACTATATATATAAATAAATGAGTTTATATGTTTTACATTCGCGCTAACCAGGTTCCCGTACCGCCGTAAGTTAAGTAACCTTACGGTGAAGACCTGGGACTCCGTGGCGAATGCGGATGGCATATAAAGTATTGTATTTTCATTGTTTCTGGTGTGATAAGAAATTACATGATGCGACCGCATTAATTCTGATTAATGCAAGGAAATAAACCTTAAATAATGTTGTTGGAACCAAATTTCAAAACCACCCGGTTCTTTTCAAAACTATAGCCGTATTCTTTTGTTTTGCATAGAGATATTCAGTTAAGAATATCCTGCACCTCATTTGATAAAGGAAGAGCCTTGATCTCTTCATGGGAATTTCGCTCATAGGCAAAAGTTTATGTTATTATAAATCACTCGGTTTTCTATAAAACCACTTGTTCAAAATTGAGCTTGAACCACTCGTTTCGAAATCACTAGATTTCTTCAACGATATCAAGTTCATTACGTTAAAGGTTTTTCGCCAAAAACCAGCCGCAGCCCTCCGTCATTTCTTGTGAGTAGTGCTTAGTATTCGTGCTCCGTTTGTTGACTCAGTCAAGGCGTAGTGTATGGTAGCTGAGTGGTGCTTGTTTGTTGCATGTGTTGCGATTGGTTAGGAAAGTCGTATAGCCGTGTTGACTCATTCAAGGGCTCGTGCGGATGGGTTTAATGCAATCAAGATAATGACGGGTTGAACTTGATTAGGATCTTTTGATTTATTGAGCGAAGGTCACTAGGGTCTTAGGGGTAAAAACCAATATCGGGAGTTTCAAACATAAAAAAAACTTACCAAGTGTGTGCATACTTTCTGGAGTATGGAGACTAGAGTGAATTCCATCTAGGTTATCACGGGATGATAGTTGGGTCCCAATTCCCACTGATGTGTAGTATTACTCTTGGGAGATATTTTTCACTTCACAATTAGCTAACCCAAGTGTTAACGGGGCTACGCTTCTGCGAAAATGGGGTTTACTTTAATTAGGTCCGTGCGAGAGCATGAGGAATCTCTCTCGGAGTACCAACACCCACCTGGATGAACTGTTAACAAATTTGTAAGGTGTAAATGATCCCAACTAATTCTCCTTTTAAGATTTGAAGGGGAATTCGAGAAAACAGTGGAAGCCATCCTAATTAGATAAATTAAAAACCAATCTTATATTGCAAGAGCATACGCTGAGTGTTTCTTTTCTCTCTCTTTTCAGGTAGCAACCATGTCATGCCTTAATCAAGATAATAAAATGTATGACTTAACCGAACTAGCTTATTATATCGGGCTGGGGAACGTCTGTTCGGTTCTAACTTATGAAAACTGTCACGAGTTTGAGCAAGGTAAAGAGGATTGAATGGACTTCTATATGACCCTAATGAAGGAGAAGCACTTTAATGCATTTTCTTCTGGTGTATTTGTTATTGAGAACTGTTTTTCGGTCAACTCTACCTCCTGAGTATTAGATACCGGATCATGATCTCATATTTGTAATGTATTACAATGACTGAGAAAAAATAGAATGGTTGGACTAGGAGATATGTTCCTCAGAGTAGGGAATAGAGCATAAGTTGATACTGCTGCCCGTCGGCGAACACCACATAGTATTGCCAAGTGGCAACACTTTGATTTTGAATAACCGTTACTATGTACCATCCATGTTGTACAGTATTATATCAGTTTCTTTATTAGATAAAGATGGATATAACTTTGTTCTGGATAGAAATATCATGAACATTTAGCTAAATCAGGTATTGGTTGTAGAAGGTATATTATGTAATGGTATATATGTTCTTAATTAAAACACAGTTTCAATATACAAAACACACGCAACAGTAAGAGTTCAGATGTGAACGAAGTTTACTTGTGGTATTGTAGACTTGGTCATATCTATAAGAACATAATAGTTATGTTACACAAGGATGGATATTTGGATCCGTTCAAATTCACATCTTATGAAATCTGCCAGTCTTGTTTCAAAGAAAAGATGACCAAAACTCCGTTTACAGGAACGGAGAAAGAGCTACAGAGCTCTTGGGACTTATACACAGTGATGTATGTGGTCCAATGTCTCCGCATGCATAGGGTGGGTTCTTATATTTCATTACATTCACTGATGATATCTTTAGATTCGGATATGTATTTCTGATTAAACACAAATCTGAAACTTTTGAGAAATTCAAACAATATAAGAGCGAAATAGAGAACCAGACTGGAAAAAATATTAAGATCTTTCGATCAGATCGAGAAGGAAAGTACTTGAGTACGAATTTTCTAGACTATTTAAAAGAGAATGGTATTCTCTCTAAGCTTACTCCTCTGTATACACAACACAACGGTGTATCGGAGCGGAGGAATCGTACCATTTTGGATATGGTTCACTGTATGATGAGTAATGCCGAGTTACTTCTTTCATTCGGAGGATATGCGTTTCAGACAGCTGCATACCTATTGAATGATGTTCCATCCAAATCCGTGCCTAAGATACCATTTGAAATATGGAATGGTAAGAGACCATATCTTAAACGCATTAAGATATGGTGTTGTCCGGCCTATGTAAAAACGCAAAGTCCGGACAAACTTCAGGCACGATCAGTTCTATATAAGTTTGCGGGATATCCAAAGTATTCAGCTGGATATCTGTTCTACCACACCGAGAATCAGAAAATGTTAGTTACTCAACACGCCACTTTTTTGGAAAGAGAATTTCTTGCAAAAGAAATTAGTGGGAGCACGGTAGAACTGGAAGAAATTCTGGGATCACAAACTGAAACTGAAGATTTGGTAGAACCTTAAGATTCAATAATCCCGGATGAAACTCAGCCACTCCGCAGATCTAGTAGGATTTCTCATCCGTCCGAGAGATACTATGGTTTTCTCATAGACGGGGATCGAGAGGATTGCATCTTGGAAAAAAATGATCCTACTAGTTTCGAGCAGACCATTACCAGTAGCGATTCTGTGAAATGGCTGGATGCTATGCGATCCGAAATGGAGCCCATGTACACCAATAAAGTTTGGACTTTGGATGTTGCTCCTTCAGGGGTAAAACCTATTAGATGTAAGTGGATCTTCAAAATTTTTTTTTTGTAAATGGACATATTGAAATCTATAAGGCTGGACTTGTTGCAAAAAGGTTTTTATTAAAGACCAGGTGTAGACTATGATGAAACCTTTTTTTCCAGTGGTAATGCTGAAATCCATTTGGATTCTACTTGCCATTGCGGCCTTCCATGACTATGATATCTGGCAGATGGACGCTAAAACGGTTTTTCTAAATGGAAGTTTAGAAGAGTGCTTTTATATGGATCAGCCAGAAGGATTCGTAGACAGTGGGAGCAGCGGGAAGGTGTGCATGTTGTTTAAATCCATTTATGGATTAAAACAGGTATCGCGGAGTTCGAACATCTGTTTTGATGAGACAATCAAAGAATTTGACTTCATCAAAAACGTGGATGGGCCATATATCTATGAGAAGATTGTAGGGGGAGCTGTCGTATTTCTCGTTTTGTACATCGACAACATTTCCTGATAGGAAATGGTATTTCTATGCTACAATCGATCAAACTGTTCTTGTCATAAAAGTTCTCCATAAAAGACCTGAGTGATGCCTCCTATATTCTGAGGATAAAGATCTACAGAGATAGATCCAAGAGAATGTTGAGACATTCAAAGTCCAGGTACATAGACACCATACTAAAAAGCTTTAGTATGGAAGATTCTAAGCGTGGTAATATACCCGCTTTGCACGGAATTACCTGTTAGTGTATATGCCCTAGAGGCCATTACTGTATCATACTACTTTGTATATTACTTAATGGAAGCTTGGGATATTCACCATTGTATAGACAATTTTGCTCAAAATAGTAGTATGCAGTGTGGTTTGTCTCTACTTCAATGTGTGTACATGTGTTTCTTTTAACATATCGCCTATACACATTAGTGGAGCCCTTAGGATCTTTGCTTGATTACCAGCGTTGTGATGACAGTCACACTCGTGGGGGATGGGTAATCCACAAGCACATCCTTATACAGGTCCCTAGTCGTAGGACTATCGAGACAGGGCATCGATACTCCGGAGTAGACTAGCGTATGCGCTTCTCATACCAGCAGGGGAGACGGTCTGTCCCACAGCCGTCAGTACGTCGTACTTGAGATAGTATGCGGGTGCTCGTTAGGTTACGAGTATACTGGACAGGACTCGTCGGGAACTGATTGGTTGGTACTATACCTATCGTCAGTTATCAGTTCCCAGGTGACATGAGTACAGCTTAGTCCGCTGACTTGACACTGTCACTTCGCCTCGAGTGTGTTCCCACTGTACTTTGATTACTACCCTACCACGGCTCAAAGGAGTCGTGCAAACAGGTAGTAGTTGGGTGCAGTCCCGAAGCACTTGGAGGCAGTGACGGTTAGATAGGATCCGTCTCTCCCGGTATTGGGAGTTGATATCGCGCCGTGTCAAGGAGAGCCATTACACACAGTCGTCCCTGCCCAGGGAAAGCGAGATACACTGGTAGGTTTCCAGTGTTATCTCAGGGTGTTCTGGGCTACACTCCGACACTGTTAGTTATATGTATGCCCTAGAGGCCATTACTGTACATTGGATGTATATTGTAGTGGATGCTGGGACATATATAGGTAGGACTTTCTTGCTCGACATGATAGTACGCTATCTGGTTGCTCTTTATCTTAACGTGTATACTTTCTGTCTCTCTGATTACATGTTGATAAAGCCCATAGGATGTGTACTCGACTTCCAGGACTATGATGTAGATCATACTAGTGGGGCCTGGGTAGTCCATGAGTACATCCTTGAAATGTTCCTAGTCGAGGGAATATCGAGACGGGGCATCGATATTCCAGAGTAGACTAGCGCATATTTTCTCGACCCATGCGATGGGCGATGGATGATCCCATATCCATTGGTGTTTGACATCGAAGATGGTATGCGGGTGCTCAGTGGAGACTGGGTATACTGAACGGACTCGCCGAGAACTCCCAGATGGTATTATACCTCACGTCAGATGGCAGTTCTCTGGTGACACTGGTACAGCTTAGTCTGTTGACCCGAGATCGTCATAGAGTCTTGTGTGTCTCCCACTGTGCTTTGATTTCCACCCTACCACGGCTCTACTGAGTCGTGCAAACAGGTGGTTTTTGGGTACAGTCCCGATTCACATGAAGGCAATGAGCGATAGGAGGGGATTCGTCTCTCCCGGTATTGGGGGTTGATGTTGTGCTATGCTCGACTGGCCATAACAGGAAATCCCTGGCCAGGGTTGCAGTGATATACTGGTAAGAGTTATCAGTAGTTTCACGAATGTTATGGACCCTACGTCGGCATGACTTATCGAGCTATTGGGGTCTGACGTTTACCACCCCTAGGCGAGATATGCGACATATCAGACGAACAGACCGGACCGTACGGTAAGTGTTACTGGTTGGATTCGCAGGAGTGTGAGCGGGCTTGCTCGTCGATCTTCTGATCGCTCAATACCCGGGTGGCCGTTACGTTTAGCAGACCGCTTGCGGCTTGTGGGTGTTTGATATGATCATCATCTGCTGCCGGCGTATTGACGAGTCTTTAGAGTCCTACACAGAGGTTTCCTAGCTCAAGCGAAACGAAATAGGAGCGCATATGAGATATGTACGGGACCGAGAATAATTTGAGTATGTGATACCGTTTTCCATTCTCGCGATCAATGTATCGATTGGTTATATGCGATATAACCTAGTTATCGAATCAAGCATTGATTCGATAAGCCGATACAGAGGATACTAGTCGGTTATATGCGATATGACCGGATCGTTAAATCAAGTGTTGATTTAATGATTTAATGTATAATTATATATTTGATATATTACTTTGCATTAACTAGTATTGGTTCACTTTAAAAGGATTTTCTCACTTGAATTGTGCAAGTTGTATATGTGATATATTTCTTTGTGCACATGATTGTATCATGTTTGATGATACATTCTTGTTTGGTTTTGTGTAAAGTATTAAACCATGGTTAGTTAGTGATTAGGGTTTCATCTTATTCATTTATCTTTTTATTTTATTTATTTCAAAAGAAAAAGAAAATGAGAAATGAATGGTGGCTAATTTTGTTTTTAGTTGAAGATTCATGAAGCATTGACTTAGTCACCATTCTTGTCTCATGCCTAACCCTAACCACTCATCTAACCTAAGTTAAGTCTCTACACTAAACCATGGTTAAAGATATGATAAGTATTGTATTTTCTTTTCTATTTTAATTAACATATCATATCTTCTTCCTCTTTCTTCATCTTCTTCTTGAATGAAGAAAGCTTGCTACTCCAATGGCAAGTCATGAAATCTAGTGAGAAATCCAAAACTAAAGTTTACCCACTTCCTATTTCTTCATCCTCTACCTCTTGCCAAGTAGTATAGGGTGTTTCCTTCACAAGTTTTTCCGACTTGGTGAAGTTGGAGCCTGTTCCAGCGATGCCTCGACGTAGATCATCTTCGGCATCGAACCGACGATCAAGCCCGCCCATTCTTCGATGATGCCGACGCTAGAGCCCAAGACATGATTTGGACAGCGAGGGGACTTCATTGCGGAGCCGTGGAGGTGGTGGACCGGATCTACAAAGGTTGTATATCCGTTCCCTTAGTTAAAATGTTAACTAGTTTGCTTGTTTCGCCTAAATATCTAGTAAACGATCCGTAGTCGGGTTTGTAGGCATCCGTAAAATTTGATTTGTGCATGTTTGATCACTTGTGAGACTTCACTAGAGTGCCTAGGAACCCAACAGTGGTATCAGAGCCTAGCTAGAGCCTTAGGCGAAGTCCCGACGGAGTTAGAAGTCCGATCGACCCAAAACCCCGCTGCGAGTAAGAGTTACTCCTGGGAGAGTTTTATACATTACAATTAGCCGATCAAGTAGGTGTCTAGAAAGGTGTTAACGAGGTTACGCCTCTGAGAAAACGAGGTTTACATTAATTAGGTTCGTGCGAAAGCACGGGGGACCTCCCTCAAAGTACCGACACTGGCCTGGCTGAAAGATTGGCGAACTTGTAGTGTGTAATTAATCCCGGCTAGTCTTTCCTTTTAGGGTTTGAAGGAAGATTTGATAAAAAGCAGTGGGAGCCATCCTGATTAGATAAAATAATAACCAATCTATTCTTGACAGAGCGCACGCTGAGTGTTTTCTTCTCTCTCTCTCCAGGTAGCGACCATATCACGCCTTAATCAAGATAATAATACGGAATATTGACCGAACCCGCTTGTTATACTGAGCTGGAGAACGTTGGTCCCGCTCCAACTTATAATTGTTACAAGACAAAGCAGGAAATAGGGGATTACCAGAATTCCCGTGCAGCCCAAACGAAGAGAGTGCATGCTGATGCATCATCTTCGAGTGTGTTCATTACAAAGAACTGTTTCTCAGTGTCCTTTACGTCCTGGGTATATGATACCGGATCAGGATCCCAGATATGTAATCTGTTACATAGGGCTACAGATAGGTAGAGAACTGAGAACGGGTGATAAGTTTCATGAGGCAGAAAACGGGGCAAGTGTTGCAGCCAAGTCTGTTGGTCACTGTCACCCTGTATTACGAATACATTGATTCTGAACAAATGTTATTAGATACCGAACCTGATATACAAAATCATATCTATCTCTTTATTAGTAAAGAAATGATAAAATTTTGTATTGTTGGATAATGTTTTGAACATTTCCTATATCAAAAGTTGATCGGTTCAGGCACGTTATCTAAAAGCGTTGATATTCTAAATCAAACTACAGTTCTTAGTATACAGAACACACACAAGAGAAAGAGTTCAGAAATGAACGGATTCTTCTTGAGGTATTGTAGACTAGGTCATACCAATGCGACCCGACTAGCTAGAGTTACATATAGATGCATATTTAAATCAGTTTGAATTTACATCTTGTGAAACTCGCCAGTCATGTCACAAAGATAAGATGACCATAGCCCTGTTTATTGGAAACAGAGAAAGAGTTAGTGAACTCTTGGGATGATACATGATGATGTATGTAGGTCCCCAGTCTACACATGCCAGGACCGGTTCTTTATACTTCATTACGTTCTCTGATAATCTCTCAAGATTCAGACATATGTTCCTATTGAAACACAAGTCTGAACCTTTTGAGATATTCACAGAATATAAGTTAGAAGTAGAGAACCAAAATACGGGTATAAGTATTATGTCCTAGGATGAGATCAAGGAGGAGAATACTTGAGCACGGAAATACTGGACTATTCTGAAGGAGAATGAGATTCTCTCTCAGCATTACTCCTCCGTATACACCATTGCACAATATTAGATATTGTGTGCTCTATGATGAGTAATACTGAGTTACCTATTTCCTTTTGGGGTTATGCACTTGAGAAGCTGCATACCTATTGAATTAGGTTTGAATCAAATCATTGCCTACCACTTCATACGTGATATGGTATGGGAAGAGCCCATGTCTTAAGCCAGTTAAGATTTGGGGTTGTCCGGCCTATGTCTAAAAGCAAAATCTGGACAAGATCGAGGCAAGATCAGTTCTGTAAAACTGGAAAGGTTCCAGCTGTACAAAACTGCTAATGATTTGACAGAACCAAAGGATTCAATAGTTTCCGACGAACCTCAGCCTCTCCGCCGATCTAGTAGGGTTCCTCACCCACCTGAGAGATACCTCGGTTTCTCGATGACAGTGGGAGCAAGGATTGCATCATGAGATGATGACCCAACTGGTTTCGAGCTGGCCATCAGGAGTGTGACTCTGTAAGAATGGCTGGATGCTTAGCGATCTGAGATGGAATCCATATACACCAGCAAAGTATGGACTTTGGTTGCTATATCTGAAGGGTTAAATCCCCATCAGGAGCAAGTATATCTTGAGAAGATTACTTGGTGTAGATGGAAAAGTTGAGACTTTCAAAGCTAGACTTGTTAAAGGTTTTCGTCATCGACCAGGCGTGGATAATGATGAAACCTTTTTCCAGTAGCTATGCTTAAGTCTATCCAGATCCTACTTACCACGGCTACATACCATGACTACGATATCTGGCGGTTGGGTGCCATGACTGCTTTTCTAAATACTGATTTAGAAGAGAACGTCTATAAGAACACAGCCAGAGGTCTTCGTAAACAGTGGGAGCAGCGGAAACGTGTGCAAGTTGCTTTACATAATGAAGCAGGCATCGCGGAGTTGGAACGTCTGTTTTGATGTGATAGTCAAAGCGTTTGACTTCATCAAAAATGGTAGACGAACCTTGTATATACAAAAGGGTAGTAGAGAGTAAGGTGGTCATCTTCGTATTGTACGTGGACAACATACTCTTGATAGGAAAAGAGTTTCCTATACTACGATCGGTCAATCTCCTATTATCACAAGGATTCTCCAAATAGGATAAAGATCATACCTCCTAAATCCTGAGATTTGGACCTATGAGATAGATCTAAAGGGATATTAGGGTTCTCACTAGGTATAGTGAGATTGTATCAATCGATCCTAGGGAGAATCACTGGAAGAGTTCCAGGGTGATAAAGACGACTGAATGTCAGTCACGGGCATTGTCTTTACCCTCAGTAGAGGGACGGTATGTTGGAAGAGTTCCAAGCTAGATACCGTGGCAAACTAGACGATAAAGGCTGGTAACATCGCTATTGAAGATACTACCAAAGAGGAAGTTTGGGTGTATATTGGTTCATAAGATGAACTAGGTTCCTGCCATTGTATGACAATGGAAGTGTGGCTTCGGCCCTGGAACCCTGGTCCCATCAGTGACCCAGACAAATTCTGAGGCAGCATCACCTGATCATGGAGATAGTTGATCTCCAGGGTGATCGAGGATAGGAGAGAAGACTCAGAGGACAACACGGCGGATCCACTCACGAAGGCCTTTTTCCCAAAGAGAGACTTTTAGGGGATGGTTGAGTATGTGATACTGCAACCACTGCTACAGATGGCCCTAGTGCAAGTGGGAGATTGTTAGTTATATGTATGCCCTAGAGGCCATTACTGTACATTGGATGTATATTGTAGTGGATGCTGGGACATATATAGGTAGGACTTTCTTGCTCGACATGATAGTACGCTATCTGGTTGCTCTTTATCTTAACGTGTATACTTTCTGTCTCTCTGATTACATGTTGATAAAGCCCATAGGATGTGTACTCGACTTCCAGGACTATGATGTAGATCATACTAGTGGGGCCTGGGTAGTCCATGAGTACATCCTTGAAATGTTCCTAGTCGAGGGAATATCGAGACGGGGTATCGATATTCCAGAGTAGACTAGCGCATATCTTCTCGACCCATGCGATGGGCGATGGATGATCCCATATCCATTGGTATTTGACATCGAAGATGGTATGCGGGTGCTCAGTGGAGACTGGGTACACTGAACGGACTCGCCGAGAACTCCCAGATGGTATTATACCTCACGTCAGATGGCAGTTCTCTGGTGACACTGGTACAGCTTAGTCTGTTGACCCGAGATCGTCATAGAGTCTTGTGTGTCTCCCACTGTGCTTTGATTTCCACCCTACCACGGCTCTACTGAGTCGTGCAAACAGGTGGTTTTTGGGTACAGTCCCGATTCACATGGAGGCAATGAGCGATAGGAGGGGATTCGTCTCTCCCGGTATTGGGGGTTGATGTTGTGCTATGCTCGACTGGCCATAACAGGAAATCCCTGGCCAGGGTTGCAGTGATATACTGGTAAGAGTTATCAGTAGTTTCACGAATGTTATGGACCCTACGTCGGCATGACTTATCGAGCTATTGGGGTCTGACGTTTACCACCCCAAGGCGAGATATGCGACATATCAGACGAACAGACCGGACCGTACGGTAAGTGTTACTGGTTGGATTCGCAGGAGTGTGAGCGGGCTTGCTCGTCGATCTTCTGATCGCTCAATACCCGGGTGGCCGTTACGTTTAGCAGACCGCTTGCGGCTTGTGGGTGTTTGATATGATCATCATCTACTGCCGGCGTATTGACGAGTCTTTAAAGTCCTACACAGAGGTTTCCTAGCTCAAGCGAAACGAAATAGGAGCGCATATGAGATATGTGCGGGACCGAGAATAATTCGAGTATGTGATACCGTATTCTATTCTCGCGATCAATGTATCGATTGGTTATATGCGATATAACCTAGTTATCGAATCAAGCATTGATTCGATAAGCCGATACATAGGATACTAGTCGGTTATATGCGATATGACCGGATCGTTAAATCAAGTGTTGATTTAATGATTTAATGTATAATTATATATTTGATATATTACTTTGCATTAACTAGTATTGGTTCACTTTAAAAGGATTTTCTCACTTGAATTGTGCAAGTTGTATATGTGATATATTTCTTTGTGCACATGATTGTATCATGTTTGATGATACATTCTTGTTTGGTTTTGTGTAAAGTATTAAACCATGGTTACTTAGTGATTAGGGTTTCATCTTATTCATTTATCTTTTTATTTTATTTATTTCAAAAGAAAAAGAAAATGAGAAATGAATGGTGGCTAATTTTGTTTTTAGTTGAAGATTCATGAAGCATTGACTTAGTCACCATTCTTGTCTCATGCCTAACCCTAACCACTCATCTAACCTAAGTTAAGTCTCTACACTAAACCATGGTTAAAGATATGATAAGTATTGTATTTTCTTTTCTATTTTAATTAACATATCATATCTTCTTCTTCTTTCTTCATCTTCTTCTTGAATGAAGAAAGCTTGCTACTCCAATGGCAAGTTATGAAATCTAGTGAGAAATCCAAAACTAAAGTTTACCCACTTCCTATTTCTTCATCCTCTACCTCTTGCCAAGTAGTATAGGGTGTTTCCTTCACAAGTTTTTCCGACTTGGTGAAGTTGGAGCCTGTTCTAGCGATGCCTCGACGTAGATCATCTTCGGCATCGAACCGACGATCAAGCCCGTCCATTCTTCGATGATGCCGACGCTAGAGCCCAAGACATGATTTGGACAGCGAGGGGACTTCATTGCGGAGCCGTGGAGGTGGTGGACCGGATCTACAAAGGTTGTATATCCGTTCCCTTAGTTAAAATGTTAACTAGTTTGCTTGTTTCGCCTAAATATCTAGTAAACGATCCGTAGTCGGGTTTGTAGGCACCCGTAAAATTTGATTTGTGCATGTTTGATCACTTGTGAGACTTCACTAGAGTGCCTAGGAACCCTACAGACACGACTTGTACCGCTATTAGGGGACTGACGTTTACCGCCCCCTTAGGCCCGCCATGCGATATTCTCAGACGAACAGGCCGGACTGTACGGAGACTGTCACATTCAGGCTCAGTAGGAGTTCGGATGAGTTCACCTTGTTAGTCTTCTTATCGGCATCTATCTGGAGGCCGTTACGCACAGCTAGTGCCGCTTGCGGTCTGTGGTTAAACCCACTGCCAGCGTAGTGTCGAGTCTTTAGAGTCCCACACAGAGAGCTATTTGCCTTTAGGCAAAAGAGTAGAGGTCGCATGGTTTTGCGACAGGGTTCGGTCACATCCGCGCACTTGTACACGCTTGGTGTCTGGGCAGTTATTATTAGCGGGTTTTGGTTTAATCCAGATCCTAGTATACGTTTTGGGATTGGTTTTATCTCGTTTGTATTCGTGTTCCTCGGAACACGGATGTGGGTGTGTATGCACGGTTGACAGAGACAGAAGCAGAGGATTCTCATTAGGGTTGTTGACTGTTGACTTTTGCTAAACCCTAATGAGAATAAGAAATATGATTAATAATAATATTAATTAAGTATTATTGTGCCATGGTTGGGTTGAAAGGTTGACTTTGTTGACTTGTTGACTTTGGTGACCGGTTGACTAGGTTGGACTTGTTGACCATCATCATGACAATGGCTATCATTTCATGGCTATGACTTTTGCTTGCTTGTTTGTTCACAAAATCCATTAAATGCATGAAATGATAATGCCATTGACATGAACCATCACATAATACTCAATTACTATTATTATCATGATTATTTTGTGTTATGAGAGCATGGAGGTAAAAAGTCTTCTTCATTCTATCACTCTCATTCTCTCTCATCCTCAAAGCTCTCCTCTTCCTCTTGCTCTCTCTCTAGCTCATGGTTCTATTGTCTCATGAGTTGAGAAACAAGAACCATAGAGATAAAACCCAAAAAACTTCTCTACTCATCCTAGTGTACAAGGTCTAGCAAGCCAAGTATTCTAGTTTCCTCTAGATTGAGGTTGGAGCCAAAGGTAGAAGCTTTCGGGTGGATCCATCTTCGGCACAAGGAGACGACGAGGTGAGGCCGATCCGACCACCACAAGGAGTTGAAGAGAAAGAGTTCAAGTTTGGGTATAACCCCTAACCTGGTAGCTAAACTAGTAAGGTTGTTAGATAGTTTGTTTAACAAAGATCCGTTTCTAGAGACCATGTTACCCCCACCGTAAAAATCGTTTTACACTATTTCCGCAACCCCAAAGAACCGGGGATGGGTAACGTGGACTTACAGTGGTATCAGAGCCTGGTTAAACACTATCTAACATGTTAGCAAAGTAACTAGAAGTTCGATCGGAGAAAAAATCACAAAACATGTCCGAACTTTAAACTTTCTGTCGATTTTTATTCTGCTCTAAAAATAATTTAACACATCTGAAAAATCGTCTCAGGGTTTTTAGTGAACACAGCAGAAAAACGATCCACTGAGCCGACCAACTCACCGCGGAAACGCGGCAAGAAGAGCTTCTTGCCGCGGATCCGCGGCCGAGTTGACTCGGCCGTGGATCGGTTTTGCTGCAGTGTGTTTCCTGGGGTGTTTTGGGATTTTTGGAATATGATTTTTCTGCCCAGATTTTCCAGAAAGCAAAATTTGTTTTTGGGGTGGTTAAAAATCCGTATTTTGATCGAACTTCTAAAGACTTTAGCTAACGGGTTTATATCTGTGATGTGATATATGTATTGAACGTCTGCTAATCGCTATACGTCGATTAGTGGGGGTTATACATATCTGTGATCTGTAATGTTGATGGTATGTGTATATGAATTCATTGGATTGTCGCGGAAGAATAGCCGGGGGGTTGTGAGATGAGAGTTTTCTTTATCTTTCAATTCATGTAATTTGTAATTGATGTAATATTATTTGTATGGCCGTACGTCCGGGATGAGCTTGTAGCCGCCATTGTATAATTTCTTTTACTGTTTTTGCTCCTAGGATATACCCAAGGAGGGGTGCACAAACTACCGGGTACCTCGAAGTGCCGAGTGGCCTACTCACGTTGTTGAGGGAGGTTGCTTCATTTCGGGTATTTGGCGGGTAGTTTGCCGCACCCGTAGGGGTCTAGGGTGGGGTATTGGCTATTCACCATGACCGTATAATCCGCTTTTCGTTACAGGCTCGTACAGAATGCGGATTCCTAGTATATCCAATGTGTTCATCTGTGATCTGGAATGGCTATCATTGCATCTGACGAATGTATATATCTATATATGATATCTATTTAGGCGTTGCTTATATTTTGCATCCGCGCTAGTCCAGCCCCCGCTCTGTTGTTAGTTAAGTAACTTAACGGGTAATGACGGGGCCCCGTGGCGAATGCGGATGGCATAAGCGTACGTCATATTTTCGTTGTTTTCTGCAATGGTAGGATTAAATGATGGGACGTATTAAAATTAATGCAAGAAAATAAACCAAAGTAAAGTCGTTGGAACACTTTCAAAACCACTCGGTTCTTTTCAAAAACCAACTTTTAAACGCGGAGCTTGAACCACTCCCTTTAAAAGCTATCTCGTTCCATCGATTATATCAAGTTCACTACGTTCACGGTTTCGCCAAAACCATTCGTAGCCCTCCGTCATTTTATATGAATGGTCAATAGTATTCAAGCTGTGTTTGTTGGCCAAAGTCAAGGCACAGTGTTTGGTAGCTATTGGGTATTCATATGCAGCATAGATAGATGCGTTGGTTTGGGACAGTCGTACTGCCTTGTTGGCCAAACTCAAGGGTAGGTACGGGTGGGTTCAAATTAACCTGAAGAATGACGGGTAGAACTTGACATGTGACTTATGATTTGTTGGCCAAAGTCAAGGTCATAAGAGCATGGGGCAAAAATCCACATCGGGAGTTTCTAAAGAACCAGAAACTTGGTAGCGCTGCATACCATTTGGCGTGTGATGATTCTGGTAGGATTCCTTTAGTTTTGTCACGCGATGATATTTGGATCCCGATCCTACTGTGAGTATATGCTACTCGTCGGGAAATTTCTCACTTAACGATCAATGCTATAAACCAAGTAGGTGTCTAGAAAGGTGTTAGCGGGGCTACGCCCCCAGGGAAAAGAGGTTCTTAAATTAAGGAACTTCGCGAAAGCGTTGGAAAACCTCCCTCTAAGTACCGACACTGGCCTGGCTGAACGGTTAAGCAAGTATTGTACGGTGAGATTGATCCCGACTAATTCCTCCTTTTTGGTTTGAGGAGGGATTCGAGAAACAGTGGGAGCCATCCTGTTTAGACAAACTAAAAACCACTCTAAACTTGCAAGAGCATCATGCTGAGTGGTTCTTCTCTCTCTCCTAATTGCAGCGACCAATCGTCATGACCGGACTTAAGTTACTTCTAGATAAAAATATACTGACAGGGCCAAACTATAAAGATTGGCTCAGGAATGTCAAAATGGCAATCACTTACGACAAGTTGGGGTATCTCCTTACCACCAAAGCTCCCCCTGTCCCAGGTCCCACCTCGAGCGTCTCGGATAAGGAAATCCTTAAGACCTGGGAGATCGATTGCGCGAAGGCCAAGTGCCTCGTGCTTGCCTCTATAGACAATAAACATCAGAGGAGGCACGAGAATATGGACCTAGAATCCATATTTCTCCATACTAAGGAACTATATGGAGAGCAATCCCGTATCGCCAGATACGAAGTCTCGAAAAAGTTGTTTTCGACGAGATTGGCCGTCGGATCATCGGTAGCGGAACACGTGCTTAAGATGATTGGCTTCATTGAAGAGCTCGCGGACCTTGGGACCACGTTAGAGAACGAGCTCTATACGAACTTGATTCTCCAGTCCCTTCCTTCCACTTACGCCCAGTTTATCCTGAACTTCAACTTGCAAGGAAAAGAAATTGAACTTCCGGAGCTCCTCAACATGTTGAGGAGTGCAGAGGGCACCCTACAGAAAGGTACGGAAACATCCACTTTGTTTGTAGGAGGATCTTCCTCTTCTAAGTCCAAGGCGAAAGCCAAGGGAAAGAAGAAGAAAGCCCCCGCCAAATCAAGGGGCGGTGTTAGTAAGGTGGAAACGAAGGGAAAAGCAAAGGCAACAAAGATAGCGGGGCAGCTTGTGGGAAAGGAAGAGTGCTTCTATTGTCATAAGAAAGGACACTGGAAAAAGGATTGCAGGGCTTGGAAGGCCAAGAACCAGGACCCGAAGCTAGTTGCGGCTTCAGCTTCAGGTGCGTATGTTATTGAAAATTGTCTATCAATAAACTCTACTTTCTGGGTATTGGATACCGGATCAGGATCTCATATCTGTAATTCCATGCAGGCACTGAGAAAGCGTAGGATTTTGAAGGCAGGTGATATGACCCTCAGAGTTACAAACGGAGCTAGCATGGATGCTGAGTCCGTGGGGGACTATCACTTGGGAATGTCAGATGGACATATTTTGGTTTTGCGTGATTGTTATTTTGTACCCAATGCAACTTGTAATATCATATCTGTATCTTTATTATCTAAAGAAGATTACGAATTTGCATTTGTAAGCAATGTTGTAAACATTCACCTTAATCAAGTTTTGATTGGGTCAGGTACATTAAGCAATGGTATATACGTATTAAACCAACCACAGATTTTCAATGTCCAGAATACACACAAAAGAAAGTCTCCGGAAATAAATCAGGCTTTCTTATGGCATTGTAGACTGGGTCACATCAATGAGAGAAGGTTGACGAAGTTACATACAGAAGGATATTTAGATCCGTTCGAATATCAATCATATGCAACTTGTCAATCCTGTCTCAAAGGAAAGATGACAAAGACTCCGTTCACTGGACACGGAGTAAGAGCGAGCAAGCTCTTGGGACTCGTACACAGCGACATGTGCGGTCCAATGTCTACGCATGAGCGAAGCGGTTATTCTTACTTCATTACTTTTACGGATGACTTTTCAAGGTACGGATATGTCTTCTTAATGAAACATAAATCCGAAGCCTTTGGAAAATTCCAGGAATATAAGAATGAAGTAGAAAAACAAACCGGCAAAAGTATCAAGGCACTGAGATCTGATCGAGGTGGTGAATACTTAAGTGCCGAGTTCCTGGATTACCTAAAAGAGAATGGAATTCTTTCTCAGTTTACTCCCCCATACACTCCGCAACATAACGGTGTATCGGAGAGACGGAACCGGACCCTATTGGATATGGTACGTTCCATGATGAGTAACGCTGAGTTACCGCGATCATTCTGGGGATATGCACTAGAATCAGCTGCATATCTTTTGAACCGAGTTCCAACTAAGACTGTGCCTACCACACCATATCAGATGTGGTGTGGGAAGAAACCCTATCTTAAGCATATTAAGACATGGGGATGTCCAGCTTTTGTCAAAAAGCAGCATGCGGACAAACTCGAGGCACGCTCAGTACAGTGCAAGTTTGTGGGATATCCAAAGAACTCCAAGGGATATTTCTTCTATTGCGAAGAGGAAAAGGTTTTTGTTTCTCGTCATGCCTGCTTCTTGGAAACTGAGTTTTTGAAAAATCAGATAAGCGGGAGCGCAATAGAACTGGAAGAAATTTCAGAACCACGAGCTATTACTGAAATCTTAGAAGAACCAGAGGGTTCGAAAGAACATGACATTCCTACGCCGCTCCACAGGAGTAGTAGGCAGTCTCATCCGCCCGAGAGATACTACGGTTTTCTCATAGACGGGGATAGAGAGGATTGCATCATTGATAGTGATGAGCCTACTAGCTTCCAGCAGGCCATTCAGAGCGTTGACTCAGTAAAATGGCTGGATGCAATGCGGACCGAAATGGAGTCCATGTACACCAACAAAGTTTGGACTTTGGACATTGCTCCAGATGGGGTAAAACCCGTAGGATGCAAGTGGATCTTCAAGAAGAAGATTGGTGTAGATGGACAGGTTGAGACCTATAATGCTAGACTTGTTGCAAAGGGTTTTCGTCAAAGACCTGGTTTGGACTATGACGAAACCTTTTCTCCAGTGGCTATGCTGAAATCCATTCGGATCCTTCTTGCCATTGCTGCCTTCCACGACTATGAGATTTGGCAGATGGACGTAAAGACCGCTTTTCTAAATGGAAATTTAGAGGAGTGTGTCTATATGGACCAGCCAGAGGGTTTCATTTAGAGTGGGAGCAGCGGAAAGGTGTGTAAGTTGCTTAAGTCCATCTATGGACTAAAGCAGGCATCGCGGAGTTGGAACATCTGTTTTGATGAGACAGTCAAAGATTTTGGTTTTATCAAAAATCCAGATGAACCATGCATCTATAGTAGATTTGTAACAAGAACTGTCATATTCCTCATTTTATACGTGGATGACATTCTTTTGATAGGAAATGACATTCCTATGCTACAATCTGTCAAAGGGTTCTTGTCACACAGGTTCTCCATAAAAGACCTGGGTGATACCATTTACATTCTGAGGATCCAGATCCATCGTGATAGATCCAAGAGGATATTAGGACTCTCGCAGTCCAGGTACATCGACACCATACTGAAAAGATTCAGTATGGAAGATTCCAAGCGCGGTAATCTAACGGCTTGTAACGAGATCACCCTCTCCAAAGAGATGCCTCCCAAGACTGATTTGGAAAGGGATCGCATGTCCATTATACCCTACGCTTCTACGGTAGGCTCTATAATGTATGCGATGTTGTGTACCAGACCGAATGTAGCTTATGCACTGAGTGTGGTAAGCCGGTATCAGTCAAACCCTGGAGAGAAGCACTGGATAGCGGTAAAGAACATTCTCAAGTACCTGAGAAGGACTAAGGAGATGTTCTTGGTGTATAGCGGAAAAGACCTCCAGATCGAGGCCTTTGCTGACTCCAGCTTCCAGAGTGACAAGGATGACCATGTCGGGTTTTGTCTTAACCCTCAATGGAGGGGCGGTGTGTTGGAAGAGTTCCAAACAGGAAACCGTTGCTGACTCGACGATGGAAGCGGAATATATCGCTGCTGCTGATACCGCAAAAGAAGCCGTCTGGATGAGGAAGTTCTTGACAGAACTTCAGGTGGTTCCGTCCATTGTTGATCCAATACCTCTGTATTGCGACAACAACGGGGCTATAGCTTTAGCGAAGGAACCCAGGTCCCATCAGAAGTCCAGACACATCTTGAGGCGGTATCACCTGATCAGGGAGATCGTGGATCGCCAGGAGATCGAGGTTCGGAGGGTTGCTATGGAAGATAACACTGCTGATCCATTCACGAAGGCCTTACTCCAGACTCAGTTCGAGCGGCTGATCGAGATAATAGGTCTTCGATTCGCCAGTGCATGGCCTTAGTGCAAGTGGGAGATTGTTAGTGTATATGCCCTAGAGGCCATTACTGTATCATACTAGTTTGTATATTACTTAATGGAAGCTTGGGATATTCACCATTGTATAGACAATCTTGCTCAAAATAGTAGTATGCTACTTGGTTTGTCTCTAGTTCAATGTGTGTACATGTGTTTCTTTTAACATATCGCCTATACACATTAGTGGAGCCCTTAGGATCTTTGCTTGATTACCAGCGTTGTGATGGCAGTCACACTCGTGGGGGCTGGGTTATCCACAAGCACATCCTTATACAGGTCCCTAGTCGTAGGATTATCGAGACAGGGCGTCGATACTCTGAAGTAGACTAGCGTATGCGCTTCTCATACCAGCAGGGGAGACGGTCTGTCTCACAGCCGTCAGTACGTCGTACTTGAGATAGTATGCGGGTGCTCGTTAGGTTACGAGTATACTGGACAGGACTCGTCGTGAACTGATTGGTTGGTACTATACCTATCGTCAGTTATCAGTTCTCAGGTGACATGAGTACAGCTTAGTCCGCTGACTTGACACTGTCACTTCGCCTCGAGTGTGTTCCCACTGTACTTTGATTACTACCCTACCACGGCTCAAAGGAGTCGTGCAAACAGGTAGTAGTTGGGTGCAGTCCCGAAGCACTTGGAGGCAGTGACGGTTAGATAGGATTCGTCTCTCCCGGTATTGGGAGTTGATATCGCGCTGTGTCAAGGAGAGCCATTACACACAGTCGTCCCTGGCCAGGGCAAGCGAGATACACTGGTAGGTTTCCAGTGTTATCTCAGGGTGTTCTGGGCTACACTCCGACACGACTTGTACCGCTGTTAGCGGACTGACGTTTACCGCCCCCTAGGCCCGCCATGCGATATTCTTAGACGAACAGACCGGACTGTACGGAGACTGTCACATTCAGGCTCAGTAGGAGTTCGGATGAGTTCACCTCGTCAGTCTTCTTATCGGCATCTACCTGGGGGCCGTTACGCACAGCTAGGGCCGCTTGCGGTCTGTAGTTAAACCCACTGCCAGCATAGTGTCGAGTCTTTTGAGTCCCATACAGAGAGCTATTCGCCTTTAGGCAAAAGAGTAGAGGTCGCATGGTTTTGCGACAGGGTTCGGTCACATCTGCGCACTTGTGCACGTTTGGTGTCTGGGAAGTTATTACTAGCGGGCTTTGGTTTAAGCCAGATCCTAATATACGTTTTGGGATTGGTTTTATCTTGTTTGTATTTGTGTTCCTCGGAACGCGGATGTGGGTGTGTATGCACGGTTGACAGAGACAGAGGCAGAGGATTCTCATTAGGGTTGTTGACTGTTGACTTTTGCTAAACCCTAATGAGAATAAGAAATATGATTAATAATAATATTAATTAAGTATTATTGTGCCATGGTTAGGTTGAAAGGTTGACTTTGTTGACTTGTTGACTTTGTTGACCGGTTGACTAGGTTGGACTTATTGACCATCATCATGACAATGGCTATCATTTCATGGCTATGACTTTTGCTTGCTTGTTTGTTCACAAAATGCATTAAATGCATGAAATTATAATGCCATTGATATGAACCATCATATAATACTCAATTACTATTATTATCATGATTATTTTGTGTTATGAGAGCATGGAGGTAAAAAGTCTTCTTCATTCTATCACTCTCATTCTCTCTCATCCTCAAAGCTCTCCTCTTCCTCTTGCTCTCTCTCTAGCTCATGGTTCTATTGTCTCATGAGTTGAGAAACAAGAACCATAGAGATAAAACCCAAAACACTTCTCTACTCATCCTAGTGTATAAGGTCTAGCAAGCCAAGTATTCTAGTTTTCTCTAGATTGAGGTTGGAGCCAAAGGTAGAAGCTTTCGGGTGGATCCATTTTCGGCACAAGGAGACGACGAGGTGAGGCCGATCCGACCACCACAAGGAGTTGAAGAGAAGGAGTTCAAGTTTGGGTATAACCCCTAACCTAGTAGCTAAACTCTTAGTAAGGTTGTTAGATAGTTTGTTTAACAAAGATCTGTTTCTAGAGTCCATGTTACCCCCACCGTAAAAATCATTTTACACCATTTCCGCAACCCCAAAGAACCGGGGATGGGTAACGTGGACTTACATCACCCTCTCCAAAGAGATGTCTCCCAAGACTGATGAGGAGAGGGCTCGCATGAGCATCATACCCTATGCTTCGGCGATAGGGTTTGTAATTTATGCGATATTGTGTACGAGACCAGATGTAGCTTACGCACTCATCGTAGTATGCATGTATCAGTCAAACCCAGGGGAGAAGTATTGGACAATTGTGAATAACATTTTGAAGTACATGAGAAGGACTCAGGAGATGTTCTTGGTGTATGGTAATGGAGACCTCCAGATGGAGTCCTTTACCGATTCAAGCTTCCAAAGTGATAAGGATGACAACAAGTCTGTCTCGGGTTATATGTTTACTTTTAACGGAGGGGTGGTCTGTTGGAAGAGCTCTAAACAGAATACCGTCGCAGACTTGACGATGGAGGCTGAGTACATTACTGCCAATGATGCCGCAAAAAGAAGCATTCTGGATGAGGAAGTTCATTACTGAACTGAGGTAGTTCCGTCTATTGTTAATCCAATACCTTTGTATTGCGATAACAATGGGGTTATGACATTAGTGAAGGAACCACGGTCCTATCAGCGATCCTTACATATCTTAAGGCGGTATCACCTGATCAGGGAGATCGTAGATCGCCGGGAGATCGAGATGATACGAAATAGAACACGGTGGATCCATTCACCAAGGACATTCCTCAACTGTAGTTCAAGTGTCTTTTCGAGATGTTGGATATGCGATATACCAACAACTGGCCCTAGAGCAGACGTTGTGTACTCGATACGCTAATAACAGGCCTTAGTGCAAGTGGGAGATTGTTGGATATGTATGCCCTAAAAGCCTTTATTGTATAGGATGCTAGGGGTATGTATGTTCCTGACAATCTTGATCGATATGATAGTATGTTATTTGGTTTGTCTTTATCTTAACATGTGTATATGTTCTACTTGTTATTACGTATAATACATGTTGATAAAGCCCGTATAATTATTGCTTTACTACCAGCGTTATGATGGCGATCATACATGTGGGGACTGGGTAGTTCATAAGCACGTCTTTAAATGTCCCTGGTCATAGGAATATCGAGACTGAGCATCGATATTCCGGACTAGACTGGTGTATATGTTTTAGACCCCGACGAGGGGTGGTGGTTGGTCCTACAGCTATTGGTGTGTAGCACCTAAGATTGTATATAGGTGCTTACTGGAGGTAAAGTGCACCGTACGGACTCGTTGAGAACTTCTGTATGGTATTATATCTTTTGTTAGATAACAGTTCTCAGATGACATGAGTATATGTTAGTCTTTAGATCTGAGATCGTCATTTGTCTCATGTGAGTTCCCACTGTACTTAAATTACCACCCTACCACAGCTCTACTAAGTCGTGCAAACAGGTTTTAGTTGGGTACAATCTCGAGTTATATGGAGGCAGTGAGCAATTGTCAGGGATTCGTCTCTCTCCTAGTATAGGGAGTTGATGTCGCACTGTGTTCGGTTGGTCATCATCGTGTTCGGTTGGCCAGCACCATAAGACCTTGGCCAAGACAGATGAGATTTACTAATAGTTAGATCGGGAGTTTCTCGAATTGGTCTTGAGCCACATCAGCATGAATTATCGAGTTATTAGGGTCTGACGTTTTCCAGCCCCTAGAACCGGTATACGATATTTTTAGACGAAGAGACCGAACTATAGGTAGATTGTCACAGAGGCTCGGTAGGGGTTCGGATGAGTTTTCTCATTGGCCTTTCTTTTCGACAGATACCTGGGTAGCCGTTACATACAACTAGCGTCACCGACGTACTTGTGGTTATGGATTTATCCAGTAACTCATTGTGAGCATACTGTCGAGTCTTTAGAGTCTCACAGAGGGTTTTCCCGGTTCGAGCGAAATGATGTAGTGGCCGTATATTGATACTAGTTCCGATTAAATATGTGTACTAACTACATAGACTTTAATCGGACGGATGGTAATACTAGCCGGCTTAGGATTAAGCTGGATTATTAAATCAAGTATTGATTTAATAATTTACATATATATATATTCTAGTATTATGTTTATTGTATTTTTCCTATCTCTTGGGCATTCATATTTTTATACGGATATGGATATGTATATACGGTAGAATGTATTTTGTATTTATACTTTATACATTCTAGAAGGACACCTCATTTGTGTGAATTTTCATTTATGAAAATTAGGAAATGAGGTGGAGGGATAAGGTGTAAAGAAGGAATGGTGAGAGGAATGACTATGACATTTGTTTATTCACTTTGGGTGCACCATTCAAGCATGGCTACAATTTTCTATTTGGAAAATATTTTATCAAAACCAAATGATAGCCATTTTCTCTTGCATGGATGATTCATTCTCTACATTTTTTCTCTCTCCTCTCAAGAGCTCCTCCTTCATCTTTTTACTTCTTACACTCTCATGAGTTGAGAATCAAAGAGATTTAAATTAGTTAAATACTTGATCACATCACTGCATCCCTAAGTACCTTAAATTAGCAACTTAGGGTCTTTAGTTGCTTAGGTGAAGCTAGAGCTTGAACAAGGTTCTCTCGGGTGGATCATTTTTGGCAAAGGAGGACCTGATTGCAAGCACGATTCAGAGCTCTTGAGTGCTTGGTTGGAGTTTACAACATCACAACTTGGTCACTAGTTCATCACAAGTTCCTACAAGCTCGAATGGACTCTACAACGACCACCAGAGTTTAAGCTCGATCCCAGCGTCTCATGGTCTCAAGATGGGAGTTTTGAAGACAAAGGACACCGCTACAAAGGTTGTAGTTCTTAACCGAGTAGTTAAAACTCCTTTTAGTTTACTAGTTTAGTTTTTGGTTAAGATTCTATGTTCAAGTTGCTAGTGCCATATTTTAAAATTAAAGTTTTTCATTCCCCAAAGGCCGCGGTTAGCGACAAGGGCACTAGGAACTTCATCACATGTATCCTATTAGTTTATAGTTTTCCCGCATTAGCGTTATTTGATTCTGGTGCATCCCATTGTTTTATGTCATCCAGGTTTTTCAGTGCATACTCTATCCCACATACGGCGTTATCTAGAGATTGGGACATACACACTGAGAATAGAAAATTATTTCTAGTAGGGAATGTAAGGGGTGTTTTGTTGTAGTTTGTGGACGGGAGTTGTTTGCGGATTTCTTGGTTATTAATACCGGCAGCTATGGCGTAGTATTGGGAATAGACTTTCTTGGCACCTTTCATGCTCACATAAATTGTAGAGTAAAGAAGGTGATTTTTCAAATTCCTAGTCATCCGGAGTTTGAATTTTTGGGAGGTTGTAGATCCGTCGGGCAAGTCAAGTTTTGGGTTAAGCCAACGGATTCTATCTTAGCAGTGTTAGGAGTCGACAAGCAAGAAGTACCAATGGTAGTTCGAGAATTCATGGATGTATTCAAAGATGTCTCGGGTTTGCCACCAAAGCAAGATGTGGAGTTTGCGATTGATTTTATTTCCGGAGCAGTGCCTATTTTGAAGTCTTATTATCTGATAGTACCGGTGGAACTAGAAGAGATGAAGAAGCAAGTCTTCGAATTGTTAGAAAAGGGTTGGATTCGCACCAATGGCTCATCTTGGGATGCTCTAGTTCTATTGGTCAAGAAAAAAGATGGCACACAGCGAATGTGCATTGATTACCGAGAGCTAAATCGATTGACCATCAAGAACAAGTATCCAATTCCTCGTATAGGCGAATTATTCGATCAGCTAAGTGGTGCAAAGGTATTCTCAAAATTGGATTTGCGATCGGGTTATCATCAAGTTCGGGTGAAACCGGAGGATATTTGCAAAATAGCTTTTCAAACTTGATACGGGCACTATAAGTATTTAGTTATGCCGTTTGGAGTTATAAACGCATCGGCGGTATTTATGGATCTAATGAACCGAATATTTTCACCATATTTGGATCGGTTCGTAGTGATGTTTATTGACGATATTTTGGTATATTCGAAGAGAAAGAAGGAGCGTGAAGAACACTTGACGATTGCACCGCAGACATTGATATAAGAGATGCTGTACACTAAGTTAAACAAGTGTGAATTCTGGCTCGAAGAAGTGAAGTTCTTGGATCATGTCATATCAGGAGATAGGATCGCAGTAGATCCGGAAAAGATTGCGGCAGTGCAAAATTGGCCGATTCCGAAGACCGTGGCAAAGATTCGAAGCTTTCTGGGTCTTGCGGGATATTATTGAAAGTTCGTGAAAGATTTCGCACGGATAACAGAGCCTTTGACCAAGTTGACTAGAAACGAAGTACCGTTTATTTGGTCCGAGAAATGTACGCAAGCGTTCAAGACGTTAAAGCACATGTTGACAACTGCTCCTATTCTAAATGTACCAAATGGTTCCGGTGGGTTGGTTATTCATAGCGACGTATCGAGGAAAGGTTTGGGCTGTGTGCTCATGCAACACGGAAGTGTGATAGCGTATGCATCAAGACAGCTGAAGACTCATAAGAACTATCCGACACATGATTTGGAGCTAGCGGCGGTTATATTTGCGCTTAAGTTATTGAGATACTATTTATTAGGCGAGAAGGTCGAAATATTCACCGATCATAAGAAGCTAAAATACGCGTTCACGCAGGAGCTCAACATGAGGTATTGAAGGTGGTTGGAATTGATGGCTGACTATGATTTATATTTGAAATATTATCCGGGAAAAATGAATGTAGTGCCGGATGCTTTGAGTCATTTTCCAGCCATAATGACGTTAATTTCGTAGAAGGAACTTATAGCAGATTTTCAGAGATTTGAGTTGGAGCTAGTATTACCGGATTATTCGGGACAGTTGACGCAACTACAAGTGCAATCATCGTTGACAGATTGCATCAAGGTCGCGCAATTGCAAGACGCTCGGTTGCAGAAGTTTCGAGGCCAAGTAGATGCGGCCTTCGAACAGACTTGCTGGTGCATGAAGACGGGTCTTTTAGATACGGAAGTCGTTTGTGTGTATCGAAAGGAGAGATTTGTAAACAAGTTATGAAGGAAGCCCACAGTTCGGCATATTCGGTACATCCGAAAGGTATGAAAATGTATAGGGATTTACGACAACACTTTTGGTAGGAAGGCATGAAGAGAGAGATCACTCGTTTTGTGTTGAGATGTTTGGTGTGTCAGCAAGTGAAGGCTGAATATTAATGGGTAGCTGGTTTGTTGCAACCACTAACGATTCCTCAATAGAAGTGGGAGCATATAACTACGGATTTCATAACAGCTTTACTGCGAAGTCCAAAGGGCAATAACGCAGTATGGGTGATCGTTGATCGTTTGATCAAGACAACTCACTTTATACCGTTTCGAGTTGGTTAATCGACAGAGGCGCTGGCAGAGAGGTATATGTAGGAGATTGTGAGGTTGCATGGAATATCGGTTAGTATCGTGTCGGATCGTGACATAAGATTTCTATTGCATTTCTGGAGGAGTTTGTAGGAGAGCATGGAAGCTCGATTAAAGTTTAGCACGGCATACCATTCTCAAACAGATGGTCAGTCTGAGCGGACGATCTAAACTTTTGAAGACATGTTGAGAGCATGAATGTTAGATTTCAAGGGTTTATAGAAGGATCATTTGCTTTGGTGGAGTTCTCGTACAACAACAGTTTCCAAGCGAGTATACAGATGGTTCCATTTGAAGTATTGTACGGTATATGTCATTCGCCGGTATATTGGGACAATTTTGGAGAAAGAAGATTATTGGGACTGGAGTTGATTGTGCAAACCGTGGATAAGATCTGTTTGATTCGTGATCACATGAAGGTGGCGTAAGATCGGCAAAAGAGTTGGGCTGATACCAGAAGAAGACCGTTAGAGTTCGCGGTTGTTGATCACAGGTTCTTAAAGATATCGCCGACAAGAGGAATGATCAGATTTGGGAGTCGAGACAAGCTTAGTCCTTGATTCATTGGACCCTTCGATATTATTGAGTGTGTTGGAGAAGTGGTGTATCGATTGGCGTTACCACCGTCCTTAGCGGGTGTACATGATGCGTTTCATGTATTTTAACTTCAAAAATATGTTCGAGATGATATTCATGTCTTAGATCACTCAGAATTGACACAGGGAATTGATTTAACGTATGAAGAGCGACCAACAACTATTTTGGATCGACCAGAGAAGGTTCTAAAGAACAAGATTTTACCGTTAGTACTTTGTCTCGTAGGGAGGTCGTTCATATGGAGAATTGACATGGGAACGTAAAGAAGAGATGTGACAGAAATCCCCGCACTTGTTTCCGTGATTATGAGATTGATGGTTGCTTTCCATTGTCCTTGTTCTTGTTCTTGATCTTTCGTTCGTTGTGAATTTTGAGGACGAAATTCTTTTTGTAGTGGGAATAATATAACATCCTAGAACGATCGTACGATATTTTAATAAATAAATTAAATTGATTAATTTTGATGGTTATTTTGAGTTTTGGCTTTGGGCATCATGAGCCGGCTCAAGATGGGGTTGAGCTGTCTCTTACACCCAGAGAGTAATTGATTACTTGGAGACACTTGTGAGCCGGCTTAGGCATACATTGAGCCGTCTCAAAACCTGGCATGTGACTGATATTGTTCCTGATATGATCCTGACTTGTTATTGCTTTGGGAATATTATTTAGATTAATGGGTTATGGTAATTTATTGGGTTGGTTAGATTATTAGCTTGGGAACATGATTGTTATTGATGTGATATTATAATTTTTACCTTGTCTCTGTTCTTATGCCTATGTGATATAAGATTCATATAATACCCGACCCATATCCATACTAAACTATATAAACTCTTTTAAATTTCATGCAAACCCTAATTCCTATTGTTTCCTCTCAAACACAAAACCCTAGCCTCCACCTCTCAAAAGAACCAAACCCTAGTCTTAACCCCAAAATCGAGACTTGATCTCCATCCTCATCTTCATCGTCATTGTGGTCGTTGCCACCATCATCTTCTTCTTTTGTTGCGGTTGCGTCATTCAAGCCAAGTTCTTTGCGTGAGTTCCAAGATCGTGGTTATCGTGTTCGCGAGATCGTAATCGAGACAAGTACCTGGTACTTGCTACATGCTATAGCGAGTGTGTATATATATATATATATATATATATATATATATATATATATATATATATATTGATTATCAAACTTTTAACCTTAATCATGTATGCATGTTGTTTCCTTATTTAATTCTTGTGGTTATTGTTTATCAAATGCACGTTTGACATGATTGAGATCTTGCTAGATATCTTACAATCTTGAGTTATTGATATAGATAGTTTGAAATTTAAGTTCTAATCTAATTAATGGTATATCAAGATCCAAATCACGGTATATCGCCAAACTTGATCGAGTCATGATACATGTTGTAAAATCCTAAAATTAACTTTTTTATTGATAGATCGACCTATTGGAACTTAGAGAAACGGAAGTAATCATAACTAGAATTGCATGTATCAAATTTAAACTAGAAACCCTAATTAAAATATCGCATCGTATCAGAAATTAGGCTATGAGCCGTCTCAAACATTACCTAATCCGTTTTATGCAAACAAAGAAGATAAATATGCGTTCCAGGCATGTTTGAGCCGTTTTAAAACTTGTTTGAGCCGTCTCAAAATATATTGAGCCGGCTGAAGATCATCATGAGCCTTCTCATACAACCAGAAAACAAAATAAGCATTCTGGATGACTTCTGAACCGTCTCAAGCATTCTTGAGTCGTCTCAAGCTGACCGAACAAATCAGTCATAGTAAAACCACAATAACTTTATGCTCGATGATTTGATTTCGATGTTCTTGGACTATGGAAAGATCTCTCCGAGATCTAAAACTTTCATGATTACCCTAATTTCCTATATTGAGTTTATGATCGCTAAAAAGGTCTCCGAAGTTGAGTTTCTAACACACATGAGCCGTCTTATCCACCCATGAGCCGTCTCAACCCGACGTTTAAACCTGATATGAATCTGACATGTTATATCGATTCACGTATACACAATGTAGTGCTTGAACATGTTACCTGACCTGTTATGATATTTTATATGATCAAATTAGCTTATGATATTCCTATTAATGACGGTATTTTGATCATGTACATGACACGATTATGATATTCCTGACATGCTAGTTAACGATTATACACATGTATTCATGATTGATGACATGCATCCTTACTATCTTGTCTTGTTATTATTATCATGTCAACCTTATTTGTAACATGCTATTTACTTAGATACCAATAATTACATGATATCTCGTTAGTCTTGATAGACTCGACTTGTATATGCTTGTTCCTGTTTTGGCATTAGGTAAATACTAACTTGATATTTGACATGAACATGAAACTTGGGGAAAGGGGAAATCAATAATGGAATCCTAATTATAACTTAAGAGGTAATTAACTTGTACCGTGTTCCTGGATGTGAACGGGATTACCTGTACCGTTTTCCCGGACGTGGGCGGGATATACTATTGAGTTACGAGAAGAATTATATTAATTGATTTCAGATTCCTGTAGGATAGATAACTTAGAAACAGACATCTAGGCTTTACATGACATGATTGCCTTTTTATATCTGCTTGCTACATCACCTTGTATTGCCATTGCTATGGTTTACTCATATGACACTAGTTCATGTATATGACTTGATACATCATATTTCTAGTTATATTCCTTATTATATTACGTGTGACGCTCTGACGTTTGTGTTTTGTATGGCCTATATACTTTGGCCTTAAAATGGGAGGACAAAGACTACTTCGAAAAGCTTGCTGAGCAGTGAGGCGTGTTCTTAATCATCTAGTTATTTTATGATTTAGACTTATTTCTCGTATTAAATTATTTCTTGGATTTCTATTGCGAGCCCATAAGAGACAACTATTTATTGTTCTTATTTTCTTTTGATCATGATATTTGATCGTTTATTATTGTTTTTCCGCTATTGACTTTTGATTATTGATTATCGTTATTATTTATTGTGGCATATTGAACATGTGATAGTTATTTATATTATTGTGTTTGATTATTGCTTGACAACTTTAATGTAACTGTAGAAGGATAATTCGTTATCGTAGGTAGTATGGCTAGTCGTGTCATGTCCCGTATTTTGTATATATTGGGAAGCGGGACGTGACAATTAGGTTTCGAGTTTATCTCGAAAAATCAGATTCTGGAGGATGGTTTTATAAGTAAGGATCCTATTATAATTCAGATTGTATTAACTATAAATAAGATGCTATGGTTAAACTTTAAAATGTGCAATCTTGATCATTAGGTTTAAGGTAGGTGAAACGGCGGCTCCATAAGGGATCAAGACACCATTAAGGAGAACTTAGAGAGAAGAAGGAGATTTCGTTGGAGATCTATAAGGAGGGGGTTTGTAACTCTTATAAGGTTTTTTCTCTTAAGTTCTAATAAAGTGTTTTCTTCTTTTCCCCGAATATCTTGTGTGTTATTTAATTTTTGCATTTTTTCTAGTTGTTATCCGTTAAATGAGATTTTAGTGTAGATTTATCAAGATTGGTGCTGTCTTCCGGTGCGTGCCAACGGTTATTGTGTTATAACATGTTTGTTAAGATCATATAATTAATACACAATAAAAATTGAAAATCAAGTTCTTTTTCTTCTTCTTCATCTTTTTTTATATATATATTTGGTATTATTCTCATAATTATCATGTAACCTACATTGATATAGATATCACCGCGCTGGTAGGAAAAGTATTACTTGATTATATGTATCCATTAGTCAATCAATAGACAATTATTTAAAAATTTGAAAATGGCATGGGATATGTTGTGGGGATAATACTATTTTGTGGTTTAGTGAAGGCCCACAAACATTATTTTTGTTTTGTGTGTGCAACAAAATGTTGGATCTTGTGACATGTGATAAGATTTGTAGCAAATTAATTTTTTTTAAAGATTGTTAGTAGGCTCTCATATATTTTATATCATTCCATGTGCTTGTAATAATAGTACTTTTTCCTGAATTGCTGTATGCACGCTGAGCGAGTTTATGCCTCTTGTTTCTTTCCTTTATATTCAAAGGACAGAATTGATGCATGTTCATTTACCTTATTTCATTTTCATTTTGTGCCCCAATGAAAGGATAACAACTAATTAATACGGACTTTAATGTTAATTACCAGGAAACAACAGCAATTTTATTGGGAAAAGGTAACCATAAAGAGAGAGCACTTAGGGAAAAAAGGTGGTTGATTTTTATGTCTTAAAGAATAATGAAATATTAAAGCTCCACAAAACATACAATATCTATGATGAAAAAGTTCAAGATAAAGAGGATGTAGTACTTTTTAAAGAAAACTTAAAAGGGTTGGTAGGTAAAAAGGAGAAATAGCTTTGAGCTAGGATAAGCTCTGGTTACCAACAAAAAAAAACTTTTCTTTGTTTTAAAGGGAAGATATATATGCTTTCAAAAGTAAGAGGGAAAAATCAGAAACAAAGAAAATAGCCATTGTCTGCTTTGTAGAAATAGCAAGTAAAATTATTCATATAACAAAATGGAAAAAGAAAACATTTAAACTTCTCCAACACCTTGAGTTCTTCACCTTATATATATATATATATATATATATATATATATATATATATATATATATATATATATATATATATGTTCTAGTTTACTCAAATTATAGAAATTTTATATACCCAACAATGTAATAATTAAAATAAATTAATACCTATCCTAACACTTATTCGATATGCATGCATATACTTCCTAAAAAAAGAAGGAAAAAATGCATGCATACATACACCACCTAGTTAATATATTTCTTCAAGAGAGAAAATAATAGGAAAAATAGATATAAAAGTAGTTTTTAATAGAGAAACAAAACCGTTATAAACAAAGATTCATAATTAATTACAAACCAAACAATTAGAGGAACAAGACTTTTGCTTACTTGGGAGCCGAAGGATGCTTCTCAGGCTTCACCTCCTCATCTTTAGCCGCCTTCGTATTCACACTTGTCTCTAGCTTAAGCTTCAGATCTATCGTCTCCGAAAACCCTCTCTTCCCCGTATTCTTCCCGGCCTCGCCGCCTGGCAGTCCCAGCCGCAGCTCCGTGGCCTCCAGCCCCATCTCGCTCGCCATTATTTTTTCTCCTTAAAAATTTCCAGTCTCTTATAAAATCCAAAGAATGAGAGAAGAAATCTATTTATATATATCTTGTGGATGAAGTAGGGTGGAGCTTTGATAGATGTCTGTAGGCTGAGAGTATATAGAAATGGGGTTGGAGGGAGAACCGACCAATGAGGGGAAGGCACGTGTACACATGCTTCGTTGGATCTTCCGCGAGTTTGGCGGGCGAGGAGATTGACGCCGGGGTGACGTCATGATTTTTACGTTACTGTGGGCCGTTTAGAAATATTATTAATATATTAAATTTTGTGGTTAAAAAATTAAAGCGAAAAAAAAATAAAAAGAAAGCAGATTTGTGGACACATTCGCTTTCGCTGCAGTCGTGGGTCCCCCATCAATGGATTTTTTCCCCAACTTTTATCAATCACAATTTATCGATTTTTCTTTTATATTTCTGCAAATAAGAACGGAACTGATGGAACTCTTTTTCGGGTCTCCCTCAGATGTTGTCTTCCGTCGATCTCCTGTTGCGTGTGGTCTCAATGGGTTTTGAGGAGATTGGTGATTTGAGGAGTTTAGCGCCGAGTACCTGGAAAGAAGTCTCGAGATGGTTTGGTAACACCGAGGACCCTCCGACGATCAAGTTAGTATGAGATCCGAGCAGAGTAACGGCTAAATGGAATCAAAAATGGCTTACCTGACCTCTCTGTGATGGGGGTTTACATAGTGGCGGCATCACGCAACAGCAGGCGCGAGAATCTCACCGGCAGTTACGCTCCCGACGTCACGCCCGCGTAAAGAGCAGATCGCCCATTAATGGGGATCATGATGGCGTAGACCGTGGGATGCTGCTGGTGGAGAATCTGCGCGTGGTGAGATTTGCGGAGCGGCGGTTATGCCTGCGAGTGGTAGAGTTGGTCGGTCGGTGGACCGAGGAAGGTGGCCTCGGCTGGGGAGCTCGGGAACGAGCGAGAGGGCCGAGAAGTCTTGGTCCTGTGGCAGCTCGGGGCGAGTTGAGAGGCCGAGGAGGCCAATCTTCAGGGGGCTCAGAGGTGAGCCAGTCTGTGCTTGCAGGTCGGGTACAGGAGTGGCCTGTTCGGCTCCTGTGGGCCCTTTCTTCTAAGTTCTGGGATGCGTCGTCTACCACGTGTTATGATCTTGGAGATCACCAATACTGAGCATCATCAAGAACCGATATACAAAGGGATCAACCAAGTTATTAAATATTATTATGTTCCAATCTTTCCATGTTAAGCAAAGTTCTCTAGAACCCAAATCTTTAAGGGGCTGTTTGGCGCCTAGAATTAGGGAATAGGAATGGTAATTTGTGTAATAAAATGTTTTTTCGTTGTCCCTTAAAATTGTCAGTTTATTTGTTTGCAAAGAATTGTGTTATGATTTGTTGCAATGATTCTATTCCTTAGTCTGCCTGTTTCAAAATTAAGTAGGAATTGGATTTTGAAAATCGATATAGAGGTACATGGGTGAGTTTAAGAAACTCACTCCATAAGGGTTAAGAAACAAAGTAAAAAGTAAAAGGTCACAAAAAAGAAGGTAACCATAACTCATTTTTCAATAAATTAAATATCCAGATCCTGCATGAAGTTGGGAATTGCCAATTTCTCTTGGAAAGGCTCGGAATTTGAATTGTCAAAATGCTGACCTCAATTGCTAAAATGTTGATATCAATTCCCAAAAGTTGATATTCCCATTCTTCGTAAACAAACAATCGGACCACGATTCCACCGCTTCATAACTGGGCATGACATGAAATATAAACGACCCATCTTATCCTCTTTTTTTCCCCCGATGATTGTAGACAAAAACTTAACGTATCATGCGAAAATTGGTCGGTGGTAACACCAATAACAAATATACAACAATTTAGTACTAATATTTATTAGAAGAATAATTAAATAAACCATAAGGTTTAATTAAGTGGTGGTGGGATTAACAAGTCAACAGATTAATTAAAAATAGGTGCACTACAACAGTATACAGTAGTCCCTGTGAATATGAATAATCCGGTGGGGCCTAAAATGTCTCCGTAGATCCAAAGGCCGTTGGTGTAAGTTTTCGTCCTGAATATGTCTCTACGGAGTAAAATTTGCCTTACGGCTTAAGCCGTAAAGGTAATTATCTTTACGGATTACTTCGTAAGAACATAATTTTTTTTTAAATTTTCAATTAAAAAAATAAAATACGTGTACCTACGTATTTATAGGTAAGGCCTTATAAATACCTCTACGGATTAATCCGTAGGGGCAAATTTTGCTCATATTACTGAGTCCATATAGACAAAATATAAGATATTATAATATTTTGTCCTTTACGGAAAGATGTGTAGGGACAATTATTGTCCCAACGGATTAATCTAGGTGTTACAGTTGCCCATACGGATTAATCCGTAAGGACATTATATCAGGCGTTTTTTAAAAGGGGCTTTCCGTTTTTCTCCGTCCTTTGCACAATAATATATATATCATATAGCCAAATACAAAAATATTCAATTACAACATCTCACGCATGATATAAAAAAGAAATAAACAAACAGAAAACGAAATCAATCTAAAATCATCGTAAATATCCATACAACCACCGATATCGTCTAAAACATACATATGTATCAAATAAGTACATCCATCCTAAAAAATATATATAAACATATCCAAGCTCAGTCCAACTCCTCCACCTCTAATAAACGCCGTAATCTGGCGCATCTGCTTCTCGGAGCAGCCCCGCGTCGACAAAAACTCGACTAAAGAAGGAGCGGTCTGTACATGAGTCTGAGTGGTCTGTGCAGAAGTCTGAATGGGTTATGGAGCTATAGGAGTGACCTGCACAGCCGCAGCCGAGGTAGTGGCTTGCAGAGCCGCAGCCGAGGTAGCGGCTTGTGGAGCTGAAGCTGAAATAGCCTGCTGAATCTGTAAAATTTTATTTTTGTGTAATAAACGAGTAAGAACGGTATATTAGATTTAGTTGAATTCGTATCATTATCGGATTATTGCGGAACCATGAATTTATATATGCTTTGTTGAGATTTCACACGTTCTGTTGAAATTCATATGTTATGTATGATAATTTATACATGTTAAAATTCCACACATTCATGGTCATACTTTTTTCCCCCAATCTAAGAATACTTAGAGACTTGGGCCTAGTTTTGATATGTAGTTTGGAAAACCGTAGTTTATTTTAAATGGAGGTAGAAATGATTCTTACTCTAATTTGTAAGCCCGTATCTCCCCTTAATTTGATGTTTGGTTTTGGAGTTATCAAATTTACAAAGCAATGTTTTTTTTTCAAGTTTTGAGTTTGGATAATCATAACTTTTTAAACTTGATTATAGAGTTCAGTTTAATTATATAATTTTATATAAGTCTGATTAATCAAAATTTAAGTTTAAAACCAAATAAGCTCAGGTTATTAATATTGCATATGCTACTATCTATAATGTGATATAATATTTTATTAATAAATAATATACGTACCAACATCTCCTTAAACTCCTTGAATGCGGTAACATCATGCTCCATACGTCGCTCACGTGGGTAGGAGAAGTAACAGCTGGAGTGAAGACCAACTTCATGTTAGTGTATATGCCCTGGAGGCCATTACTGTATCATACTAGCTTGTATATTACTTAATGGAAGCTTGGGATATTCACAGTTGTATAAACAATCTTGCTCAAAATGATAGTATGCTACTTGGTTTGTCTCTACTTCAATATGTGCATGTGTTTCTTTTAGCATATCGCTTATATATATTAGTAAAGCCTTTAGGATCTTTGCTTGATTACCAGCGTTGTGATGACAGTCACACTCGTAGGGGCTGGGTAATCTATAAGAACATCCTTATACAGCTCCCTAGTCGTTGGACTATCGAGACAGGGCATCGATACTCCGGAATAGACTGGCGTATGCGCTTCTCATCCCAGCAGGGGAGATAGTCTGTCCCACAGCCATCAGTACGTCGTACTGGAGATAGTATGCGGATGCTCGTTAGGTTACGATTATACTGGACAGGACTCGTCGGGAACTGTTGGTTGGTATTATACTTATCGTCAGTTATCAGTTCCCAGGTGACATGAGTACAGCTTAGTCCGCTGACTTGACACTGTCACTTCGCCTCGAGTGTGTTCCCACTGTACTTAGATTACTACCCTACCACGGCTCAAAGGAGTCGTGCAAACAGGTAGTAGTTGGGTGCAGTCCCGAAGCACTTGGAGGCAGTGATGGTTAGACAGGATTCGTCTCTCCCGGTATTGGGGGTTGACATCGCGCTGTGTCTAGGAGAGCCATTACACGAGTAGTCCCTGGCCAGGGCAAGCGAGATATACTGGTAGGTTTCCAGTATTATCTCAGGATGTTCTAGGCTACACTCCGACACGACTTGTACCGCTATTAGGGGACTGACGTTCACCACCCCCTAGGCCCGCCATGTGATGTATCAGACGAACAGACCGGACTGTACGGAGATTGTCACATACAGGCTCAGTAGGAGTTCGGATGGGTTTACCTCATCGGCCTTCTTATCGACATCTACCTGGGGATCGTTACGTACAGCTAGTGCCGCTTGCGGTCTGTGGTTAAACCCACTGCCAGCGTAGTGTCGAGTCTTTAGAGTTCCACACAGAGAGTTTCCCTGCACTGAGCGAAACGTGTAGAGGCCGTATGGTTTTACGGCAGGGCTGCGATCACTTATGTGCACTTGTGTGCGTATGCTGTTCGGGCAGGCAATACTAGCGGGATTTGGTTTAAGCTGGATCCTAGTATTGCACAGATGGATTTGTTTTGTCTTCTGTGCATTCGCATTCTACGGAATGCGGATGCGGGTGTGTATGCACAGTTTTGAGGAGAGCAGAAGGAGGAGGTGCCTCATTAGGGTTTTGGCAGTTGGTTCGGCCAAAACCGTTATGTGGCAGGCTCATTAAGGTTTTGGCAATTCGTTCGGTCAAAACCATTATGAGCCACGGACATTATTTACTAATCCTTTTGAGTGATAATTATATGATGGCTAATTGCTTTGACCATTTGACCACCTTGACCATTTTTGACTTAGTTGACCCGTTGACCAAAGTTGACCATTGACCTTCATGAGAGGTCTACACTTTTCTTTGGTTTTCTTTTTTTTTTATCTTTTTGGTTTATGAAAATGGTCAATTCAATTAGTAGCCATCAACTTTATCATGAAAGGATCGGTAATGATGATAGTTTTGAATTATTGCAACCATGGTTCATTTCTTTAGCTCATAATTCATTTCTCATTCTCTCTCTTGCTCCTGCTCATGAGAAGAAAAGAAATGCTCCATGGTTGCTAGCTCCTCCTTCTTCCTCCTTTTGATTTCTTTTTTTGATCTCATGTGTTGAGAGAAAAAGTTCCCACAAAGACAAACACTTCCATATATCTCTACTACACAACCTAGGGCATCTAGACTAGCGATCTCGTTGCCCTAGTTGCCTCGGCTCGAGGTGGAGCTCGGTGTACAACTCTCGGGTGGATCGTCTTCGACTCAAGAAGGCCGCGGAGGTGACCAAGATCCGGATCATTCCTTGGAGCTTGGATGGACGAGCGGGACAGCGGAATGAAGACCCGAAGGACCGGTTTCGTGAGGTATAATTTCTACGGCACAGTAGTTAAAGCCTCTAGTAGTTTGCTAGTTTCTAGTTTAGCAAAGATCCGGCTTTTAGTCCATGTTGCCTTTGTGCTAAATTATTGTTTTTCGCCGTTTCCGCTTCCCCGTAAGAACCTGGGTGAGCAACGTGGACTTACAGTGGTATCAGAGCCTAGCTAAACATAAACTAGCAAGTTAGCAAAGTGTTAAGAATTTCGATCGGAAAAAATCATAAAACACGTTCGGAAAAATCCCACTTTCTGTCAATTTTTTATACTGTTCAAAAAATTATTTGACATACATGAAAAATCGGCTCAGGGTTTTGTTAGAACACCCAGCAAAAATGAGGCTCTGACTCGGCCAACTCATCGCGGAACCACGGCCAAACAATGTGTTTGGCCGCGGATCCGCGGCCGCGACTCCGTTTTGCTGCAGTGTTCTTTTTGTGTTGTTTTGGGATTTTTAGTACATGTTGTTTCCACCCAGATTTTCCAGAGAACAAATTTTCTTTTTGGGGTGGTTACAAATCCGTATTTTGATCGATATTCCGTAGACTTTGGCTAATGAATATTTTCTGTGATGTGATATATGTATTGAACGTCCGCTAATCGCTATACGTCGATTAGTGGGGGTTATACATATCTGTGATCTGTAATGTTGATGGTTTGTGGATATGAACTCGGTGGATTGTCGCGGATGAATAGCCGGGGTGGATGTGAGATGAGAGTTTTCTTTTTCTTTCATTCATTGTAAAATTTGTAAATTGATGTAATATTATTTGTTTGGCCGCACAACCGGGGTGAGGTTGTAGCCGTCATTGTATAATTTCTTTTTACTGTTTTTGCTCCTAGGATAGACCCAAGGTGGGGTGCACAAACTACCGGGTATCTCGAAGTGCCGAGTGGCCTACTCATGGGTTGAGGGAGGTTGCTTCGCTTGGGGTACTTGGCGGGTAGTTTGCCGTACCCGTAGGGGTCTAGGGTGTGGTTTGGCTATTCATCGCGACCGTGTAATCCGCTTTTCGTTGCAGGCTCGAACGAATCGCGGGTTCCTAATATATCCAAAGTGTTCATCTGTGATCTGGATTGGCTATCATTGCTATGATATCTATTTAGGTGTTGCTTATGTTTTGCATCCGCGCTAGTCCAGCCCCTGCTCTGTCGTTAGTTAAATAACCTAACGGGTGATGACGGGGCCTCGTGGCGAATGCGGATGGCATAAGCGTATGCCATATTTTGGTTGTTTTCTGCAATGGTAAGATTAAATGATGGGACGCATTAAAATTAATGCAAGAAAATAAACCAAGTAAAAGTCGTTGGAACACTTTCAAAACCACTCGGTTCTTTTCAAAAACCAACTTTTAAATGCGGAGCTTGAACCACTCCTTTTAAAAGCTATCTCGTTCCTTCGATTATATCAAGTTCACTACGTTCACGGTTTCGCCAAAACCATTCGTAGCCCTCCGTCATTTCGTATGAATATTCAATAGTATTCAAACTATGTTTGTTGACCTTCGTCAATGCATAGTGATTGGTAGCTGTTGGGTGTTCATATGTAGCATAGATAGATGCGTTGGTTTAGGACAGTCGTGTTACCTTGTTGACCTTCGTCAAGGGTATATACGGGTGGGTTCAAATTAACCTGGACAATGACGGGTAGAACTTGACATGTGACTTATGATTTGTTGACCTTCGTCAAGGTCATAAGGGCATGGGGCAAAAATCCACATCGGAAGTTTCAAAAGAACTGAAACTTGCTAGCACTGCATACCATTTGGAGTGTGATGATTCTGGTAGGATTCCTTCAGTTTTATCACGCGATGATATTTGGATCCCGATCCTACTGTGAGTATATGCTACTCGTCGGGAATTTTCTCACTTAACGATCAATGCTATAAACCTAGTAGGTGTCTAGAAAGGTGTTAGCGGGGCTACGCCCCCAGGGAAAAGAGGTTACTTAATTAAGAAATTTCGCGAAAGCGTTGGAAAACCTCCCTCGAAGTACCGACACTGGCCTGGCTGAACGGTTAAGTAAGTATTGTACGGTGAGATTGATCCCGACTAATTCTTCCTTTATGCTTTGAAGAGGGATTTGAGAGACAGTGGGAGCCATCCTGTTTAGATAAATTAAAAACCAATCTAAACTTGCAAGAGCATCATGCTGAGTGTTTTCTTCTCTCTCTCTTAATTGCAACGACCCAGTGACCGCACATAGGTTACATCTAGATAATAAAATGACTGAATCTGACTGTTATGACCGGCAAAGGTCTGTCCAGATTTCTATTGCCCGTGGCAAGCTGGGACACCTCTTGACTGATCCAACCCCTGCCGTCTCAGGTCCAGTTTCTCCTGTCACGGATATTCATATCCGCAAGACATCGGAAAAAGACTGTGCGAAAGCTAAGTTCCTCGTGTTAACCTCAGTTGATGGTGCATACCAGAGGCAGCACGAGAAGATGGACTTAGTTTCTATCTTCCTCCATAACAAAGATTTATATGGAGAGCAATCTCGTATCGCAAGATATGAGATCTCGAACGAATTGCTTCAAGCGAGGTTGGCTATCGGGTCATCTGTAGGGGGCAACGTCCTTACAGAGACCAGCTATTTTGAGCTCACGGACCTGAAGACCACATTGAAGAACGGGTCAGGTACTGACTTGATTTTGCAGTCTCTACCTTCTACCCTGAAGGAAACCAGGGAAGAAGAAGGAAAGGGAAGGGCAGAAGTTTTGGGGCTGGATGTAGTAAAGGAAGGACGTTCCTATTGTTACGGGAATGAACATTGGCAGAAGGATTGCAGGGCTAGTATAGCCAGTAGCCAGAATTCGAAGCATGTTGTGGCTTCGGCTTCGGGTGTGTTTGTAATAGAAAACTGTATGTCAGTTAACCCTACTTCCTGGGTATTGGATACCGGATCAGGATTTCATATCTGTAATTCGTTACAGGCTCTGAGAAACCGTAGGATTATCAAGAAAGGTGATATGACTCTCAGGGTTGCTAACGGAATGAGCATGTACGCTGAATCCGTAGGGGAATATCATCTTGGACTGACAACTGGGCAGATATTGATTCTGCGTAACTGTTTTTATGTACCAGGTACGACTTGTAATATCATATCTGTATCCTTACTTTCTAAGGAAGGATATGATTTTACTTTTGTAAGCGATGTAGTAAACATCCACCTAAATCAAGTTCTGATTGGGTCAGGTACATTGGAAAACGGGATATACGTATAGAATCAAGCTCAGATCTTCAGTGTCCAGAACACACTTAAAAGAAAGTCTCCGGAAACAAATCAGACTTTCTTATGGCATTGTAGACTGGGTCACATTAATGAGACACGGTTGACAAAGTTACATAAAGAAAGATACTTGAATCCGTTCGAGTATCAGTCTTATGCCACTTGTGAATCTTGTCCAATGGGAAAGATGACAAAGACTCCGTTCACTGGACACGGAGAAAGAGCAAGCGAGCTCTTGGGACTCATACACAGTGATGTGTGTGGTCCAATGTCTACACATGCGCGAAGTGATTATTCATACTTCATTACTTTCACAGATGATTTCTCTGAGTATGGACACCTCTTCCTAATGAAGCACAAATCCGAGGCCTTTGAGAAATTTCAGGAATACAAGAATGAAGTTGAAAAACAAACAGGCAAAAGTATCAAGACACTGAGATCTGATCGAGGTGATGAATACTTGAGTGCCGAGTTTCTGGGCTACTTAAAAGAGAATGGAATTCTCTCTCAGCTTACTCCTCCATACACACCACAACACAGCGGTGTATCGGAAAGGCGGAATCGAACCCTATTGGATATGGTTCGTTCCATGATGAGTAAGGCTGAGTTGCCGCGATCTTTCTGGGGTTGTGCACTAGAAACAGCTGCATATCTCTTGAACAAGGCTCCAACCAAGACTGTGCCTACCACCCCATATCAGATGTGGAGTGGGAAGAAACCCTGTCTTAAGTATCTTAAGACATGGGGATGTCCAGCTTTTATAAAAAAGCATCATGCGGACAAGCTCGAGACACGCTCAGTACTGTGTAAGTTTGTGGGATACCTAAAGAACTCCAGGGTGTATCTTTTCTATTCCGCAGAGGAACAAAAGGTTTTTGTTTCTCAGCATGCCCACTTCTTGGAAACTGAATTTTTAGAAAATCAGATAAATGGGAGCGCAATAGAGCTGGAAGAAATTCCAGAACCACAAGCTATTACTGAAACCTTGGTAGAACCAGAAGGTTCAGGAGAACCGGACATTCCAGCGCCACTCCGCAGGAGTAGTAGGCAGTCTCATCCGCCCGAGAGATACTACGGTTTTCTCATAGACGGGGATAGAGAAGATTGCACTATGGATTATGGTGAGCCTACTAGTTTCCAGCAAGCCATTCAGAGCGGTGACTCGGTAAAATGGCTGGATGCAATGCGGACCGAGATGGAGTCCATGTACACCAACAAAGTTTGGACTTTGGACTTTGCTCCATAAGGGGTAAAACCTGTAGGCTGCAAATGGATCTTCAGGAAGAAGATTGGTGTAGATGGGCAGGTTGAGACCTATAAAGCTAGACTTGTTGCAAAGGGTTTTCGTCAAAGACCTGGTTTGGACTATGACGAGACCTTTTCTCTAGTGGCTATGCTCAAATCCATTCAGATCCTTCTTGCCATTGCTGCCTTCCACGATTCTGAAATCTGACAGATGGACGTAAAGACGGCTTTCCTAAATGGAAATTTGGAAGAGTGTGTCTATATGGATCAGCCGGAGGGATTCATTCAGAGTGGGAGCAGCGGTAAAGTGTGCAAGTTGCTAAAGTCCATCTATGGACTGAAGCAGGCATCGCGGAGTTGGAACATCTGCTTTGATGATACTGTCAAAGAATTCGACTTTATCAAAAACCCAGATGAACCATGCATTTACAGTAAGATTGTAGGGAGAACTGTGGTATTCCTCGTCTTGTACGTGGATGACATTCTCCTAATAGGAAATGATATTCCTATGCTACAGTCAGTCAAAGGATTCTTGTCGCAGAGGTTCTCCATGAAGGACCTGGGCGAAGCCAACTACATTCTGGGGATCCAGATCTATCGTGATAGATCTAAGAGGATGTTGGGACTTTCACAGTCCAGGTACATTGACACCATACTGAAAAGATTCAGTATGGAAGATTCCAAGCGCGGTAATTTACCGGCTTGTCACGGGATCACCCTCTCCAAAGAGATGTCTCCAAAAACTGATTTGGAAAGGGATCACATGTCTATTATACCCTACGCTTCTGCGGTAGGCTCTATAATGTATGCGATGTTATGTACCAGACCAGATGTAGCATACGCATTGAGCGTTGTAAGCCGGTATCAGTCAGACCCAGGGGAGAAACACTGGATAGCAGTAAAGAACATTCTCAAGTACCTGAGAAGGACTAAGGAGATGTTCTTGGTGTATGGCGGAAAAGACCTCCAGATCGAGGCCTTTGCTGACTCCAGCTTCCAGAGTGATAAGGATGACTCTAAGTCCATGTCGGGTTATGTCTTCACCTTCAATGGAGGGGCGGTTTGCTGGAAGAGTTCCAAGCAGGAGACCGTTGCTGACTCAACTATGGAAGCGGAGTACATAGCTGCTTGTGATGCCGCAAAGGAAGCTGTCTGGATGAAGAAGTTCCTCACGGAGCTTCAGGTGGTTCCTACCATTGTTGATCCAATACCGCTGTATTGCGACAACAACGGCGCTATAGCTTTAGCGAAGGAACCCAGGTCCCATCAGAAGTCCAGGCATATTTTGAGGCGGTACCACCTGATCAGGGAGATCGTAGATCGCCGGGAGATCGAGGTGAAGAGAGTAAATTCGGAGAATAACACTGCCGATCCACTCACGAAGGCCCTATCCCAGACTCAGTTCGAGCGGCTAATCGAGATGATAGGTCTTCGATACGCCAGTACATGGCCTTAGTGCAAGTGGGAGATTGTTAGTGTATATGCCCTAGAGGCCATTACTGTATCATATTAGCTTGTATATTACTTAATGGAAGCTTGAGATATTCACAGTTGTATAGACAATCTTGCTCAAAATAGTAGTATGCTACTTGGTTTGTCTCTACTTCAATATGTGCATGTTTTTCTTTTAGCATATCGCTTATACATATTAGTAGAGCCTTTAGGATATTTGCTTGATTACCAGCGTTGTGATGGCAGTCACACTCATGAGGGCTGGGTAATCTATAAGCACATCCTTATACAGGTCCCTAGTCGTTGGATTATCGAGACAGGGCATCGATACTCCGGAGTAGACTAGCGTATGCGCTTCTCATCTCAGCAGGGGAGATGGTCTGTCCCACAACCATCAGTACGTCGTACTGGAGATAGTATGTGGGTGCTCATTAGGTTATGAGTATACTGGACAGGACTCGTCGGGAACTGTTGGTTGGTATTATACCTATCGTCAGTTATCAGTTCCTAGGTGACATGAGTACAGCTTAGTCCGCTGACTTGACACTGTCACTTCGCCTCGAGTGTGTTCCCACTGTACTTAGATTACTACCCTACCACGGTTCAAAGGAGTCGTGCAAATAGGTAGTAGTTGGGTGCAGTCCTGAAGCACTTGGAGGCTGTGACGGTTAGACAGGATTCGTCTCTCCCGGTATTGGGGGTTGACATCGCGCTGTGTCTAGGAGAGCCATTACACGAGTAGTCCCTGGCCAGGGCAAGCGAGATATACTGGTAGGTTTCCAGTATTATCTCAGGGTGTTCTGGGCTACACTCCGACACGACTTGTACCGCTATTAGGGGACTGACGTTCACCACCCCTTAGGCCCGCCATGCGATGTATCAGACGAACAGACCGGACTGTATGGAGATTGTCACATACAGGCTCAGTAGGAGTTCGGATGGGTTTACCTCATCGGCCTTCTTATCGACATCTACCTGGGGACCGTTACGTTCAGCTAGTGCCGCTTGCGGTCTGTGGTTAAACCCACTGCCAGCGTAGTGTCGAGTCTTTAGAGTCCCACACCGAGAGTTTCCCTGCACTGAGAGAAACGTGTAGAGGCCGTATAGTTTTACGGTAGGGCTGCGATCACTTACGTGCACTTGTGTGCGTATGCTGTTCGGGCAGGCAATACTAGTGGGCTTTGGTTTAAGCCAGATCCTAGTATTGCACAGATGGATTTGTTTTGTCTTCTGTGCATTCGCATTCTACGGAATGCGGATGCGGGTGTGTATGCACAGTTTTGAGGAGAGCAGAAGGAGGAGATGCCTCATTAGGGTTTTGGTAGTTGGTTCGGCCAAAACCGTTATGTGGCAGGCTCATTAGGGTTTTGGCAATTCGTTCGGTCAAAACCATTATGAGCCACGGACATTATTTACTAATCCTTTTGAGTGATAATTATATGATGGCTAATTGCTTTGACCATTTGACCACCTTGACCATTCTTGACTTAGTTGACCCGTTGACCAAAGTTGATCATTGACCTTCATGAGAGGTCTACACTCTTCTTTGGTTTTCTTTTTCTTTTTGTTTTTGGTTTATGAAAATGGTCAATTCAATTAGTAGCCATCAACTTTATCATGAAAGGATTGGTAATGATGATAGTTTTGAATTATTGCAACCATGGTTCATTTCTTTAGCTCATAATTCATTTCTCATTCTCTTTCTTGCTCTTGCTCATGAGAAGAAAAGAAATCCTCCATGGTTGCTAGCTTCTCCTTCTTCCTCTTGATTTCTTCTTTTGATCTCATGTGTTGAGAGAAAAAGATCCCACAAAGACAAACACTTCCATATATCTCTACTACACAACCTAGGACATCTAGGCTAGCGATCTCGTTGCCCTAGTTGCCTCGGCTCGAGGTGGAGCTCGGTGTACAACTCTCGGGTGGATCGTCTTCGACTCAAGAAGGCCGCGGAAGTGACTAAGATCCGGATCGTTCCTTGGAGCTTGGATGGACGAGCGGGACAGCGGAATGAAGACCCGAAGGACCGGTTTCGTGAGGTATAATTTCTACGGCATAGTAGTTAAAGCCTCTAGTAGTTTGCTAGTTTCTAGTTTAGCAAAGATCCGGCTTTTAGTCCATGTTGCCTTTGTGCTAAATTATTGTTTTTCGCCGTTTCCGCCTCCCCGTAAGAACCGGGGTGAGCAACGTGGACTTACACTTCATATGGGTGTTGTTAGGACCAAGTCCCCGACCTCTCTTTCAACCTCCGTGGTGCCCTCCGTGTGCGGCGTTTAGGACTGGGGTCAGTATGATCGAATTGGTCTGTCCACTGAAATCAATCCCCGATGTTTCCGCCTGCTCCACCACCCGCTTCTACACCCACATTAACCATTAAAATATAAGTATATCATATAAATTTGAACTTATTAAAATAAAAATTTCATTCGAATTAGAATAAATATTAACACTTACGCAATACTCCTGGATAGCAGTGTCGGAGAATCGAAGCTCGCCCGTGGCGGGATCTGTCGAGGTGCCGTGGACGACAAGATACGCGGTCAACACGCTCGGTGTACCATCCTGCGCCAGAGTTTGAGCTCTCTGCAATTCGCAAAAAATTACATATATTATAAAATAACTTTTAATATTGCATTATATCAAAACAGATATATTGTAATTTACCGATGCCTTCATAACATGTGTAATGTTTCTCGAGCCATCTGTGTAAGTGAGATGACCCATTTTCGCCGACTTCTTATTCTCCTTATTTTGATCGGCTTGTTTTTGCACAACACAATCAGATTTAGTTTTCTAATTAAGCAACACAAAAAAATTATATACTAAATAATGAATTACATTTAAATTACAAACCTATTTTTACTCAGACTCATAATACCGGCATAAGAGAGGCCATGTATCCACGTCAACTCTAGCAAAGGTCGGAGAATGTAGGAGAACCGCTCTTTCTGCCTCGGGGGTCGCTAGTCATAACATGTAGCAATCGATTTTCAGCTCGTTCCTATTATATCGGATCTTAGTTTGCATGTTTTTCATGAGGCCCAGGTAAAGAGCGTTAAGATCAAGCACTCTGTCTGGATGATCAGGGTCGGGTACAGGCCGAAAGTCGTAATCCAACTGCAAATACAAGAAAATAATGTATTTAAATTATAAGTGTTAAATAATAATAAATTTATTTGATAAGTCAAATGAAAATATATATTAATACCCGAGCCTGATCTCAAAAGAGGGCTATCTCAGAAGAAGGCTAAAGAGCGCCCGTACTGATCGTCCTACTCAACGTGAAGAGGATACTTCTTTTGGATGCGGTTCTCATCCCCCATATACCGGCCGAACCTCTCGGCATAATTTCCGGTGTAGCGAAAGAGGGGGAATGGTGTCTCTCCCTAGCTCTATCGGGCTTCAACCTGTGGGACTGATTCAGCTCTCGAGTCCCCCTCTCGGGGTGTGGCTGCCCTGCATCTACAAAAATATCAAAACAAGTATTATCAAGACAAAACGGTATTTAGAAATCAAGAATTAATGAAAATTGAAGTGTGGTATATACCTCCGGCGACAGCAGCACGAGAGGGATGATAGTTCCTGAAGACCATTAAAGTGAATACGGTCTAACCTGTAAGGATGGTCTAGTAGCAAAAAACGCCGATGATCGCAATAACAAACCTTCTTCCTAAAATTCAACCATTTCAATATTGTATCTTGATAGCAACAAGGGCATACTTTGTGACCTTGTACGGACCAATCTGATAACGTTCCATATGCAGGAAAGTCATTAATTGTCCGCATTAAAGCTGCACGCATCGTGAAGGTTGTATCTGTACTTGTATCGTAAATCTCTACACCATCAATGAATAAAATTTTTAACTCATCTATCAGAGGTCTGAGATAGACGCCGATATTGTTTCCCGGTGAGTTTAGTCCGTCAATAAGAAGAGGAATCATAAAGTAGGATTGATTTATAACCAACAAATACGAAAGATTATAAACTATCATTACAACGGATCATGTTTTGCGCCTTCCAGCCATACAGTTGAATGGGCAGAAACCATCACTAGCCAGTCTAAGCCTAACATTCCGAGTATCACTACTGAATGTTTGGTGCCTCTTATCGAAGCCCTTCCATGCCGGCGAATCTCTTGGATGACTCATTTTCCATCTTCGTTTAGACCAGCACGGTGATGCCAAATCATTATCTCGGCTGTCTTCTTGCACCTGAATACCTTCTGCAGCCTCTGTGTTATGGGAAAATATAGTGCTATCTTGACAGGTATATCTGGCTTTTTATCAGATTCTTTCGGTTTATACCCGACCTCTCCGCATGTTAGACACTTTCAAATCTGAATTCTCTTTCCGGTATAACACGCAATTTTTGGGATATGCATGAATTTTCTCACAGTTCAGACCCAAATCAGACATTATCTTTTGGGTTTCGTACCAGCACTCGGGCACGTTATTTTCCGGGAGCATAGAATTTTTCAGAAACTTCAGAAATATCGTGAATGACTTGTTGCTCCATCCATTTAGGAACTTAATTTAGAAAAGTTGGATGAACCATGATAGGCTTGAACACTTTGCATTCTTATAAATTAGTTTTCTAGCATTATTCATGAACTTTTCATATTTATCCGCACGCGGTCCTTAACCGAAAGGAATTTCTTCTTCGGTAGGATCACTATCACCGAGGGCAGCCTCTATCATATCCTCCATTTCTTCTCCAGAAAAGAAGTTATCGTCTTCTTTTTTTTCCGCCGCATTACCGTTTTATTCTTCTCCTTTCCCGTGATATAGCCAAGTTGTATAAAATCTAGTAAAACTATATTTAACGATGTAAAACTTTACGATTTCTACCTTCTGTCAAAACTTATTCGCACATCTATCGCATAGATAGAGAATCTTCTCTAACACGATCTTATTATGTGTGCGTGCAAATTCAATGAAATCAGCAACTTCTGCGACAAATTTAGATTGCATGCATTGTTGCCAATCCACGTACATCCAGTCCTTAACTCTGATGTACTCATGAGCTATGTTAGACTGTATAACATATAAATTGTAAGTTATGGAAGCTGGTTTTTTATGGTTACTATATTGAGAAATCTAAGAACGAGATGGTTATTGACAAAGAAGAAAATCCGCAGAGGTAAGTTTGTCGTGGAAAAGAATAAATTATTGATTAACAAAGTTACGTTTGAATATACCCATGTATGAGTTGTATTCTGTAAATGTGTGTTTCAATGTATAATTTCGCTTAGGTGTAGGCTTGTTAGTGTGTATGTGTTTTGTGTGTGTGTGTGTGTGTGTGTGTGTGTGTTGTATATTCGTTTTGTGTGTGTATTTCAGCTGTCGGGGATAAGGTTTCTATCCCATTATGAATGTATAGAGTAGACACCTATTCGCTTTTATTTTAATCCATTTTGAGAAAATTTTGGCAGCACCTACTCGCTGTTCTCCGAGTATACTATAATAGAATCGATAATCATTTCAATGTTGTGAAACAATATTGAAATGAACATCTAATTTATTTTTGTACACGGAGAATCAGCGAAAAAGTAGCGACGAAATAAGTTGAAACGAATGAAAACAAAAGTGAATACAGATGTTTGCTTTATACATTCCTAACTTGTTCAAACTGGACAAATTTATCGATTATCATACGATTGAATTTTCTCGTCATATAGACTACATGATGGTTGTTAGCACCGAATGATACCGTCCGATATTTAACAACCTTCGTATAGTTTTATGTCACGACGAACATCGAACGTATGTTAACCGATAGACAGGGACTGAGACGGATTTTGATTTTCACATATGACTATCGATGAGCATATGAAAATTTCATATTATTATCGATAATCATATATACACTTATTATAAGATTTAACTTGAATTGGTTTTACGTTTACGTTTCAATTTCAAGAGTTTGAAGTTTTTATTTAGGGTAAAGTTTTTTAAAGTTAAAGGGTTTTCTTTATCAAGTTTAAGATTTTGGATTTGGTTATGGTGTTAAGTTTAAGATTTTGGATTTAGTTTTGGTGTTAAGTTTAAAATTAGGGTTTGGTCTTGTTTAATATGAATGATTATCATCATTAACATTATCACACACACAAACACACACATATCATTATCAACATTATCACACACACACACACACACATGTTATCATCATCATCAACATTATCACAAATACACACACGCATACACACACATATCATCATATATATCACAAACACACACACATACACTTACGCTAACACTAAAATACCCTAACCATAACCCTCACCCTTAACTCTAATCCTAATTACCTTAGCCCTAATCCTAGACCTAATTAACCTTAACCCTCTATAAATTCTTCACTGAACTACCCTTGGCTATTGTTTTTTTACTAAACCTTAAACCTAATCCTAATCCTAACTTTAATCCTAAACCTACACCTAACCATTAGCCCTAACCCTAATCATAACCCTAACCAAACCATACTAAAGCCGAACCCACAACCAATCTTCTTCTTCCCCTCACCATCACCATTAATTTCATCTAAAATTACTTTTCCCGGCCTCTCATCCGACCTACCCGGTCCCCGTCGACCTTCGCTGACCCCTTTCCCACCACCACAGCTACCACGACCCACCATAGCCACCCACATCCCCACCGCAGCCACCACTGCCACCTACATCCCCAAACAACCTCAAATTGAAGCGCACCCACCACCATAGCCGCCACCACCCACCACCATAGCCACCACTACAATCCAAAATCCCCAAATTAATGCCCTACCTACCAAATTCAATTTAGGAAAATAAAATTTTAAATTGAATAAATTAACTAACCGGTTGAGGATGTCGACGGTGTGGAGAAAGCCGGGAAGGTGCTCGATGTTGATGAAGAGGGCGGCGATCGACGTTGACGAGAAGGGCGCGATTGAGACGGCACTGGAGGTGATGGAGACGGTGCTGGAGGTTGTAGGAGGTCGAAAGAGGCGACGAGAAGGTTAGAAGAGACGAGGGCGGTGGAAATTAATTGGGAATTAGGGTACTGTGGTAACGGGGAGGATAAATGTTTAGTTTTTATTTGTTTTTAAATCCCGACTTTGCCCCTGCAGGTATATCCGTAGGGCTTTATCTTGCGGCATCCTTGGTGCAACTGTATATATTAAATTTTAACAAATTTTTATTTATATATGTCCCTACGGTCTAATCCGTAGGGGTATTAGTTGTCCCTACGAATTTATCCGTAGGGACAATATAAAATTACCTCTACGGATTTTTTCATATGTAAGGACAAGCCATCTTTGTATTAATGGTGGGCCGACATGTCAATATTGGTGGGGACAGGTCAGCGGATGGAGGCATGTGGAGTGGGACCAGCGATCCATGTGAGGCTGCTCCCTTGCCGTCAACCCCACCAAAGCCTCTCCCATGTGCACCGGCCCCATCTCTTTCCTCAATTTTTAATATACTTTATTCGTTTTTATTTATAAAAAAATTATTAAGAATTTTAATAAGTTGGTGAGTTTATGTAAGTAATTGGCAAGCTACACTTTCATGTATTATATTCTTTATAGGGCTTACTTTGGTCGATCTGCTGCAAGGTAAACCAAGAGAGCCGTGAAAATCGTTCTTTATATGCATTTGGAGGCTATGAACCCTTGACATGTTTTGACTGAGCCATGAAGTGGAATAGACTTCTTTTTACGAGGAATAAGCCATAGCTTTATCGTATTGGTTGATATATATGAGTTCAAATCAATGGTTACAGCAGATAAAATGCAATCAAGGATGTGAGGCTTTAACCGGTGCCTAACATTTTTTTGAAGTAACAGTAGATTTAGCAAGACAATGAGCAACATTATTTACTTGTCTTGCTTTTGAACAAATCACATCCTTTTGCTTTACGAGCACCACTTTTCTTACTTGGCTGCCGGTGGATTTTTGATTTCCTACCAACTAGAGATGCTTTGGCTTGGTACGTAGACCAAATGATACCATGCCAACAAATGTTCTTTAAATTCATGGAGATATAAAACAACATAAAAGTTATCATGTTAGCTATCCATCATTTGAGTCTCTGGGAACGGAAGGATTCGGACCTCCAAGTAACGGGACCAAAACCTGCTGCCTTACAGCTTGGCCACGCCCCATTTAGATTTCGAATACATTGTTTCGGATGATGTCATCATAGATATACGACTTTATTGAAAGTGGCATGTACCCTATAAGAGGGATGGGCTGGTGAGGAATAAAAAAACCCACCAGCCTAATAGGTTTGGCATTTCTCTTGCAAGAGCATATAGAAGCACTCGTCGATGACGCGCTTGAACTGCCAAGGGCATGCGATGCTTGGTTCATTTAACCATTAAGCTATGCAAGGGAATAATCTAGAAGATGTAGTGATCGTTATGCCCATTCGAAAAGCAAGGTGGTCGACCATCTCCGCATCCGAATGTTCAATAAGGCACATCACAATTCTTGGGCTGAATTTTACCTTCCACAATCTTTTAAAGGGTTGGGTAAATTTCCAAGTTTGGTTGATGACATTAGTGTTCCATGAGCTTCCATTATATATCGGTGAGTAACTCGAAATAAGGCCACCTTGAATGCTAGATAGCTCACCATGAGGGAGAGGTTGAGTTTTGCCCCTGATTGATGGAATCCAATCATCATGAAAAATTTGGATCGATTCTTCATTGACCACATACCAAATGATATTATCTCGGATCAAGTCCTTATACTGACCAATGATCAATAGCTGGTATGGGTATTTCCTTTCTCAGGAAGAGTGAGAGCTTCGAACCCCAGGAACCACAGGAGGGAAAGTTGCCACAAATGCAAGTACATGTCACTAATCATATCAATCTCTAAGTCTAAACGTCCATGTCACTATTTTATTGTCAGCTTGAACGTAAGGGCCGACCATTGGAAACACATGGCTCTCTCCTGTAATCAGTAACAATCAGTAACACGTTACACGTAATGGGACCCTGAGGGGCCTCTCCTGTAATCAGTGCACGCTCATGTAATGGGGCCTGTGATTCCGTTGACCGAACTCACACTCAAACTATCCTAACACCCCTGGTCTATGTCAAGGTCCAACCACAAACCAAAATACCGGTTAGCCATGATAAGTTTACTCGAGAATTGGAGACCGGTCTCCATCAAGTATGACTAGGCCAGTATTTTAGACAAGTGGGCAGTCTCTAATGTCTTATCTATGATACTAATATAAGTGCTTCCATAATCGTCTCATTTCAATTATAATTACACTTATATACGTCTTACAGACGTCGACAATGCAAGAATTAAATGGTTGCGCTAATTATGTATAAGTATGTGCCATGATCATTATTCGTTCATGCTTTTACGCTAATTTACTTACCACAATCCAATCACTAACATTTCGGTAATCTAAAAACAATCACTAGGGTATCGATACAAATGATCACTAATTACTGAGGGTATAACATTCATGCAATATGATAGAGATGCAGTAAAATACACTACTTATAATATATAAGCAACTAGTGTCGTTTAGATTAGAAAAATCACATTAAATCACACGCGCATAATTTGGCGAAACAATATAAAAGGTGTAAACAATATATTTAATTATATGTACAGAAAAAATAGTTTCGAGTCAATCGGGTTTCTGATTTGGGAGATACGGTTGTTTAAATGCGGGTGTTCACTTCTGGAATTACAGTTTCTGAACTGAAAGTCCATTTTAAAACGTGTTTTACCCCCACATACAATCATGATTTGGTATCGCTATAGTTGAATAATTTTTAGGGTTATCAGTTACGGTTTCAACGTAAAAATATGGATCAATAATAGCCGTCATGTATTAGGAGTTATGTACAGTTCATTGTTACTATGTTTAAATTGAGATGGCAGTAATCAACCGTACCTATCAACAGTGTAAAATATATTATAAATATCAAATGACACCGGAATTTGGTGAAACTAGTGTCACTAGAAAGCTAACTCAAATTCCTATGCCTTGATGTATGGTTTCGCACACTTGCTGTAAGTCCATGTTACGCACCCTACGTGTTCGCGGAGAGGCGGAATATCTGAAAAACAATTATCAAACCTTCGTAACACGGACTTGAGCACACGGATCGTGTCTAAACCATAAATAGCAAACCATGAGAGGTTTAACTACAATGATTCGAAGTTATACCTCACGTTACTTGTCCTTCGGGTCTTCATCGCTGTCCTCCACACCTCGTTGGCTCTATGGAACATGGGTACCTTAACGGCCTCCTCGAGTCAAAGACGATCCACCCGAGAGTCTATAGTCTGAGCTCCTATCTCGAATCTGAGATAACCACGGCTTCTAATTTGCTAATCTAGAAGTCATAGAGGGTGTAGAGTATTTAGATGGATTACTTAGTTACTTTAAATCCGAGGATTCTCAACTCATGAGAGCATTTAGGGTTTGAGGAAGAAGATGAAGACTTGAGGAGAGAGAAGTGCTTTGTGATAATAAAATGAATAATACTCATACTAGAATAATATGAAGCATAATAATATCTCTCTTGATAATATCAAGATAATATCTAGCATGCTTCATTTAATTCTAAGGGTGAATCACCTCATGAGTCATTAAGTATTTAATGTAAACATACACCTCATCCTCCATCTCATTTAGTTTAAATCCTAAAAGAAAATAAACACAAATGAGTCACCTTCTTCTAAAAGCTTCCTGAGAAATTACAAGACTGCCCCTCCCATCCGTATTTCCGAAAAACACGGATAATCTTTGACCGAATAAATCCATTTGTATAATACTAGAATCTGGCTTAAACCAAAGCCCGCTAGTATTATCTGCCCGATCATAGTACGAGCATTAATATACGTAAGTGATCGCGGCCCTGCCGTAAAACCATACGAGCTCTACACCTTTTGCCCGGTGCAGAAAAACTCTCTGTGTGGGACTTTAAAGACTCGACACTATGCTGGCAGTGGGTTTAACCACAGGCCGTAAGCGGTACTAGCTGTACGTAACGGTCCCCAGATAGATGTCGATAAGAAGGACGATGAGGAAACCCATCCGAACTCCTATTGAGCCTGATGTGACAATCTCCGTACAGTCCGGTCTGTTCGTCTAGGACTATCGCATATCAGGCCTAGGGAGGCGGTAAACTTCAGACCCCTAATAGCGGTATAAGTCGTGTCGGAGTGAAGCCCATTACACTTTGAGAAACTACTGGAACCTACCAGTAAATCTCGCTTGCCCTGGGCAGGGACTTTGCGTAATGGCTCTCTATACACAGCGCGATATCAACCCCCAATATCGGGAGAGACGAATCCTGTCTAACCGCCACTGCCTCCAAGTGCTTCGGGACTGCACCCAACTACTACCTGTTTGCATGACTTTTTTGAGCCGTGGTAGGGTAGTAATCTAAGTATAGTGGGAACACACTCGAGGCGAAGCAGCAATGTCAAGTCGACGGACTAAGCTATACTCATGTCACCTGGGAACTGCTATCTGACGATGGGTATAGAACCAACCTGCAGTTCCCGGCGAGTCCTGTCCGGTGTACCCGTAACCTAACGAGCACCTGTATACTATCTCCAGCACGACGTACTGATGGCTGTGGGACAGACTATCTCCCCAGTTGGGATGAGAAGCGTATACACCAGTCTACTCCGGAGTATCGATGCCCCGTCTCGATAATCCTACACCAGGGACCTGTATAGGATGTGCTTATAGACTACCCAGCCCCCACTAGTGTGACTTCCATCACAACGCTGGTAATCAAGCAAAGATCCTAAGGGCTCTACTAATATGTATAAGCGATATGTTAAAAGAAACATATGCACATATTAAAATAGACATAAACCAAGTAGCATACTACCATTTTTAGCAAAACTGTCAATACAACTGTGAATATCCCAAGCTTCCATTAAGTAATATACAAACTAGTATGATACAGTAATGGCCTCTACGGCATAAACATTAACAATCTCCCATTCGCACTAGGGCCATGTACTGGTATATCGTAGACCTATCATCTCGAATAGCCTCTCGAATTGCGTCTGAGGAATGGCCTTTGTGAATGGATCAGCAGTGTTATTCTCCGTATCTTCTACGATCTCCCTGATCAGGTGATACTTCTGATGGGACCTTGGTTCCTTCGCTAAAGCTATAGCGCCGTTGTTGTCGCAATACAGAGGTATTGGATCAACACTGGTAGGAACCACCTGAAGTTCTGTGAGGAACTTCTTCATCCAGACAGCTTCTTTTGTGGCATCGCAAGCAGCTATGTACTCCGCTTCCATCGTCGAGTCAGCAACGGTGTCCTGCTTGGAACTCTTCCAACAGACCGCCCCTCCATTGAGGGTAAAGACATAACCCGACATGGACTTGGAGTCATCCTTGTTACTCTGGAAGCTGGAGTCGGCAAAGGCCTCGATCTGGAGGTCCTTTCCGTCATACACCAAGAACATCTCCTTAGTCTTCCTCAGGTACTTGAGAATGTTCTTTACTACTATCCAGTGCTTCTTCCCTGGGTTTGCCTGATACCGGCTTACAACGCTCAATGCGTATGCTACATCTAGTCTGGTACATAACATCGCATACATTATAGAGCCTATCACAGAAGCGTAGGGTATAATCGACATGCGAGCCCTTTCCAAATCAGTCTCAAGAGACATCTTTGGAGAGGGTGATTTCTGTAAGTCCACGGTAGCACCCCGGCCGTCTAACAGACGCCAAATGCGGAACAAAAACTTATTAACTGGCGCTATCGCGTACTATAACCCGGATCTGCCATTAAAGCTAAACTAAGAAACTACAAAGAGGGTAGAAATGTTATACCGAATGATCCGAGTCCTTCGGTCTTCAACCATCATCCCACGCTATATTGCAGCTGCTCCAATTTTCCGAATCTCCAGTCTCCTCGTCCAGGTGGCACCACGTCGACGGATCTTTAAACGGGCTCCCGCCTCTGAACCGAGGCAACTCGATCATCAAGTTTGCTAAAAGAGATGACCAAGATAGATGTAGAGAATGAGTAGAACACTTTGTCTCGCTTCATCCAAAACTATGGACGAACGGCTAATGAAGTTGCCAAATGGATTGGGTGAAATGAGAAATGAGTATATTAATTTCCATGATTCAAAACCATAATCTTTTTCCTAAAAGTCAATCACTCATTTGCAAGAGGGGGCCGACCATGATATAGGATGAGGGAGGTGAGTGTAGGATTCAAAGTGGTGACCATTAGCACTAAAACAAATGTATGAGTCATATAGAACACCTAGCATAATCATTAATGAACTAATGAATCACCATTACCTAGTCATCAACTCATTAAATGCACAATCAATGCATTAATGAGTCATAAGCCACCTCATCATCCTAGTCATCATCTAGATACTTCTAGAACCTTCCACACTCATCAAGAAAAGATAAATCCGTCTTTAACCGAATGTTAAAGATGGGCGATAGAAAACTGGAAACTGACAACTTCCAAAAGCGATCCCGAAACGGATTTCAGGATAACCCCGTAACAGTATAAACATACCCGCATTTGTATTACAACCGAATACAAATGCAACTGAGACAAAGATATTATATCTACACAGTATAATACTCGGATCCGGCTTAAACTAAAGCCTACCAGTATTATCTGCCCGAAATATGACACGTGCGTAAACGCACGTGCATTTTCCGAACCCTGCCATAAAACCATACGGCCTCTACAACGTTTCGCCCGAACTTGGGAAACTGTCTGTGGGGGACTCTAATGACTCATCAACACACTGGCACTGGATATAACCACTAGCACGTCAGAGGTACAAGCTGTACGTAACGGTTGCCTATGTATTGATTGGAAGGGAAGCTGACGAGGGAACTCATCCAGAAAAACCCTACTGAGCCTGACAGTGACAATATCCGTACAGTGCGGTCCGTTCGTCTAAGAGTATCGCATATCGAGTCTAGGGGGGTGGATAAAGTCAGACCCCTAATAACGCGATAATTCGTATCGGTATGAAGCCCATCACCACCTGAGAAACTACCGATCCAAATCAGTAATTCTCCACTACCTCGACCGAGGATTTCTAGTGATGGCCACCCGTGCACTGTGCGACATCAACCCCCAATACCGGGAGAGACGAATCCCCGACGATCTGCTCACTGCCTCCATGTGGCTCGGGACTGTACCCAAAAAATACTTGTTTGCACGTCTCCTTTGAGCGTGGTAGGATAGAAATCAAAGCACAGTGGGAATTCACACGAGACAAATGACTATCTCAGGTCGACAAACTAACCTGTACACATGTCACCAGGGAACTGCTATCTGACGATATGTATAATACCAACTAGCATGTTCCCGGCGAGTCCTGTCCAGTGTACTCATAACTCAATGAACACCTGTATACATCTTAGGTGAACCAACTGACACCAATGGCTTATGAGACCGGCCACCGCTCCTCGTCGGGGTCTCGACTGTATACACTAGTCTACTCTGGAGTATCGATGCCCTGTCTCGAAACTCCCACGACTAGGGACACTTCAAGGATGTGCTTATAAACCCCAGGTCCCACGTATATGATCGCCATCATACTGCTGGTAGTCAAGTAAGAATCCTATGGGCTCTATCATCATGCAATAGTGAACTAAAGCGTGTATACGATGATAAAGACAAACCAGATAGCATACTATCATCTCGAGCAAGACTGTCATATCGGTATAGGTCCTTCCTCAATCATTGCAATCACGTACCTGCGATCCAATAATTGACTTTGAGGGCACTATATCCAACAATTTCGTGACAAGCCGGTAGGTTACCGCGCTTAGAATCTTCCATATTGAATTTTTTCAATATGGTGTCTAAGTACCTGGACCGCGAAAGTCCAAACATTCTCTTTGATCTATCACGATAGATCTGGATCCCCAGAATGTAGGTGGCATCACCTAGGTCCTTCATGGAGAACTTCTGTGACAAGAATCTTTTGACCGATTGTAGCATAGGAATATCATTTCCTATTAAGAGAATGTCATCCACGTACAAGACGAGGAATACTACAGTTCTCTCTACAATCTTACTATATATGCATGGTTCATCTGGATTTTTGATAAAGTTGAATTCTTTAACAGTATCATCAAAACAGATGTTCCAACTCCGCGATGCCTGCTTTAGTCCATAAATGGACTTAAGCAACTTGCACACTTTACCGCTGCTCCCCTCTGAATGAATCCCTCTGGCTGATCCATATAGACGCACTCTTCCAAATTACCATTTAGAAAAGCCGTCTTTACGTCCATCTGCCAGATCTCATAATCGTGGAAGGCAGCAATGGAAAGAAGGACCCGAATGGATTTGAGCATAGCCACTGGAGAAAAGGTTTCGTCGTAGTCCAAAGCAGGTCTTTGACGAAAACCCTTTGCAACAAGTCTAGCTTTATAGGTTTCAACCTGTCCATCTACACCAATCTTCTTTCTGAAGATCCATTTGCATCCTACGGGTTTTACCCCATCTGGAGCAATGTCCAAAGTGTAGGGTTCCTAGGCACTCTAATGGAGTCTCCCAAGTGATCAAACATGCACAAATCAAAAAATCCTAGTGCCGAGAAAACCCAGAACGGATCGTTAACTAGATATATAGGCGAAGTAAGCAAGTATACGGAAATATAGCTAAATGGAAGGGGCTACAACCTTTGTAGATCCGGTCCACCACATCCTAGACTCCGTGACGAGGTCCCTCCGCTGTCCAAATCAAATCCATGACTCTGGCATCCGCTCCATCGGAGAATGGGCGGGCTTGATCGTCGGTTCGATGCCGAAGATGATCTACGTCGAGGCATCACAAAACTCGAGCTCCGCCTTCGCCAAGTCAAGAAACTTGTGAAGACAACACACTCTACTACATGGCAAGTAGTAGAGGATGAAGAAATAGGAAGTGGGTAGACATTAGATTAGGATTTCTCACTTGATTTGGCTAGTTGCCATTGAAGGTGCAAGCTTTCTTCAACTTGAAGATGAAGAAGAAGATGATAAAGAATTATGATAAGATATATGAAAATAGAAAATAAATCATTCTTATCATAATGTCAACTATGGTTAGATGTAGAGAACAAACTAAGGTTAAAGTGAATGGTTAAGGTTAAGGAAACAAACAAAATAGTCAACCATTCAAAGCTTCATGAAGCTTCAAAGATTATCCAAACATAGCCACTATTTTATTTCTTTCAATAAAGAATAAATGAATAAATAAATAAGCAAATAAAATGAAACCCTAACCATTCATATAACCATGGTCAATTCTTTACACAAACCCTAGCTTGCATGTATCATCAAACATGATACAATCTTGTGCACAAAAGTATATCACATATACAACTTGTGCATACCAAGTGAGAAAATCCATTTAAAGTGAACCAATACTAGTTAATGCAAAGTGATATATCAAATATAAAATTATACATTAAATCATTAAATCAACACTTGATTCAATGATCCGGTTATATCGCATATAACCGGCTAGTATCCAATGTATCGGCTTATCGAATCAATCCTTGATTCGATAACTAGGTTATATCGCATACAACCATTCGACACATTCATCGCGAGAATGAAATACGGTATCACATACACGCATTATTCTCGGTCCCGCACATATCTCATATGCGCTCCTATTTCGTTTCGCTTGAGCCAGGAAACCTCTGTGTAGGACTCTAAAGACTCGTCAATACGCCGGCAGCGGATGATGATCATATCAAACACCCACAAGCCGCAAGCGGTCTGCTAAACGTAACGGCCACCCGGGTATTGAGCGATCAGAAGATCGACGAGCAAGCCCGCTCACACTCCTGCGAATCCAACCAGTAACACTTACAGTACAGTCCGGTCTGTTCGTCTGATATGTCGCATATCTCGCCTAGGGGTGGGAAACGTCAGACCCCAATAGCTCGATAAGTCATGCCGACGTAGGGTCCATAACATTCGTGAAACTACTGATAACTCTTACCAGTATATCACTGCAACCCTAGCCAGGGATTTCCTGTTATGGCCAGTCGAGCATAGCACAACATCAACCCCCAATACCGGGAGAGACGAATCCCCTCCTATCGCTCATTGCCTCCATGTGAATCGGGACTGTACCCAAAAACCACCTGTTTGCACAACTCAGTAGAGCCGTGGTAGGGTGGAAATCAAAGCACAGTGGGAGACACACAAGACTCTATGACGATCTCGGGTCAACAGACTAAGCTGTACCAGTGTCACCAGAGAACTGCCATCTGACGTGAGGTATAATACCATCTGGGAGTTCTCGGCGAGTCCGTTCAGTGTACCCAGTCTCCACTGAGCACCCGCATACCATCTTCGATGTCAAACACCAATGGATATGGGATCATCCATCGCCCATCGCATGGGTCGAGAAGATATGCGCTAGTCTACTCTGGAATATCGATGCCCCGTATCGATATTCCCTCGACTAGGAACATTTCAAGGATGTACTCATGGACTACCCAGGCCCCACTAGTATGATCTACATCATAGTCCTGGAAGTCGAGTACACATCCTATGGGCTTTATCAACATGTAATCAGAGAGACAGTAAGTATACACGTTAAGATAAAGAGCAACCAGATAGCGTACTATCATGTCGAGCAAGAAAGTCCTACCTATATATGTCCCAGCATCCACTACAATATACATCCAATGTACAGTAATGGCCTCTAGGGCATACATATAACTAACAATCTCCCACTTGCACTAGGGCCATCTGTAGCAGTGGTTGCAGTATCACATACTCAACCATCCCCTAAAAGTCTCTCTTTGGGAAAAAGGCCTTCATGAGTGGATCCGCCGTGTTGTCCTCTGAGTCTTCTCTCCTAACCTCGATCACCCTGGAGATCAACTATCTCCATGATCAGGTGATGCTGCCTCAGAATTTGTCTGGGTCACTGATGGGACCAGGGTTCCAGGGCCGAAGCCACACTTCCATTGTCATACAATGGCAGGAACCTAGTTCATCTTATGAACCAATATACACCCAAACTGCCTCTTTGGTAGTATCTTTAATAGCGATGTTACCAGCCTTTATCGTCTAGTTTGCCACGGTATCTTGCTTAGAACTCTTCCAACATACCGTCCCTTTACAGAGGGTAAAGACAATGCCTGTGACTGACATTCAGTCGTCTTTATCACCCTGGAACACTTCCAGTGATTCTCCCCAGGATCGATTGATACAATCTCACTATACCTAGTGAGAACCCTAATATCCCTTTAGATCTATCTCATAGGTCCAAATCTCAGGATTTAGGAGGTATCATCTTTATCCTATTTGGAGAATCCTTGTGATAATAGGAGATTGATCGATCGTAGTATAGGAAACTCTTTTCCTATCAAGAGTATGTTGTCTACGTACAATACGAAGATGACCACCTTACTCTCTACTACCCTTTTGTATATACAAGGTTCGTCTACCATTTTGATGAAGTCAAACACTTTGACTATCACATCAAAACAGACGTTCCAACTCCGCGATGCCTGCTTCATTATGTAAAGAAACTTGCACACGTTTCCGCTGCTCCCACTGTTTACGAAGACCTCTGGCTGTGTTCTTATAGACGTTCTCTTCTAAATCAGTATTTAGAAAAGCAGTCATGGCACTCAACCACCAGATATCGTAGTCATGGTATGTAGCCGTGGTAAGTAGGATCTGGATAGACTTAAGCATAGCTACTGGAAAAAGGTTTCATCATTATCCACGCCTGGTCGATGACGAAAACCTTTAACAAGTCTAGCTTTGAAAGTCTCAACTTTTCCATCTACACCAAGTAATCTTCTCAAGATATACTTGCTCCTGATGGGGATTTAACCCTTCAGATATAGCAGCTAAAGTCCATACTTTGCTGGTGTACATGGATTCCATCTCAGATTGCTAAGCATCCAGCCATTCTTACAGAGTCCCTACTCTCGATGGCCTGCTCGAAAATAGTTGGGTCATCATCTCATGATGCAATCCTTGCTCCCACTGTCATCGAGAAACCAAGGTATCTCTCAGGCGGATGAGGAACCCTACTAGATCGGCGGAGAGGCTGAGGTTCGTCGGGAACTATAGAATCTTATGGTTCTGTCAAATCATCAACTGCAGTTTTGTATAGCTGGAACCTTTCCAGTTCTACAGAACTGATCCTGCCTCGATCTTGTCCGGATTTTGCTTTAAACATAGGCCGGACAACCCCAAATCTTAACTCGCTTAAGAGATGGGTTCTTCCCATACCATATCTTATATGGAGTGGTAGGCAGTGATTTGATTCAAACCTAATTCAATAGGTATGCAGCTTCTCAAGTGCATAACCCCAAAAGGAAATAGGTAACTCAGTAATACTCATCATAGAGCACACGATATCTAATATTGTGTGATTGCTCTGCCCCGATACACCGTTGTCCTGTGGTGTATTCAGAGGAGTAACACTGAGAGAGAATCTCATTCTCCTTTAGAATAGTCCAGGAATTCTATGCACAAGTATTCTCCTCCCTGATCTTATCATAGGACATAATACTTATACCCGTATTTTGGTTCTCTACTTCTAACTTATATTCTGTGAATATCTCAAATGGTTCGGACTTATGTTTCAACAGGAACATATGACTAAATCTTGAGAGATTATCAGAGAATATAATGAAGTATGAAGAACCAGTCCTGGCATGTGTAGACAGGAGACTTTACATACATCATCATGTATCAGTCCCAAGAGTTTACTAACTCTTTCTCTGTTTCTAATAAACAGAGCTATGGTCATCTAATCTTTGTGACATGACTGGCAAGTTTCACAAGATGTAAATTCAAACTGATTTAAATATGCATCTAAAATGTAACTTCAGCCAGTCGGGTCGCATTGATGTGACCTAGTCTACAATGCCTCAAGAATGATTCGTTCATTTCTGAACTCTTCCTCTTGTGTGTGTTCTGTATACGAGGAACTGTAGTTTGATTTAGAACGTCAATGCTTTTAGATAACGTGCCTGAACCGATCAACTTTTGATATAGGAAATGTTCAAAACATTATCCATCAATACAAAATTATATCATTTCTTTACTAATAAAGAGACATATGATTTTGTATATCAGGTTCGGTATCTAATAGCATTTGTTCAGAATCAATGTATTCATAATACATGGTGACAGTGACCAACAGACTTGGCTGCAACACTTGCCCCGTTTTCTGTCTCATGAAACTTATCACCCGTTCTCAGTTTTTCTACCTTTTTGTAGCCCTATGTAACAGCTTACATATCTGGGATCCTGATCCGGTATCATATACCCAGGATTCAGAGGATACTGAGATACAGTTCTTTGTAATGAACATACCCGAAGGAGATGCATCATATGCACTTTCTTCGTTTGGGCGGCATGGGAAATCTGGTATTCCCCAATTTCCTGCTCTGTCTTATAACAATTATAAGTTGGAGCGGGACCAACGTTCCCCAGCTCAGTATAACAAGTGGGTTCGGTCAATACATCCGTATTATTATCTTGATTAAGGCATGATATGGTCGCTACCAGGAGAGAGAGAGAAGAAAACACTCAGCGTGCGCTCTTGCAAGATTAGATTGGTTATGTATTTTATCTAATCAGGATGGCTCCCACTGTTTTTATCAAATCTTCCTTCAAACCCTAAAAGGAAAGACTAGCCGGGATTAATTACACTCTACAAGTTCGCCAATCTTTCAGCCAGGCCAGTGTCGGTACTTTGAGGGAGGTTCCCCGTGCTTTCGCACGGACCTAATTACAGTAAACCTCGTTTTCCCAGAGGCGTAACCCCGTTGACACCTTTCTAGACACCTACTTGATCGGCTAATTGTAAAGTGCAAAACTCTCCCAGGAGTAACAATTACTCGCAGTGGGTATCGGGATCCAACTATCATATAGAAGGTATGCAATCTCATTGCAAATTTCAACACTTGAAACTCCCGATAAAGGTTTTTACCCCTAGCACCTATGACCTTAACTATGGTCAACAAATCATAAGTACTAGTCAAGTTCTACCCGTCATTTCTTGATTAATTAGACCCACCCACATGACCCTTAACTAAGGTCAACAAAGTCACGCGACTGTCCTAACTAATCGCATCATATGCGGTGTAGGAAGACATCACTTAGCTACCGTACACTGTGCCTTGACTATGGTCAACAAACACAGCACGAATACTAAGTACTCTACTTCCTAAAATGACGGAGGGTTGCGGCTGGTTTTTGTGAAAACCTTTAACGCTTTGAACTTGATCTCGTTGCGGAATCAAATGGTTTTTAAATGGAATGTTTTTGAGGCTTTTCTAGTTTTGCTAAAGGGGTCACTCCCGGTGAAGGGATCGTCGGCCCTTTCCTCGTCGAATGAGGTGCGGGATATATCATATATATCACTGTGCAAAGCGGAAACTATAGAAGCGATCAAAGACAAACCGAGTGTGTAGCATCTGCCAGTTATTGCTAAAGGAGTCACTCCCGGTGAAGGGATCTCGGTCCTTTCCTTATCGAATAAGGTGCAAGATGTTCTACAAGGAACACCACGATGCAAAGCAAGAACTGTAGCTACCTGTTTTTATTTTGAAATTCGATTCCACAACATCAATTAGGTTTATTTTCTTTCATCAATCTCATTAATGAATATCCCATCATTTAAATTACCTAAACATCACAGATAGATATGACGTACACTTATGCCATCCGCATTCGCCTCGATGTCCCCTCGTGCACCGTTAGGTTAGGTAACTAACGGCAGAGCGGGGCAGGGCTAGCGCGGGTGTAAAACATAAGTAACGTCTATATAATATATCATATATACTATAATATCTGTCACAGAGCACAGAACATCGCATGATCACATCACAGATAACGCAGCAGAAAAAAAACATATGAAATATTGGATATACTAGGACGTCCGTGTTTTCAATACGAGCCAGTATAAAACACGGATTCCACGGTCGTGATGAATAGCCAAACCCACACCCCAAGACCCCTACGAGAGCGGCAAGCAACCCTACCAATTCTAGGGTTAGGAGACCCGGACTCGACTCCTCGAGATGGTCTTCCATTGGACCCCAGAACCCGGTTACTTGTGCTCCCCTCCTTGGGTCTATCCTAGTGCAGAAAAGTAAATAATATACAAATGGTGACAACATCCGCAACCTGGAAGTGCCCCAATAAAAGAATATTACATACAAGTTTTTACATGAATGAAAATGAAAAAACACTCATCTCACATAAAAACCCCCGGCTATTCAAACACGACGATCCAATATAACATATCCAGCAACACATAACATCACATGTCATCAACGTAAGTAAATATGCGCATCCCAATTGTCGTTGACATATAGCAACGAAACCGGCGACATCACATATTACACTTACGGTAACAGAAAAGAAAGTGTAAAACTACAACAGTTGGAATCCGCAACCACCTCAGACATCGCATGCCTGACCAAATGAATTCCTTAGACATCGCATGCCTAACAATTATAAACCCCGCATTTTAGTCTCATTATCGAAAACTCTTTTCAATATCGTGTCGGGCAATTCAACAGGATTCCCGACATTCTGATCGAATGCTCGTCGCAAACTTTAGCAGGCGGCCACACCCCCGATACCGTCGACGAAGTGCACCAAGGCGGAACACCGCTGCCGTGAGCACCCGACCGGATGCTTTCGGCCACGGGGTTCTCCTACAGTCACTCGGTCGGGGCTATGGAGTGAGGCTGTCTATTAAGTTTACCCGGCGAGTATCCGCGTACGCTACGTGATTGCGACGGACTTTTGATCACATCAAAATTCCGTGGCAACCGATCAAGTGAGACTAAACTGCTATGTTTATAACATTCATTCCATTATCTCATAACTATTTGCGAATTCCAATTATTGTATCACATTCCGGATAAATAGAAAATGCTAAACTTTTCGATCGAACAATCGAACACCCAAGTTTTCCCGATACAGCTCAACACATGAAATAAGTCTAACAACATTCAGTTCGTGCTTCAGTACCAACGGTCCAGCCGTAGAAGGGTCAAGCCAACGCCTCACATGTGGCACGCCGTACTGCCCCAAACCCGAAGGTTCAAAGGGCAGTTCAAGACGGTCATATAATCGAGTTAAGGTTTGTTGTCTTCTAGAGGGTCCATCGCGTTGCTTGCACTACTTAGAACGTCGTTAAACTACGGAAAAATCCAACAATTGGAAATTTCCCGGCAGGGGAAAAAGTGGGTATTTATATCCGGTCGAACTTTTTAACATATTCTAAGATTTATCCGGAAAAACACACCGACAAAATTAGACAATCCGACCGATACACCGAGTTCCCAATACAACCCAGAAAATGCAACTGTGGAAAAATTATTAAAAATCCCCAGGAAAACCAGCACAGACAACTAAGAGTTACTGTGCAAAATAGTATGCACAAAACGACAAAAGGGCCGCGGATCCGCCGCATTAGCCTTCTGTAAGGCCGCGGATCCGCGCCCCCTTTATGGAATCAAGACCACGAATTTTACAGTATATCTTAGATCTTCCTGCTGACTTTTCTGAATATTTTTAATGTGGAAAAATCCCTGAAATTAAAAATTGTACAGAGAGCATATATAGGGTTGGGTTTTCGGGTCGTTCGGACTTCTGATTCCGTCGGGACTTCGCCTAAGGCTCTAGCTAGGCTCTGATACCACTGTAGGGTTCCTAGGCACTCTAATGGAGTCTCCCAAGTGATCAAACATGCACAAATCAGAAAATCCTAGTGCCGAGAAAACCTAGAACGGATCGTTAACTAGATATATAGGCGAAGTAAGCAAGTATACGGAAATATAGCTAAATGGAAGGGGCTACAACCTTTGTAGATCCGGTCCACCACATCCTAGACTCCGTGACGAGGTCCCTCCGCTGTCCAAATCAAATCCATGACTCTGGCATCCGCTCCATCGGAGAATGGGCGGGCTTGATCGTCGGTTCGATGCCGAAGATGATCTACGTCGAGGCATCACAAAACTCGAGCTCCGCCTTCGCCAAGTCAAGAAACTTGTGAAGACAACACACTCTACTACATGGCAAGTAGTAGAGGATGAAGAAATAGGAAGTGGGTAGACATTAGATTAGGATTTCTCACTTGATTTGGCTAGTTGCCATTGAAGGTGCAAGCTTTCTTCAACTTGAAGATGAAGAAGAAGATGATAAAGAATTATGATAAGATATATGAAAATAGAAAATAAATCATTCTTATCATAATGTCAACTATGGTTAGATGTAGAGAACAAACTAAGGTTAAAGTGAATGGTTAAGGTTAAGGAAACAAACAAAATAGTCAACCATTCAAAGCTTCATGAAGCTTCAAAGATTATCCAAACATAGCCACTATTTTATTTCTTTCAATAAAGAATAAATGAATAAATAAATAAGCAAATAAAATGAAACCCTAACCATTCATATAACCATGGTCAATTCTTTACACAAACCCTAGCTTGCATGTATCATCAAACATGATACAATCTTGTGCACAAAAGTATATCACATATACAACTTGTGCATACCAAGTGAGAAAATCCATTTAAAGTGAACCAATACTAGTTAATGCAAAGTGATATATCAAATATAAAATTATACATTAAATCATTAAATCAACACTTGATTCAATGATCCGGTTATATCGCATATAACCGGCTAGTATCCAATGTATCGGCTTATCGAATCAATCCTTGATTCGATAACTAGGTTATATCGCATACAACCATTCGACACATTCATCGCGAGAATGAAATACGGTATCACATACACGCATTATTCTCGGTCCCGCACATATCTCATATGCGCTCCTATTTCGTTTCGCTTGAGCCAGGAAACCTCTGTGTAGGACTCTAAAGACTCGTCAATACGCCGGCAGCGGATGATGATCATATCAAACACCCACAAGCCGCAAGCGGTCTGCTAAACGTAACGGCCACCCGGGTATTGAGCGATCAGAAGATCGACGAGCAAGCCCGCTCACACTCCTGCGAATCCAACCAGTAACACTTACCGTACAGTCCGGTCTGTTCGTCTGATATGTCGCATATCTCGCCTAGGGGTGGTAAACGTCAGACCCTAATAGCTCGATAAGTCATGCCGACGTAGGGTCCATAACATTCGTGAAACTACTGATAACTCTTACCAGTATATCACTGCAACCCTGGCCAGGGATTTCCTGTTATGGCCAGTCGAGCATACCACAACATCAACCCCCAATACCGGGAGAGACGAATCCCCTCCTATCGCTCATTGCCTCCATGTGAATCGGGACTGTACCCAAAAACCACCTGTTTGCACAACTCAGTAGAGCCGTGGTATGGTGGAAATCAAAGCACAGTGGGAGACACACAAGACTCTATGACGATCTCGGGTCAACAGACTAAGCTGTACCAGTGTCACCAGAGAACTGCCATCTGACGTGAGGTATAATACCATCTGGGAGTTCTCGGCGAGTCCGTTTAGTGTACCCAGTCTCCACTGAGCACCCGCATACCATCTTCGATGTCAAACACCAATGGATATGGGATCATCCATCGCCCATCGCATGGGTCGAGAAGATATGCGCTAGTCTACTCTGGAATATCGATGCCCCGTCTCGATATTCCCTCGACTAGGAACATTTCAAGGATGTACTCATGGACTACCCAGGCCCCACTAGTATGATCTACATCATAGTCCTGGAAGTCGAGTACACATCCTATGGGCTTTATCAACATGTAATCAGAGAGACAGTAAGTATACACGTTAAGATAAAGAGCAACCAGATAGCGTACTATCATGTCGAGCAAGAAAGTCCTACCTATATATGTCCCAGCATCCACTACAATATACATCCAATGTACAGTAATGGCCTCTAGGGCATACATATAACTAACACAAAGTCCATACTTTGTTAGTGTACATGGACTCCATTTCAGTCCGCATTGCATCCAGCCATCTTACTGAGTCGCCGCTCTGAATGGCTTGTTGGAAGCTAGTAGGGTCATCATTGTCAATGATGCAATCTTCTCTATCCTCGTCTATGAGAAAACCGTAGTATCTCTCGGGCGGATGAGACTGCCTACTACTTCTGCGGATAGGAGCTGGGATGTCCTTTTCTTCTGAAACTTCTGGTTCTACCATACTTTCAGAAACAGCTTATGGTTCTGGAATTTCTTCCAGTTCTATTGCGCTCCCACTCTTCTGATTTTCTAAAAATTCAGCTTCCAAGAAGTGGACATGACGAGAAACAAAAACCTTTTGTTTCTCTGCGTAATAGAAATAATACCCCTTAGAGTTCTTTGGATATTCCACAAACTTACACTGTACTGAGCGTGCCTCGAGCTTATCCGTATGCTGCTTTTTAACAAAAGCTGGACATCCCCATGTCTTCAAGTACTGAAGATAGGGTTTCTTCCCATTCCACATCTGATATGGTGTGGTAGGCACAGTCTTGGTTGGAACCTTGTTCAAAAGATATGCAGCTGTTTCTAGTGCATAACCCCAGAAAGATCGCGGTAACTCAGCCTTACTCATCATGGAACGAACCATATCCAATAGGGTTCGATTCCGCCTTTCCGATACACCATTGTGTTGTGGTGTGTATGGAGGAGTAAGCTGAGAGAGAATTCCATTCTCTTTTAAGTATCCCAGGAACTCGACACTTAAGTATTCACCACTTCAATCAGATCTCAGTGTCTTGATACTTTTGCTTGTTTGGTTTTCTTTTTCATTCTTGTATTCCCGGAATTTCTCAAAGGCCTCGGATTTATACTTCATCAAGAAGATATGTCCATACCTAGAGAAATCATCCGTAAAAGTAATGAAGTAGGGATGACCACCTCTTTCTGTTAGTGTATATGCCCTAGGGGCCATTATTGTATCATACTAGATTGTATATTACTTAATGGAAGCTTGGGATATTCACAGTTGTATATACAGTCTTGCTAAAAATGGTAGTATGCTACTTGGTTTGTGTCTACTATAATATGTGCATATGCTTCTTGTAACGTATCACTTATACATATTAGTAGAGCCCATAGGATCTTTGCTTGATTACCAGCGTCGTGATGGCAGTCACACTAGTGGGGGCTGGGTAGTTTGTAAGCAACATCCTATACAGGTCCCTAGTCGTTGGATTATCGAGATAGGGCATCGATATTCCAGAGTAGACTAGTGTGTACGCTTCTCATCCCAGTTGGGGAGATGGTCTGTCCCACAGCCATCAGTACGTCGTACTGGAGATAGTATGCAGGTGCTTGTTAGGTTACGGGTACACCGGACAGGACTCGTAGGAGAACTAATTGGTTGGTATTATACCCGTCGTCAGTTAACAGTTCCCAGATGACATGAGTACAGCATAGTCCGCAGACTTGACACTGCTACTTCGTCTTGAGTGTGTCCCACTGTTCTTAGATTACTACCCTACCACGGCTCAAAGGAGTCGTGCAAACAGGTAGCAGTTGGGTGCAGTCCCGAGCACTTGGAGGCAGTAGTGGTTAGATAGGATTCGTCTCTCCCGGTATTAGGAGATGATATCGCGCTGTGTCAGAGAGCCATTACGCAAAGTCCCTGGCCAGGGCAAGCGAGATATACTGGTAGGTTCCAGTAGCTTCTCAGGGTGTAATGGGCTTCGCTCCGACACGACTTATACAGCTATTAGGGGACTAACGCTTACCGCCCCTAGGCTTGATATGCGATAGTCTTAGACGAACAGACCGGACTGTACGGAGATTGTCACATCAGGCTCAGTGCGAGTTCGGATGATTTTCCTCATCGGCCTTCTTATCGACATCTACCTGGGGACCGTTACGTACAGCTAGTGCCGCTTGCGGTCTGTGGTTAAACCCACTGCCACCGTAGTGTCGAGTCTTTAGAGTCCCACACAGAGAGTTTCCCTGCTCCAGGCGAAACGATATAGAGGTCGTATGGTTTTACGACAAGGGTTCGGACGCGTACGTGTGTTTACGCACGTACGACTTTTCGGACAGTTTTTACTAGCTGGCTTTGGTTTAAGCCAGATTCTAGTATCGGGTTATTGGATTTATACAGTCTAAAGTTTTTCCGTGTTTTCACGGATTGGAGGGGCATTCTCGTAATTTGTCGGGAAGCTTCTAGAAGAGTGGTGACTAAGGGGTTAAGGTGGCATTGCATTAAATGAGATTAGTGACTCATTTGTGTGATTTATCTATGTCATTAATGCATCATAAATGCTTAATGACTCATGGTGATGAATCACTCATAGATATTTATGAAGCATTGTTGTTAATTCAATTATTTCATTTTTGGATAAATAATAATGCTTCATATATATTATGATAACATCATTATCTCATTTCATTCTCATCTTCACCTTCTCTCTCCTCAAGCTCACTCTCTCTTCAAACCCTAACCCTAACCTCTCATGTGTTAAGATCAAGGGTTAGCTAGACTAATACATCCATAACCTCACTCTATATCCCCTAGGTAGCTTAGATTAGCACTTTAAGCAACCTAGTTATCTCAAGTTTGAGATTAAGCTTGGCGTAGGAGCTTACGGGTGGATCGTCTTTGATTCGAGGAGGCCGTTGAGGTGCCGATGTTCCAAGGAGCCTACGAGGAGTGGAGGACCGCGATGAAGACCCGAAGGACTAGTATCGTGAGGTATAACTTCGTATCCGAGTAGTTAAACCTCTAGTTGATAGTTAGCAATGGTTTAGAAACGATTCATGCGCTCAAGTCCGTGTTACGAAGCTTTGATAATCGTTTTTCATATATTCCGCCTCCCCGCAAGTTCGTGGGGTGCGTGACATGGACTTACACTTTCATGTGTAGACATTGGACCGCACACGTCATGGTGTACGAGTCCTAAGAGCTCACTCGCTCTTACTCTGTATCCAGTAAACGGAGTCTTTGTCATCTTTCCCATAAGACAAGATTCACAAATAGCATAAGATTGATATTCGAACGGATTCAAATATCCTTCTCTATGTAACTTAGTCAACTGTGTTTCATTGATGTGACTTAGTCTACAATGCCATAAGAATGCCTGATTTACTTCCGGAGACTTTCTTTTAAGTGTATTCTGGACATTGAAAACCTGAGGTTGATTTAATACGTATATACCGTTATCTAATGTACCGGACCCAATCAGTACTTAATTTAGGTGGATATTTACCACATCGCTTATGAATGTAAAATCATATCCCTCTCTAGAAAGTGAGGATACTGATATGATATTACAAGTCAAACTAGGTACATACAAAAAGTTGCGTAGAATCAATATCTGCCCACTTGTCAGTCCTTGGCGATATTCCCCCACGAATTCAGCGTCCATGCTCATTTCGTTCGCAACTCTGAGAGACATATCACCTACCTTGATAACTCTACGGTTTCTCAAAGCATGTAACGAATTATAGATATGAGATCTTGATCCGGTATCTAGTACCCAGAAAGTAGAGTTAATTGACAAACAGTTCTCAATTACAAACACACCCGAGGCCGAAGCCACAACATGCTTCGAATCCTGGCTACTGGCTTCCAAAGCCTTGCAATTTTTCTGCCAATGCCCCTTCCCATAACAATAGGAGCATCCCTCCTTCCCTACACCAAGTCCCGAAACTTTTGCTCTTCCCTTTCCTTTTACTTCACTGACACCGTATATCGGCTTTGTGGAGGTTTTCTTCTTTTCACCCTTTGCTTTTGCCCTGGATGCAGAAGAAGAAGGTCCTCCATTAAGAAGAGCGGGTGTCTCCCTGGTTTCTTTCAGGGTGTAAGTAGAGGGTAGGGTCTGTAGAAATAAGTCAGCATATGATTTGTTTCCTAACGTGGTCTCCAGGTCCGTGAGCTCATCATTATAGCTAGTCATCGTAAGGACGTCGTCCCTTACAGATGACCCGACAGCCAACCTCGCTTGAAGCAATTCGTTCGAGGTCTCATATCTTGCGATACGAGATTGTTATCCATATAAATCTTTGTTATGGAGGAAGATGGAAACTAAGTCCTTCTTCTCGTGCTGCTTCTGGTATACACCATCAACTGAAGCCAACATGAGGCACTTGGCATTCGCATTGTCCTTTTCCCTTGTCTGACGGATATCCATATCCGCGACGGTGGAAACTGGACCTGGGACGGTGGGGGCTTGAGTAGTAATAGGGTGGTCCAGCTTGTCATAGGCAATGGACATCTGGACAGACTTTTGCCAGTCATAAAAGTCAGATTCAGTCAACTTGTTATCTAGATGTAACCTAGTCATGGTCACATGGTCGCTGCAGTTGAGAGAGAGAAGAAAACACTTTAGCATGATGCTCTTGCAAGTTTAGATTGGTTTTTAGTTTATCTAAACAGGATAGCTCCTACTGTTTCTCGAATCCTTCCTCAAACCATAAAAGAAGAATTAGTCAGGACTGATCTCACCGTACAATACTTACTTAATCGTTCAGCCAGGCTAGTGTCGGTACTTCGAGAGAGGTTTTACGATGCTTTCGCGAAGTTCTTTAATTAAATAACCTCTTTTCTCTGGAGGCGTAGCCCCGCTAACACTGTTCTAGACACCTACTTAGTTTATAGCATTGATCGTTAAGTGACGAATCTCCTGATGAGTAGCATATACTCACAGTAGGATCGGAATCCAGATATCATCGTGTGATATTGCTGAAGGAATCCTACCAACATTATCAAACTCCAAATGGTATGCAACACTAGCAAGTTTCGGTTTCTTTAGAAACTCCCGATGTGGATTTTTGCCCCATGCTCTTATGACCTTGACGAAGGCCAACAAATCATAAGTCACATGTCAAGTTCTTCCCATCATTATCCTTATTAATTTGAACCCACCCGCACATACCCTTGACGAAGGCCAACAAAATAATATGACTGTCCTAAACCAACGCATCTATCTATGCTACATATGAATACCCCAGCAGCAACCAAACACCATGCCTTGCGAAGGCCAACAAACATATCTTGAATACTAGTGACAATCCATATGAAATGACGGAGGGCTACGACTGGTTTTGGCGAAACCGTGAACATAGGGAACTTGATATAATCGAAGGAATCTGATAGTTTTTTAAAAGGAGTGGTTAAAGCTTCGCAATTAAAAATTTTGCTCTTTTAAAATAACCGAGTGGTTTCTTTTAAATTTGTTCCAACGATTCAGCTTTGGTTTGTTTTCTTTGCATTAAAATAATGCGTCCCATCAATTAACCTTTCATTGCAGAAAACAACGACCGCATTCGCCACTGGGTCCCGTCATTCACCGATTAGGTTACTTAACTAACGACAGAGCGGGGGATGGGCTAGCGCGGATGCAAAACATAAGCAACGCCTACTAGATATCATATATAGATATTGTACATTCGTCAGACGCAATAATAGGCATTCCAGATCACAGATGAACATATTGGATATACTAGAAATCCGCGTTTCGTTCGACCCTACAACAAAAGACGGATTACACGGTCGTGATGAATAGCCAAACTCCACCCTAGACCCTTACGGGTGCGGCAAACTACCCGCTTAGTACCAGAAGTGAAACAGTCTCCCTCAACAACGTGAGTAGGCCATTAAACACTTCAAAGTACCAGGTAGTTTGTGTACCCCATCTTTGGTCTATCCTTGGAGCATAAAACAGTAAATGAAATAATACAACGGTGGCTACAACCTTAACCCGGATGTACTCCGCAAAATAATATTACAACAAATTACAATTTACATCGAATGAAAGATAAAAACTCTCATCTCACATCCCCGGCTATTCATCCACGACAATCCAATGAAGTTCATATCCATAAACTAATATCCATTACAAAAATGTGCAACCCCCAACTAACCGACATACTAGCAATTAGCGGAGGTTTACGAACACATTAAACATCACAGATAAAACCTGATTAGAAAATAACTTAGAATTTCGATCGACAACCTTTTTCCATGTCTACCCCAAATGCAAGCCAGCACTGAAAAGACCCGGGCAGAAAGAAAATATACAGGAAAACAGAACACCAAAAAATAAGACAAACTGTGTAAATACGAGTCAACTCAGAGTCGATTCGGCCGCGGATTCACGGCGAATTTCACCAACTCGCCGCGCTTCCGCGGTCGTCTAACCGAGTTAGGGTCTCGTATTTTTCCAGTATTCTTATAATTCCCTGCTGTGAATTTTCATTCCTCTGAAATAATTTTTTCGACAGGTTTAAAATCGACAGAAACTTGAGGGGTCCGGGGTTAAGTTTTCGTGTTTTTCCGACGATCGAAGTTCTAATTAGTTGCTAACAAGCTACTAAAGGTTTAGTAGGCTCTGATACCACTGTAAGTCTATGTCACGCACCCCACGTGTTCTCGGGGAGGCGGAATATATGAAAAACAATTATCAAAGCTTCGTAACACGGACTTGAGCACACGGATCATGTCTAAACCATTAATAGCAAACTACGAGAGGTTTAACTAGTCTGATTCGAAATTATATCTCACGTTACTTGTCCTTCGGGGCTTCATCGTTGTCCTCCACACCTCATTGGCTCTATAGAACATGGGTACCTTAACGGCCTCCTCGAGTCAAAGACGATCCACCCGAGAGTCTATAGTCCGAGCTCCTATCTCGAATCTGAGATAACTACGGCTTCTAGTTTGCTAATCTAGAAGTCCTAGAGGGTGTAGAGTATTTAGATGGATTACTTAGTCATTTTAAACCCTAGGATTCTCAACTCATGAGAGAATTTAGGTTTTGAGGAAGAAGATGAAGACTTGAGGAGAGAGAAGTGTTTTTTGATAATGAAATGAATAATACTCATGCTAGAATAATATGGAGCATAATAATATCTCTCTTGATAATATCAAGATAATATCTAGCATGCTTCATTTAATTCTAAGGGTGAATCACCTCATAAGTCATTAAGCATTTAATGTAAACATACACCTCATTCTCCACCTCATTTAGTTTAAATCCTAAAAGGAAATAAACACAAATGAGTCACCTTCTTCTAGAAGCTTCCCGAGAAATTATGAGACTGCCCCTCCTATCCGTATTTCTGAAAAACATGGATAATTTTTGACTGAATAAATCCATCTGTAGAATACTAGAATCTGACTTAAACCAAAGCCCGCTAGTATTATCTGCCCGATCATAGTACGTGCACTAATGTACGTAAGTGATCGCGGCCCTGCCGTAAAACCATACGGCCTCTACACCTTTTGTCCGGTGCAGGGAAACTCTCTGTGTAAGACTCTAAAGACTCGACACTACGCTGGCAGTGAGTTTTACCACATGCCGTAAGCGGTACTAGCTGTACGTAACGGTCCCCAGGTAGATGTCGATAAGAAGGACGATGAGAAAACCCATCCGAACTCCTACTGAGCCTGATGTGACAATCTCCGTACAGTCCGGTCTGTTCGTCTAGGACTATCGCATATCGGGCCTAGGGGCGGTTAACGTCAGACCCCTGATTGAAACAATTTCCGGATTGTGTAATGTGAAAAAGTATCGATTCAAATAGTCCCCTATTTCGGCACCATTTGATTGTTCGTAAAATTTAAGACTGAGTAAGTAAATCAAATCGATAAGAGTCTCTTTGTGTTGGTAATTAGAAAATTGAATAAAGTTCACAATCAAAAAATTATATTTGACCGCAATCAACTACGGTGTCAGTTGTAGATCGTAAGCGAGTGCGGATCGTCCACAGGGATTGTGCGATTCGTTTTTATATTTGATTTGTTTGAATAGAAAAGTTAATCGAAAAGAAAAGAAAACATGATTCAAGAATTTATCAATTGATTCAGGTGTCACGAGTTTAATCAAGAATCAAGAAACTGATAAACAATCAAGAATTGGGTTTCGATAATATTTCCAACCAAAATGTCAAGAATCTAAATGAGGCTCGTAGGAATCGATCGGATCTATAGACGTGATGTAATTTCAAGATTTCGTGTTCTTGTCCTTCGAAGGATTGATACTAGATCAATGATGATCGACGAGAGTTAGGGATTTCTTGATGAAACTAGGGTTTCATCGTTTAACCCTTGTTCTTTCGTCGATATCATTCGCATTCTAGCCTCTAACAATTTCAAGAAACGATCGTAACTCCCCAATCTCGAGCGATATCAATCAAGAAAGCATCGCAACGAATTGGGTCGTCGATTCTTGAACTTGCTAGGGTTTACAAAACTCGTAGGATTCAAGAATCGATTTAAGATATATTACATCATCATTCTATTGATCGTCTCGACTCCTCGACGAGCGGAGTATTACTCAAACATCATCACACAGAAAGTATTCAAGAATTGAAAAGATATCATGATGCGAGAATTTAAAGAAAACAAGATAAAAGAATATCACCTTTTATTTATATCAACAATTTGATTACAGTTGCTCAAGAACTACAAGAGGAAGAACTAAATTGTTGAATTGGCGTCGCTCGGCTCCGTGAGTCGCGGATCGGCTTGGACCACTTGCTCTGTTGAAGATCGGCTCGGCTCATAAAAGGTTGCAAGGCTTCTTGCTTGATGGGTACTCGGGATCTTGGCTTTTGATTGGAATTAGGGTTAGGGTTTCACACAAGTCCTCTCACTAGACTTGTGGAAGAAGATGAAGAAAAGAGAGTGAATGGATTTAGATTGGCTACTAAAATTGAACTAATGGAGGGATTTTCTCCAAGATTCCAAGATTTTTTTACAAGTGAGCCTAGGGTCTTATTTATAGATCTCCCAAACCCTAGGTCTAGGTTTGAATTTACAATTCCCTCCAAAAGTTTGTTGAGGCTTCTAGAAGGAGTTTGTTAGGCTTTAGCTTAGGGTTTAAGCTAGGGTTTAGGGAGAAGTTTCTAGAATGATAGGCTAGTTTAGTGTTGATCCCAAAGCTTGCTGATCTGGCAGAAGTCTCTGGAGTATTCTGGAACTTGAGGTATATGAGCTGAATGTGGGCCCTGAGTGAAGAGTTTTGATGCAAAGATCAATTGCTGACGTGGCAAGACAGCCGCGGAACCGCGGCGCAAGCAGGCTCCGGCCGCGGTTCCGCGGCCATGTTGGCTCCTTGGGGCTGCATCTTTCTGGTGTGGTCTTGGGCTGCTATTTAGGGCTTTATCTGATATGTTGAATTTTATTGTTCCTTCTAGATTGCTACCAGAACAGAAATCATTGGGTTGGCGTAATGTTTGATCGGTACCGTATAAATTTTTGGCCTTTCTTCTGGATTTTCCTGCACAGATCTCAAAACAAGTGTTGCGCAATATAGAGATGATGCGATGCCATGAAATGCAGTCAATTTCCTTTATAGTGCCGGTTTTAGAGTCTAACACATGCAATCTGATATTTTGCGACAGTTTTGCTAATACGTGAAATATGAATACCGTACACTTCTAAATGAGTGCAAAAGATGGGGAAATTGCCGGCTGAAATATGCAATATTTTCGACTAATCAAATTCCCCCAAACTTAAATTCGATCGTCTCGAGCGAACTTTTTATTAAAAAGAGTAGGAGAAAATAAAGAAAGAGAAAAACTAACTAGCACACTTTCGTAGGCAACACGATTGCATTGAGCACGTGCAACAAGCCTTTAAACCTCTAGGTGTCCCTAGTAGGAGGAGTGTTGTCTCCTGAGGGTTTTCAGCGGATTGCACCCACAAAATCCAATAATAAAAGGAAGATCATGAATATTACATTTAAAGAAAAGAATTGTAGAAGAAACGCTTTGAAAATTAGGGTTTCCAACTAAGCTAGCTTTTCGGTTGTCATGAGCCCTATCTTAATGGTCATGAAAAGATGTTAGAAATCACGTCCTCCCTCAATAAAAAATTGTCTTATTCTTCATTCCTATCTTTCTTCCAAACATCGATCATATCACCCTGCGTGTGTGTAAAGACATCCCTACACCCGGAGAATTCAATTCAAGCTATCATACTCTTGCCCATCAGCCTCAGTACTTTTTAATTAATGAATATTTAGATGAGATTGCTCACACACTTTCATACGACCGTTAATACTTCTTGAGGTACTAACCGACCGATTACTCATGTGCTTGCTTATTTGGTGTATTTTCCTCGTCTTGCACCACCTCAGGCATAACAGTGACTCCCAGACCAGTTGGCCTTAGGGCACTAGGTGAAGAAGCACCCTCGCTATACATTTTTTATTGCCCTTGGTGATAACAAAACCAGTGTCCATTTTTCTCACCACTTTATATTTTCTTTATTCATTTTTTTCTTTTTATTTCCTTCATACATCGGCTTTAAGACAAGAGCATTTCAAGGTATCATCTACTATCCCAGGCTTTAAGACGTGTGTAAGTGCGAATAACAGGGTAGCCACGTTCAAAATGTTTGGCTTCCAGAATAGAAACTATTTTTCAGACTTATTTTTATCCTCAGATTAGTGACGTCCTTCATCTTACTAACCCTTGGGACAACGGCTCATAACTACTTATTACTAGTTCGTATAAGAAAACTTCTAATTTTCTTAGTTTTCTTAAAATTTTCTAATCTCATGGATGTAATTTTTCACTATCTAAACTTTCATTATCTTATTTATATACAAAAAGTGTAAATATTAAAATTATTTTTATACTTGAAATTTTTTATAGATTTTGAAATTTTTTCAATTTTTATAGATTTTTAAAAGAAATGTTTTGTGCTTATGCAGATGATATGCAAATGATGCAAAAATAAGCACAAACCTCCCCCAAACTTGTTTTCAACAGTTTCCTCACTGTTGCCAATCGCTATACCTACAAAAACTGTAAGCCTGGGGGGAATTATTAGTGGGGGAAAAATATCTAAGTGAAGAACTTCCTCCAAACTTACTCTTTTCACTCACCTTCATTCAAAAGATGATGCAGTGATATACTGGACATGAAGGTAAGACGGAGGAATTTTAATCCAAATAAACTGGCTCTTGTAAGAACAAGAGCTCCTCCGTGGGGTCAGTGGAAAAATACGGCTTAAGTCTATGTCCATTCACTTTGAAAAAGGTGCCGTTTTTAACATTTTCTACTTCTACTGCCCGGTGCGGGTATACAGACCGCACAACAAAAGGTCCCTTCCATCGAGATCGGAGCTTACCCGCGTGAAGGTGTAATCATGAATCATAAAGAAGGACTTGTTGACCAGGTGAGAATGTTTTCCTTAAAATGTTTTTATCGTGAAAAACCTTAGTCCGATTCTTTGTGATTACAGCGTTATCATAAGCTTCATCGCGGAGTTCGCTTAGCTCATTAAGTTGCAGCTTCCGAAAGTTGCAAGCAAGGTTCAGACCAAAATTTATTTCTTTAATAGCCCACAATGCTTTATGCTCTATCTCGATGGGTAAATGACATGCTTTCCCAAACACTATCCTATATGGAGACATTCCCAGGTCGGTTTTAAATGCAGTTCTGAATGCCCAAAGAGCATCCGTCAATTTGGTCGACCAGTCTTTTCTATTTTTAGCAACAGTTTTCTCCAGGATAAGTTTGATTTGTCTGTTTGAGATCTCAGCCTGCCCGCTCGTTTGGGGATGATAGGGTGTAGAAAGTCGGTGGTTGATTGCGTATTTCCGCATCAGAGTCTCGAAAGATCTGTTGCAGAAATGTGTCCCATTATCGCTAATAATAGCGCGTGGGTGTCCAAATCGCGAGAAGATATTCTCTTTTAAGAACTTAATGACAACTTTCTTGTCATTAGTGCGACATGGAATGGCTTCTACCCACTTTGAGACATAATCAACTGCCAGCAATATGTATAAATTCCTAAAGGAGTTGGGAAAGGGACCCATAAAATCAATGCCCCAAACATCAAATATTTCAACAACCAAGATGGGTTGCTGAGGCATTTCATTCCTCTGGGAGATTCTACCCGTATACTGACATTATGTACAGGTTTTGCAATACTCAAATGCGTCCTTGAATAAGGTCGGCCAATAAAATCCACATTGCAAAACCTTCTCCGCTGTCTTTCTAGGACCAAAGTGACCCGGGCCTGATCATGACAAAATGAAAGAACACTCTTGAACTCTTCATTCGGGACACACCGGCGAATGATCTGATCAGGACAATATTTAAACAAATAGGGCTCGTCCCAGTAAAAGTGTTTTACTTGGGATAGAAAACGGTATTTGTCCTGTTTTGACCAATAGCTCGGTATAAGTCCCGTGACAAGATAGTTCACAATATCCCTGAACCAAGGTTCAGTGGATACGTTCAAGAGTTGTTCATCAGGGAACGAATCATTGATCGGCAGGGTCACAGGGGAAGAAATGATGCGTGAAAGATGGTCAGCTACTACGTTTTCACATCCTTTCTTATCTTTGATAACAAGATCGAATTCTTGTAACAGAAGGATCCAACGTATTAGTCGACCTTTTGCATCTTTCTTCGCCAGAAGATGTTTTAAAGCGGAATGGTCAGTATACACAACTATAGGTGAGCCAATTAAGTAAGGCCTGAATTTTTCTAATGCAAATACAACCGCTAAGAGTTCTTTTTCTGTGGTTGTATAATTGATTTGCGCATCATTCAGGGTCTTACTTGCATAGTATATCACGTGTGGCATCTTTTCGATGTGCTGTCCTAAGATTGCACCTACTGCAAAATCAGATGCGTCACACATCAGCTCAAAGGGGTAGTCCCAGTTTGGTGATGATAGCACGGGGGCTGAAGTGAGTAAGTGTTTAAGTGAGTCGAAAGCTGTCTCGCAGTCCGAGTCAAAATGGAAGGTTGTATCCTTGGCCAGGAGAAGAGTTAAAGGTCTAGCAATTTTGCTAAAGTCCTTAATGAATCTCCTATAAAAGCCCGCATGGCCAAGGAAAGATCGAATATCTTTGACGCTTTTGGGATGAGGGAGGTTTTGAATGACATCTATCTTAGCTCTGTCAACCTCAATGCCTTTCTGTGAAATAACATGTCCAAGTACAATTCCTTCTTGGACCATAAAATGACATTTTTCCCAGTTCAAAGTCAAGTTCTTTTCTTTGCAACGAGTAAGAACTGCGTCAAGATTCGATAGGCAATCGGAAAAAGAGTCTCCAAAAATCGAGAAATCGTCCATAAAGATCTCCAGAAAATTCTCTACCATATCAGAGAATATCCCCATCATACACCGCTGAAAGGTAGCGGGAGCATTGCATAACCCAAAGGGCATGCGACTGTAAGCAAAGGTACTAAAAGGACAAGTAAAAGTGGTTTTATCTTAATCCTATTTGGCGATGAGAACCTGATTATAGCCTGAGTATCCGTCCATAAAACAATAATACTCTCGTCCCGCTAAGCGTTCTAGCATTTGATCAATGAATGGTAGAGGAAAATGGTCTTTCCTCGTGGCAGCGTTGAGTTTTCTATAATCGATACATACACGCCACCCAGTTTGGGCGCGTGTCTGAATCAACTCATTCGCCTCATTGGTTATAACAGTGATGCCGGATTTCTTAGGAACGACATGTATAGGACTCACCCATTGGCTATTGGAGATGGGGTATATAATACCATTATCTAAACATTTGACGATCTCTTTCATGACCGCTTCCTTCATGACGGGATTCAACCGTCTCTGTGGTTCTCGGGTTGGTCTGGCATCATCCATCACATGTATATGATGTTCAACTATCAAGGGACTAATCCCTTTGATGTCCGCCATACTCCAACCAAACGCCTCTTTGTTAGATCTCAATACCGATAAAAGTGCATTCTCTTGGTCTGATGCAAGAGAAGCGGATATGATAACCGGTAAAGACTCATTCTCACCTAGATATGCATATTTGAGGTGAGAAGGTAAAATTTTGAGATCTAACTCAGGCGGAGAAATGATAGAAGGAGGGATCATTGAGCGATTTTTGGATTTACAAAGAAGCTCAGAGCCTGTGAAAGATACAGACTCGGGTAGAGAAAAGTCAGAAGTGCAGGACTCAAGTGTAGATAAAGTGTCCTCACTAAGATCACGTGTGAAATCAAACAGAGATGTGGTAATGTCATCGAGATCGGTAATGTCATCGAGATCAGTAAAGCAAAGTTCCTCAGCTCCACAACTATCGGGAGCGATCTCATGGACAGAGCACACATCTAAAATATGAGCAGAGGGTTCTGATGGTTGACTTCCAACTTTGTAGATGTTTAGTTCAATGGTCATATTTCCAAATGATAAGTTCATTGAACCATTTCTACAGTTTATAACAGCGTTGGAAGTGGCAAGGAAAGGACGACCCAGAATCACCGGAATTTGGCCCCGGGGGTTTGCTACAGGCTGTGTATCGAGTACAATGAAGTCTACAGGGAAAACAAATTCCCCGACCTTTATCAACACATCCTCTAATTCACCCCTTGGTTTGGTGATAGATCGGTCTGCCATTTGGAGAGTGCAGTGAGCAGGTTTCAGCTCTCCAATCCCTAATTGCTCATAGACAGAATAAGGGAGTAGGTTAACACTTGCGCCAAGGTCTAAAAGAGCACGATTTATGTTTTTACCCCCAATAGAAATCGATATTGTAGGACATCCTGGGTCCTTACGTTTCTTTGGTAGCTGGGGTATAAAAGCAGTGCTAATATTATTAGACATGAAGACCTTCTTCGGCACTTGAGTCTTCCTCTTCCTAGTGCACAAGTCCTTAAGAATTTTCGCATATGCGGGGACTTGTTGAATTGCATTTAGGAGAGGGATATTGATGTTAACCTGTTTGAACATTTCCATAATTTTCTCCATATGAGGACTCGTTCTATTACCCCTTAAACGGTTCGGATAAGGAGCTTTCGCAATAAGCGCAGTGTCCATCATAGGAGAAGGAAGAGGGGGTAGACGCGGTCCCAAAAGAGGTGTGGGGACCGTCTGTGGAGAACTAGAAGGGCTATACTGAGGTGTTGAGCCTAATGGGAAATGGAGAATAGGCTCGCGAGAAAGTGGTGTGGTAGAAGAAGAAGGATCAGAAGGAGAAGTGTGTGTGTGTGGAAAGGTCTCAGCCGGGGTGTTGATATGATTTTCAGTATCGTCAATACCTTCCCCGACATGATTATTCAGCACTCTTCCCGATCTCAACGTTGTGACGGCATTTACATTGTAATGCCCAGGATTCTGTAGGGGTTGAGAGGGAAGTTTCCCTTTTTCTCTCGCACTCATTTCGGCTTTAAGGCGTGCGCTTTCAGCTTCCATCGATCTGATACTCTCAGCTTGGGACGCTGAGTTTTTCTTTATCTCACTGACAGAAGATCTAACCTCAGTCGAAACCTCTATGAAATTTGACAAAAGTGATTTCATGGTTTGAGTGAATTGAGAGAATTCGTCAGAACAGGTCATAGGATTAGACTGTGTAGGATTGTTGACCTGATTTTGGAAGTTTTGTGACTGGTAGGGGTGCTGAGTGAGTTGAAGTGGTTGCTGTTGTGGTGGAGGAAGAGCCCTTTGAAAATTATTCGTGTTTGGAACCGTGTTTTGAGATTGGTTTTGGTTCCAAGCGAAATTCGGGTGATTCCTCCAACCCTGATTGTACGTGGAAGAATATGGATCGTTTTTAGGTCTTTGAAATGCGGCATTAGAATGCTCGTGACCTTGAAACGCAGAGTTTAATGGACATTCTTCCGTTAAATGAGACGGATCAGAACAGCACCCACAAACAGTTTTGGGGAGCGACACTGGGTTTAGGGAGGCTGCTGCAAATTTGTGTTCCATAGGGTCGAGCTTCTTTTGCATTGCTGCCATTTCAGCTCGAACACCTATGGACACATCTATTTGGTGTACGCCACCCCTATTCAATGGTTGGGTTCCACTCTCTCACTGTAGTGATTTTTCAGCGAACTCTTCTAAATACGTCCAAGCTTCCCCATCATCTTTGGTCATAAAAGTACCTTGACACATGTTTTCAAGGATCTGTTTAGTGTTTGGGTTAATGCCCTCATAAATGATGCGGCACAATTCCCATCTCGGGATGCCGTGATGAGGACACTGAACCAATAGATCCTTGAAACGTTCAAAGCATTTTGAAAATGGTTCAGTAGGGAGCTGGGCAAATTGATTCAGTTCGCTACGGATTCGAGCTGTCTTTTATATTGGGTAAAATTTCTTAAGGAATGCAGCGACGAATTCTTCCCAATTTGTAATAGAGTGTGCGGTAGTGTTATATAGCCACTTCTCGGCTATATCACACAATGTAAATGGAAGAAGTCGTAGACGCATAGCATCCACTGAAAGTTGTGACGTACCCATCATTGCGCATACGTTTTCAAATTTGGTAATGAAAACGTAAGCGTCCTAAGTCTCGGGTCCGTGGAATTTGGGTAAAAGATTGATGTACTGGGGCTTAATCTCAAAGTTATCCCCATTGGCTGGTGGTGTGGATAGACAGGTCGAAAGAGGACCTCGAATAGGGTAGCACCTCTTCTGGAGAGAGATGCGAGGTGTATTCTGCGCACCAACGGACGGCGGCAGATTAGGGTTAAAGAAGTTTGATGGATTCGGATCCATCGGTGTGGGTGTGGTAGTGGGTAAAGAAAAGGTAAATGGAGAAATATCGACTTCGGAGTCGATAAAGGGTACGCGGACTAAACGGGCACTAGAATCCCGTGTCCAGCCTATCTTGCATTAAAAAGGGTTAGTACAAGTGGCAGCGTTGACTTATAATTAGGGGTAAATGAATGAATGCGGTGTTTGCTTTGAAAAAGGGACGGATTTTTTTGAAAAAATGATGCGACAAAACAAATGCAACAACAAAAACCCTAGAATCTAGTGGTCACCTAGGTCCGGCTCTAGACTGCCAAAAGACAAAAGACAAGTCGCAGGATAGAATCCTCTACTGCCTCTTTGTCCCCCTGTGGCCGGATAAGTGCCAGGTAAGTGGGAAGGTACTCCACTACGTAAGTAGTGGGCCTAATTAAAAACCACTAGCCTTAGACACACTCGCCTTAGGCACCACAAGAAAACGCGGATACGCAATGAATTACCCACGGCCTTCTCTTGTCCTAATTGAGCGCGACAGTCCTTAGAGTCATCTCTAGATTTCTTTTAGTTAATGTGGGTCAATGCGGATGCAAGTTTTGTGGTTTTCGGGGCCTAGGAAGGGTAATGAAATCCCCACCTAATTTGGATTTGGCCGTGCCCCTTAATTTCCGTATTAGAATGCAAACAACCAAGAAACAAAATCACGCACAAATTTAATTTTGCTTTTTGCGGCGCTGCGATTCTTTGCAAAGAATCCTGCAGAAAATTGTCAGTTGGAGCTAAAAAGAGGAGAGAGGAGAAGGTAAGAAATCACCTGAAGCAAAATTTGTACAGAGAACCCTTCAAAGGGCCGCGGTTCCGCCGCGAATCCCTCCTTATGCCGCGCTTCCGCGGTCTCTTGATGAGATCACTGAACCAAAATTCACCAGGGAGCTTCTGTAGACTCCCTCTGCTCTCTGGTATATTCCAAAAATTTTCTTCAATTGCCAAACAGCTCCAGATTTCCTTGCAATGAACCACAACAAATCGTTTAGGGTTTGCACGAATTTTGATCTCAAAATAACAATGGAATAATTCTTTCAATTCAAAATATGATATAAAACGAATTAGCGCGTAATCCCCAGCAACGGCGCCATTTTGATTGAAACAATTTCCGGATTGTGTAATGTGAAAAAGTATCCATTCAAATAGTCCCCTATTTCGGCACTATTTGATTGTTCGTAAAATTTAAGACTGAGTAAGTAAATCAAATCGATAAGAGTCTCTTTGTGTTGGTAATTAGAAAATTGAATAAAGTTCACAATCAAAAAATTATATTTGACCGCAATCAACTACGGTGTCAGTTGTAGATCGTAAGCGAGTGTGGATCGTCCACAGGGATTGTGCGATTCGTTTTTATATTTGATTTGTTTGAATAGAAAAGTTAATCGAAAAGAAAAGAAAACATGATTCAAGAATTTATCAATTGATTCAGGTGTCACGAGTTTAATCAAGAATCAAGAAACTGATAAACAATCAAGAATTGGGTTTCGATAATATTTCCAACCAAAATGTCAAGAATCTAAATGAGGCTCGTAGGAATCGATCGGATCTATAGACGTGATGTAATTTCAAGATTTCGTGTTCTTGTCCTTCGAAGGATTGATACTAGATCAATGATGATCGACGAGAGTTAGGGATTTCTTGATGAAACTAGGGTTTCATCGTTTAACCCTTGTTCTTTCGTCGATATCATTCGCATTCTAGCCTCTAACAATTTCAAGAAACGATCGTAACTCCCCAATCTCGAGCGATATCAATCAAGAAAGCATCGCAACGAATTGGGTCGTCGATTCTTGAACTTGCTAGGGTTTACAAAACTCGTAGGATTCAAGAATCGATTTAAGATATATTACATCATCATTCTATTGATCGTCTCGACTCCTCGACGAGCGGAGTATTACTCAAACATCATCACACAGAAAGTATTCAAGAATTGAAAAGATATCATGATGCGAGAATTTAAAGAAAACAAGATAAAAGAATATCACCTTTTATTTATATCAACAATTTGATTACAGTTGCTCAAGAACTACAAGAGGAAGAACTAAATTGTTGAATTGGCGTCGCTCGGCTCCGTGAGTCGCGGATCGGCTTGGACCACTTGCTCTGTTGAAGATCGGCTCGGCTCATAAAAGGTTGCAAGGCTTCTTGCTTGATGGGTACTCGGGATCTTGGCTTTTGATTGGAATTAGGGTTAGGGTTTCACACAAGTCCTCTCACTAGACTTGTGGAAGAAGATGAAGAAAAGAGAGTGAATGGATTTAGATTGGCTACTAAAATTGAACTAATGGAGGGATTTTCTCCAAGATTCCAAGATTTTTTTACAAGTGAGCCTAGGGTCTTATTTATAGATCTCCCAAACCCTAGGTCTAGGTTTGAATTTACAATTCCCTCCAAAAGTTTGTTGAGGCTTCTAGAAGGAGTTTGTTAGGTTTTAGCTTAGGGTTTAAGCTAGGGTTTAGGGAGAAGTTTCTAGAATGATAGGCTAGTTTAGTGTTGATCCCAAAGCTTGCTGATCTGGCAGAAGTCTCTGGAGTATTCTGGAACTTGAGGTATATGAGCTGAATGTGGGCCCTGAGTGAAGAGTTTTGATGCAAAGATCAATTGCTGACGTGGCAAGACAGCCGCGGAACCGCGGCGCAAGCAGGCTCCGGCCGCGGTTCTGCGGCCATGTTGGCTCCTTGGGGCTGCATCTTTCTGGTGTGGTCTTGGGCTGCTATTTAGGGCTTTATCTGATATGTTGAATTTTATTGTTCCTTCTAGATTGCTACCAGAACTGAAATCATTGGGTTGGCGTAATGTTTGATCGGTACCGTATAAATTTTTGGCCTTTCTTCTGGATTTTCCTGCACAGATCTCAAAACAAGTGTTGCGCAATATAGAGATGATGCGATGCCATGAAATGCAGTCAATTTCCTTTATAGTGCCGGTTTTAGAGTCTAACACATGCAATCTGATATTTTGCGACAGTTTTGCTAATACGTGAAATATGAATACCGTACACTTCTAAATGAGTGCAAAAGATGGGGAAATTGCCGGCTGAAATATGCAATATTTTCGACTAATCAACCCCAAATAGCGGTATAAGTCGTGTCGGAGTGAAGCCCATTACACCTTGAGAAACTACTAGAACCTACCAGTAAATCTCGTTTGCCCTGGCCAGGGACTTTGCGTAATGGCTCTCCATACATAGCGCGATATCAACCCCCAATACCGGGAGAGACAAATCCTGTCTAACTGCCACTGCCTCCAAGTTCTTCGGGACCGCACCCAACTACTGCCTGTTTGCACGACTCCTTTGAGCCATGGTAGGCCAGTAATCTAAGTATAGTGGGAACACACTCGAGGAGAAATAGCAATGTCAAGTCGACAGACTAAGCTGTACTCATGTCACCTGGGAACTGCTATCTGACGATGGGTATAGAACCAACTTGCAGTTCCCGGCGAGTCCTGTCCGGTGTACCCGTAACCTAACGAGCACATGCATACTATCTCCAGTACGACGTACTGATGGCTGTGAGACCATCTCCCCAGCTGGGATGAGAAGCGTATACACCAGTCTACTCTGGAGTATCGATGCCCCGTCTCGATAATCCTACGACCAGGGACCTGTATAGGATGTGCTTATAGACTACCCAGCCCCCACTAGTGTGACTGCCATCCCAACGCTGGTAATCAAGCAAAGATCCTAAGGGCTCTACTAATATGTATAAGAGATATGTTAAAAGAAACATATGCGCATATTAAAGTAGACACAAACCAAGTAGCATACTACCATTTTTAGCAAGACTGTCAATACAACTGTGAATATCCCAAGCTTCCATTAAATAATATACAAACTAGTACGATACAGTAATGGCCTCTAGGGCATAAACAATAACGCTTGCATACTTGAACAATGAGATATATGTGTTCTAAAACACGTACAGATAGAGATTCCTACTCTGGGCTGTAATCCAGAGCCATGAATCGCCTCAATTTTCGTTGTCATAACTTATTAAAATTTAAAGATAAATTATGTAGTGCTGTATGTTTATCTATTGTCTTCGATAAAAGCCTTGGAATGCTAAAATATGATGTATAAATGATTTATTATGAATTTAACGGTCTAGCATGTCCGGGAAAATTCAGATTTCGTAAAGGTTATCTGGATGTCATTATGGTTGAAACGATATTAATTTGCAAACCAATTTCTACAGAGTATTCATTAATGGTAATGGGGTATAATTTATCTTGGGTTCCGCCTTATTTGATTAAGTTTCCATATAGGGTTCCGTATTGAACACATAGGTTTAGCAACCGACTACCGGTTGAAAAGCCGATTCAATTATTTGGCCTACACGAAATTAATTTACGGGTTTCTATATCCCGTTAATCATAACATAATAAGCTCGATTATGTCCCAAACAACATTGGAAAATTGATCATGACTCATTAGTAAAATTGCTATGGTATTTTTCGATATTCTGTATACTTATCGATATGAATAAAATAGCATGTAAAGCAAGTATGAACTTTCCTTTGATGATCGAAGACGCAACACGATGCAGCGTAACGTGGGCATGACAAAGCGATGATGATAACACAGCAACGACACGACAACGAGGAGGTGGGTGGCATGAACACGACACAACGCGGCATGGGTTCGGGCTAGGCACGGTGATGGTCACGACGGCTGGCACAGTGGCTCAGGTACTGAGTACGACGAGGTGGTTTAGGGGAGGTTATCGGCACATCGTTGGCGTGAGGTAGCCGGCAATGCAGAGTCGGCTACGGCAACATGGCAGCGGTGATTAAGGCAGTGTAATAGGTGAGGGTGGAGGAGAGGAGCTCGGGTATCATAGGGTCGCCGGTGGTGAAGTAGGTGTTGGAAGCGACAGTGGTGGTTTGTGATCGCTGGCAGTGGTCGATTGATTGGTTGGGTGTAATGATCCGTATTTAGTGTAAGTCCACGTTACCCGTCCCCGGTTCTTTGGGGTTGCGGAAATGGTGAAAAACGATTTTCTTCAGTGGGGTAACATGGACTCAAAGAACGGATCTTTGCTAAACAAACTATCTAACAACCTAGCTAAGAGTTTAGCTACTATGTTAGGGGTTATACCTAATCTTGAACTCCTTCTCTTCAACTCCTTGTGGTGGTCGGATCGGCCTCACCTCGTCGTCTCCTTGTGTCGAAGATGGATCCACCCGAAAGCTTCTACCTTTGGCTTCAATCTCAATCTAGAGGAAACTAGAATACTTGGCTTGCTAGACCTTGTACACTAGGATGAGTAGAGAGGTGTTTTGGGTTTTATCTTTATGGTTCTTGCTTCTCAACACATGAGACAATAGAACTATGAATTAGAGAGAGAGAGCAAGAGGAAGAGGGAGAGCTTGAAGATGAGAGAGAATGAGAATGATAGAATGAAGAAGACTTTTTCCCACCATCCTCTCATAACAGAAAAAATAATCATAACAATAATAGTAATTGAGTATTATGTGATAGTTCATATCATATCAAATGGCAATATCATTTCATGCACTCATTTTGTAAAGTATAACAAGCAAGCAAAAGTCTTTGCCATGAAATGATAGCCATTGTAATGATGATGGTCAAAAAGTCCAACCTAGTAAACCGGTCAACAAAGTCAACCGGTCAACAAAGTCAACAAGTCAACAAAGTCAACCTTTTAACCCAACCATGGCACAACAATACTTAATTAATATTATCATTAATCATATTTCTAATTCTCATTAGGGTTTAGCAAAAGTCAACAGTCAACAACCCTAATAAGAATCCTCTGCCTCTGTCTCTGTCAACCGTGCATACACACCCGCATCCGCATTCCGAGGAACACGAATACAAATGAGATAAAACCAATCCCAAAACGTATACTAGGATCTGGCTTAAACCAAAGCCGGCTAGTAATAACTGCCCGGACACTAAACGTGTACAAGTGCACGGATGTGACCGAACCCTGTCGCAAAACCATGCGACCTCTACTCTTTTGCCTAAAGGCGAATAGCTCTCTGTATGGGACTCTAAAGACTCGACACTACGCTGGCAGTGGGTTTAACCATAGACCGCAAGCGGCACTAGCTGTGCGTAATGGCCCCCAGGTAGATGCCGATAAGAAGACGGATGAGGTGAAACCCATCTGAACTCCTACTGAGCCTGAATGTGACAGTCTCCATACAGTCCGGTCTGTTCGTCTGAGAATATCGCATGGCGGGCCTAGGGGGCGGTAAACGTCAGTCCCCTAATAGCGGTACAAGTCGTGTCAGAGTGTTTCCCAGAACACCCTGAGATAACATTGGAAACCCACCAGTATATCTCGCTTGCCCTGGCCAGGGACTTTGTGTAATGGCTCTCCTAGACGCAGCGCGATATCAACCCCTAATACCGGGAGAGACGAATCCTATCTAACCGTCACTGCCTTCAAGTGCTTCGGGACTGCACCCAACTACTACCTGTTTGCACGACTCCTTTGAGCCATGGTAGGGTAGTAATCAAAGTACAGTGGGAACACACTCGAGGAGAAGTGACAGTGTCAAGTCAGCGGACTAAGCTGTACTCATGTCACTTGGGAACTGATAACTGACGATAGGTATAGTACCAACCAACATTTCCCGACGAGTCCTGTCCAGTGTACTCGTAACCTAACGAGCACCCGCATACTATCTCAACTACGACGTACTGACGGCTGTGGGACAGACCGTCTCCCCTGCTGGGATGAGAAGCGTATACGCTAGTCTACTCCGGAGTATCGATGCCCTGTCTCGATAATCCTACGACTAGGGACCTGTATAAGGATGTGCTTGTAGATTACCCAGCCCCCACTAGTGTGACTGCCATCACAACGCTGGTAATCAAGCAAGGATCCTAAGGGCTCTACTAATATGTATAAGCGATATGCTAAAATAAACACATGCACAGATTAAAGTAGAAACAAACCAAGTAGCATACTACCATTTTGAGCAAGATTGTCTATACAACTGTGAATATCCCAAGCTTCCATCAAGTAATATACAAACTAGTATGATACAGTAATGGCCTCTAGGGCATATACACTAACAATCTCCCACTTGCACTAAGGCCATGTACTGGCGTATCGAAGACCTATCATCTCGATCAGCCGCTCGAACTGAGTCTGGGGTAAGGCCTTCGTGAGTGGATCAGCAGTGTTATCTTCCGTATTTACTCTCTTCACCTCGATCTCCCGGCGATCTACGATCTCCCTGATTAGGTGGTACCGCCTCAAAATGTGCCTGGACTTCTGATGGGACCTGGGTTCCTTCGCTAAAGCTATAGCGCCGTTGTTGTCACAATACAACGGTATTGGATCAACAATGGTAGGAACCACCTGAAGCTCCGTAAGGAATTTCTTCATCCAGACAGCTTCCTTTGCGGCATCGCAAGCAGCTATGTACTCCGCTTCCATAGTTGAGTCAGCAACGGTTTCCTGCTTAGAACTCTTCCAGCAAACCGCCCCTCCATTGAGGGTAAAGACATAACCCGATATGGACTTGGAGTCATCCTTGTCACTCTGGAAGCTAGAGTCAACAAAGGCCTCGATCTGGAGGTCTTTTCCGCCATACACCAAGAACATCTCCTTAGTCCTTCTCAGGTACTTAAGAATGTTCTTTACTGCTATCCAGTGTTTCTCCCCTGGGTCCGACTGATACTGGCTTACTACGCTCAATGCGTATGCTACATCTGGTCTGGTACATAACATCGCATACATTATAGAGCCTACCGCAGATGCGTAGGGTATAGATAACATGCGAGCCCTTTCCAAATCAGTCTTGGGAGACATCTCTTTGGAGAGGGTGATTCCGTGACAAGACGGTAGATTACCACGCTTGGAATCTTCCATACTGAATCGTTTCAGTATGGTGTCAATGTACCTAGACTTTGAAAGTCCCAACATCCTCTTAGATCTATCACGATAGATCTGGATCCCCAGAATGTAGTTGGCATCGCCCAGATCCTTCATGGAGAACCTCTGTGACAAGAATCCTTTGACTGACTGTAACATAGGAATATCATTTCTTATTAGGAGAATGTCATCCACGTACAAGACGAGGAATACTACAGTTCTCCCTACAATCTTACTGTAAATGCATGGTTCATCTGGGTTTTTGATAAAGTCAAATTGTTTGACAGTATCATCAAAGCAGATGTTCTAACTCCGCGATGCCTGCTTCAGTCCATAGATGGACTTGAGCAACTTGCACACTTTACCGCTGCTCCCACTCTGAATGAATCCCTCTGGCTGATCTATATAGACGCACTATTCCAAATTTCCATTTAGGAAAGCCGTCTTTACGTCCATCTGCCAGATCTCATAATCGTGGAAAGCAGCAATGGAAAGAAGGATCCGAATGGATTTTAGCATAGCCACCGGAGAAAAGGTATCGTCATAGTCTAAACCAGGTCTTTGACGAAAACCCTTTGCAACAAGCCTAGATTTATAGGTTTCAACCTGCCCATCTACACCAATCTTCTTTCTGAAGATCCATTTGCAGCCTACGGGTTTTACCCCTTCTGGAGCAAAGTCCAAAGTCCAAACTTTGTTGGTGTACATGGACTCCATCTCGGTCCGCATTGCATCCGGCCATTTTACCGAGTCACCGCTCTGAATGGCTTGCTGGAAGCTAGTAGGCTCATCATAATCAATGACGCAATCCTCTCTATCTCCGTCTATGAGAAAACCGTAGTATCTCTCGGGCGGATGAGACTGCCTACTACTCCTACGGAGCGGCGCAGGAATGTCCGGTTCTCCTGAACCTTCTGGTTCTATTAAGGTTTCAGTAATAGTTTGTGGTTCTGGAATTTCTTCCAGTTCTATTGCGCTCCCACTTATCTGATTTTCTAAAAACTCAGTTTCCAAGAAGCGGGCATGACGAGAAACAAAGACTTTTTGCTCCTCTGTGTAATAGAAAAGATACCCCTTGGAGTTCTTTGGGTATCCCACAAACTTACACTGTACCGAGCGTGCCTCGAGCTTGTCCGCATGCTGCTTTTTGAAAAAAGCTGGACATCCCCATGTCTTAAAGTGTTTAAGACAGGGTTTCTTCCCACTCCACATCTGATATGGTGTGGTAGGCACTGTCTTAGTAGGAACTTGGTTCAAGAGATATGCAGCTGTTTCTAGTGCATAACTCCAGAAAGATCGCGGTAACTCAGCCTTACTCATCATGGAACGAACCATATCCAATAGAGTTCGATTCCGTCTTTCCGATACTCCGTTGTGTTGTGGTGTGTATGGAGGAGTAAGCTGCGAGAGAATTCCATTCTCTTTCAAGTAGTTCAGAAACTCGGCACTCAAGTATTCTCCACCTCGATCAGATCTCAGTGTCTTGATACTTTTGCCTGTTTGTTTTTCAACTTCATTCTTGTATTCCCGAAATTTCTCAAAGGCCTCGGATTTATGCTTCATCAGGAAGACATGTCCAAACCTAGAGAAATCATCTGTGAAAGTAATGAAGTATGAATAACCACTTCGCGCATGTGTAGACATTGGACCACACACGCCACTGTGTATGAGTCCCAAGAGCTCACATGCTCTTTCTCCGTGTCCAGTGAACGGAGTCTTTGTCATCTTTCCCATGAGACAGGATTGACAAGTTGCATATGACTGATATTCGAACGGATCCAAATATCCTTCTGTATGTAACTTCGTCAACCTTCTCTCATTGATGTGACCCAGTCAACCTTCTCTCATTGATGTGACCCAGTCTACAATGCCATAAGAAAGCCTGATTTGTTTCCGGAGACTTTCTTTTAAGTGTGTTCTGGACACTGAAAATCTGAGCTTGATTCAATACGTATATCCTGTTATTTAATGTACCTGACCTAATCAGAACTTGATTTAGGTGGATGTGGACCATATCGCTTACAAAAATAAAATCATATCCTTCCTTAGAAAGTAAGGATACAGATATGATATTATAAGTCGCACCTGGTACATACAAACAGTTACGCAGAATCAATATCTGCCCAGTTGTCAGTCCAAGATGATATTCCCCTACGGATTCAACATCCATGCTCATTCCGTTAGCAACCTTGAGAGTCATATCACCTTTCCTGATAACCCTACGGTTTCTCAGAGCCTGTAATGAATTACAGATGTGAGATCCTGATCCGGTATCCAATACCCAGGAAGTAGGGTTAACTGACATACAGTTCTCTACTACAAACACACCCGAAGCCGAAGCCACAACATGCTTCGAATTCTGGCTACTGGCTTTGCTAGCCCTGCAATCCTTCTGCCAATGTTCATTCCCGTAACAATAGGAACGTCCCTCGTTTACTACATCCAGTCCCGAAACTTTTGCCCTTCTCTTTCCTTCTACTTCCCTGGTTTCCTTCAGGGTAGAAGGTAGAGACTGTGGAATCAAGTCAGCATCTGACCGGTTCTCCAACGTGGTCTTCAAGTCCGTGAGCTCAAAATAGCTGGTCTCTGTAAGGACATTGCCCCCTACAGATGACCCGATAGCCAACCTCGCTTGAAGCAATTCATTCGAGGTCTCATATCTTGCGATACGAGATTGCTCTCCATATAAATCTTTGTTATGGAGGAAGATAGAAACTAAGTCCATCTTCTCATGCTGCCTCTAGTATGCACCATCAACTGAGGCTAACACAAGGCACTTGGCTTTCGCACAGTCTTTTTCCGATGTGTTACGGATATCAATATCCGAGAGAGGGAAAACTGGTCCTGAGACGGCTGGGGTTTGATTAGTTAAGAGGTGTCTCAGCTTGTCATGGGCAATGGACATCTGGACAGACCTTTGCCAATCATCATAGTCAGATTCAGTCATTTTATTATCTAGATGTAACCTATGTGTGGTCACTGGGTCGCTGCAATTAAGAGAGAGAGAAGAAAACACTCAGCATGATGCTCTTGCAAGTTTAGATTGGTTTTTAATTTATCTAAACAGGATGGCTCCCACTGTTTCTCAAATCCCTCCTCAAATCAAAAAGGATGAATTAGTCGGGATCAATCTCACCGTACAATACTTGCTTAACCGTTCAGCCAGGCCAGTGTCGGTACTTCGAGGGAGGTTTTCCAACGCTTTCGCGACGTTCCTTAATTAAATAACCTCTTTTCCCTGGGGGCGTAGCCCCGCTAACACCTTTCTAGACACCTACTTGGTTTATAGCATTGATCGTTAAGTGAGAAAGTTCCCGAGGAGTAGCATATACTCACAGTAGGATCGGGATCCAAATATCATCGCGTGACAAAACTGAAGGAATCCTACCAGAATCATCACACTCCAAATGGTATGCAACGCTAGCAAGTTTCAGTTTCTTTAGAAACTTCCGATGTGGATTTTTGCCCCATGCTCTTATGACCTTGACGAAGGTCAACAAATCATAAGTCACATGTTAAGTTCTACCCATCATTGTCCAGGTTAATTTGAACCCACCCGTATATATCCTTGACGAAGGTCAACAAGGTAATATGACTGTCCCAAACCAACGCATCTATCTATGCTACATATGAACACCCAACAGCTACCAATCACTATGCCTTGACGAAGGTCAACAAACATAGCTTGAATACTATTGAATATTCATACGAAATGATGGAGGGCTACGAATGGTTTTGGCGAAACCGTGAACGTAGTGAACTTGATATAATCGAAGGAACCTTGATAGCTTTTAAAAGGAGTGGCTTAAGCTCCGCGTTTAAAAGTTGTTTTTGAAAAGAAACCGAGTGGTTTTTTGAAATTGGTCCAATGACTTTAACTTTGGTTTATTTTCTTGCATTAATTTTAATGCGTCCCATCATTTAATCCTACCATTGCAGAAAACAACGAAAATATGATGTACGCTTATGCCATCCGCATTCGCCACGGGGCCCCGTCATTACCCGTTAGGTTACTTAACTAACGACAGAGCGGGGGCTAGACTAGCGCGGATGCAAAACATAAGCAATGCCTAATATATAGATATATACATTCGTCAGATGCAATGATAGCCATTCCAGATCACAGATGAATACATTGGATATACTAGGAATCCGCATTTCGTACGAGCTTGTAACGAAAAGCGGATTACACGGTCTCGATGAATAGCCAATACCCCACCCTAGACCCCTACGGGTGCGGAAAACTACCCGCCAAATACCCGAAGTGAAGCAACCTCCCTCAACAACGTGAGTAGGCCACTCGGCACTTCGAGGTACCCGGTAGTTTGTGCACCCCACCTTGGGTCTATCCTGGGACCAAAAACAGTAAAAGAAATTATACAATGGCGGCTACAACCTCATCCCGGATGTGCGGCCATATAAATAGTATTACATCAATTACAAATTTACATGAATTGAAAGATAAAGAAAACTCTCATCTCACAACCCTCGGCTATTCATCCGCGACAATCTAATGAATTCATATACACATACCATCAACATTACAGATCACAAATATGTATAACCCCCACTAATTGACGTATAGCGATTAGCAGACGTTCAATACATATATCACATCAGATATAACCCGTTAGCTAAAGTCTTTAGAAGTTCGATCAAAATACGGATTTTTAAACCCCAAAAACAAATTTTGCTTTCTGGAAAATCCGGGTAGAAAAATCATATTCCAAAAATCCCAAAACACCCCACTGAATACACTACAGGAAAAATGGCCCACGACCGAGTCAACTCGGCCGCAGATCCGCGGCGGGAGCACGCTCCTGCCGCGGTTCCGTGGCGCTTTGACCGAGTTAGTGGACCATTTTTCTTACGTGTTCTTTAAAAACCCTGAGCTGATTTTTAGTACATGATTTATTATTTATATAGCAGTTTAAAAATCGACAGATAGTTTGTTTTCCGGGCATGTTTCGTGACTTTTTCTCCGATCGAACTTCTAGTTACTTTGCTAACATGTTAGATAGTGTTTAACTAGGCTCTGATACCACTGTAAGTCTACGTTACCCGTCCCTGGTTCTTTGGGGTTGCGGAAATGGTGAAAAACGATTTTCTTCGGTGGGGTAACATGGACTCAAAGAACGGATCTTTGCTAAACAAACTATCTAACAACCTAGCTAAGAGTTTAGCTACTATGTTAGGGGTTATACCTAATCTTGAACTCCTTCTCTTCAACTCCTTGTGGTGGTCGGATCGGCCTCACCTCGTCGTCTCCTTGTGCCGAAGATGGATCCACCCGAAAGCTTCTACCTTTGGCTCCAACCTCAATCTAGAGGAAACTAGAATACTTGGCTTGCTAGACCTTGTACACTAGGATGAGTAGAGAGGTGTTTTGGGTTTTATCTATATGGTTCTTGCTTCTCAACACATGAGACAATAGAACCATGAACTAGAGAGAGAGCAAGAGGAAGAGGGAGAGCTTGAAGATGAGAGAGAATGAGAATGAACTTTTTTCCACCATCCTCTCATAACAAAAAAAATAATCATAACAATAATAGTAATTGAGTATTATGTGATGGTTCATATCATATCAAATGGCAATATCATTTCATGCACTCATTTTGTAAAGTATAACAAGCAAGCAAAAGTCTTTGCCATGAAATGATAGCCATTGTAATGATGATGGTCAACAAGTCCAACCTAGTCAACCGGTCAACAAAGTCAACAAGTCAACAAAGTCAACCTTTCAACCCAACCATGGCACAACAATACTTAATTAATATTATCATTAATCATATTTCTAATTCTCATTAGGGTTTAGCAAAAGTCAACAGTCAACAACCCTAATGAGAATCCTCTGCCTCTGTCTCTGTCAACCGTGCATACACACCCGCATCTGCGTTCCGAGGAACACGAATACAAACGAGATAAAACCAATCCCAAAACGTATACTAGGATCTGGCTTAAACTAAAGCCCACTAGTAATAACTGCCCGGACACTAAACGTGCACAAGTGCACGGATGTGACCGAACCCTGTCGCAAAACCATGCGACCTCTACTCTTTTGCCTAAAGGCGAATAGCTCTTTGTGTGGGACTCAAAAGACTCGACACTACGCTGGCAGTGGGTTTAACCAAAGACTGCAAGCGGCACTAGCTGTTCCTAACGGCCCCCAGGTAGATGCCGATAAGAAGACGGACAAGGTGAAACCCATCTGAAATCCTACTGAGCCTGAATGTGACAGTCTCCGTACAGTCCGGTCTGTTCGTCTGAGAATATCGCATGGCAGGCCTAGGGGGCGGTAAACGTCAGTCTCCTAATAGCGGTACAAATCGTGTCGGAGTGTAGCCTAGAACACCCTGAGATAACACTGGAAACTCACCAGTATATCTCGCTTGCCCTGGCCAGGGACTTTGTGTAATGGCTCTCCTAGACACAGCGCGATATCAACCCCCAATACCGGGAGAGACGAATCCTATCTAACCGTCACTGCCTCCAAGTGTTTCGGGACTGCACCCAACTACTACCTGTTTGCACGACTCTTTTGAGCCGTGGTAGGGTAGTAATCAAAGTACAGTAGGAATACACTCGAGGCGAAGTGACAGTGTCAAGTCAGCGGACTAAGCTGTACTCATGTCACCTGGGAACTGATAACTGACGATAGGTATAGTACTAACCAACAGTTCCCGACGAGTCCTGTCCAGTGTACTCGTAACCTAACAAGCACCCACATACTATCTCAAGTACGACGTACTGACGGCTGTGGGACAGACCATCTCCCCTGCTGGGATGAGAAGCGTATACGCTAGTCTACTCCGGAGTATCGATACCCTGTCTCGATAATCCTGCGACTAGGGACCTGTATAAGGATGTGCTTGTAGATTACCCAGCCCCCACTAGTGTGACTGCCATCACAACGCTGGTAATCAAGCAAGGATCCTAAGGGCTCTACTAATATGTATAAGCGATATGCTAAAATAAACACATGCACATATTAAAGTAGAAACAAACCAAGTAACATACTACCATTTTGAGCAAGATTGTCTATACAACTGTGAATATCCCAAGCTTCCATCAAGTAATATACAAACTAGTATGATACAGTAATGGCTTCTAGGGCATATACACTAATATTTAGCACGTGACTGACACTTAGATCACAAGATGTTTAAAGATGTCGATGCAATCCAAGTAATCCAAAAGCCAAGATATAAATCTTTGTAAAGAATAAAAAAGGTGAAGTTTTAAAAAAATGGTAATTAACATGACACAAAATTTTATTTATAAGAGTTGTTTGTTTTAAAGCATATGTTAAGTGTTTTGAAATAGGGTTGAAAATGTTTTCATTATTTGAAATTTCGGCAGCACCTCCTTTATAATTTTTGATAAAAACAAGTACATAAACATATAAATATAACGACATCGCCACTTAGGAACTATTTCAACGCAAATCGGCGGAATCAAAACCGCACAGTTAATATACGACACTCAAAACCGAAGGATCACAATCAAAATATAAGTAAACTGCATAAGTAAAGCTCGTAGTCGACTCTACGCGAGTTTGACACAAAATAATATACAAGCATAGTCTCAACTCAATTTAATTCATATAATAAGACAAGTGGTCTGATGGAACGATACTAGAATACAATAAACAATCAATATACTAGAGGTGGTTACCAAACATGTAACCTACCTAGCAGATTAAACGATGAACCCCAAAAGATGTGACGGTGATGCCGCTAAGTGTCTGTGCGGTCCGTCCTGTAAGAAATTAAAGCACAACGGGGGGTGCGTTTCCAACTCAGTGAATAGAAGTAAAACATCATAAGATATAATATGATATGCGTAGTAATGAATACAAGTGTGATATAAATGAAGTCGCATAAAAATAGAATCAATATCATCAAATCATCATAAATCTTGTGTCTATCATCGACACATGAAATCCAAATATCATAGGCACCATCTCACATACCGGCCCTCTCTCAATATTAATATAGCCTTGGTCGGTATTCTACGGATATCTGCAGCGTTCCAATACTATCTTCGGTATTGATCATCCTCATAGGCTCTCCATACCTCCCTACAGACTTCCTGCCCTTCGGAGTCATACCTGGTCCACCATGTATCCATAATCGGATAACCCCTCTCTCGATTCAGATATCTCATCATGAAAACCAAAACTCATGGTGGACGTCAAATCATCATATTACAAGAAAACCGCACTTTTTGAAAACATAATCCGTTTTGTAAAATATACTCATGGTTTCATAAATCTATAGAAACATTAAATCTAAAATATCAACAGTGAATGATTTATTCATGCAACATTTGGAAACTATAACATGTAATTATACGGATTATAGTATTTGAATAATGAAACATGGTAAATAACAACTAATACTATCATGAAATATGGTAATACAGTTAAACATATCAATTCTATGTGTCATGGTAGTATTAATAATGTGTGGTGTAGTATGAGAATCTGTGAACTGTGCAACATGAAATCATTAGTATTGTGCTTGTGTTCTATCCAATGTATTTATTCTAGCAAGTATAATTATACACTAGGGATGTCATATTACTCAATGTAAGTGCATAGCATGGAAATGCAGTTAAGTATCACAATTAGAGTTTAAAACCCGATGCGGAGTTTTATAAAGCTTCTGGTAGTCGGGGTGCTATACGCCATCCGCCCGAGTTCTTACTTATAGATGTCCCTCTACTCACCTACAATCGACACGTGCTAGATGAGGTTCGCGAATACTTTGCCCTTCTTTGCCGCATCGGACGTCTCCGTGACCGATCGTAAATATCAAACCAAGCATACTTATAAGAATCGAAACAAAACCGTTACTAAAATTCTAACGCACAAAGATTAGGAAGTACGATTGACGTATTATAACGCGTGCTGTCTATATCGAACTACTCCTGGCAATAATGAAAAAAAAAACTTAAGTTTTTAAAAGGCAAAACATTGAACTTTTATAAGACACGTGCTCCAGATTTTTCTACAAATAACCCGGGGCAAAAAGAAGTATATAAGAGTCTAATTGGGATGTCTAGGTGATACTGCAGAAACCCTAGACCCTAACTCACTTTCTTGGCCGCAAATTGCGGCCAAACCCATTAAATCTGTAGCTATAAAATGTCTGGATGGGCTCGGGCTTTGGGTGTGGTTTCAAGTTGGTCTCACCTTCTCAGAAAAGCACTCCTATAAATTTTCAAAGCTCTCAAATAACAGCAGATATAATTTGAGTACCAAAAACACTAAAATCCTAGTTCAAAACTTTAAAAAAAACTTAGTCTACAAGTGGTAAAACACTTAGATAACGTGAAAAAGATGGTCTTTACCTATTTGGGTGGATGCTAAAGAAATTCCAAGCTCATAAGGTATTTTCTTAAAGCTTCTTGAAGTTGTATTGGCTTAGCTTTGAAGTTTTGAACAATTTTCATGAAGAACTCATCACACTCCTTGTGATTTTGTGAAAGGATACTAAAGTTTGATATGAAGGTGTAAGGGAAATGATATGATCAGTTTGAAAGTGATAAGGTCATAAAAATTTTGAGAGAAAGGAAGGAAAAGGTGTGTTGTGTAAGGTGTAGGCATGGTGGTGTATGTTGTAGTGTGATGGGTGTGAAGGTTTCCTATCATCTAACATATACCATTCACTCTTATTTACAAATAAAAACCTTTTACAAATAAAAACCCTTTACAAATAATTACCATAATTTTTAATAAAACCCTTTTACCATTATTTAAAATTCTAAAATAAAATTTAAATTTTTTTCTAACATGTTACAATATCCCCCCTTATGAAAATTTGGTCCCCGAATTTAAAATCTAACTACGCGTACCTTCGAAAAGATAGGGAAATTTCTTCTGCATCTCATCCTCGGCTTCTCAAGTGACCTACTTGCTATTCGGTCAACACCACAAAACCTTTACAGACGGAAGTACCTTAGATCTCAGCTTCTTCACTTGCCGGTCGAGAATGGCCACTAGCTGTTCAGTGTAAGATAGATCATGCTCCAACTGAATTTTCTGATACTGAATTGCGTGAGATGGATCATGAAGGTACTTGCAGAGTATAGACATGTGAAACATAGGGTGTACATCCAGAAAACTGGGCGGGAGCGCCAAACGATACGCTATGTCACCAATCCTATCTAGGATCTCGAAGGGTCCAACATATCTGGGACTAAACTTCCCTTTTTCCTAAATCGCATCACACCCTTCATTGGAGAAACCCAGAGAAACACACGGTCACCCACAGTGAGCTCAAGCCTGCGGCGATGGCGATCAGCATAAGACTTCTGCCTGCTCTGGACAGTCCTTATCCTATCATGTATCAATTGGACCTTCTCAATAGTCTCCTAAACCAACTGAGGCCTTAGGAGGCTGCTTTCACTAAGCTCATTCAAACAAACCGGCAATCAGCACTTTCTCCTATATAATGCCTCGAAAGGTTCCATCTGAATCGTCTCCCGAAAGCTATTATTATAGGAGAACTAGATCAAGGGCAGCGACGATCTCAACTGCCACCCTAATCTAACGCACACACTCGGAGCATATCCTTAAGAGTCTGAATAGTATGCTCTGACTGACCACCGGTCTGTGGGTGGCAGGCAGTACTGAAACTCAAGCGAGTGCCTAAAGCATCCTGAAACTTCTACCAGAGACGACTGGTAAACCGTGTACCTCTATCGGAAACTATCCAGGTCGGAACGCCGTGCAACTGCACAATCTCATCAATGTAAATCTGTGCATACTGAGCATATATGAAAGTGGTCTTCACTGAAAGTAAGTGAGCTTCTTTCATCAACTGATCCACAATCATTCAAATAGAGTCATACCCTCTGCTGGACCTAGATAGACCCAAAACGAAATCCATGAAGATATGCTCCTATTTCCACTCTAGAATGGGTAAGGGCTGCAACTCTCTTACTGACCTCTGATACTTGGCCTTGACTTGTTGACAAGTAAGGCATCTCGAAACGAAATTAAACACATCCTGTTTCATCCCTTCCCGCCAGTACATGTCTCGTAAATCATGATATATCTTGGTAGACCCTGGATGAATGCTGTAAGTATACTGATGTGCCACCTCTAAGATCTCGCGCCTCAGCCCATCAGAGTTGGGTACACAAAAACGGGTCCCAAAACGCAACATTCCCTCGCTGTCAATCACAAATTCAGAGTCTCTCCCATGCCGAACCTGCTCTATAAACTCAGATATACGGGCATCCTCGGACTGTGCCTCCCTGATACGATCGAGTAAAAGTGGACGAGCATGAACATGAGCAAACTGTCCACCTACGGATGTAAACATGAACCGTATGCCACTGTCGCACAAAATCTTCCATTCCGCAGTCGACTGTCTCTGAACTGTGACCAATTGAGACAAGCTACCTCCAGGCCTCTGACTCAAATCATCTGCCACTACATTCGCTTTTCTCGGATGATAAAAAATCTCACAATCATAGTCTTTCACAAGCTCCGTCCAGCGATGCTGCCTTAAGTTCAAATCCCACTGCTGAAATATATACTTCAAACTCTTGTAGTCTGTAATGATCTGGCACGACTCTCCATACAAGTAATGTTTCCAAATCTTAAGCGTAAAGCCCACTGCGGCCATCTCTAGATCGTGGGTAGGGTAGTTTTTCTCGTGTTTCTTTAACTGCCGAGAAGCATAAGCAATCACTCTGTCGTGCAACATGAACTTGCAAACTAAGCCCACATGAGATGGATCACAATACATAACGAAACTGCCTGAGCGTGAAGGCAAGGATCAAACTGGTGCCATTGTCAAGAGAGACTTCAACGGCTGGAAACTCTGCTCTCATTCATCAGTCCAAAAAAATGGAACTCCGTTTCAGGTCAGACCGGTCATAGGTGCAGCAATACGAGAGAAATTCTGCATGAATGACGTTAATAACCTGCCAATCCCAAAAAGCTACGAATCTCAGTTACTAAAACAGGTCTGGGCTAATGCTATACCGCCTCAATCTTCTTCAGATCAACTTGCATTCCGTCTCTTGTAACGATATGACCCAAGAAATCCACACTGTCAAGTCAGAAAGCGTACTTCAAAAATTTGGCAAAAAGCTGATGCTCTCGCAGAGTCTGCAACGCAATCCTCAAGTGCTACTCGTGATCCTTTTGACTCTTTAGAGTAGACCAAGATATCGTCTATGAAAACAATGATAAATTAGTTGAGGAACGGCTTGAAGATTCATTTCATCAGATCCATGAATGCTGCTGAGACATTGGTGAGCCCAAACAAACATCACCAAAAATTCATAATTCCCGTTGCACGTACGGAAAGCAGTCTTCAGATGTCATCATTCCAAACTCACAACAGATAATACCTTGATCGCAAATCAATGTTCAAGAAATATCCTGCTCTCCGCAGCTGATCGAACAAATCATCAATGCGAGATAATGGATACCTATTCCATACCGTAACTCGGTTTAGCTGACGATAATCGATACGCAATCTCATGCTGCCGTCCTTCTTCTTAACGAACAGGACAGGAGCTCCCCTGGGTGATACACTCGGACGAACAAGTTCTCTATCAAGCGACTCCTGCAACTGATCATTAAGCTTCTTGAGCTCCGTTGGGGCCATCCGATAAGACGGTATAGAAATAGGCCCCGTGCCGGGGATCAGGTCAATATAGAACTCAATATCACGCTCTGGCACAATCCTGGTAGCTCATCTGGGAACACATCGGAAAACTCTCAAACGATCAAAACCTGGTCCAACAGGACTTCTGCGGCTCCAATATCCCGAATAAACGCTAAAAACCCATGGCATCCCTTCCTGAAAAGTCGACTAGCTGTAACACCTTAGAACGCGATTAGAGTTAATTAAGCGAGATAATGAGGGTTTTTAATAAAATTTAACCAAAAATTGTTTTCACATATTTTATTATAATTGATTAATATTTTATTTAATTATTTTTGTGTGCTTGCACACACATATGCATGTTAATCTACGGTTAAGGAAGTGTTAACCATGCTTTATTAGCTATGGTACCTTAACCATTATTATGTTATGTCATGTGTATATATATATTTTGTTTTTAAATCAAAGAGTTTTTATTTTAAAAAGATAAGAGAAAAAGGAAAAGAATTGACTATTGGAGGCATGATGAGGCATGGGACAAGTATGGGAGGCATTTAATGGTGAGAGAGAGCATGGCTCAACTCTCGTCGCTAACCCACACCCTCTCAATCTCTCATTTTATTCCCTCGACTCTCACTCTTTCTCATTTCTTCTTCTTCTTCTTCTTCTTCTTCACCAAAATCATCTCTTGAAAATATTTGCTTCACTAACCTTAAACCTAAACCAACATCAAACCCCACTAAACCTTTCACTAAGCTTGCTTAAGCCCTCTTGTGATGTTTTGGAGCTTGATGGCTAGGGTTTCATCCAAGTCTTGGTGAGGTATTGATATTAAACTCTTTGTTAGGCTCTAGGGAAGGTTTTGTGTTAATTAGTTTCAGTTTTATACCTTGTTGTTATAGTTTAGTGCTAAATATCCTATTTTTGCTAAGTTTAGAGTCTCTGTTGATCTGCTATTGTTACGTTGATCTACAATTAAATTTAACAATACAGTAGAATAATGTTAGAGCCTTGTGTTTACCCTAGAATCCCGAACCCCACCTTACACTTTTCGACCGGCGAGAATCTCATTTTCCCCGCCGCCGTCGGTTTTTCTGTAGCTTGGGTGTTTGGTTTTTTGTGGGTAGCTCTCTATAAGTTGTGTAGGTTATTTGGTATACTTTTTTTTCCTATTTAATCTGTAGAAAAAATCTGGGGCTGTTTAGCTATAATTCTTGCGTTTCGATATCATGCGATGCGGATTTATCCGAATTTTTAAAAGTTTTTCGTCCGTTTAACAGCTATAGATTTGTGTTAGGATGTCGCTGCATACGTTAGCCCGCTAAGCTAACACTTGGTAGCTTGTGGTAGTCGATTCGTTAATTTGGCATTGTGTCCGTGTTTAATTTGAAAGTTTACTAATTTCATGAGTATGGGTTTTGTGTGATATTAGGATTACAGGCGGTGACTTCGGACGCTGCTAGGAAGGAGAAAGAGGTGATTGGATTCACCTAGCTCGAGATCATCCGGTGAGTAGATTTAACATCTACGGGGGAATCGCCTGTATGGCGTTAAGCACCAATGGCTAGATTCAGTGATATAACCTTATGCTTATAAATACAATGTGATTGTGTGTGATTATCATATTGCGCATCTTATTACCTGTTGTACATTGACATAGTATAATTGGACACTACACCATTACTAACGGTTCATATTGCACGAGCACTGAATTGTATGCCACACACACATACCGTTGGTAATTGCCATGACATGCTCACTATAGAATTTGCCATGGATAAATATATTGTACTGCATTCATTATTAACAGTTAGACATTGATTTTTTTTTCTAGTATGCATTATGAATTGCATCATACATACATATATGCATACATACACACATTGCTATAGTAATATATATACTCTCATATGATGTTTTATTTCGATTTCGTGGATTTGGGAAACCGCAGGATACCTTTTGAAACTTGCAATATTTAAAATGTACGGTTTTCCCTTGATATGATATTTCTTGTCCACCATGAGTTTTCTCGGTTCTGGGGCTAGTTTTTGTACCCGTTTGGGGCTAGTTTTTATAAAGGAGGTGCTGCCGAAATTTTTAAGAAAATTAATTTAAGTTTTGAGATTTTTAACTTGAGATTTTAAATGTTTTCAACTAATGTTTTATTACTCTATCTTTTTTCTTGGTTTAGATTTCTGGGTTTTCGGCTTACTTGATTTACGTTACGCCTTTAGACGTTGCGTGATTTAAGTGCCGGTCGCGTTTCTAAATTGGGTTGTGACAAAGTTGGTATCAGAGCGTTAGGTTTTACCTTTCGGAGTGTAGGACGACCCTTGGTATGATGGAGTGGGTAGCTTAAGCAGAGTGACGTAGCGTATGTATGTTCCGTGGCATACTTATGAGACGGTACTCCGCTAAGTGACCTTAGGACATGTTTGCTTTTAATTCCTTCCTTGATTCCATGTATCCATATGATTCGATTTCTATGTTCTTATCAGATCCTATTTCCTTGTTCTAGTTACTATACCGCCAAAGACTACGAGGGCACAGAGAGCTGCCGCTAGAGCTGAGGTCAGGGCAGGCTCGTCTGAGACAAGGACTGACCAAGGCGGTACGCCTATTCTTTAGGAGCAGATTGATCTACCTTCTCCAGGTTATATTACTAGGCTTGAGGCCAGTGTTCAGGACCTACGTCAGATGATTGGATCTTTGGTCGAGACCAGTCGAGCACAGAGATCAGATGTTGCTCCACCTACTACGGGGACCGTGATGGTACCTACTGCTCAGAAAGTCGTACCTACTGCTACAGAAACTATCGCCGTATCTTTAGCAGAGTTTATGAGGATGAATCCTCCGGTTTTCACCGGCACCAACGCAGCAGAGGATCCACAGTCGTTCTTCGACCGGATGGCCAGGATCTGTCATTCCTTGAGATGCTCTGATGTGAGATCGGTCGAGTTTGCTAGTTTCCGTCTGGAGGGTCTTGCCCAGATTTGGTGCGAGTCTATGGAGAGAGGTCGAGCCGCAGGTCTTTCTCCTATGACCTCGGATGAGTTCGCGATGATTTTTCTTGCTCGTTTTCTTCCGTAAAGCATCAGGGATGTCCGAACTCACAGCTTTGAGTCGTTGCGTCAGACTCCTGATATGACAGTGGCAGAGTATGATATTCAGTTCACCCAACTATCCGTATATGCTCCATATTTGGTGGATAATGAAGAGAAGCACGCCAAGAGATTCGTACGAGGTCTTAATACTCAGTTGTTCCTTTCTATTGGTGCCCAGCATTTTGATACGTATGCAGCATCGTTGGACGCAGCCCTACTGGTAGAGGAGCGTATTTTTGAGGCTTTGATCATTCCGGGACCGAAGAGGATTAGTACCGGTGTGCCGGCTCGGGGGCAGTTAGGTAGACGCCGCGGCAGATCCCCTCCAGGCCGTGGTGATAGCAGATGTTGGAGACTAGGTCAGTTATATAGCTCTTACCCACAAGGTCAGTAGCCGTCATCGGAATGTTTTTGGTGTGGGAGTCGGTATCACCGCATCAGGGATTGTACCGTGAGGCACCAGGGCGAGGCAGTAGTTGCACATGTTACCTTACCACATTCACCACCTCAGAGAGCATTGCCTTTTACGCCTGTTGTTGCTTCATACCAGACCTATGCTCAGAGAGGTAGTAGTCGGGGCGGTCCTGTTCAGAAAGGACGAGATGGCAGAGGCGGAGGACAACCAGTTGCCGGTAGAGGACAGGCCCGAGTAATTGCGTTGACTCCTCAGGATGCGCAGGCGTCGAAAGCATTCGTGACAGGTACTTTTTCGGTGTTTTCTTTCGACGCGCGCTTTTGTTTGACCCGATATCTACACATTCGTTTGTATCTACACACACTTCGTATCAAGGTTAGGCCGGGTATCATCCTTGTTAGATGAGCCACTTGTCGTGATTACTCTCATTGGAGAGTCTTTTGTTGCACGACATGTGTTTCGGTCATATACCGTTTGTTTTGGAGATAGAGATTCATCCATCGATTTGATTCCCGGCACGGGCCTATTTCTACTGCCTTGTCGGATGGTCCCGGCGGAGCTTAAAGAGCTTAAGGATCAGTTGCAAGAGTTGCTTGACCGGGGACTTATTCGTCCGAGTGTTTCGTCTTGGGGAGCTCCTGTTCTGTTCATCAAGAAGAAGGACGGCAGTATGAGACTGTGCATTGATTATCGTCAATTGAACCGAGTTACGGTGCGGAATAGGTATCCTTTATCTCGCGTTGACGATTTGTTTTATCAGCTCCAGGGTGCGGGACATCTTTCCAAAGTTTGTTTTGAGGTCGAGTTATCATCAGTTGCGGGTCTGGAATGATGACATTCCAAAGACTGTTTTCGTACGCGCTACGGGCATTATGAGTTTTTGGTGATGTTGTTCGGACTTACCAATTCCCCAGCAGCGTTCTTGGATTTGAAGAACTGGATTTTCAGGCCGTTCCTCGACCAATTCATTATTGAGTTTATTGATGACATTCTGGTCTACTCCAGAAATCGTGAGGAGCATGAGCAGCACTTGAGGATTACGTTGCAGGCATTGAGAGAGCACCGGCTATTTGCTATATTCTCGAAGTGTGCTTTCTGTCTTGATAGTGTTGACTTCTTGGGTCATGTGGTTACGGGAGACGGTATACGAGTGGACCCGAGAAAGATCGAGGCTGTACAGCTTTGGCCTAGACCTGTATCAGTGACAGAGGTTCGCAGCTTCTTGGGCTTAGCCGGTTATTACCGCCGTTTCTTGCAGGATTTCTCGAGTATCGCTGCACCGCTGACCGGACTGACCCGGAAGGGAGTTCCTTTTCTTTGGACTGAGATATGTAAGCAGAGTTTTCAGCAGTTGAAGACTCATTTGACGATTGCACCAATTCTATCCTTTCCTTCTGGATCAGGCGGATATGCTGTTTTTTATGATGCTTCTCGAGTGGGGCTAGGTTGTGTATTGATGCAGCATGATGGAGTTATCGCTTATGCTTCTTTGCAGTTGAAGAAGCACGAGCAAAACTACTCCACTCATGATCTAGAGATGGTCGCGGTGGTCTTTGCGCTCAAGATTTGGAGACACTACTTGTACGGAGAGTCATGTCAGATCTTTACGGATCATAAGAGCTTGGAGTACATCTTCCAGCAGCGGGATCTGAATTTGAGGCAGCGCCGTTGGATGGAGCTTGTGAAGGATTATGATTGTGAAATCCTTTATCACCCGAGCAAGACGAATGTGATAGCTGATGCTTTGAGTCGTAGGCCCGGAGGTATCTTGTTCCATTTAAGCGCAGTTCAGAGACAGTCTTCTACAGATTGGCAGATCTTGTGCGATAGTAGAGTGCAGTTCGAGTTCACTTCCGCTAGAGGGCAGCTTGCTTATGTTTGCGCCCGCCCACTTCTACTTGATCGTATCTGTAAGGCGCAGGTCGACGATGCTCGCTTGTCCGAGATCTTAGAGCATGTTCGGCAGGGTAGAGATTCAGAGTTTGTGATTGATGACCAGGGTGTGCTATATTTTAGGACTCATCTGTGTGTGCTAGATTCCGAGGGGCTGAGATGCGAGATCCTAGAGCAGGCACATCAGTCAGCATACAGTGTTCATCCAGGTTCCACCAAGATGTATCGTGATTGAGAGATATCTACTGGTGGGAAGGGATGCAGAGAGATGTTTCGAACTTTGTTTCGAGGTGCCTGACTTGCCAGCAGGTCAAGGCTGAGCATTAAAGACTGGCAGGAGAGTTGCAGCCTTTGCCCATTCTGGAGTGGAAATGCGAGTAGATCTCCATGGATTTCGTTGTGAGTCTACCCAGGTCTAGTCGAGGTATGACTCCATTTGGGTGATTGTTGACCGGTTGACGAAAGCGGTTCACTTTCTTCCAGTGAAGAGCACTTTCGGATATGCTCAGTATGCTTAGTTGTACATTGATGAGATTGTTCGTTTGCACGACGTTCCTACATACATTGTATCCGACAGAGGCACCCAGTTTACCAGCTGTCTTTGGCAGAAGCTCCACGAAGCTTTGGGTACCCGATTGAGTTTTAGCACTGCTTTTCATCCACAAAACAATGGTCAGTCAGAGCGGACTATACAGACTCTTGAGGATATGCTTCGAGCGTGCGTGCTTGATTTTGGTGGCAGTTGGGATCGTCACTTACCTTTGATAGAGTTCTCCTACAATAACGGTTACCAGGAGACGATTCAGATGGCACCTTTTGAGGCCTTGTATGGAAGAAAGTGTCAATCGCCAGTCTGTTGGACCGAACTCAGCGAGAGCAGGATTTTGGGACCACGGCTATTCCAGGAGACTACGGAGAAGATCTGGTTGATCCAGGACAGGATGAGAGAAGCCCAGTGCAGGCAGAAGTCTTATGCCGACCATCGTCATCGCAGACTTGAGTCGCAGTGGGTGATCATGCATTCCTACGGATTTCTCCGATGAAAGGCGTGATGAGATTTGGGAAGAATGGGAAGCTTAGTCCCAGATTTGTGGGTCTTTTTAAGATCCTTGAGCGAGTTGGTACCGTTGCCTATCGTTTGGCACTTCCGCCAGTTTTCCGGATGTTCACCCTGTAATTCATGTATCGATACTGCGTAAGTACCTTCATGACCCTTTTCACATGATTTAACACCAGACCATCTAGTTGGAACATGATCTTTCTTTCACTAAGCAGCCGGTAGTTATATGGGATCGGCAGATGAAGAAACTTTGGTCAAAGGTCTTGCCGTCAGTGAAAGTTCTGTGGCATGGCCTAAGTAGCGAAGAGGTCACATGGGAAGCCGAGAGCGAGATGCGGAAGAAATTTCCTCATCTCTTCAAAGGTTCGTATAGTAAGATTTTTAAATTCGGGGACCGAATTTCTTTAAAGGGGAAGATTGTAACACCTTAGAATGCAATTAGAGTTAATACGGGGTTTTAATAAAATTTAACCAAAAATCGTTTTCACATATTTTATTATAATTAATTAATATTTTATGTAATTATTTTTGTGCTTGCACACACATGTGCATGTTAATCTAGGGTTAAGGAAGTGTTAATCATGCTTTGTTAGCCATGGCACCTTAACCATTATTATGTCATGTCATGTATATATATATATATATATATATATATATATATATATTGTTTTTAAGTAAAAGAGTTTTTTTAAAAGGATAAGAGAAAAAGGAAAAGAATTGACTATTGGAGATATGATGAGGCATGGGACAAGCATGAGGGGGCATTTAATGAAGAGAGAGAGATAACATGGCTCAACTCTCATCTCTCACCCTCATCCTCTCACTCTCTCATTTTATTCCCTCAACCCTCACTCTCTCTCATGTCTTCTTCTTCTTCACTAAAATCATCTCTTGAAAATATTTGCTTCATTAACCTTAAGCCTAAACCAACATCAAACCCCACTAAATCCTTCACTAAGCTTGCTTAAGCCTTCTTGTGATGTTTTGGAGCTTGATGGCTAGGGTTTCATCTAAGTCTTGATGAGGTATTGATGTTAAACTTTTTATTAGGCTTTAGGGAAGGTTTTGTGTTAATTAGTTTCAGTTTATACCATGTTGTTATAGTTTAGTGCTAAATATCGTATTTTTATTAAGTTTGGAGTCTCTGTTGATCTGCTATTGTTACGTTGATCTACAATTAAATCTAACAATACAGTAGAACAATGTTAGAGCCTTGTGTTTACCCTAGAAACCCGGACCCCACCCTACACTTTTTGACCAGCGAGAATCACATTTTCCCCGGCGCCGCTGGTTTTTCTGTAGCTTGGGTGTTTGGTTTTTTGTGGGTAGCTCTCTATAAGTCATGTAGGTTATTTGGTATACTTTGTTTTTCCTATTTAATCTGTAAACAAAATCTGGGTCCTTTTAGCTATAATTCTTGCGTTTCAATATCGTGCGATACAGATTTATCCGGCTTTTGTTTAAGTGTTACGTACATTTAACAGCCGTAGGTTTGGGTTAGGATGTCGCTGCACATGTTAGCCCACTAAGCTAACACTTGGTAGCTTGTGGGAGTCGATTCGTTAATTTGGTGTTGTGTCCATGTTTGATTTGAAAGTTTACTAATTTCATGAGTATGGGTTTTGTGTGATGTTAGGATTACAAGCGGGGACTTCAGACGCTGCTAGAAAGGGGAAAGAGGTGATCGAATTCACCTAGCTCGAGATCGTTCGGTGAGTAGATTTAACATCTACGGGGGAATCGCCTGTATGGCGTTAAGCGCCGATGGCTAGATTCAGTGATATAACCTTATGCTTATAAATACATTGTGATTGTGCATGATTATCATATTACGCATCTTATTACCTGTTGTATATTGACATAGTATTAATTAGACACTGCACCATTACTAACGGTTCATGTTGCACGAGCACTGAATTGTATGCCATACACACACACTGTTGGTAATTGCCATGACACGCTCATTATAGAATTTTCCATGGATAAATATATTGTACCACATTCATTATTAATAGTTAGACATTGATTTTTTGTTCTAGTACGCATTATGAATTGCATCATACATACATACATGCATACATACATATATTGCTATAGTAATATATAAACTCTCATATGATGTTTTATTTCGATTTCATGGATTTAGGAAACCGCAAGATACCTTCTGAAACTTGAAATATTTAAAAAGTACGGTTTTCCCTTGATATGATATTTCTTGTCCACCATGAGTTTTCTCGGTTCTGAGCTATGAGCATATCCTATTCGAGGAATTGGATGAGCCGTCTGCGGGTATATAGTGGGCCCGGTAAGGTACCCCAGGGCGTGAAATTTGTGAGGATGACGATGAGCCTGGCAGGGGGAGCACTACCTAACAGTGATTGTATGGAAACTTGACGGATATCCGGAGGATACCGTTCGGAGTTAGATGATGAGATGGATATGAGGGCCGATCAGAGTGACGGGGCCTGAGATATTAGGATTTCGGTGTCGTTGATGGACATCAGATTTCTATAATGAGGACTTATTGATGATGACTATGTTTTTACCCGACATTCAGGACTTTTATGATATATTCTGTACACATAGTGTTGTACTTCGATGCAGTACCTTGATTTGGTTTATGCTGCATCTCATATTTTGGTACATTTGCCACCATGACTGTATACCTAGGATTGGTTGTTTATCGTGCATGCATATGATTACTTGTACGATGTTATTTACTTCTCATGAGTTGGCAACTCACCCTCATTGTGCCACAGTGTTTTTGCAGGGTTGACCCTCAGTGTAGTCATGGCAGGGCTCTTTATTGCATCATTTTCAGTGGATACTGCTACTGTTGGGTGTGAGACCTTTTGTAGGTGGGTTTTTGTGCGGGTATCCATATACGACTCCATTGTATATTTTATTTTGTATCCAGTACTCTACATCTACCACTTATATGTATTTGACTTAGAGATGAGACTGAGAGATTCGGTATTTGTATATTATTTGTGCTTCTGGTTGTCGTGCTCGTGTGATCCAGCTTTTATTTCATGCTGCGATATTTTTTTTACCTCTTATTATGCTATTTTCACTTCTTATTTGCTTATTTCTTCGCTACGACGTCATATATTTACCTGTTGTGGTTGTGTTCCACCTTTAGGCGTGAGTTGCTCCCGTTTGGAGATGCCTTTTATATATATTCTATGTTTGTACCCGTTTGGGGCTAGTTTGTACAAAAGAGGTTCTGCCGAAATTTTTAAGAAAATAAATTTATGTTTGGAGATTTTTAACTTGATATTTTAAACGTATTCAACTAATTTTTTATTACTCTATCTTTTTTTCTTGGTTTAGATTTCTGGGTTTTCGGCTTACTTGATTTACGTTACGCCTTTATACGTTGCGTGATTTAAGTGCCGGTCGTGTTCCTAAATTGGATTGTGATACTAGCACAGAGTGCTGAAATCAGATTGTTAGGAGTGCACCGTGGTCCCCGTGCATAACCAAGACCGGCTCACCAGGAAAACGAAATCTTACCACCTTCTCGCGGCAATCAATGCACGCATGATAGGCTGCTAACCAATCCATGCAGAGGAAGACGTCAAAATTTAACATATCTAGAAGAATCAGATCAACCAACGAATTTCTATCACCAATCTAAACGAAACATGATCTTAACATGTGTCGTGCAACGAAAGACTTTCCCACTGGAGTAACCACAAGTAATGGTAGGTCTAACAACGATGAACCTCCACCCAATCTAAGTGCAAGTGAGTGGATTCTTATGGGTGTGTAGAGTCGAAAGCGAATAATATATGGGCTTCGAAGGAACAAATTGAAAGAGTACACCGTATTGGGTGTCTACGCATCTTAGGGAGTCAAAGCAGAAACCCTAGCCTGACCTTTATCGGCTCCCAGATGTCCTCTGCCTCTATGTCCCTGTCCTCTCTGCGTAGAACCACCAGATCCACCATCCGTCCGATCCCTAGATATAACCTCAGTAATCACTGGTGGTGGGGGAAAAGGAAACGAAGCAGCTCACCGGGATGCTACCCTGTTCTGACGCCTGACGGGACAGTTTCTGGCTCTATGATCGGGCCTCCCACAATCGAAACACAACCAGGCTAGCCTCTGATCCTCCAGATATGAGCCATCCATTTGGCTCTGGGTCCAACCTCTACCACCACCACGTCCTGGAAAGAACCTGCCTACTTGCGGAACCGCCGTCCCACCTATATGCCTTACAGTACAGTCCCTGTTGAGATAATATGGACTCCAGCAGCTAAAACATGTCGACGGCGGTCTTTGAGTCTGACGAGTACTATCCAATAACTTGGCCACCTGGTACATGTCCCGAACGTCTGCCTCCAAACGAGAAATTCTATTGTAAAAAGGAGGATCAACCTGTTCCTGAGTCACCAGAGTACTGTCCTAGTCAGTCCCCATCTCAGGCAGGCCTACCCTGATCTCATCACTGGCTGCAGCCCTCTCGGCTCGCATAGTCTTTGGCGGCATGGTGACTAGAACAAAAAACGATAGTTGGTAAAGATATAGCAACAGGAACAAAGGAATGGGTAGAACCAAAGAAGAATTACAAGATACATCCTATGGTCACTTAAGTGGAGAATTATATTGTAAATATACTACGGAATATACATATGCTATGTAACTCTACTTAAGTTACCTACTCCATCATACCAAGGACAACCTACATAACGAAAGTTCGGATCTAATACCCTTAAAGTCAAGTCTAAGTTCCGTAAGGTTAAGCTTAGGTTCCAAAAATATATCCCCTAAACTCCACATAGTCAAACTTAAAACTCTACATAGGTTAAACCTAGCATTTTGATACCAACTTTGTCATGACCCGTATTTGGCACATGACCAACACTTAGACCATATGACGTCTAAGGATATCAATGCGATCCAAATAAGCTAAGAACCAAGATCTAAATCTTTTTAAAGAATAAAGAAGGTGCAGTTTAAAAAAATGGTAATTAACATGAAACAAAATTTTATTTATAAGAGTTTTTTTTTTGTTTTAAAGCATATGTCAAGTGTTTTGAAATAGGGCTGAAAATGTTTTCGTTATTTGAAATTTCGGCAGCATCTCCTTTGTAATTTTTGATAAAAAAAAGTACATAAACATATAAATATAACGACATACCTACTTATGAGTTATCTCAATGCCAATCGGCGGAATCAAAACCACGCAATACTTAAAAGTGAAGGATCACAAGAAAAATATAAGTAAACTGCATAAATAAAGCTTGTAGTCGACTTTACACGAGTTCGACCCAAAATAATATACAAGAAAAGTCTCGACTCAGTCTAAATAATACAATAATTGTCATGCCCCGCTTCCTAGTAGACGAAACAGTGACATGGTAAGCCCGCAACGTATTTACTAAGAAAATACGTTAAGCGTAATTAAGCAATATAACAATGTACAAGAATAACAAGAGTAATAAAATGAAACAAAAATTTTATTTACATTTAAATTTACATACAAATGTTTGTAATAAAAAGATGCAATGATAAAGAAAATGCCTAAACAATGGCATACTGGAAGTAGATACAAGCAGGAGCTAAAAATCAGGCTGAGAAGCGAACTGGTCTAAGTCTTCCGGGCTCGGCTCTATCTCATCCGAATCTGATCCTCCAGAAAAACATTCCAAAGAAAGAACATAGAGGAATGTCGTCAGCGAACTAGCGCTTGGTAAGTCCCCAAAGAAGTTAAAGAAGATAGTAGATAAAGTGAAGAAAAACCAAGTAAAAGTGAACATGCACGGTTATATAAGAGAGTATTTAAGAATATTTATTTACGGGTATAAGATATTTATTCTAACGTGGTTATTTGTAGTTTGATAAAGAAGGTATTCATGTAGACTAGCGGAGTCTATCTTACCCCATGGACTATGGTAACATATAGTACAAGGCCCCATCATAACCCACGGGACAACGACACGTGAATTCATGCAGGTGTCTTTTAAAGTGACCTCTCATGCCACGATATACGTTCCGTATCAATCTATCCCTTTATCCCCGCGTATTATATTGTATAGATTAAGATTACAGGTCTTGGCCGAATCCATGGATATAAAATGTACAGGTTCATGTTCAAGATGTAATCATGTGTTCAGGTATTCATGTCAAGTTATAACCATAGTTCGGTCAAGTCGAGTCAAGTATCAAGTTTGAGATTGATATTTGAATTCGAGTGTTTAGGTTCATGATCAAGTATTCAAGTTCATGTTTGATTTTGGATTCTGATTTGAGTTTGGATTCAGGTTGAAGTCAGAATCTTAAGAAAGGATTTAGTTCTTGAAATTCTTAGGTTCGGAAGTAATCGACAACTGCTGCACATGGACGGCAGGATTTGTGTCTTTTTCCGAGACAATTGCCTTTGAAAACTCCGTTAAGTTGTCTAACCTGAATAGGCAAGCACTCACTTTCTCCGGCTCCTTGAGGCTTAAGAGAAATGATACTGCTTAAGCTTATATTAATCTATAGTCCTTAAAATATTGTTTTGCATATCTCGAGGGGGTTTTATGAAAAATACTTTAATATAGTTTAAAAGTAAACCTCGAAGGTGATTTATAATATTTAGGGTTTTCATGAACATGTATTTTATTTGTTGGGGTGTTTTAGTGATAAAAAACTAGCTTTTAAAAGTTTATGGTATTTTTATGAAAACTAGCTCTTTTGGAAACTTGATGGTATTTTATTAAAATTCTAATCTTTCAATTTAAAAATATAGTTTCATAATATGTCTTTATTAAAAATACGAATTCATAGCTTTATATAATTCCTAAAGTTTAGTTTTTATTTAAAAAAGTCGTATTTCTTAAAAATGTATTTTTATTTGCTTTTGAGACCGAATACTCCGTGAGGAGTTCTGCATCTCGCTCTACTGTCCTAAGGATGTGCAATAATCCGCACCATCTATTAGCGGGTCCCCTAATAAGAGTTGTAGAGGTGTATTTGCTAAGGATTTAAAATATCGATTTAAAAGAAACCCGTTTTTATAAAAATGTGGTATTTTAATGAAAGGCTTCTTCTTCGAATTATCCATATACCTAGAATACCGTGATATGAAACCATAGTGTGCGTGTACGGTAGGTCATTACCTCATGAATGGTCTAAAGGTTTATACTCCAGTTACTGAAAATACGGTTATATTAAACTTCATGATATTTTAATGAAAAGTTTGTTATTTGATCGTTTCACATGAATTTTTTTGTTAAACTACAAGCTAAATGATATTCATAAAGTTAAGAGTTGTGTTAGGATATTAGTTTGACCTATTTTGATTATAAAGTGGATTAAAAATGTTAAAAAGAAATTATATCGGAGCTAACTCTACTTTGTCAGTGTGAGTTTAGAAGGCGGTTTGAGATGAAAGAAATAGATGGAAGAGGAGACTTACTAGTTGAGTAGTGCTAGGAAGAGATTAAAGAATAGAGAAGGGGTCTTGGTCTCGTCGGCGATACTCCGGTCATCGGAATTTGATCGCTATTCCTCTTGACTTGCTTAACTCCACTTGGATAGCCTTAACCCTTCTTGAACTTAGAGAAATTTGAGGAAATTTTCAGAATAGAAGAGAGATATGGCATAGGGTGGTATTTATAGGGTAAAAATGAGAGAGGGTGTGAAACAAAATGAATTATAACAGATTTAATGGTGTTAATTAGAGAATTAAAGAGTCTCTATTTGATTGCAGGAAAATCAAACAGTGCAGGGGGGTTGAGGGGAGTCGTGTTAGTTATATGTATGCCCTAGAGGCCATTATTATACATGTGATGTATATTATAGTGGATGCTTGGACATATATAGGGAGGACTTTCTTGCTTGAAATGATAATATGCTATCTCGGTGCTCTTTATCTTAACATGTACATTTATTGTCTTTCTATAACATGTTGATAAAGCCCTTAGGATGAGTACTTGACTACCAGGATTATGATACAGATCATACTAGTGGGGCAGAGGTAGTCGGTAAGTACATCCTACAATTATTCCTAGTCGTGGGAGTATCGAGATGGGGCATCAATATTCCAGAGTAGACTAGCGTATACGCTTCTCGATCCATATGATGGGCGATGGATGATCCCATATCCATTGGTGTTTGACGTCAGAGATGGTATACGGGTGCTCAGTGGAGACTGGGTGCACTGAATGGACTCGCTGAGAACTCTTAGATGGTATTATACCTATCGTCAGATAGCAGTTCTCGGGTGACATTGGTACAGTTTATTCTGTCGATCCAAGATCGTCATAAAGGCTTGTGTGATTTCCACCGTGCTTTGATTTCCATCTTACCACGTTCAAGAGATCGTGCAAAACGGTGGTTTTTGGGTACAGTCCCGAGTCACATGGAGGCAATGAGCGATAGGAGGGGATTCGTCTCTCCCGGTATTGGGGGGTTGATGTTGCGCTATGCTTGATTGGCCATAACAGGAAATACCTGGTTAGGGTTGCTGAGATCTACTGGTAAGTGTTATCAGTAGTTTCTTGAACCGTTATGGACCTTGCATCGGCATGACTTATTAGGCTATTGGGGTCTGATGTTATACCACCCCCAGGCTAAGATATGTGACATATCTGTCGAAGAGACCGGACTGTACGGTAGTGTTACTGATTGGATTCACAGGAGTATGATCAGGCTTTCTTGTTGATCTTCTGATAGCTCAATACCCGGGTGGCCATTACGTTTAGCAGACCGCCTGCGGCTTGTGGGTGTTTGATATGATCATCACCTACTGCTGGCGTATTGACGAGTCTTTAGAGTCCTACACAGAGGTTTCCTGGTTCATGCGAAATGAAGTAGGAGCACATATGTGATATGTGCGGGACCGAGATTAATGCGCGTATGTGATACCGTATTCTATTCTCGCGATATGTGATATCGGTCGGTTATATGAGATATAGCCGGGTTATCGGATCAAGTGTTGATTCGATAAATTGATACATTTCCTATTAGTCGGTTGTATGTGATATAGCCGGATTATTAAATCTAGTGTTGATTTAATAATTTAATGTATAATTATATATGTGATATGTTAATTTACATTAACTAATATTTGCTCACTTAAACATTTCTTTTTCTCACTTGTGTACACTTAGTATATATGCGATATATATTAATGTACATTATTTTATGTCATACTTGATGCCACATGCTACATGGGTGTATGAGACTCACACCATGCTTATGTTAATGTTAGGTTTTATTTATTTAAAGTTAATCAAAATTTTTTGGAAATTAGTCACATGGTTCAAGCTTGTAGAACCATTGACCAAGTCCATTAATTTTGTTTTACCTGTAGATATTTATTAACCTAACCATTATTGTTAGCTATGGTTTAATCTCTGCATGAGTTAGTATATGACACTAACCCACCGATGGTTGCTATTCTCACCTCATGTGTTTCATTCTCATCTCCACTTCATTTTCTTCTTCCTCATGAGAAAGCTTGCTAGCTTTTCTCAATGTGAAGAAATATTATGAGAAAAATAAATCTAAAGTCAGCAAAATTCCTACTTCATTATCCTCTACTATATTAGCCATTTAGTTTAGGGTGTTTGCTTCACTAATCCACCATTAGTGAAGTGGTAGCATGCGCTTGAGTCTTCTCGACGTAGATCATCTTCGGCCTCGAAGACTTCGAGCAAGCTTGTTCATTTTTTCATGTGAACCCTTACTAGAGTTCGGGTGTTCACTACTTTAAGAGAAGGGACAACTACACGGAGTTTTAGAAGTGAAGGACCGGTCTACAAAGGTTGTATTTCTCATTCACTTAGATGTAAAGTTGTTTACATGTATGATTGTCTAAATCTCTAGTTATGATTCTAGGGTTAGGGTTCATTAGTACGGCAAATCTTTGAAATTGGCTTGTACGATGCCTTCCGGAACCTTGCTGTCGTGCTAGGTAACCCAACAGTGGTATCAGAGCTAAGCTAGAGAAGTAGACGATGTTTGTTAGATTACAAAACCGAAATAACTACGAAACACACGAAATATAATCCTAGTTTCTGTCGAATTTTAAATGTCCTCTAAAATTTTTTAAGCAACTGCAGAATGTTGTATGTGATATAACATGAATACCATAGAAATTTGAAGCAAATTGGTCGGAATATGGCCGGCCACATAGGCATGAAATCCGAGCAGGCCCATCCAAAAGTGCAGTCTGGGCTTCAAATTTTTGTGGTGTTCCAGGCTCTGGATTTTGGTGTTTCAGGTGTTGCTTGTTTTTTTCTAAATTTGCATGTGATGTTATTTTTGTGCAAAGGCAATTCGGAGTGTTTCGTAGTCGTAATTCTAACATCTATTCGGGTTATTTAGACGGCATTAAAAAGTTCGAACGGATATCAATAACCTAATTTTTCCCTCGCTGGAAATTTTCCAAGAGTTGGACTTTTCCGTGTTTAAAATCTTCAAAAAATCATGCAAGCGATTCTGTGGACCCTCTAGAAGAACGATACCCAAACTCTACTTTTTGGATCGCGGAACCATGGTCATACCCCAGGGTATGCGAAAGTTCCGTGGCGACATGAGTGAGGCATGGGTCGGCCCTTCTACGGATGGTTCATAGATGCTGTGGCATGTTCTGGGTATTTTTTAAACTCCGCCCATGTGTTGAGCTCTTTGAGAAATTTTGGGTGTTTGTTTATTCGATCGAAAAGTTTAACATCTTCTAGCTATCTGTGATTGTGATACAATATTTGGAATCTGCAATAATTAGTTATGTGATAACTGGTTTGAATTTTATAAATCTAGCAATTTAGTCTCAATTGATCTGTTGCCATGGAATTTTGATGTGGATCAAAAGTCCGTCGCAATCACGTAGCGTACGCGGATACTCGCCAGGTAACCTTACTAGATAGCCATGCCACATAGCCCCGACCAAATAACTATAGGAGAACCCCGTCGCCAAAAGCATCCGTTCGGGTGCTCGCGGCCGCGGTGTTCCGCCTAAGTGCACTTCGTCGACGGCATCGGGGGTGCGGCCGTCTACTAAAGTTTCCGATGAGCATTCGATCAGGTTGTCAGAAATCTTGTTGAATTACCCGACTGGTTATTGAAAATTATTTTCAATATCGAGACTAAAATGCGGGGTTTATAATTTTTAGGTATGTGATGTCTAAGGAATTCATTTGGTTAAGCATGAAATCCAAAATATGTGATACATTGGGTTTATGATGTCTAAAGTGGTTGCGGATTCCAATTGTTGTAGTTTTTCACTTTCTTTTCTGCGACCGTAAGTGTAATATGTGGTGTATCGCCGGTTTCATTGCTATACGTTAACGACAATTGGGATACGTATATTTACTTACGTTGATGACAAGTGATGTTATGTGTTGCTGTGATATGTTATATTGGATCGTCATGTTTTGAATAGCAGGTTTTTTTTATGTGAGATGAGAGTTTTTATTTTCATTCATGTAAAAACTTGTATATAATATTCTTTTATTGGGGCACTTCCGGGTTGAGGATGATGTCACCATTGTTGTATATTATTTACTTTTCCGCATTAGGATAGACCCAAGGAGGGGAGCACAAGTAATCGGGTTCTAGAGTTCAGTGGGAGACCATCTCGAGGAGTCGAGACCGGGTCTCCTAACTCTAGAATTGGTAGGGTTGCTTACCGCTCTCGTAGGGGTCTAAGGATGTAGGTTTGGCTATTCATCACGGCCGTGGAATCCGCGTTTTTTATTGGCTTAATTAAAACACAGAAATCCTAGTATATCCAATATTTCATATGTGTTTTTCTGCTGCTGATATTGTGTGATGTGATCACATGATATGTTGAGACGAATGCTTATATTTTATATACATGGTATATAATAAATATTGCTGCTTTCGTTTCTTTTGTGATGCTTAGGAAGCATTTATTTTTGGGACTTCATTAATGAGATTAATGAAAGAAAAGAAACCTAAAGATGTTGTAAAAACTTGTTTTAAAAACTGGTAGCTCTAGTTTTTGCTTTGCATAGCGGTATTCCTTGTAGAATATCCAGCACCTTATTCGATAAGGAAAAAGCCGAGATCCCTTCACCGGGAGTGACCTCTTTAGCGAAACTAGCTGATGCTACAACCCACTCGGTTTTGTCTTTTGATTGCATTTTTAGATCATGCTTTGCATAGTGGTATTTGTGAAATATCCCGCACCTTATTCGATAAGGAAAGAGCCATGATCTCTTCACCGGGAGTGACCTTTTTAGCTAAACTAGTAAAAGCCTCAAAACACTCCTTTTAAAATTCACTCGATTCTACAACGAGATCAAGTTCATTACGCAAAAGGTTTTCTTAAAAACCTGTCGTAGCCCTCCGTCATTTTAGATGAGTGCTACTTAGTATTCATGCTACGTATGTTGGCCTTCGTCAAGGCGTAGTGTGCGGTAGCTAACTAGTGCTTATCTGCTAAAGCATGAGATAAGATTGGATTAGGGTAGTTGTGCGACTTTGTTGGCCTTCGTCAAGGGTCGTGCGGGTGGCTTTAATTCAATCATGAAATGTACAGGTTGAACTTGACTAGCAGCCTATGGTTTGTTGGCCTTCGTCAAGGTCATAGGAAGCTAGGGATAAAATATTATCGGGAATTTCAAGTGTTGAAATTTGCAATGAGATTGCATACCTTCTATGAGATAGTTGGATCCCGATACCCACTGCGAGTAAGAGTTACTCCTGCGAGAGTTTTACACATTACAATTAGCCGATCAAGTAGGTATCCAGAAATGTGTTAACGGGGTTACGCCCCTGGGAAAACGAGGTTTATTTTAATTAGGTCCGTGTGAAAGCATGGGGAACCTCCCTCAAACTACCGACAATGGCCTGTCCGAAAGATTGGAGAACTTGTATGGTGTAATTAATCCCGGCTAGTCTTACCTTTTAGGTTTTGAAGGAAGATTTGATAAAAACGGTGGGAGCCATCCTGATTAGATAAAATCATAACCAATCTGATCTTGCAAGAGCATACGCTGAGTGTTTTCTTCTCTCTCTCTCCTGGTAGCGACCATGTCATGCCTTAATCAAGATAACAATATGGATGCATTGACTGAACCTGCTTATTATACTGAGCTAGGGAACGTTGGTTCCACTCTATCTTATAACTGTTTGTAGGGTTTCTTTAGCACCTCACCTAGGGTTTTGCAAGCATCACACATGCCATATTAAAATTTTATGAGGTGTTAAACAAACTAACCTAGGAATCGAACTAGAATGATTAGGGTAACAAGTTCTAGTATCATATACTAGCTAGTGTCTAACACTAAGTGGGGAGAAATACAACCTTTGTAGACCTTCTTTGCAACTCCTTGGATCTCCTAGAGGTTGAACCGGCTAGCTCGAGCTTCTTCCACGTCCACGATGATCCACCCGGAGTACCTTTGCTCAATGCTCCTTACTCCACCTGATCACAATGAAGATGAAACAAACAAACTACACCAATGGACTAGACAAGTATAGTATGATGATATGGTTGTGTTCTCACATAAAAAAAACCCTTTCTTTCTTTTACCCTCACTCACTTAGAAATCTCAAGAGAGAGCTAGAGAGAGGAAGAAAAAGATGGCAACCTTGAGCACATTTCTTTTGGATGAAAGATAATGATAAAGGATAATAAGAGAAAGATAAATATCAAGAAGAAATATCTTCATCTCAAACCATGGTTGATAAATATCTAGATATTTTAGAATGAGGGAAAAATAACAAGTGAAATGAAACCATGGTTCTAAACTAGGTAAAGTGAAGAATAGTGAACCATGATTTAATATCACTTATCCTTTACTCATTCTAATATATATATAAAGATATTTACTTTCCATGTGAGTCTTATATTGCCATCTTTCTTATATCATCAACCATGATACAAATGCATGTATGTATGTGTGTATGCACATCAATATGTACATATACATCCATGCATCCATCATAAAGAAAAGGTTTATTTAAATGAGATAAAAGTCAATATTAAATCAACACTTGATTTAATAAACCGGTCATATCTCATAAGACCCGACCAATAGAAAACGCCCGATTAAAACAAGGTATCAAATACACGTATTTAATCGATCTCCCGCACATATCTCATATGCACACCACATTGTTTTGCCTGAGCCAGGAAACTCTTGTGTGGGACTCTGAGACTCGTCAATACACCGGCAGTAGGTGATGATCACATTAAACACCTACAAGCCGCAAGCAGTCAGCTAAACGTAACGGCCACCTGGGTATTGAGCGATCAGAAAAAGAACAAGCGAACCTGTCAAAACTCCCATCGAGCCAACTGACAACACTTACCGTACAGTCCGATCTCTTCGTCAGATATGTTGCATATCGAGTTTAGGGATGGTAACGTCGACCCTAATAACTTAATAAGTCATGTCGGTATATGGCTCATAACAGATCGATAAACTACTGATAACACTTATCAGTAAATCTCAGCAGCCCTGGCCAGGGACTTCCTGTTATAGCCAATCGAACATAGCACAACATCAACCCCCAATACCGGGAGAGATGAAACCCCTCCTATCGCTCATTGCCTCCATATGACTCGGGACTGTACCCAAAATCCACCTGTTTGCACGACTCGGTAGAGCCGTGGTAGGGTGGAGATCAAAGTACAGTGGGAGGACACACAAGACTCTATGGCAATCTCGGGTATACAGACTACCCTGTACCAGTGTCACCTGAGAACTGCTATCCGACGTAAGATATAATACCACATAGGAGTTCTCGGCGAGTCCGTTCAGTGTACCCAGTCTCACTGAGCACCCGTATACAATCTTTGGTGTCACCACACCAGATGGATATGGGATCATCCATCGCCCATCATATTGGACAAGAATGGTATACGCTAGTTTACACTGGAATATCGATGCCCTGTCTCGATATACCTACGACTAGGAACATTTCAAGGATATGCTTATAAACTACAGGTGTCCCACTAGTTTGATTCACATCATAATCCCAGTATTCAAGCAAATATCCTAAGGGCTTTATCAACATGTACCAAATGAATAAAAGTATGATCAAGTGAACATGTCATGATAAAGAGTAACCAGATAGCGTACTATCATGTCGAGCAAGATTGTTCTCTGAATATATATATATAGTCCTTCGCAAGTACTTAAGAATGTTCTTCACAGCAGTCCAGTGATTCTCCCCTGGGTTGACTGATACCTGCTTACTACACTGTGTGCATAAGCAACATCAGGGTGTGTACACAACATCGCATACATTATTGATCCTACGGCTGAAGCATAGGGAATAATGCTCATGCGATCTCTCTCTTCATCAGACTTTGGGCAATCGTCCTTGGAGAGAGTGACTCCATAGCAAGCGGGTAAGGCACCCCGCTTGGAGTCTTCCATACTAAACTTCTTTAGGATGGTGTTGATGTACTTGGTTTGGGACAATCCCAATAACCATTTGGATCTATCCCTATAGATCCGTATGCCCAATATGTACGTGGCATCACCCAGGTCCTTCATAGAGAACCTTTGTGATAAGAATGATTTGACCGACTGTAGCATAGGAATGTCATTTCCTACCAGAAGAATGTCATCCACATACAATACGAGGAATGCGACAGTTCTCCCTACAGTCTTCTTATAAACACAAGGTTCATCTGTATTTTTGACGAAATCAAACTCTTTGATAACATCATCAAAACAGATGTTCCAACTCCGTGATGTCTGCTTTAATCCATAAATGGATTTAAGCAACCTACAGGCTTTCTCGCTGCTCCCACTGTCAATGAAGCCCTATGGCTGATCCATATAAATGCATTCTTCTAAATCACCATTTAGAAATGCAGTTTTAATGTCCATCTGCCAGATTTCATAGTCGTAGTGAGCAGCAATAGCTAGTAGGATCCGAATGGATTTAAACATGGCTACCGGAGAGAAAGTCTCGTCATAGTCCAGTCCTAGTCTTTGACGAAAACCTTTCGCTACGAATCTTGCCTTATAGGTCTCTACCTGTCCATCTACCCCGATCTTTCTTTTAAAGATCCATTTGCAGCCTATGGGTTTTATCCTAGAGGGTACATCCTCCAAAGTCCATACTATGTTGGTGTACATGGACTCCATTTCGGATCTCATGGCATTCAGCCACTTCACAGAGTTACCACTCGTGATAGCTTGCTGAAAACTGGCAGGGTCATCATCATCCATGATGCAATCTTCTCTATCACCTTCAATGAGAAAACCGTAGTAACTCTCCGGTGGGCGAGAAGTCCTACCAGATATACGGAGTGGCTGAGGTTCATTAGATTCTGTTGCAACATCAGGTTCAACCAAGTCGTCATTTGTAACTTGTGTCTCTAGAACCTCTTCTAGATCTACCACATTTCCATCAGCATCATTTGGAAAAATCACATTTTCTAAAAATGTGGCATACTGAGAAACAAACACCTTTTGTTCCTCTTTGTGGTAGAAAAGATACCCAAAAGAATGTTTCGGATATCCCACAAATATACATTTGACCGATCGTGTCTCGAGTTTGTCTGGATTCTGCTTTTTGACAAAAGCCGGACAACCCCAAATCTTAACTCGCTTAAGAGATGGTCTCTTTCCATTCCATATCTCATATGGAGTGGTAGACACGGACTTAGTTGGAACTTTGTTCAACAGAAGAGCTGCAGGCTCCAATGCATGCCCCCAAAAAGATAGAGGTAACTCAGAATCACTCATCATTGATCGTACCATATCTAATAGGGTACGATTCCTCCGCTCTGACACACCGTTGTGCTGTGGTGTGTAAGGGGGACTGAGCTGAGAGAGAATCCCATTTTCTTTTAGGAAGTCCAAGAACTCAGTACTTAAGTACTCTCCACCTCGATCTGATCGAAGTATCTTGATGCTCATTCCGGTTTGTTTTTCTACTTCAAGTTTGTACTCCTTGAATTTCTCGAAAGCTTCAGACTTATGCTTTATCAAAAACATATGACCGAATCTTGAGAAATCATCAGTAAAAGTTATGAAGTATGAAAAACCAGCTCTTGCATGTGTAGACATTGTCCTACATACATCACTATGTATGAGGCCTAAGAGCTCAATAGCTCTTTCTCCGCGTCCAGTAAACGGAGTTTTGGTCATTTTACCTTTGATACAAGACTAGAAAGTCGCATAAGATTTATACTCAAAAGAATTTAAATATCCATCTTTATGAAGCTTGTTTAGTCTTGTTTCATTAATATGACCAAGTCTACAATGCCAAAGAAATGCTTCATTTATATCTGAAAATTTTCTTTTACTTGTATGTTGAATGTTGAAAACTGTGTGTTGATTAAGGACGTATATCCCGTTATTAAGTGTACCACAACCAATCAACTCTTGATTTAGTTTAATGTTCATAACATTATGTTGCACAACAAAATGATATCCTTCATTTTCTAACAAAGAAATGGATATAATATTATAAAGCATACTTGGTACAAAATAACATGGGTTCAAAACCAATAGACAACCCGACGGCAACCCTAGGAGATACACTCCCACTGAAACTGCATGTATATTGGAACCATTTCCAACTTGGAGAGTATGATCACCTATCTTCAAAACTCTGCTATTTCTCAACGCCTGCACAGAATTTCAAATATGAGAACCTGAACCGGTATCTAATACCCAGGAAGCAGAGTTAATAGAAAACAGTTTTCAATCACTAACACACCTGAAGCTGAAGCATCACTATGCTTCTTTTTCTTGAGTTCAAGGTACTCAGTACAGTTCCGCTTCCAGTGCCCCATCTTCTTGCAGAGAAAACATTCTCCTTCCCCGACCCCGCAGCTTTGGATCTGTCTTTTCCCTTCGCCTTCTTTATTCCTCCTCTCGGTTTGGTGAATTTCTTCTTATTATTTCCCTTGGCCTTGGCTTTTGGGACGGAAGAAGAAGATTGTCCAACAAGCATAGAGGGGGACTTCGCTTTCAGCATGCTCTCCGCACTTCTCAACATATTGAGAAGTTCGGGATGTGATTTCTTCATGTCATGCATGTTGAAATTTACTATGAATGGAGCAAAGGCGGAGGGAAGAGACTGTAGAATGATATCTGTATACTGTTCGTTATCCATTGTCCAACCGAGATCCTCAAGCTCTTCTATAAGAGCTATCATCATCAAAACGTGATCGCCTACTGGTGTGCCAGGAGCCATTCGCATATGAAACAACTTTCGAGATGCTTCGTATCTCAGGATCTGAGATTGCTCCCCATACAACTCTTTGTATGGAGAAAGATGGATTGAACATCCATCTGCTCATGTTGCTTTTGATGTGTATTGTCCATCGATGGTCTTAGCCTGAGTTTTTTGCTTATTCTGTAAGCGCGAGGCATTTGGCAGTAGCATAGTCAATATCCCACGTTTTGCGGATTTCCCTATCCGCAGTAGATGATTCAGGTCCTAGGCTGGACGGGGGCTTTGGCAGCGAGGACATATGATACTTTATCATATGTGAGAGCAATGTTAATATTCCTCAGCCAGTCTTTATAGTTGGGTCCGGTCAGCTTGTTTTTATCTAGTTGAAGCTTAAGGCCTATCATTGGTATCTGCCATTTAAGAGAGAGAAAAGAATACACTCAACGTAAGCTCTTGCAAAGATCAAATTGGTTAGTATCTTGTCTAATCGATGTCTCCCACTGCTTTTATCAAATTTCCTTTCAAAACATAAAAAGAAAATTAGCCAGGATTAATTACAGTCTACAACTTCGCTAACCGTTCAGCCAGGCCAGTGCCGGTACTTTGAGGGAGATTCCCTGTGCTTTCGCACGGACCTAATTAAAATAAACCTCGTTTTCCCAGAGGCGTAGCCTCGTTAACACCTTTCTAGACACCTAATGGGTTAACTAATTGTAAAGTGCAAAACTCTCCTGGGAGCAACTCTTGCCCACAGTGGGATCGGTATTCTACTATCACATAGAAGGTATGCAATCTCATTGCAAATTTCAACTCTTAAAACTCTCGATATGGTTGATTGATCTCAAAAACTATCTATAACCGCAATCAAGAATGACGTCGCTTGGTAGCTAGCCGGTGAGTACGGATCGGTCCACAGGGATGTTGTGAATTTCCTAGTCGCTCAAACGAGTTAATTCCGATGGAAGCCGGATTGATTATTAAATCTAAAAACTAAATCTATCTATACTAATATTATCTAGATCTAAATCTTGCTAGGGTTAGGTTTAAGAATGGTTTGGAAATGTAAATAAATCTCAACGCTTTCTATACCCAAATTAGGATCTAAGAGGAGTTATGGTAATTATTAAAAAAGGGGATTAGATCCATTCGGGAAGGTGTTCCTTCCTCTAGGTTCTTGTCCTTCCTTTATCAATCCTTACCCTAACCTCCATAGAAAACACGCGCAACCGGGCCTTTATACTACGGTATCACCGCTACCTCGAGGGATAGGATGCCGTAGGGCGCGGTGTGTGCGTGTATGCATGGAGTCCTATTGATTATATGTGATGGGTAAGAAAGGGATGAGAGATCTTATCTCTCAAAAGCCTTCCCCAAAGCTAACTCTAACAATTATCTAGGGCAAGGAATTAAATCTAAACTAGAGCAGAGAATGAAAAAATTACCTACTTTATAGATGGCTCTCTCCAAACATCAACACAGGGTTGTCAGATCTGAATTCATGAAATGAAAAGAGGCACCGATGCCCTCCAAAAAATTCTAAATTTTATTCATAGAAAGAGGCATAGGGAGGCATAACCTAATACAAGCTTTAGAGTTTCTATTTATAGAGGATAGGAAACCCTAGGTTACAATTGATTCGCATGTCTGCGTTTACATGAATACCCGTAGGTTGACCATTCAACGCCGCAATGACTTATGGTAAAAATTTATTCTTCTCAGGGCCCTAGACGGCCATGGATCCGCGGCCTCAGCAAGGGTTGGGCCGCGGTTCCACGGCCCAATGAAGAGGTTATGTCTTCATTTTTCTTCTGATGACTTTAGGCTTTCTGGGCTTCCATATTATTTAGTTCTTTTATCAAAATAGCTTCTAAGTTTCTTCCAGATCTCCAGTGAACAATTGCAGTGGACTTTTAACCGTTTGGTTTGTAATCTTGGACCTTGCGTTGCCTTATACTGATCTTTGTGTCGGCTTTATCAAAATCCTTCTTTTTGCTGGTTGTAGTCTCACTTTTCCATCGTCTTTTATCTTTTTCACTGTTTTAGATCAAGAACCTGTAACCTGTAATATGTAGCAGACATGCGTCAAAAGCACCTGTTTATTTATAAAACGAATAAGAATGGGGAATATGATAATGCAATATTATGGTGTGAACAAATACCCCCAAACTTATCTTTTGCTCGTCCTCGAGCAAACTTATATTTTATTCTTGACAAAAAACCTAACCGCACTTTCGCAGGGAAACGCGATTGCACTGAGCACGTGCAACAAGCCGTTAAACCTCTAGGTGTCCCTAGTAGGAGGAGTGTTGTATCCTGAGGGTTTTCAGCGGATACTACCCACAAAATCCTATCATTTCAGCTTTTCGACTTTCATTCTCCAATTAGAGCTTCTAACAAGGAATTCTATTATCTTCGACTCGTAAATTATCCACCCATTTTCTTCACACTTCCTCATCATTTAACTTAAGATTATATATGTTCTGCAGACCTACTTAGCTTTCGGCATCTCCTAAGTTTTCCTTCTAGGGTTCCATCTCCACTTAGGAATTTTTATCAACTCTATTAAAGATACAAGTTCTATTCTTCACTTCTTTCTCTCATCTAAATCCCAATCACATACCCCTACATGTGTGTATAAGTCACCCCTACACTTGGAAATTCAAATCAAGCAATCATACCCTTGTCCGTTGTCCAAAGTACTAATTAGTTGGTGAATTTAAATGAATTTTGGTTACACATCCTTCATGCGATCGTTAATACTTCTTGAGATACCAACGACCGATTACAAAATGCATTTACACTTTAAAGCGTAATTCCTAGTCTTGTAACACCCAAGGCTTTTAGCAGTGACTCCCAAACCAGTTGGTCTAAGGCACTAGGTGATGAAGCACCCTCGCTAAATATTTTTCTATTTTTGCAGCCTTAAGTAATCACAAAAACCAGTGTTCATTTTTTCTTTATTCACACTTGTATATTTTTTTTATTTTCATCGTACTAAGGACTTTAGACAAGAGCATTTCAAGGCCTCCTCTACTATTTCAAGTTTCAAGGTGCGTGATTGTGCAAATTGTAGGGTATACATTTTCAGAATCTAGACTTAAGCTAGGAATTATTTTTCAAATTTATACTCTAATAAAAATATCAATACTTTTCCTTTGTTTCGACTTAGCCCAAGAAGTGAGCTCAAAATTTGCCTATTTCTAAATAAACTATAAAGACATATACTTTCTAAATCGTTTTTAAAATTTTCAATTTTTATGGGTTTTAAAATAAGTATGCAAATGCAAAAATATACATATGAATGCGAAGGAAGAAGACTTACCGAGCATACCCCCAAACTTAAACTTGACAGTGTCCTCTCTGTCATGCTGCACCAAGAGGGTCAAAATTGTCGGCACTCCCCTGTTTATTTATTTATAATTTTTTTAATTTTTAATTTTTAATTTTTGTTATTTTTATTGTTAAAAGAAAAACAAAAATATATATACAACAAGGTTCCCCCCAAACTTAAGCTTGGCCTTACACAAGCCAAAGGTTAGCACCAACCATCCAAAAATCTTATCGTGGTAATGGTAGAGTTGGTGAAAGAATGGAGTGGAAAGAAAAGAAATAAGAAGCACACGAGACCGTGTGGAGATAGAAACGGTATACGGTCTCGGTGGGGGAGAAGAATGGCGGAAAAGAGAAAGAAGTGTAGTACGATCTTGAGCGTGTAAATCGAGTAAATAAATTAGCGCAATTTGTGATGACCGATGTGTTAAAAACGATTGTGCTAATCTATTAACCCGTCGAGAAATAGGGTCAAATCCCTCAAGATTCGCAAGAAAATATGGGTACATTGAACTTGGTAAAAGAGATGAAAGCGTAACAGTCTCTTGCAAGGTCGGAATGATAGGAATGACGAAAGGAAGTGAATTAGGGATAGTCTCATTCTCACCGTAGTAAGCTGTTTCGAACTTGAAAGATTCTAGCAATGGTTCGAAGCGACTGTAAGCAACCGAGTCTGATGGGTCAACTAATTCATCTGAAAATTCAAAGGACTCAAACTCGGGCGGTGAGTCATCAACATCGTCCAAAAAAGTAAAACACTCGTAAGTGTTATCGGCTGTGAGAACTGTGTCAGATTCAAAGGGAAATTTTTCAAGCTCACAGTCTTCAAGCGTGATCTTGTGCGTGGTCGGAACGATGGAAAGGAGGGAGGGTGATATAACAGTTAAAGGTTCGGAAGGATGAATTGGAAAATCCGACACATCAAACAAAAATGGTTCAACCTCAATATTATCCTCAATACTCTCCTCAATACTATCCTCATAATTCTCCTCAATATTTAACTCATCCATGCCATTATAATCAAAATCAAGACGCATATGAAGTTCGGGAGAAACATCTAATGACTCGGGATGATGAATTGGACATAAAATTTAAATCAAATTTGCTGGTTCATCATCCAAAATATTCCCGGCGTCTATATCCCCAATCATGTGAAAATCAATTTTTTCTGACACCTCATCAAAAGCATGGATATTTATCAATTTAGGTTCTAGATTGGAGGTGTAAAGATTGAAAGGATTAAGTGTGGTTTCACTCGAAAGGGGTTCTTCACAATCTGTCAAATCAAGCACTACAAAGTCACACAACTCGTTAGATGTTTTATTTTCAACTTGTGAATCATTTGGGACAATCAATGGAAAACCGGAGTTGTGGGCTTCAATTGGGTATGGATAGGTCTGATTTGGGAATGTGTAGAACTCACTCGCTCCTCTAAACTTCTCCCTCTGTCCAACCGGCTTCTCATACATTGAAAAATTTGTAGCAAGTTGGAAACTAGCTACCGGTTCAGTAGGTTGCATAAGGGCGGCTATGGATGCATCCATATTCCTAACCATTTTGTTTGTTGCTGAAATATACGCTTCCAACGACTGTTCCAAACTAGATATGGGTTGTGAAGGGGTTTCGGTAAAGGATTCGAAATTGTTTGGATACGTGAAACTCCCAAATGGCTGTGTAGAAACAGTGTCTAGTGAAGGTGGGAAGGTCGGGTAGGACTGGTAGGAATTGGATGGTTGGACAGGAGTAAGATCAACAGTTGGATAAAAAGGTGAATAGACTTGTTGACCTCTAGAACTAGACGTGTGGAGAGGAGTGAAAGATCGGCTACGAGATTGAGCAATATGCTCAGCAATGGACATCGGTTTAGGAGTTACAGCAGGACTTGAAAAAGTGGTGTCAACGTACGAAGGTGGTGAAGATTGACATGGTGGACACAAAGTGGGTTGCGAAGTTGAACTGTTTCTCCTAAACGCTTCTATTTGATCTTTCAAAGAAACTTTTGGCATGGAGGGATTTTCTTTAAATCGACCGAAACAATTGACGTATGAGGCAAAGTTAGGTTCGGGATACCATAGTTCGGAAAGTGATTTATGATGTGGGGTACCCATGACAGAAGAAAGAGAAGAGAAAGAAGGTAGGTGGTGCAAGGATTTCTTAGCGGCAAAAATTTGCAAGTTGTTTATAAAAGATTTTTCCTTTTTCCTCCTTTTTTTTATTTGGAACTGTTTGCAAAATTTTTTTTTTATAAAGGGCTAAGACACACTTTCGATCAACCAAAAATGCACAATCAGGCCTAGATCTAGGGTTATCTAGGTCAGCTAGACAGCTCCTAACTGTTCCAAAAGGCTAGAGATAGGACCTCAAACCGCCTCTTCACCGCTAATTGCGGCCAGGTAAGTGCCAGGTAACTGGAAAAGAACCACAGTAGTGGGCCTAATTAATAACCACTAGCCTTTGACACACTTGCCTAGACACCGCAAAGTCAGGTTAGGATAAACGGTCGATGCCTATAACTAGTCCTCTGTCCTATTGAGCTCGAAGTCCTTAGAGCTGAGTCTAGTATTTTTTTAATTAAAAATTGGTCAATGCAAATGCTTTATGTGATTTCTGGGGTCCTGGGAAGGGTGATGAAATCCCCACCCAATCTGAATTGGTCCAAAGCCCCTTAAAGACCGATTAAAGACATGCAAAACAGTAAATCACTTGCAATCAAAGATTTTTATTTTATGTGCAGCGCAAAGAATCCTGCACAAGATTTGTTATTGGAAGGGGGAAGATTTTTTTAAGCGCAAAGAATCCTGCAGGAGATTTTTCAGAAGATATATTAGAGATTTGCAGAGGAGGAGATCAGAAGACTTACAGAGTTTTTTTTTACCGCATTTCAACCTTTTTTTTGGGGAGCCGATTCGTCACCTATACCGCGGAACCGCCGTGAATAGCCCCCTCAGACCGCGGATCCGCCGCCGGTTGGTCACTTCGGCACCGGTTTTTTTTTCCTCTCCTCACCAGATCTCCGTGGTTCTTCTTGTTGACTCGGTCCTCCAAATTTCTTCTGTTATCTGTTGTGATATTCTTCTGTTTGTTCGGATTTGATATTTGCTGTTTTGATCTCTGGAGATTTCCAGATCCGAACTTGATTGTAGATCCTGCAAAATTTAAACAAAGATACCCTTCACAAAATAACAAAATGATAAATTTTTATATTTTTTTGATTTTTCAGTTTTTATGATTTTTTAATTTTAGATTAACCCGAAATTGCAAAAAGAAAATAGCACGCCATCCCCGGCAACGACGCCATTTGATTGATCTCAAAAACTATCTATAACCGCAATCAAGAACGGCGTCGCTTGGTAGCTAGCCGGTGAGTACGGGTCGGTCCACAGGGATGTTGTGAATTTCCTAGTCGCTCAAACGAGTTAATTCCGATGAAAGCCGGATTGATTATTAAATCTAAAAACTAAATCTATCTATACTAATATTATCTAGATCTAAATCTTGCTAGGGTTAGGTTTAAGAATGGTTTGGAAATGTAAATAAATCTCAACGCTTTCTATACCCAAATTAGGATCTAAGAGGAGTTATGGTAATTATTAATAAACGGGATTAGATCCATTCGAGAAGGTGTTCCTTCCTCTGAGTTCTTGTCCTTCCTTTATCAATCCTTACCCTAACCTCCATAGAAAACACGCGCAACCGGGCCTTTATACTACGGTATCACCGCTACCTCGAGGGATAGGGTGCCGTAGGGCACGGTGTGTGCGTGTATGCATGGGGTCCTATTGATTATATGTGATGGGTAAGAAAGGGATGAGAGATCTCATCTCTCAAAAGGCTTCCCCAAAGCTAACTCTAACAATTATCTAGGGTAAGGAATTAAATCTAAACTAGAGCAGAGAATGAAAAAATTACCTACTTTATAGATGGCTCTCTCCAAACATCAACACAGGGTTGTCAGATCTGAATTCATGAAATGAAAAAAGGCACCGATGCTCTCCAAAAGAATTCTAAATTTTATTCATAGAAAGAGGCATAGGGAGGCATAACCTAATACAAGCTTTAGAGTTTCTATTTATAGAGGATAGGAAACCCTAGGTTACAATTGATTCGCATGTCTGCATTTACAAGAATACCCCTAGGTTGACCATTCAACGCCGCAATGACTTATGGTAAAAATTTATTCTTCTCAGGGCCCAAAACGGCCGCGGATCCGCGGCCTCAGCATGGGTTGGGCCGCGGTTCCGCGGCCCAATGAAGAGGTTATGTTTTCATTTTTCTTCTGATGACTTTTGGCTTTCTGGGCTTCCATATTCTTTAGTTCTTTTATCAAAATAGCTTCTAAGTTTCTTCCAGGTCTCCAGTGAACAATTGCAGTGGAATTTTAACCGTTCGCTTTTTAATCTTGGACCTTGCGTTGCCTTGTACTGATCTTTGTGTTGGCTTTATCAAAATCCTTCTGTTTGCTGGTTGTAGTCTCACTTTTCCATCGTCTTTTATCTTTTTCACTGTTTTAGATCAAGAACCTGTAACCTGTAATATGTAGCAGACATGCGTCAAAAGCACCTGTTTATTTATAAAACGAATAAGAATGGGGAATATGATAATGCAATATTAATGGTTTACCCCTAGCACTCATGACCTTAACTATAGTCAACATATCATAAGTACTAGTCAAGTTCTTCCCATCATTTCGTGATTAACTAGATCCACACATATGACCCTTAACTATAGTCAACATAATCATATGAATGTCCTAACTAATCTGCATCATATGCGGTGTAGGAAGACATAACTTAGCTACCGTATACCGCGCCTTAACTATAGTCAAAATACACAGCACGGATACTAAGTACTCTACTTCCTAAAGTGACGGAAGGCTGCGGATAGTTTTAAGAAAACTTTTAACGCTTTGAACTTGATATCATTGTAGAATCCAATGGTTTTAAAAGGAGTGGCTTAAGCTCCGCACTTTGAAAACTTGCTTTTTCATAAAAAGCTGAGTGGGTTTTAAATCCGATTCTACAACATCTTTTTAGGTTCATTTTTCTTTACATTAATCTCATTAATGTAGTCCCATCATTTAAGTCCTTAAGCCATCACAGAAAAGAAACGAAAATATAACGTACGCTTATGCCACCCGCATTCGCCTCAATATTCCGTTATGTACCATTAGGTTACTTAACTAACTGCATACCGGGATGGGGCTTGCGTGGGTGCAAAACATAATCAACGTCTATTATATATCATATATATAATACCATTCGTCTCAGATATATCAAGTGATCACATCGCAGAATATAAGCAGCAGAAGTACATATAATATAGGATATCTAGGAGGTTCGTATTTTGTATTTAGCCATCAATAGAAAATACTGATTTCACGGTCGCGATGAATGGCCAAGCCCACACCCCAAGACCCCTACGAGAGCGGCAAATGACTCTACCAATCCTAGAGTTTAGGAGACCCGGTTTCGACTCCTCGAGACGGCCTCCCACTGAACCCTAGAACCCGGTCATTTGTGCTCCCCTCCTTGGGTCTATCTTAATGTGGAAAAGTAAATAATATACAACAATGGTGACATCATCCTCAGCCCGGAAGTGCCACAAATAAAATAATATTACATACAATTTAATTTTACATGAATGAAAATAAAAAACTCTCATCTCACATAAAACCCCCGGCCATTCATTCACGATGATCCTGTACAACATATCTCAGCAACACATAACATCACATGTCATCAACGTAAGCAAGTATGCGTATCCCAATTGTCGTTGATGTATAGCAGCGAAACCGGTGATACACTACATACTACGCTTACGTTCGCAGAAAAGAAAGTGAAAAACAACAACACTTGCGATTATCACATTCACATATATCAGGACGATGTTAAAACATTTCGATCGAATCAACAAACACCCACAAGGTACCCCGAGAGCTCAACACTTGAGCAAAGTTGAAAGTACCCAAAAGACGTGCCGCATTGTCTATGGACCAGCTGTAGAAGGGTTAACCAATCCCTCACCTATGGTACCACGAAACTACGGCAAACCCTAGGGTTCGACCGTGTTTCCGTGAACATAGAATCGAGTTAAGGTTTTATAGTCTTCTAGAGAGTCCATAGGAATACTTGCACTATCATTCAATACAATCAACTTGGAAAAATACAACACTTGAAAATTTCAGAGGGGGTGATAATTTGGGGTTTGAAAATCTGTTCGAACTGTTAAACATCGTCAAGATTACCAATATAATGTTAAATTTACAACTACGAAACACTACGAAATATCCCCTAAGCACAATAGTCATCACATGAAAAATTGAGCTTAGCAAACAATCCCTGAAAACCAAAAACTAACACACCAGAGCACATACGCAAAACAAGGCAAATTGAACATGAGCAGGCCGACCTCCTCGGATTTTTGGGCTTTGTGCTCGGCCAAAATCTGAGGGATGGTCCCCATTTTTCTTGTGTGCTCTAGTGGTGTCTCAAAAAAGCTTCTGCAGTTGTTTAAATAATTTTTCCAGATCGTTTAAAAATCGACAGAGAGCAGATCTAGGGTTTCCAGAAATCCGTATTTTTGTATTTGTTTCGTTTTCGTGATATCTAACATCGTCTAAAATTCTAGCTTGGCTCCGATACCACTGTAGGGTTTCTTTAGCACCACTGTAGGGTTTTGCAAGTATCACACATGCCATATTAAAATTTTATGAGGTGTTAAACAAACTAACCTAGGAATCGAACTAGAATGATTAGGGTAACAAGTTCTAGTATCATATACTAGCTAGTGTCTAACACTAAGTGGGGAGAAATACAACCTTTGTGTACCTCCTTTGCAACTCCTTGGATCTCTTAGAGGTTGAAACGGTTAGCTCGAGCTTCTTCCACGTCCACGATGATCCACCCGGAGTACCTTTGCTCAAAGCTCCTTGCTCCACTTGATCACAATGAAGATGATGCAAACAAACTACACCAATGGGCTAGAGAAGTTTAGTATGATGATATGGTTATGATCTCACATAAAAAACCCTTTCTTTTTTTACCCTCACTCACTTAGAAATCTCAAGAGAGAGCTAGAGAGAGGAAGAAGAAGATGGCAACCTTGAGCTCATTTCTTTTGGATGAAAGATAATGATAAAGGATAATGAGAGAAAGATAAATATCAAGAAGAAATATCTTCATCTCAAACCATGGTTAATAAATATCTAGATATTTTAGAATGAGGGAAAAATAACAAGTGAAATGAAACCATGGTTCTAAACTAGGTCAAGTGAAGAATAGTCAACCATGATTTAATATCATTTATCTTTTTCTCATTCTAATATATATAAAGATATTTACTTTCCATGTGAGTCTTATATTTTATCAAGTGGGCCCCAAACAGTACTGTAGCACTTACAGAAAATCTGGACCCAAAAAGAATATCCCAAAACCCATATTTCCATGTCTAAAGCCCTCTGGAAAAATTTGGCATAATGAACAATGAAAAGCGCGGCGGAACCGCGGCCCAAGCATGGGTTTGGCCGCGGTTCCGCGGCGGTATAGTCAGATCTCGCGACCAAATTTTACCAGAATTCTTATTTTTCCATGCACAGTATTCTGCAACAACCTGAAAAATTTTTAGAGCAAAATAAAATTCGACAGAAACACGATGCATTGGAAAATACGGTTTTTGGGGATTTTTGTTCGATCGAGTTCTAAACATACTAGAGCAAGCTAGGCATGGTTAATGGCATGGCTCTGATACCAATGTAAGTCCGCGGCGGCGCCCCGGCCGTCGATCCGACGCCGGAAACGCGGAAACAAAAACATTGCAAACTAGCAAACCGGCACCACCGCGCACTTTTCACCCGGATCGGGCCATTAACCTAGCAACTAGCAAACTAGAAAAGAGTAGAGAAGCTATACCAAGCGATCCGTGTCCTTCGGTCTTCGTCTCCACTCCGATCTCCCGCGGAATCTCCGTCCGTCACGTCCTCGTCGGAAAGGGCACCACGTAGCCGGATACTTTTACGGGCTCCCACCTCTGGACCGAGGCAACTCGGGCGTGAAGTTGGCTAGCCGACGCGTCCAAGATTTGTTGTAGGCTAGTGTAGAGTCATTGTCTCTTTGGGGTTTAGTTGCCATGGAGGATGGAGGAAGGAATGAGGTTAAGGAAAAATGGTGCTTTCATTTTTCCTTACAAGAAAATGAGATGAAGCAAATTGCCACACATCAAAAATGAACTTCTCACTCTCTCCCCTCAAGCAATGGCCGGCCAAAAAAGAGAAAGGAATCCAAATAAGGGAGGTGAGTGTAGGAAAAGTAGAGGGTGGCCACATCCAAAAAGGCAATGATAACATTATCAAATCAACCTCAAATCCTTTCTCATCTCAAAAAAGCAAGAAATGATCATATAAAAGAATGGTATCAAAAGATACTTTCATAATCTATGCAAATGCAAGAAACCCCTCCACAATGTGTTATTTGCAAACTTGCAAATAACACCCTCCATCACAAAAGTCCGGCCGTGAAGGAACAAAGAAAAACCGGCCGGAACGGAATGCAAACTGGCAACTTCAGAAAACTGATCCAGTAATAAATTACAGGAAAACCCCACTACTGCATATACATGCCCGCATTTGTATTCCCACTGAACACAAATGCAAAGAGACAAAACTACACCGTCTAAGACTAGGATCCGGCTTAAGCCAAAGCCGGCTAGTAAAAACCATCCGATCACGATCCGTGCAATACCGCACGTATCTGATCGAACCCTGCCATATCTCCATACGGCCTCTACAGCGTTTCGCCCGAAACTTGAGTAACTGTGTGTGGTGGACTCTAAAGACTCGTCAATACTATGGCTGTGGATTTAACCACTAGCACGTCAAAAGTATAAGCCAATACGTGACGGGCTACCCGGTATTGACCAAAAGGGACGTTGATGTGCGAACTCATCCTGACACCCTACTGAGCCTGTCTGTGACAATATCCGTACAGTGCGGTCCGTTCGTCTATGAGCATCGCATGGCGGGCCTAGGGGTTGGTAAAAATCAGACCCCCAAAAGCGGTACAAGTCGTGTCGGAGTGTAGCCCAGAACACCCTGAGATACTACTGGAATACCTACCAGCAAATCTCCTGCCTTGACCAAGGACTTTTCATGTTCTGGCTCTCCTAGACACAGCGCGACCTCACCCCCAATACCGGGAGAGACGAACCCCTGCAGATCCGCTCACTGCCTCCATGTGGCTCGGGACTGTACCCAACTAAAACCTGTTTGCACGTCTCCTTTGAGCGTGGTAGGGTAGTAATCAAAGCACAGTGGGAACTCACACGAGACAAATGACGATCTCAGGTCGATGAACTAACCTGTACACATGTCACCAGGGAACTGCTATCTGACGTCTGGTATAATCCCAACTAGAAGATTCCCGGCGAGTCCTGTCCGTGTACTCATAACCCAATGAGCACATGTATACATCTTAGGTGAAACAACTGACACCAGTGGCTTGTGAGACCGGCCACCGCCCCTCGTCGGGGTCTCGACTGTATACACTAGTCTACTCCGGAGTATCGATGCCCTGTCTCGAAATTCCCACGACTAGGGACCTTTTAAGGATGTGCTTATAGATTCCAGCTCTCACGTATATGATCGCCCTCATACTGCTGGTAGTCAAGCAAGAATCCTAGGGGCTCTATCAACGTGTAATAGCGACTCGTAAGGTCACCTAAAGCAGTACACGATGATAAAGATAAACCAGATAGCATATTATCATCTCAAGTAAGACTGTCCTACCGGCATAGGTCCTCCTCAATCATTGCAATCACGTGCCTGTGATCCAATAATTGACTCTGAGGGTACTATATCCAACAATCTCCCACTTGCACTCAAGGCTAATTATTGCGATGTCGTATACTCACAGCCTGTGTGATACCGAACACCCAACTCCTCTACTAGTCAGTCTCACAAAGCTCGTTTGCGAAACTATTGCGTTCGAGGAATAGCCTCGGTGAGTGGATCCGCTATGGTGTTTCTTTCTATGTCTCTCTATATCTCATGTCCGCGGAGAAAGCCATCTCCCGAAATGAGCAATACCTGTCTTAGAATGTGTCTGGATGTCTGATGGGACCTAGCTCATAGGTGAACTCCAAATCCAAACTTCTTAGACTGTATCGACAACTGAACTTAATCAGTGTCCTGCGCCATACCTTCCCTCAGTATCCACCTGGACCATCTGTCCATAATACTGCCCCTCGTCAGAGGGAAAACTATAACTCTGACAGCCACTCTGCCGTCCAGGTCACCTTGGAAGCCTGGAATGATAACTGTCTCCTTGAGGAGGCTGCCGTTATCAAATCCCTAGAACATCCACTTATTTTCTAAAACTGCTTCCGATTGTTTCTCCACGATTGGATCAATATCAACTTATTGCACCTACTGCAAGAACAACATCTAGTGTGGTACTTGACATCTCATTATTGACTCAATTGCCTAAGCAAGTGATCTGCCAATCATGCATATCCCTCTCCCCTTTAGTCTGTAAGACACCTTTAGAGAGGGGACTCCATCACCTGCAGGTACACTACCGTGCCAGGAGTCGTCCATTCTAAATACTCTTAGAATGCTGTCTAAGTACCCTGATTGGGAAACCACCCAAATCTAGATCTAAAACCATAGATCTAGTGACCAGAATGTCTGATATAATATCCAAGTCCTATGTGGAGAAACTACTGTGTGACGACCAAAGTATAACCGATCGTAGTATAGGAATATCACTTCCTACTCCGTGTATGTCATCAAATACCAGGACATCACACCCTACTACCTTCTTAACAGATCCATCCCCTATTCTGATGAAGTCAAACCTATGACTGTCACATCAGAAATAGATGATCTATCTCCGCTATATCTGCTTTAGTCTATAAATAGACATAAGCCAACTGTCCACCAATGCTTCCGCTGCTCCCACTGACTACGACAACTCTCTGGCAGAGTCATACAGATGTGCACTTCTAAAGCTAGTTTAGAACGACGCTATACTCATCCTCCTGCCGGGTCTCACAGTCTGGAACAACAGCAATGGCAAGTATGGGTAAACAAGAACCTCCCTGTCACTGTCCTTGAGCATACCGAAGTACCTCTCGAGTGCCTGAGGTTACCCACTATATCTGCGGAGTGGCCAATGGAATGTCAAACCAGATTGAATCTTTAGGTTCTTATCAAATCTTCAGTAATCGTTTGCGGTTCTGGAATCACTTCCAGCTCTACCATACTCCCACTACTGTTTTCTGAAAAAATCCAGTTTTGTTAAAACTGTGGCGAGTTAAGAACAATATCACTATTGATCTTCCAGATGGTAGAAAGTCAACCCTCGTCATAACCCGGGTCAACCCACAAACAGCCATTACAGAAACGTGCCTTGAGTTATCCGGAGTCTGGTTTTAAGCATAAGCCGGACAACTCCCCGTATCTTAACAAAGTCAAGATATGAACTGTTCTATATCCAATATAGAAACAGAGGCACTGATTTAATTGAACCAGATTCAAATCATGCAGCTGTCTCCAGTGCATGTCAACTAAATGGAAGGAGGCCGATCAGCGTTACTCAACTTAGGAATACTTCCAATTATGAGTAACTTGAAAGAGAAGCAAGTTCTCTTAACCATTACTATCAACTGAATACCATATACAAGTATCTACATCTTCGATCACTTTGAAGAATCCCGATACTTGCAATATCTGGTTCTCTACTTTATTCTTATACCTATAACTTCTCAAAACTTGGACCCTGTGTTTCTACGAAACACCTGTCTAAGAACCAGAGAAGTGATAAGTAAACCGAATATAGTACGAGGACCAACACCTCTGTCCTAATGGACACTGGACAATATACAATACTCTGTATAAGTCCCTTGAGTCTAATAACTCATTCACTGTGTGTCTTAGGTTGAAAACTGTACTTATGGTTAAGAAGAATTACACCGCTGTTCAATACTCCTTACCTAACCATCGACTGATATAGGTAAATGTAATAGACATAATTTCAAAAAGGTATGTCTCACTCTATAAAAATAGACGTACAGATATATCAAATTGAACTTGGTGCACAACAACGGATATTCAAAACCAAATATTTGCCGACCGGCAAACAGCCCAGGTGACTTCCTCAAATATCACCAATTACAACGAATTCCGATATAATGAGGATGATCACCTAATTCCCAATAACTTACTCCCACTCATCATCTGTAAAACCATATAGATGTGAGAATCATACCTGGTAAATACATACCCTGGAGCAAGTGTCTAATCGGGAAATCAGTTTTCTTTTTAACAGTACACAGTGAAACTGAAACATTGAAATATTTCGATGGGGTATCCTGGCATTCCTAGTAATGCCTCTTCCATTATCATATTCACAACTGTAACCGTATAATTCTTTGCCACTTCTCCAAATCCCTTTATATGTCTTTAGTCATTACCTTCTGTACACTCCTTTAGGCCAAATGGTTTTCTTCCTTCCCTACCGTTCGGCACCAGCCTAAGGTTTGGAAGAAGACTATCCAATAAGCATAAAGGGTGTACTGTCCTAATCCTAGGAGCACTCGCAATGCGAGAGAAGGTGAAGATAAAAGACAACCTGAATGAACTTTATTCCTATTTCTCCTGAACCAGGATCCATCCCCGAACTGGAACAAGTTCCTTTCGAGTTTGTATATAACCATACGATGGATTATCCAATAAACTTGGGATCTTCGTAGCGATACGGAGTGTCCTGGAGAAATACAAAGGTGATTTAGGATTGGCGAAGAAATATTTGGTTTGGTCGTGAATTGCAGTCGCAATTTACTTTGCCCTCTTACTAATTCCTTGCTTTGTCTTAACTTAATACCTTCTATACACCATTTAGGCTAATTGGTTTTCTTCATTCCCTACCGGTAGGCACCAGCCTAAGGTTTGGAAGAAAACTATCCAATTTGCGTAATAGGCGTACTATCTCCTAAACCAAGGAGTACTCGCAACCTGAGAGAAGGTAAAAGGAAAAGACAACTGAATAGTCCTATTCGTTTTCTCCAGAACCGGAAACCATCCTCGAATACCTTCGAGTTCGTATATAACCATACGATGGTTTTGTCCAATGGAAGTGGACGTTCGTAGTAATACGGGGTGTCCTGGAGAAAAGGGTAAAAGTAGGAGTGGCAATGAGGTTTGCAACTCAGACAATCCAAAAGCCAGTGTTAAGAAGGTTCGGTCAACTTGGTCACTGAGTCATAGTCTAGGGTCGGGTCAATGGTCGCTGCCAAAGAGAGAGAGAAAAGAAACACTCAGCGTGCACTCTAACCTAGATCAGAATGGTTATCACTTTATCTAATCTAGAAACCTCCCACTGTAACGTCAAATTCTTCCCCAAACCTGAAAGAAGAATTAGCCGGGATCACCCGAGGAGTAAACCAACTCATCAGTGGGAATCGGGATCCAACTCTCATCGCATGATAACGCGACGGAATCCGCTCACGTTATCACACTCCAGAAGGTATGCGCATATCTGGCAAGTTTCAGTTCTTTTGAAACTCCCGATGTGATTTTTGCCCCATGCTGTTATGACCTTGACTTTGGCCAACAAATCATATGTCACATGTCAAGTTCTACCCGTCGTTCTCCAGGTTGATTTGAACCCACCCGCACAAGCCCTTGACTTTGGCCAACAAGGCTATACGACTGTCCCAAACCAACGCATCTATCTATGCTGCATATGAATAACCAACAGCTACCAAACACTGTGCCTTGATTTTGGCCAACAAACACAGCTTGAATACTATTGACTATCCATATGAAACGACGGAGGGCTACGAATGGTTTCTGGCGAAAACCTTTAACGTAATGAACTTGATATCGTTGAAGGAACTGATAGCTTTTTAGAAAAATATAGTAACGAAAACCTTTGCTAAAGAGGTCACTCCCGGTGAAGGGATCTCGGCTCTTTCCCCGTAGAATGTGGTGCAGGATATTCCAACCGAATACCACGATGCAAAGCAAAAGTAATCGGCTATAGTGAAGTTATTGCCCTGACGCAAACTTCTGTCCAAGGGGTCACTCCCGGTGAAGGGATTTCGGCCCTTACCTCGTCGACTGAGGAGTAGGATATTCCAACTGAATACCACGATGCAAAACAAAAGAGAACGCTCTTGCAATAACAGCTTTTTGAAAAATGTTCCAACAACATCAAATAGGTTTGTTTATCTTGCATTGATCCGAATCAACCCAGTCCCATCAATTGATCACACCACAAAGAACGAAAATATACTGACGTATGTATATGCCATCCGCATTCGCCACTGGGCCCCGTCATCACCCGTTAGGTTAGCTAACTAACGACAGAGCGGGGACTGGACTAGCGCGGATGCAAAACATATACAACATCTACTAGTATATATATAATATATAATTTTCGCTCAAGGCGTGATAAAAATGCAACATCACATAAATGTATAGCATCATAGAACAATACAGATATCTGGGATCCCCGGGTTTCATAGAGCCGCTACTGAAACCCGACGTTCCCCTGGTCGTGTGGATAGCCTGTGCAATGAAAATCCTATACCCCTACGGGCGCGGCAAGTCACCCGCTAAAACCTGAAGCGAGACAGCCCCCTTCAGCAACGTGAATGGACCACCCAGCACTTCACGGAATCCGGCAACTTAGGCACCCCTCCTGGGTCAATCCTATACCCCCTACCAGTGCGGCGAACAGCCCGCCAATTCTAGAGTAAAGCCCCCTCCGTCTCAATGCCATGAGATGCGGGCTCGTTGCCCTCTAGAACCCGGCTGTCCGTGCACCCCTCCGCGGGGTAATCCTAGTACAGAAAGTAAAATATACATACAACGGGTACATCGACCGCAACCTGGTCGTGCCCCAAAAGAATAATACAAACAGGCAGTGACGGCAGTCCACATGTCGGACGCTCGCCCCGCAATATCAAATGTACATAATACAACAAAACTGTACTACCACTGCAACCAGGCTATCCCCCACGACCGATCCGCAACAACACAACAATACACAGAACATCAACGTGAATGTCACGTTCGCAAATCCGTCTAAAAGGGCTATAGCAGATAGACTGGATTTACCGATCGAGTGACATTCACGGTCGCAGATATAATGTAAATACTGTGAACCAGCATGTTTAAAATATCCGATCGAACAAATTTTATCAAGTGGGCCCCAAGCAGAACTGTAGCACTTACAGAAAATCTGGACCCAAAAAGAATATCCCAAAACCCCTATTTCCATGTTTAAAGCCCTCTGGAAAAATTTATCATAATGAACAGCGAAAAGCGCGGCGGAACCGCGGCCCAAGCATGGGTTTGGCCGCGGTTCCGTGGCGGTATAGTCAGATCTGGCGACCAAATTTTACCAGAATTCTTATTTTTCCATGCACAGTATTCTGCAACAACCTGAAAAATTTTTAGAGCAAAATAAAATTCGACAGAAACACGATGCATTGGAAAATACGGTTTTTGGGGATTTTTGTTCGATCGAGTTCTAAACATACTAGAGCAAGCTAGGCATGGTTAATGGCATGGCTCTGATACCAATGTAAGTCCGCGGCGGCGCCCCGGCCGTCGATCCGACGCCGGAAACGTGGAAACAAAAACTTTGCAAACTAGCAAACCGGCACCACCGCGCACTTTTCACCCGGATCGGGCCATTAACCTAGCAACTAGCAAACTAGAAAAGAGTAGAGAAGCTATACCAAGCGATCCGTGTCCTTCGGTCTTCGTCTCCACTCCGATCTCCCGCGGAATCTCCGTCCGTCACGTCCTCGTCGGAAAGGGCACCACGTAGCCGGATACTTTTACGGGCTCCCACCTCTGGACCGAGGCAACTCGGGCGCGAAGTTGGCTAGCCGACGCGTCCAAGATTTGCTGTAGGCTAGTGTAGAGTCTTTGTCTCTTTGGGGTTTATTTGCTATGGAGGATGGAGGAAGGAATGAGGTTAAGGAAAAATGGTGCTTTCATTTTTCCTTACAAGAAAATGAGATGAAGCAAATTGCCACACATCAAAAATGAACTTCTCACTCTCTCCCCTCAAGCAATGGCCGGCCAAAAAAGAGAAGGGAACCCAAATAAGGGAGGTGAGTGTAGGAAAAGTAGAGGGTGACCACATCCAAAAAGGCAATGATAACATTATCAAATCAACCTCAAATCCTTTCTCATCTCAAAAAAGCAAGAAATGATCATAGAAAAGAATGGTATCAAAAGATGCTTTCATAATCTATGCAAATGCAAGAAACCCCTCCACAATGTGTTATTTGCAAACTTGCAAATAACACCCTCCATCACCAAAGTCCGGCCGTGAAGGAACAAAGAAAAACCGGCCGGAACGGAATGCAAACTGGCAACTTCAGAAAACTGATCCCATAATAAATTACAGGAAAACCCCACTACTGCATATACATGCCCGCATTTGTATTCCCACTGAACACAAATGCAAAGAGACAAAACTACATCGTCTAATACTAGGATCCGGCTTAAGCCAAAGCCGGCTAGTAAAAACCGTCCGATCACGATCCGTGCAATACCGCACGTATCTGATCGAACCCTGCCATATCTCCATACGGCCTCTACAGCGTTTCGCCCGAAACTTGAGTAACTGTGTGTGGTGGACTCTAAAGACTCGTCAATACTATGGCTGTGGATTTAACCACTAGCACGTCAGAGGTATAAGCCAATACGTGACGGGCTACCAGGTATTGACCAAAAGGGACGTCGATGAGCGAACTCATTTTGACATCCTACTGAGCCTGTCAGTGATAATATCCGTATAGTGCGGTCCGTTCGTCTATGAGCATCGCATGGCGGGCCTAGGGGGTTGGTAAAAGTCAGACCCCCAAAAGCGGTACAAGTCGTGTCGGAGTGTAGCCCAGAACACCCTGAGATACTACTGGAATACCTACCAGCAAATCTCCTGCCTTGGCCAAGGACTTTTCATGTTCTGGCTCTCCTAGACACAGCGCAACCTCACCCCCAATACCGGGAGAGACGAACCCCTGCAGATCCGCTCACTGCCTCCATGTGGCTCGGGACTGTACCCAACTAAAACCTGTTTGCACGTCTCCTTTGAGCGTGGTAGGGTAGTAATCAAAGCACAGTGGGAACTCACACGAGACAAATGACGATCTCAGGTCGATGAACTAACCTGTACACATGTCACCAGGGAACTGCTATCTGACGTCTGGTATAATCCCAACTAGCAGGTTCCCGGCGAGTTCTGTCCGGTGTACTCATAATCCAATGAGCACCTGTATACATCTTAGGTGAACCAACTGACACCAGTGGCTTGTGAAACCGGCCACCGCCCCTCGTCGGGGTCTCGACTGTATACACTAGTCTACTCCGGAGTATCAATGCCCTGTCTCGAAACTCCCACGACTAGGGACCTTTTTAGGATGTGCTTATAGACTCCAGCTCTCACGTATATGATCGCCTTCATACTGCTGGTAGTCAAGCAAGAATCCTAGGGGCTCTATCAACGTGTAATAGCGACTCGTAAGGTCACCTAAAGCAGTACACGATGATAAAGATAAACCAGATAGCATACTATCATCTCGAGTAAGACTGTCCTACCGGCATAGGTCCTCCTCAATCATTGCAATCACGCGCCTGTGATCCAATAATTGACTCTGAGGGCACTATATCCAACAGACCCAACCAGGTTCAGGAAGGCCATCACGAGTGAGGACTCTGTGAAATGGCTGGATGCTATGCAATCAGAGATGGAATCCATATACACCAACAAAGTATGACTTTGAATGTTGCACCTGAAGGGGTAAAACCCATTGGAAGTAAATGGATCTTGAGAAGATTATTGGTGTAGATGGAAAAGTTGAGACTTTCAAAGCTAGACTTGTAGTAAAAGGCTATTGTCAATAACCAGGTGTGGTTTATGATGGAACCTTGTCCATCAGGATTAAAGCACGCATCGCGGAGTTGGAACATCTGTTTTGATGAGGCAGTCAAAGAGTTTGACTTCATAAAAATGGTAGATGGACCTTGTATATACAAGAAGGTTGAAGAGAGTGAGGTTGTCTTACACGTATTGTACGTAGATGCATACTCTTGATAGGAAATGGTTTCCTATGCTACACTCGGTCAAGCTCCTCTTATCACGAGGATTCTCTATAGAAGATCTGGATGATACCTACTACATCTTATGGATTATGATCTATGTTGATAGATCTATGTAGATGTTGGGAGTGTCCCAAATCCAGGTACATTAATACCGTACTAAAGGGGTTTAGTATGGAAGATTCTAAGCGTGGCGGTTCGTCCACTTACTCAGGAATCACTGTTTCCAAAGAGATGTTTTCCAAGACTAATTTGAAGAGAGCTCACGAGCAAGGGATACTCTATACTTTGGCAGTAGGCTCTATCATGTATGCAATGTTATGTGCCGGACCAGATGTTGCTAACTCACTAGGTGTAGTGATAAGGAATCAATCGGATCTTGGGAGAATCACTGGACAGCTGTGTAGGACATTCTTAAGTACTTGAGAAGAACTAAAGAAATGTTCTTGGGGTTTGGTAACAGTGAACTCCAGTGGGAGTCCTTTACCAATTCCAGCTCCCAGAGTGATAAGGACGACTGAAAGTCAGTCACGGGCTTTGTATTTACACTCAGTGGAGGGACGGTATGTTGGAAGAGTTCCAAGCTAGATACCGTGGCAAACTAGACGATAAAGACTGAATACATCGCTACCAACGATGCTACCAAAGTGGATGTCTGGATAATTCATGTTCATGAGATGAACATGGTTCCTACCATTGAGCATCCAATAACTGTAATTGTGACAACAATGGAGTTGTGACTTTGGCCTAGGAACACCGATCCCATCAGCGATCCAAACATATTCTGAGGATAATATCACCTGATCAGGGAGATGGTTGATCTCCAAGGGATCGAGGTAAGGAGAGTTGACGCGAAGGATAACACGGCGGATCCACTCACAGAGGCCTTTCCCTAGAGCGACTTTTATGGGGCGTTGAGTATGAGATACTACAACAAATGGCCTTAGTGCATGTGGGGGATTGTTCGTTATATGTATGCCCTAGAGGCCATTATTATACATGTGATGTATATTATAGTGGATGCTTGGACATATATAGGAAGGACTTTCTTGCTCGACATGATAGTATGCTATCTGGGTGCTCTTTATCTTAACATGTACACTTATTGTCTCTCTATTACATGTTGATAAAGCCCTTAGGATGAGTACTTGACTACCAGGATTATGATGCAGATAATACTAGCGGGGCAGAGGTAGTCGGTAAGTACATCCTTCAATTGTTCCTAGTCGTGGGAGTATCGAGACGGGGCATCGATATTATAGAGTAGGCTAGCGTATACGCTTCTCGACCCGTATGATGGGCGATGGATGATCCCATATCCATTGGTGTTTGACATCATAGATGGTATACGGGTGCTCAGTGGAGACTGGGTACACTGAACGGACTTGCCGAGAACTCCTAAATTCTATTATACCTATCGTCAGATAGCAGTTCTTTGGTGACACTGGTACAGGTTAGTCTGTCGACCCGAGATCGTCATAGAGTCTTGTGTGATTCCTACTGTGCTTTGATTTCCACCTTACCACAATCAAGAGATCGTGCAAAACGGTGTTTTTTGGGTACAGACCCGAGTCACATGGAGGCAATGAGCGATAGGAGGGGATTCATCTCTCCCGGTATTGGGGGTTGATATTGCGCTATGTTTGATTGGCCATAATAGGTAAATACCTGGCCAGGATTGCTGAGATCTACTGGTAAGTGTTATCAGTAGTTTCTCGAACCGTTATGGACCTTGCATCGGCATGACTTATCAGGATATTGGGGTCTGACGTTATACCACCCCCAGGCTAAGATATGCCACATATCTGACGAAGAGACCGGACTGTACGATAGTGTTACTGATTGGATTTGCAGGAGTATGAGTAGGTGTAACATTTCAGAAAAATAAAATATTATTTTTGGGGATTTTTATAATTTAATAATAAATATATTGAATATTTTAATAAGGCGGTATAATTAGATACCGATAAATTGGAAAAAATTTGGAAAATTATGGAAATTACTGAAAAGATGGTGTTTTATTGGATTTAAGCAAATTATGAAATTTTATGATTGTCACGACCCGAAGGTACGGAACGTGACCGGCACTTAGATTACGAAACGTCTAAAGGCGTAAGGTAACCTAAATCAGCCAAAGCCCAGAAAATCTAAACCAACATCAACAAGAGTGAAGGAAACCTTTCATGAAAACGACTTTAAAATCAATTAAGTTGCATTAACCCCTTTTTAAAAACATCAAAAATTTCCGAAAATTTCGGTAGAATCTCCTTTGTAAATACTAGCCCCCAAAATGGGTACAATAAGATATATAAACCTGTAATAACAAAATGGCATCCCCAAGTGGGAGTTAGCTCTTCACCCAAGACGGATCACAACCACATGCAATATATATGCAATATCAAGCTAATAAGCATAAAGAAGCACAAAATAAGAAAAACACAATGTCGGCTCAAGTGACTCGACCCCAGAGAAACCACATATACACAAATCTCTTAGTCTCAATACTAGGTCGCATATACAAATAAGAAGTGGTAGATGGAAAATACTAGATACAAAGATAGTACAAAAAGATAAAAGTGTCCTCGCAACCCACCTAAGAGCAATGTCACGAGTCTGAGCAAAAGAAGCCAATGATAAGATAAGCCCGCCGCTACAAGACTAACGGGTCCGACCTGCAAGACACTGTGGCACAACGGGGGTGAGTTGCCGGCTCATGAGTAGAAAATAACATCTAATAAGGCTATCGTAAGAATGCACGCAATGCGTCACACCTTGCATATCTAATTATGATGCAATGCTACTAATATGTATGCACCTGGATGCAAAATCAATACGAATTTTTAAGTGTTTAATATGATGATCTTTGTATTCTTAACTTAAAAAAATTTCTGTAGAATAGCCAAGGTATCATCAATGAAATCATCCGAAAAACGTGTCAAGCATCGACACCAAATATGGAAATATATCTGTCTCAATGTCTCACTATGCCAATATCTCAATACATCGGGCTCCGTCGGTCCGGATCGACCCATATCATTAAATCTCGCGACAACGGTCGGTATCCTCCGGATAACCGCCGTGCCAGACATCACCGGTAGGTAGTCTTCCCCTGCCAGGCTCATCGTCTACAACTCGATCTTCTTTCTCCGGGATACCATATTGGGCCCACCATGTACCCGAGACGGTTCATCCACTCCTCGAATAGGGTCTCGAAATCCAACAGAAAATATGAAAACTCATGGTGGACGACACATACATCACGAGAAAACCGCAACTTTATTTTTAAAAAAATGATGATAATAAACTTTTGTTAAATTCTTGCGGTTTTGCCCAAAATCCAGAAACCTTATCAATACTGAAATCCTCAAGAAAATCATAATACCCAACATGTTGTATATGATAAATGCTTATGATGTCAAAGGTATGCAATGTGATTTGTGGCTAGGAATCTATATAAGCATGATGATGAAGTGAGGTATATACATGCTATGCAATTCAATGTATCATATATGATGCAATTGTTGATACTGAACTAAGCAGTTTCTACAGTGCTCGTGGCATGGAAATTACCAAGGGTGTGTGTGTCATATGAATAGTGCGCATGCAACATGAGCTAATGGTAATGGTGTACATGTCCTAAGAGGTGATATCACACATGTGTATATGGATAACCATGCAATACCAGCAGACGAATAGCTAGAAAGGTATGCAATGAATGAGATGGTTAACTAACTAACTAGGCATATAGTTGCAAGTAATAAAGTGATCCTAACTATGGGGCGCCTCGTGCCATCCAGACAATTTCCCTATAAATGTATACATTTACTCACCCGGATGCCTTGCTAATCTGATCCAACCACCGCTTTGCCTTTGCGCACCGCATCCGATGTTTCTGCAGTCAATCCTAAAATTGCATAACACACAATATAAGATTATACATCATGAGATGACGCAAGTCACAAAATAAAAGAATCAACACTGACAAGTTAGGCACAATGTGCACTAAACGCGTGGAACACACACGAAAACCACTAAAAGCCTAACTAAAATTGTCGTTTCAGGGCAACCGTCAAAACTAAAACCCGACTAAACCAAATTCCGCATTCGCACACCCTAAAAGTCGTAGTAGATGCTAATAGTATCGTCAATATAAAGCAATTAAATCACCTCCTAAATAAAAACCTAGTAAGCATTAACATAGCGATTTTGATGCAAACAACGCGGATTAACGATATAGCGATCACAACATCGCATAAACATCCAATCTAACCCACTAGATGGCCACAACACTAACTTTAACCCAATTATAAAGCTTCAAACCCTAACTAAAATTTTAAACCTTTCCTTGAATTTTCAAAAACAAACTATTACAATGAAATTAGCACTTTAAACTTCTAAATTAACATGTTTAAACTACAATTTAACAACTTGATTAGAACTTATACCTCTCAAGTTGTGAACCTCTTGCACTTATCCTCCAAAGTTGCCTCTTTTCTCCTTGTTTTAAACCAATTAGGGTTTGGGAAGAGGTAGAATAGGGGTTAGGTTTGAATTAGTGAATAAAATTGTGGATTTTTGCACGAATTTTGATGCAAGAAATGGGGGAAAATGGGGGGTTTCCTGCTGAAGGTGGCTCGGCCTGGGGAGAATGGGAAAGTGAGTGAGGGAATTGTGTGGAATTTTCTACACAAAAACTCTCTCTCAAGTATAATAAATGCATATTACATCATTTTCCTATTTAAAATTTCATTTTTATTTCATTTTTGGACCATAAAACCACAATTCTAGGTAAGTCTTGCTAACATTTTGTTACTACTAGATTTTAGTTTATAATGGATCCTAAGTGTGTAATTTGCCCATTTAAATTTGTATTTATCACTAATTTAATGTATTTTTAAAAGGTTAAAATAATATTAAAAATAATTAATTAAGGAATTTTTTTTAAATAACTAGAAATTTTGAAGTGATAATTTAGTGACCAATTTCTAGCAATATCTTATCTAAATTTTGTATAATTAGGCATATATTGAAAAATAATTATTTTGACTTTTTACGGAAAATACTGATTATTTTACCGATTATCGAAAAACTACCTAAACAAAAATACAAGGCGTTGCAATGATTTATTATACACTATTTTAATGCTAATCGCGATTAAATATCGCTAATCTCGCATTAATCCGGTTTTGTGCACATAACATGCACTAAGTCATTTTTAACACTTGTTACATTTTTCTTTCATACTTTCTTCTTATTATCATGCATGGTTCTAAAATTTAAAGAGAAAAGAAAAGAAAACTAAAGAAAAAGAAAAGTGAAAACATTTAAAAAATAGGGTATGGGCATGAGAGAGAGTGTGAGGGGTCTCTTTTGACTTAGCCATTCTCTTTCCCTCTTCATTCACTTCATCTTTCCTCTCTCCCTTTCCCCATGGCTGCAGCAACCATTCCCTCTCCTCTTCAACCCCTCAATTCATCACCAAAAACTACTCAAAAGTCCATCTCCATTTCACAAAAAGCATGCACAAGCTCACAAGCTACACTTTGGACCAAGAAAGTTTGCATTTTGGTGCTCTAGGGGATTCATGAGTGCCAAATGAGTTAATTCTTTAACTTTAAGTGTATTAATTCAACTCTTTTACCATCCTTGCATGTTTAGATGTGTTAAAGTGGGATTTAGTGCACTTTGGAATTTCCTAGAAAGGGATAGGGTTTAATTTAAGTTGTGTGGTGAACTTGAGTGTATTTTAGTGACCTTAAACCCCCATGGTGTTAGAAACCTAGAACATACACAAGACAAAACCTGAAACCTAAATTTCTGAAAAACAGAACTTTCCAATGTCGGTTTTGTGAGCGTATAGGGTGTGTAGGGAAATCTAGGATGACCTGGGATAATTGCGAGTTAAGCAAACAACCCCAGTAGACTAGAATTGACCCTAGGAACCCACTGTAGCAAGACGAACCCCATTGGAGACCCCATGGCTGGCGAGCTCAGAAATTCAATGGGTAGGGGTCGGCCACTTGGGTGAATTAGGTGCCCAGGTTGCTTCTGTAGGTCATATACCATATACACTTCACCCCAGTATTGTTTGTGCACTTTGTTTTCACCTAAACTAAAATCCGGGACCATTTTATCGGGTTGCTTCTTTGAATTCTTTTGTGTTTATGAATTCAAGTTTTAGTATTTGTGTTTTACTTCGATCACTTGACGTTTATAGGTCGAAATCGAGCGTTATTTGGTTGTTTTGCGAGAGCAAACCATAAGTTTTGACCTATGTGAGTTTCGTGTGTCGTTTCGATTGCGGATTGGATTTTAATGTGGCACGATACGTTATGATGTGTAGGTACCCCCCACATGGACTTCGAGACGACAAGAAAGCGAGTGGCGACGTCGGTATCGGCAAACGAAGATCAAGGTAAGTAGATATATATCTACGGGGGAAGTCGGGTGGATGGCGTATAGCACCCCCGCAGTTCGTAATCTAGCTTATATATATATATATATATATATATGGTTATATATGTGTTTTATGTTACGTGGATGATTATCAAGATATGATTTTGTGTTCATGGTTTAGTTTAGGGTAGTTAGAAGTAAATTAGTTTAGCTTCTTAGTCGCGAACCCTAGAATAAGGTTTACACCCACACGCACACACTCACACATGGTTACATTGTTTTACTTGTGCGTTTATGGGGATATGTATATATGCACACACACACACATAGGTATGGGACTACACATACACACACACACACACACACACACACACACACATATATACTTGGATGATGAGGATTTTCGATGATATTTGGAGATGATTCGATAAGATTAGGCATGATGCCGTGAGATCGGTGATGTGTTTTGGTTCGTATTATGAGATATGACGTAAGATTATAGCGGGCCTTTAGGCGTGTGTTTTCATACACGCATATATATATATATATATATATATATATATATATATATATATATATATATATATATATATATATATAGATGGTATCAGTATGTACTAGACTTAGATCAGTACCCCTAATACAGGATATGATGATAATGGATACCAGATGAATAATGAGATGAATGTGTCATTTGACCCGTACCCAAATTTGGGATGTCGTACGACGGATTTACGTACGAGCTATATATTGATGATAGATCCGCACTCTTGACTCGAGGATGTCATAATATATATTGTATCGTATGGGATACTATTGAGGCGGGATCACCGACTATTATATTTATATGCATCGACTTAGATTTAGGTGGTTTCCTTACCTTTTGATTAATCCTGTAGTTACTTATAGATGTTAGACTAGACACGAGTCATACCTATTTCAAAACTAACGAATCGTGAGTATTTTAAAGATAGGCCAAGGGATTCTACGGATATTTTCAAAAGACGCATCTTTTCTTAAAAACACCGTAGCCCTTATTTTTTTCTAAACAACACGATTCGTGTTATTTCAAATGGCAGAACTGTATGAAATATATATATTGATGTAGATTCTTCACTGTTGCGTTTGTTATTCATTTTCCACATATTCTTGCTATTCGCATCGCATTGTCTGTTTAAATGTGTTTATTGTTATATTAAACCCATGCTGTCAGAACACTAGGACCATTATCGATGATGCGTATGTTCCACGTACACCTGCTTTCCGGCTCACACACTTCATCATGGATAATTGCCATTTCACTACACAGTAGGATTGTTGCATCAGGATATGACTCTTTGTATGAATACTGGCGTACATACATATTGTTCACCCATACTTGCGTACACACATATTGTGTAGGGTTCCTAGGCACTCTAATGGAGTCTCACAAGTGATCAAACATGCACAAATCAAATTTTACAAGTGCCTACAAACCCTAATACGGATCGTTAACTAGATATATAGGCGAAGCAAGCATGTAAACGGAAATATAGCTAAAGGGAAGGGGCTACAACCTTTGTAGATCCGGTCCACCACTTCCTAAGCTCCACGATGATCTCCCTCCGCTGTCCAAATCGAACCCTTGACTCTAGCATTGGCATCATCGAAGAATGGGCGGGCTTGATCGTCGGTTCGATGCCGAAGATGAAGAAAAAAAATATGATAAGTATTAAGTAAATGATAAATAAATCAATACTTATCATTTACTAACCCTTGGTTAGTTGTAGAGAATGGACCATGGTTAACTTGAATGGTTAGGGTTAAGGATGAGACAAGAATGGTGGACAAATTCAAAGCTTCAAGAATCTTCAACTAGCAAACAAAAATAGAAACCATTCTTTTCTCATCTTTTTCCAAAATAAATAAATAAATAAATAAGAAAAAAGAAAACCCTAATCATAATCTTAACCATGGTCTAATTCTTTACACTAACCCTAGCTTGCATGTATCATCAAACATGATACAATCATGTGCACAAAATATATCACATATGCAATGTGCACAAAACAAGTGAGCAAATCCATTTAAAGTGAACCAATACTAGTTAATGCAAAGTAATATATCAAATATATAATTATACATTAAATCATTAAATCAACACTTGATTTAACGATCCGGTCATATCGTATATAACCGACCAGTATCCAATGTATCGGCTTATCGAATCAATCCTTGATTCGATAACTAGGTTATATCGCATATAACCAATCGATACATTCATCGCGAGAATAGAATACGGTATCACATACACGCATTATTCTCGGTCTCGCACATATCTCATATGCGCACCTATTTCGTTTCGCTTGAGCCAGGAAACCTTTGTGTAGGACTCTAAAGACTCGTCAATACGCCGGCAGCAGATGATGATCATATCAAACACCCACAAGCCGCAAGCGGTCTGCTAAACGTAACGACCACCCGGGTATTGAGCGATCAGAAGATCGACGAGCAAGCCCGCTCACACTCCTGTGAATCCAACCAGTAACACTTACCGTACAGTCCGGTCTGTTCGTCTTATATGTCGCATATCTCGCCTAGGGGCGGTAAACGTCAGACCCCAGTAGCTCGATAAGTCATGCCGACTTGAGGTCCATAACATTCGTGAAACTACTGATAACTCTTACCAGTATATCACTGCAACCCTGGCCAGGGATTTCCTGTTATGGCCAGTCGAGCATAGCACAACATCAACCCCCAATACCGGGAGAGACGAATCCCCTCCTATCGCTCATTGCCTCCATGTGAATCGGGACTGTACCCAAAAACCACCTGTTTGCACGACTCAGTAGAGCCGTGGTAGGGTGGAAATCAAAGCACAGTGGGAGACACATAAGACTCTATGACGATCTCGGGTCAACAGACTAAGCTGTACCAGTGTCACCAGAGAACTGCCATCTGACGTGAGGTATAATACCATCTGGGAGTTCCCGGCGAGTCCGTTCAGTATACCCAGTCTCCACTGAGCACCCGAATACCATCTTCGATGTCAAACTCCAATGGATATGGGATCATCCATCGCCCATCGCATGGGTCGAGAAGATATGCGCTAGTCTACTCTGGAATATCGATGCCCCGTCTCGATATTCCCACGACTAGGAACAATGAAGGATGTACTCATTGACTACCCAGGCCCCACTAGTATGATCTGCATCATAGTCCTGGAAGTCGAGTACACATTCTAAGGGCTTTATCAACATGTAACAGAGAGACGGAAAGTATACACGTTAAGATAAAGAGCAACCAGATAGCGTACTATCATGTCGAGCAAGAAAGTCCTACCTATATATGTCCCAGCATCCACCACAATATACATCCAATGTAAAGTAATGGCCTCTAGGGCATACATATAACTAACAATCTCCCACTTGTACTAGGGCCATCTGTTGCAGTGGTTGCAGTATCACATACTCAACCATCCCCTAAAAGTTTCTCTTTGGGAAAAGGCCTTCGTGAGTGGATCCGCCGTGTTGTCCTCTGAGTCTACTCTCCTAACCTCGATCACTCCGGAGATCAACTATCTCCATGATCAGGTGATGCTTCCTCAGAATTTGTCTGGGTCACTGATGGGACCAGGGTTCCAGGGCCAAAGCCACACTTCCATTGTCATACAATGGCAGGAACCTAGTTCATCTTATGAACCAATATACACCCAAACTTCCTCTTTGGTAGTATCTTTAATAGCGATGTTACCAGCCTTTATCGTCTAGTTTGCCACGGTATCTAGCTTGGAACTCTTCCAAAATACCGTCCCTCTACTGAGGGTAAAGACAATGCCCGTGACTGACATTCAGTCGTCTTTATCACCCTGAAACTCTTCCAGTGATTCCCCCCAGGATCGATTGATACCATCTCACTACATCTAGTGAGAATCCTAACATCCAATTACATCTATCTCATAGATGAAAACTCAGGATTTAGGAGGTATCACTTTGATCCTATTTGGGGAATCCGAGTGATAATAGGAGATTGACCGATCGTAGTATAGGAAACTCTTTTCCTATCAAGAGTATGTTGTCAACGTACAATACGAAGATGACCACCTTACTCTCTATTACCCTTTTGTATATACAAGGTTCGTCTACCATTTTGATGAAGTCAAACACTTTGACTATCACATCAAAACAGACGTTCCAACTCCGCGATGCCTGCTTCATTATGTAAAGCAACTTGCACACGTTTCCGCTGTTCCCACTGTTTTACGAAGACCTCTGGCTGTGTTCTTATAGACGTTCTCTTCTAAATCAGTATTTAAAAAAGTAGTCATGACACCCAACCACCAGATATCGTAGTCATGGTATGTAGCCGTGGCAAGTAGGATCTGGATGGATTTAAACATAGTCCCTGGAAAAGGTTTCATCATTATCCGTGCCTGGTTGATGACGAAAACCTTTAACAAGTCTAGCTTTGAAAGTCTCAACCTTTCCATGTACACCAAGCAATCTTCTCAAGATATACTTGCTCCTTATGGGGATTTAACCCTTCAGTTCTAGCAACCAAAGTCCATACTTTGTTGGTGTATAAGGATTCCATCTCAGATCACTAAGCATCCAGCCATTCTTACAGAGTCCCTACTCTCGATGGCCTGCTCGAAACTGGTTGGGTCATCATCTCATGATGCAATCCTCGCTCCCACTGTCATCGAGAAACCGAGGTATCTCTCAGGTGGGTGAGGAACCCTACTAGATCGGCGGAGAGGCTGTGGTTCGTCGGAAACTATTGAATCCTTTGGTTCTGTCAAATCATTAGCAGTTTTGTACAGCTGGAACCTTTCCAGTTCTACAGAACTGATCTTGCCTCGATCTTGTCCGGATTTTGCTTTTGACATAGGACGGACAATCCCAAATCTTAACTTACTTAAGAGATAGGATCTTCCCGCACCATATCTTATATGGAGTGGTAGGCACTGATTTGATTCGAACCTAATTCAATAGGTATGCAGCTTCTCAAGCGCATAACTCCCAAAGGAAAAAGGTAACTCAGTAGTACTCATCATAGAGCACACCATATCAAATAAGGTGTATCTACTCCGCCCCGACATACCATCGTGCTATGGTGTATTCGGAGGAGTAATGCCGAGAGAGAATCTCATTCTCCTTTAGAATAATCCAGGAATTCCGTGCTCAAGTATTCTCCTCCTCGATCACATCAAAGGACATAATACTTATACCCGTATTTTGGTTCTCTACTTCCAACTTATATTCTGTGAATACCTCAAAAGCTTCGGACTTATGTTTCAACAGGAACATACGACTGAATCTTGAGAGATTATCAGAGAATATAATGAAGTATAAAGAACCAGTCCTGGCATGTGTAGACTGGGGACCTACATACATTAACATGTATCATCCCAAGAGTTCACAAACTCTTTCTATGTTTCCTTTAAACAGAGCAATGGTCATCTTATCTTTGTGACATGACTGGCAAGTTTTCACAAGATGTAAATTCAAACTGATTAAATATACATCTAAATGTAACTTCAGCCAGTCGGGTCGCATTGATATGACCTAGTCTACAATGCCTCAAGAAGAATTTGTTCATTTCTGAACTCTTCCTCTTGTGTGTGTTCAATATACAAGGAACTGTAGTTTGATTTAGAACGTCAATGCTTTTAGATAACGTGCCTGAACCGATCAACTTTTGATATAGGAAGTGTTCAAAACATTATCCATCAATACAAAATTATATCCTTTCTTTACTAATAAAGAGACTGATATGATTTTGTATATCAGGCTCGGTATCTAATAGCATTTGTTCAGAATCAATGTATTCGTAATACAGGGTGACAGTGACCAACAGACTTGGCTGCAACACTTGCCCCGTTTTCTGTCTCATGAAACTTATCATCCGTTCTCAGTTTTTCTACCCTTTTGTAGCCCTATGTAATAGATCACATATCTGGGATCCAGATCCGGTATCATATACCCAGGATGCAGAGGATACTGAGAAACAGTTCTTTGTAATGAACACACCCGAAGGAGATGCATCATATGCACTTTCTTCGTTTGGGCGGCATAGGAATTCTGGTATTCCCCAATTTCCTGCTCTGTCTTATAACAATTATAAGTTGGAGCGGGACCAACGTTCCCCAGCTCAGTATAACAAGCGGGTTCGGTCAATACATCCGTATTATTATCTTGATTAAGGCGTGATATGGTCGCTACCAGGAGAGAGAGAGAAGAAAACACTCTGCGTGCGCTCTTGCAAGATCAGATTGGTTATATATTTTATCTAATCAGGATGGCTCCCACTGTTTTTATCAAATCTTCCTTCAAACCTTAAAAGGAAAGACTAGCCGGGATTAATTACACTCTACAAGTTTGCCAACCGTTCAGCCAGGCCAGTGTCGGTACTTTGAGGGAGGTTCCCCGTGATTTCGCACGGACCTAATTACAGTAAACCTCGTTTTCCCAGAGGCGTAACCCCGTTGACACCTTTCTAGACACCTACTTGATCGGCTAATTGTAAAGTGCAAAAATCTCCCAGGAGTAACAATTACTCGCAGTGGGTATCGGGATCCAACTAACACATAGAAGGTATGCAATCTCATTGCAAGTTTCAACACTTGAAACTCCCGATAAAGGTTTTTACCCCTAGCACCTATGACCTTAACTATGGTCAACAAATCATAAGTACTAGTCAAGTTCTACCCGTCATTTCGTGATTAAATAGACCCACCCACATGACCCTTAACTAAGGTCAACAAAGTCACGCGACTGTCCTAACTAATCGCATCATATGCGGTGTAGGAAGACATCACTTAGCTACCGTACACTGTGCCTTGACTATGGTCAACAAACACAGCACGAATACTAAGTACTCTACTTCCTAAAATGACGGAGGGTTGCGAATGGTTTTTGTGAAAACCTTTAACGCTTTGAACTTGATCTCGTTGCGGAATCAAATGGTTTTTAAATGGAATGTTTTCGAGGCTTTTCTAGTTTTGCTAAAGGGGTCACTCCCGGTGAAGGGATCGTCGGCCCTTTCCTCGTCGAATGAGGTGCGGGATATATCATATATATCACTGTGCAAAGCGGAAACTATAGAAGCGATCAAAGACAAACCGAGGGTTGTAGCATCTGCCAGTTATTGCTAAAGGAGTCACTCCCGGTGAAGGGATCTCGGTCCTTTCCTCATCGAATAAGGTGCAGGATGTTCTATAATGAACACCGCGATGCAAAGCAAGAACTGTAGCTACCTGTTTTTATTTTGAAATTCGATTCCACAACATCAATTAGGTTTATTTTCTTTCATTAATCTCATTAATGAATATCCCATCATTTAAGTCCACCTAAACATCACAGATAAATATAACGTAAGCTTATGCCATCCGCATTCGCCTCGATGTCCTGTCTGCACCGTTAGGTTAGGTAACTAACGGCAGAGCGGGGCAGGGCTAGCGCGGGTGTAAAACATAAGCAACGTCTATATAATATATAATATATACTATATATAATATCTGTCACAGAACATCACATGATCTCATCACAGATAAAACACAGCAGAAGAAACATATGAAATATTGGATATACTAGGACGTCCGTGTTTTCAATACGAGCCAGTATAAAACACGGATTCCACGGTCGTGATGAATAGCCAATCCCACACCCCTAGACCCCTACGAGAGCGGCAAGCAACCCTACCAATTCTAGGGTTAGGAGACCCGGACTCGACTCCTCGAGATGGTCTCCCACTGGACCCCAGAACCCGGTTACTTGTGCTCCCCTCCTTGGGTCTATCCTAGTGCAGAAAAGTAAATAATATACAAATGGTGACAACATCCACAACCTGGAAGTGCCCCAATAAAAGAATATTACATACAAGTTTTTACATGAATGAAAATGAAAAACACTCATCTCACATAAAAACCCCCCGGCTATTCAAACACGACGATCCAATATAACATATCCAGCAACACATAACATCACATGTCATCAACGTAAGCAAACATGCGTATCCCAATTGTCGTTGACATATAGCAACGAAACCGGCGATATCACATATTACACTTACGGTCACAGAAAAGAAAGTGTAAAACTACAACAGTTGGAATCCGCAACCACCTCAGACATCGTATGCCTGATCAAATGAATTCTTTAGACATCGCATGCCTAACAATTATAAACCCCGCATTTTAGTCTCATTATCGAAAACACTTTTCAATATCAAGTCGGGCAATTCAACAAGATTCCCGAAAGACTGATCGAATGCTCGTCGCAAACTTTAGTAGGCGGCCGCACCCCCGACGCCGTCGACAAAGTGCACCAAGGCGGAACACCGCTGCCGCGAGCACCCGAACGGATGCTTTCGGCGACGGGGTTCTCCTACAGTCACTTGGTCGGGGCTATGGAGTGAGGCTGTCTATTAAGTTTACCCGGCGAGTATCCGCGTACGCTACGTGATTGCTACGGACTTTTGATCACATCAAAATTCCGTGGTAACCGATCAAGTGAGACTAAACTGCTACGTTTATAATATTCATTCCGTTATCTCATAACAATTTGTGAATTCCAATTATTGTATCACATTCCGGATAAATAGAAACTGCTAAACTTTTCGATCGAACAATCGAACACCCAAGTTTTCCCGATACAGCTCAACACATGAAATAAGTCTAACAACATTCAGTTCGTGCCTCAGTACCAACGGTCCAGCCGTAGAAGGGTCAAGCCAACGCCTCACATGTGGCACGCCGTACTGCCCCAAACCCGAAGGTTCAAAGGGCAGTTCAAGACGGTCACATAATCGAGTTAAGGTTTGTTGTCTTCTAGAGGGTCCATCGCGTTACTTGCACTACTTAGAACGTCGTTAAACTACGGAAAAATCCAACAATTGGAAATTCCCCGGCAGGGGAAAAAATGGGTATTTATATCCGGTCAAACTTTTTAACATATTCTAAGATTTATCCGGAAAAACACACCGATAAAATTAGACAATCCGATCGATACACTGAGTTCCCAATACAACCCAGAAAATAAAACTCTGGAATAAATATTAAAATATTCCCAGGAAAACCAGCACTGCATACTAAGAATTACTGTGCAAATTTCATCAAATAAAGATACATTATGGCCGCGGATCTGCCGCATAAGCCATGCTTATGCGGCGGAAACGCGGCTCTTTGATGGATACAGGAGCTCGAATTTCACAGTAAGTCTTAGATCTTCCTGCTGATTTTTCTGAATATTTTTAATTCACAAAAAACCACGAATTTCAAAAAAGTCCAGAGAGCATGTTAAAATCGGGGTTTCGGGTCGATCGGACTTCTAACTCCGTCGGGACTTCGCCTAAGGCTCTAGCTAGGCTCTGATACCACTGTAGGGTTCCTAGGCACTCTAATGGAGTCTCACAAGTGATCAAACATGCACAAATCAAATTTTACAAGTGCCTACAAACCCTAATACGGATCGTTAACTAGATATATAGGCGAAGCAAGCATGTAAACGGAAATATAGCTAAAGGGAAGGGGCTACAACCTTTGTAGATCCGGTCCATCACTTCCTAAGCTCCACGATGATCTCCCTCCGCTGTCCAAATCGAACCCTTGACTCTAGCATTGGCATCATCGAAGAATGGGCGGGCTTGATCGTCGGTTCGATGCCGAAGATGAAGAAAAAAATATGATAAGTATTAAGTAAATGATAAATAAATCAATACTTATCATTTACTAACCCTTGGTTAGTTGTAGAGAATGGACCATGGTTAACTTGAATGGTTAGGGTTAAGGATGAGACAAGAATGGTGGACTAATTCAAAGCTTCAAGAATCTTCAACTAGCAAACAAAAATAGCAACCATTCTTTTCTCATCTTTTTCCAAAATAAATAAATAAATAAATAAGAAAAAAGAAAACCCTAATCATAATCTTAACCATGGTCTAATTCTTTACACTAACCCTAGCTTGCATGTATCATCAAACATGATACAATCATGTGCACAAAATATATCACATATGCAATGTGCACAAAACAAGTGAGCAAATCCATTTAAAGTGAACCAATACTAGTTAATGCAAAGTAATATATCAAATATATAATTATACATTAAATCATTAAATCAACACTTGATTTAACGATCCGGTCATATCGTATATAACCGACCAGTATCCAATGTATCGGCTTATCGAATCAATCCTTGATTCGATAACTAGGTTATATCGCATATAACCAATCGATACATTCATCGCGAGAATAGAATGCGGTATCACATACACGCATTATTCTCGGTCCCGCACATATCTCATATGCGCTCCTATTTCGTTTCGCTTGAGCCAGGAAACCTCTGTGTAGGACTCTAAAGACTCGTCAATACGCCGGCAGCAGATGATGATCATATCAAACACCCACAAGCCGCAAGCGGTCTGCTAAACGTAACGGCCACCCGGGTATTGAGCGATCAGAAGATCGACGAGCAAGCCCGCTCACACTCCTGTGAATCCAACCAGTAACACTTACCGTACAGTCCGGTCTGTTCGTCTTATATGTCGCATATCTCGCCTAGGGGTGGTAAACGTCAGACCCCAGCTCGATAAGTCATGCCGACTTGAGGTACATAACATTCGTGAAACTACTGATAGCTCTTACCAGTATATCACTGCAACCCTGGCCAGGGATTTCCTGTTATGGCCAGTCGAGCATAGCAAAACATCAACCCCCAATACCGGGAGAGACGAATCCCCTCCTATCGCTCATTGCCTCCATGTGAATCGGGACTGTACCCAAAAACCACCTGTTTGCACGACTCAGTAGAGCCGTGGTAGGGTGGAAATCAAAGCACAGTAGGAGACACACAAGACTCTATGACGATCTCGGGTCAACAGACTAAGCTGTACCAGTGTCACCAGAGAACTGCCATCTGACGTGAGGTATAATACCATCTGGGAGTTCCCGGAGAGTCCGTTCAGTGTACCCAGTCTCCACTGAGCACCCGCATACCATCTTCGATGTCAAACACCAATGGATATGGGATCATCCATCGCCCATCGCATGGGTCGAGAAGATATGCGCTAGTCTACTCTGGAATATCGATGCCCCGTCTCGATATTCCCACGACTAGGAACAATGAAGGATGTACTCATTAACTACCCAGGCCCCACTAGTATGATCTGCATCATAGTCCTGGAAGTCGAGTACACATCCTAAGGGCTTTATCAACATGTAACAGAGAGACGGAAAGTATACACGTTAAGACAAAGAGCAACCAGATAGCGTACTATCATGTCGAGCAAGAAAGTCCTACCTATATATGTCCCAGCATCCACCACAATATACATCCAATGTACAGTAATGGCCTCTAGGGCATACATATAACTAACATATTGTATACCCATACTTGCGTACCCACATATTGTATTCCCATACGTGCATACATACATATTTGCACATACATAGATGATTTTAGCTTGATTTTGGAAATTTGGGAACCACATGATATATTTTTAAACTAGATTCATTTAAAGAGCAGTTTTCCCTCGATATGTGCATATTACTGTTTTATGTTGCATGATATACTGGTATTCTTTCATTTCTATTATATGTCGCATACATCATGCTTTATGATTATACGCATTGAGATATGTTGTTTCCATGATATTTCTGGATTTGAGAACCGTGGCTATTTCAAAAGAAAGTATGTACTGTTTTAAAAACCCGGTTTCTCTTGATATGATATTTCAGTACGTCCACCATTCGTTTTCTCGGTTATGAACACGTACGATAGAATCCCGATTCGAGGGGGAGAATGATCCGTTTGTGGGTTCATGGTGGACCCGGTATGGTACCCCGGGGCGAGAACGGACCTGCTGTGCAGAAGACAGTGAGCCTGACAGAGGGACCACTACCGACAGGTGATAGTATTTAGGCTCGGCGGATATCCGGAGGATACCGACCGGAGTCGAGAGATGATACGGGCCGATCTAGACAGATCGAGCCCGAGATATGAGGATTTACGTGTTGATGCTGGACACAGATTTCATGATGTTTGGAGTGTCGATACTGGGCAATCAGGTTTTCATGATTTTGATGTGTCGCGAGGGACACCCGTTGATTTATATTCTCATACTTTCATGCATATGCTTTTATGACATTTACATGCATGATGTTGTTGCGTCATTGGTTGACACGTGGACGGGATCCACACGCATGCAGGCATTGATTATATAGTTGGATGATATCCACATACTTATAGACCTCATGATATAGTTGACACTGACTTCATGTTGATTACATTGATCATACCTTATATATATGATATGTTGCTACCTAAGGCACTGACACGAGCTTGGTATTACACTAATGTTTAGATGTTTACCCTTGCCAACTTTTCATACTTCAGACTTTATCATATTGAGGATATATATATATTACTGATCGTTTGACCTAGAATTGAGTCATACATACGATTTCTGCTCTGTGATGTTTTCTACTCACGAGTTGGCAACTCACCCCCGTTGTGCCACCGTTTCTTTCAGGTTTTGCCGTACAGGTTCGTTGCGGCTTTGCTGGTACACTGTCCTTTTCCGGATGATTTCTTGGTAGGTGGGTTCACTTGCATCGTGACCACCATTGTACTTTATTTATTCAGTTGTATCTAGAAACTCCATCAACCAGACTTGTATATTTATTAGACTTAGAAGACCAATTGTTTATTCTTTCGACCTTAGGGTCGCACGTTGTATTAGTATGATTTTCTTGATGATTTTGAGTTTCCTTTTCAGTTTTGATCCTCGCCCTTTGGCGTTGTATATTATATTGCTTGCGTGGTTGTGACCGTCGATTGACAAAGAGCTAGCTCCCGCTTGGGGATGCCTTTTATCATTGTGCATATATTATTCATGTTGTACCCCGTTTAGGGCCAGTATTTACAAAGGAAACTCTGCCAAAATTTTCAGAAAAGACTTGAGATTTTAAAAATGCATACTTCGGCTTATGTTATTAAAAACCCTTATTTTAAAACATGTTTTCTTCACTTCTTTCTTTAAATGGTTTAGATTTCTGGGATTTCTTGGCTTACTTGAATTAGATGGGGTCCTATAGACTTCATATGATTCAAGTGCCAGTCACGTGCCATTTTGGGTCGTGAAAAAGGTTGTATCAGAGCGCTAGGTCAACCTTGGTTCGAGTCTATGTTTGACTATACAGAGCCTAGGGCGTTTGTGTATATATACGTGATCTAGGCTTGACCTTACGGAACTTAGACTTAGTCGAGGGGGTATTAGACCCGAACTTTCATCGCATAGGTTGACCTTGGTTGATAGAGTAGGTGACTTAAGGAGAGTGACGTACTGTGTGTATGTTCCGCGGCATACTTACGATACGCTACTCCGCTTAAAAAGCCTTAGGATGTACATTTCTTTGCACAACATTATATTCATTCTTATGATCTATCCTCATCATTATTGGTTATGATTTTGCTGCCACGATTACATGGGCAGAGAGGGCTACGGCTATAGTTGCGGTCAGCATGAGCTCTTCACGAACGAGGACTGACCAGGGAATGATTCTAGGGACTTACGATTGCATAGAGGCGTCGTTTTATTGTGTTTTCGCGCCAAGCATTTGATGGATCGCTTTTACGAGATTTTTCGGACGTACAGATCAGCACCAGAGGATTGAGCCACTGCTAGAGGCCATCCAGAATGTGATGACCGTCAATGCACCGATTATACTTGATAATTGAGGCACTGTTTAGCGTGCGGACGAATGATTCAGTTATTGCTGCGATTGACGAGATATCGCCCCAGATGTTGGAGCTATTGCCGCACGAGTTATACTTAGAGATATAATAGAAGATCGCTAGTCACCCAAGAAGGACGGACTAGGACATATGATTCGTTGCCTACCCCGATACGAGGTCATCAGATTGATTGATTTCAGCTAGAGACGACTTCACGCAGGTATGTTGAGAGTCGATAGAGACGATCGAATGTCAGAAGCCCATTTTCCAAGTTTAAAGTATTCAGAGACAAATGCAAGTAATGCTATGGACCCTCTAGAAGAATGAAACCCTAACTCGACATAATGACCATGAGAACGCTTTGAAACCTTAGGGTTTACGGCAGTTCAGCGGTGCCATTAGTGAGGCTTGGGTTTGCCTTTCTACGGTTGGTCCACAGGTACCGCGGCATGTACTTGATACTGTTAAACTGTACCCAAGATAATTGAGCTCTTGGAGGATTATGGAACCTTGACAAATCGATCAGAAGGTTCGACGTCATTCGGATATCATGTGATGGGATACACTACTTGGGAGACTCCAGATACGAGTATAGCCGTGGGAGCGCAGTCCATGCAACTACGAAGAGACGAGTCCGAAGCAGTCGACATTAGAGGAAAGTGGAGTAAGAGATTCGTACGAGATCTTGATGAGATGACGTTCAACTCCGCTGACATCAGAGATGTGATACGCATGCAGAGGCGTTGTATATAGATATATCTTCCAGAAGGAGTCGCGATGAGTATGCAGCCGTTCCGAAACAAGAAACAGATTTAATAAAGGACGATGACTTTCGGGCAGTTCGCCAGAAACGAGATTTGGGAGAGATCTCGACAGGACCTTTCTGGAATATTATACGAGAAGACTTGGACCCAGGAGTGGTCATTTTATGCACATCCAGCAGGCCAGAGTTCGACACTGTCGACGAGACATGTTATGAGTGACCACGACAGTTGTTCAGAGATTCTTAGAGGATGTGCTTGAGCGGGACTATTTCGCCATACTTGATTTCGGTATTTTGGGCGATCTATTCGCATGATTGAGTTTTGATGACTGAGTTTCATGATATTTGTTTTCGTGCACCATGATTGCACCTACTGGGTATTTATATTTTGTGTATAGTTATTACTCTTGAGATATACTTTATACACCGTTGTGTTGATTAATGATTTGTGCACAGTTATTGCACTTAATATCGTTTTGTGCCTTGGCTGCACATGTTTATGATTTCAAGGATTTCATACAATTGGGTTGATTTTATGCATATGGTACGCATTCGATTTGGTTTTTGCACCCGGTATAGTTCACATATGCTTGCAGTGCATTGATACGTATTTTGTGCACCGCAGTTGCACCTGACTTCGTTTTGATGTCATTTGAGATATTGATTGTGATTTCATGCCTAGGGCATGCATGTGTGTAACATTTCAAAAAAATAAAATATTATTTTTGGGGAATTTTTATAATTTAATAATAAAATATTGAATATTTTAAATAAGGCGGTATAATTAAATACCGATAAATTTGGATTTTTTTTTGAAAATTATAGAAATTACTTAAAAGATGGTGTTTTATGTGAATTACACAAATTTTAAGTTTTTATGATTAATTATATGCTAATTTAGTGCTAATCGCGATTAAAATTCGCTAATCGGATTTTTAGCATATTTTGTGCAAAATATGCACCATATCATTTTACACTTGTTACATTTATTTTCATGGCTTGACTTCATGTTCTTTTTTACCATGGTTGTTGTTTTTAAGTTAAGAGAAGGGAATTAGAAAAGAAAAGAAAAGAATATTATATAGAGGTATGGTTAAGAGAGAGAAAGAGTGGGTGAGGGGTCAACCTTTAGTCTTGAGCCATCCCCCATCAAATATCCACGTCACGCCTAACGCTATCATATACGTATAAGTATATAGTATATATCTAGTATACTAAATATTGAACTGCGGGGGTGCTATACGCCATCCACCTGACTTCCCCCGTAGATATAATCTACTCACCTGCATCCTGCGTGTCGGTGTCGATGTCGCCTTCATCTTCTTCACCGTATGAAGCCCTCGAGAAGGTACCTACAAGATAACATGATCGCGAATGCACATTAAAATCACATCGGGAAAACCAAACGACGCGCTAAGGCCTATAGGTTAGAACCTATGGACTACGCTTTCAAAACTATCAAACAACCCTCGATATCGTCGTACAAACGTCAAGTGATCGAGGTAAAACACAAATACGCAAACCCAGAATTTAAAATACAAGAAAAGAAACTCCGAATCAAAACAGCAACTCAGAAAAAAGGTCCCAGATTTCACCCTAGGTCAAATTGGTCAATTTTGCATGTGCCAGGGGTCTAAATTACAGATGTAGGAGCTACAGAACAAACACGAACCCATCCTCACTGATCTGGCCGTAATTTGCGGCCAGAGAGAACAAATATGCGGCCATTGTTAAGGGTTAGGGGCTGGGGTTTTGATGGTATGTTCTAAATCACCTGCATGCATCTCTGTGTATGCAAAATAAATTTCAGAGTCTTCGGGTAAAAGCAGATTTCATTAAACACTCACAGAATTCACAATTTTCCGATATCAGCTTTTCTAAATCCGTATCCCGGGGTTCTAGTCTCTGGTTTAGGTCTGAATTCTAGCACTAGGGGGTTTGTGTGGCCTCTACTGAGCTCAATTACACATTACAACCCAAAGTTTCCATAAACCCTAACTAGGATTTTCCTAAGTCCACAAAACCACTCAATATCGACATGAAACATGTATGGATGCATAAGGAATTAAAATACTACACTAATGGTGCAGAAGTTACCTCCTTTGGCAACTCAAGAATTTTCTTGAGTTGCCCAAAGTCCTCAAAATCTTCTCTTTCTTGGTCCATGGGGTAGCTAGTGAGCTCATGCATCTTTTTTGTGAAATAGGGTTTGGGTTTTGAGTTGTTTTTCATGGAGTATTGGGAGGTTGAAGATGGAGAAGGAGGGGGAATAGCAGCAGCAGCATCTTGGAGAGAGAGGGAGAGGAAAATGAGTGGATTAATGATGGGGGATGGCTCAAGACTAAGGGTTGACCCCTCACCCATCCACTCCCTCTCTTAACCATACCTCTATATAATATTCTTTTATTTTCTTTTCTAATTCCTTTCTCTTAACTTAAAAACAACAACCATGGTAAAAAAACATGAAGTCAAGCCATGAAAATAAATGTAACAAGTGTAAAATGATACGGTGCATGTTTTGTACAAAATATGCTAAAAATTCGATTAGCGATTTTTAATCGCGATTAGCACTAAATTAGCATATAATTAATCATAAAAACTTAAAATTTGCATAATTCACATAAAACACCATCTTTTAAGTAATTTCTATAATTTTCAAAAAAATTTCCCAATTTATCGGTATTTAATTATACCGCTTTATTTAAAATATTCAATATTTTTTTTATTAAATTATAAAAATTACCCAAAAATAATATTTTATTTTTTGAAATGTTACAATCTTCCCCCCTTAAAGAAATTCGGTCTCCGAATTTAAATTTGAACCCCTCAAATACTAAAACATTTCAGTAAACGTCCAAGTCGTCGGGGCCCCGAAATCATCAATAGATAAAACGCATCATAGCGCAATGCATGCGCATGAACAATGAGCAGATAACTCAAAATCAAAACTTTGTTAAGCATCCCGCAATCATCGGAGTCATGGTAAAGACACAAAGGTCAAATCCAAAACAAAACCGATATGATATACATAATAATTATACATGTAGACATCAAATCTATACATGTAAATAACTGAAAGAAATGCATGCCAAACCTTTTCAAGTCACTGTGCGATGCACATATCACTGAACAGTGGCAGACGTCTATTGTAAGAAAATAATCATATATGTATACTTATCCTTGTTTAATATGTACGTCCCGCCATTTTGAAAACAATTTAGAAGGGTTCCCTTGTTTGAAACGCGTCGTGTCATATCAGACACGTAGGTAAATACTGAGACTATAGCTCGCTTTTTGGAAATCCCTTCGATAACTATCAATGCATGCAAAATATATCCAGGTACTGTCCTCTGACTTGTCCTGCTCAGTACGAAAACATATAGCAAATATCATAAAAACGTACTGCTCCATAAGAAATCAATCCAAAAATGTATATAAGAATACCCTGTGCATCTGGTGCGCACGGAAATCAAAATCCATATATGTGCCATACATGTGCACAGAAACAACATCTAGGTGCAACGGGTGTGCACGAAACATCTGTCATAGACAACGTGTGTGCCTGATAGCAAAATCAGGTGCATCTGATATGCACGAAGAATCCCGATTTAGTGCATCTGGTGTGCACCAAAACCGTATCTCAAAACATGCGCTCAAAATGCGCGAAAATCCAAATCAAGGGCATCCATCATGCACGAATAAAATCTAAATCATGCGCACTCAATATGCACGAAACCATGAAATCCAATATCAAGCGTCGAATATGCGCAAAGTCCAAATCAAATGCACCGAGTGTAAGAAATCAACATCAATATCAGAATCAAAATCGACGGTATACAATACGGCTCAATCAAAATCAGGTATACCGCGGTATATAATCTCACAACCATGTGCATCAACGTGCACAAATCAAATCTAAGCACAAAAGTGCATGTAAACGATGCCGAAGGCATAAGTCAAATCGCATGCATAACATAGGCATGAAATCAAAATCAACATATCGAATGACATCAAATAGAAGTCAGGTGAACAACGCACGAAATATAAATCCGGTGCAACAAATGCACGAAATATAAATCTGGTACGATAAACGCACGAAACATAAATCTGGTGCGACAAACTCATGAAATACAAATCTGGTGCGATAAACGCACGAAATATAAAACTGGTGCATCCTGTGTAAGAAATACAAATACAGTGCATCCTGTGCATAAAACCCAAACAATAACTCAAATGCGTACATAGCAACACCAAGTGTACCAAGGTATAAAAATCATAAACGTGTGCAACTGCGTGCACCAAAACACATATCAATGCACTACAAGCACATATAAGCTATACCGAGTGCAAAAAGCCAAATCGTGTGCATACTATATGCATAAAATCAACCCAACGGTAAGAAATCCATGAAGTCATCGTTAGTTGTATGTATGCCCTAGAGACCAGTATTGTACAGATGATGTATATTATATTGGATGCTTGGATATATATAGAGATGACTTTCTTGCTCGATATGATAGTATGCTATCTGGTTGCTCTTTATCTTAATATGTATACTTGTCTCTTTATACTGTCTTATGGTTACATGTTGGTAAAGCCCTTAGGATGTGTACTTGAGTACCTGGACTATGATAAGGATCATACTAGTGGGGACATGGTAGTCCATAAGTACATCCTTCAAGGTTTCTAGTCGTGGGTGTATCGAGACAGGGCATCGATATACCAGAGTAGACTAGCGTATACACTTCTCGACCCATGAGATGGGCGATGGATGATCCCATATCCATTGGTGTTTGACATCAGAGATGGTATACGGGTGCTCAGTGGAGACTTGGTACACTGGACGGACTCGCCGAGAACTCCCAGATGGTATTATACCTTACGTCAGATGGCAGTTCTCAGGTGACACTTGTGCAGGTTAGTCTGTAGACCCGAGATCGTCATAGAGTCTTGTGTGATTCCCACTGTGCTTTAATTTCCACCTTACCACATCTATGAGGGCGTGCAAAACGGTGGATTTTGGGTACAGTCCCGAGTCACATGGAGGCAATGAGCGATAGGAGGGGTTTCGTCTCTCCCGGTATTGGGGGTTGATGTTGTGCTGTGCTCGATTGGCCGTAACAGGGAAGTCCCGAGTCACATATATTTTCATTTTTCATATACAAGAGTTATCCTTTTCACTCTTGAAAAAGACATTGCCATCATCTTCTTCTTCCTCTCTCATTTTGCTCTCTAGTTCTTTGTAGTGAGCAATATACTTATCAAGATTGGATTTTGAAGTGAGAAAGAGAACCACAACACCATTCTACACAAGTCTAGCCCACTTGTTTGGAGTGTTAGCTTGATTTCGTTCACTTGATCGGATAAAGTTGCAAGCTTGGACAAAGCGGACTCCGGGTGGATCATCGGTGACATCGAGGAGTTCAAGCGGAGCTTTTTCAAACCCCAAGTAGCCGAGGAGTCTAGCGTAGGGAGCTACAAAGGTTGTACTCTCTAAACCCCATCTATTCTTTCATATGTTGATGTGAAAATTTTAGAAACCCTAATTTTCTAGGAACGATCCGATGTTTGTTAACTTAGCACCCTAAAGACTCCACCTTTGGTTCATGTGATGCTTCCAAACCCTTCATGAGGTGCTAGGCTAACCTTTCACTGGTATCAGAGCTACTAGGCATTGGATGTCGACTAATGGGGGGTTCTCACTGTGTGACAGTGTGGCGAAGCATAGGCTCTTACCCTAGGGTGTCCCGAGACCGGAAGGTGTTCCGGCGGGTTGTAGTCCTCGCGAGGGGGCATGCGTAAAAAGTAGCTGCTGAGGGACCCGTTGGTGCCACGGCGACCCTATTGGATAGGGTGGCTGCCTGACCTACACTGGTATCAGAGCCAACCTAGAACATTAGGCGACTATTTTACGAAGTTAAAACTCCGATCGAACCGAAATACGGCCTTTTAGATTGCTCTCTGGACATTTTTTAAAATCTGATTATTTTCAGAATTAAAAATACTTAAAAAATACAGCAGGAAAATATAAGAAATACTGTGAAACACGAACCCATGATCTGAACAAACCGCCGCGGAACCACGACAAATCTTGGCTTATGCCGCGGCTCCGCGGTCATATAGTGGCTTCATGGCTTCGTTATTGCACAGTAACTCCTTAAACTGCTTGTACATTGTTTTGAGTATGTTTAATCTGAATATACTGTTGAAAATTCTGGAGATGGTTTTGGACTCGACGATTCGATCGGAATTTTCATTTCGTTTCTTTTCGGGATAAATTAGAATGTATTGAAGTATTTGAACGAGTATCATTTGCTCACTTTTCACGGGGTTTAAAATCTTTCGGAAATATGTGCAAGTTTGTTTGTGGTGGACCCTCTAGAAGACAACAAACCTTAACTCGATTATGTGACCGTCTTGAACTGCCTTTTGAACCTTAGGGTTTGGGGCAGTACGGCGTGCTACATATGAGGCGTTGGCTTGACCCTTCTACGGCTGGACCGCTACCATTGTGTCACACTCCGGGTTTTGAACTCCGCTCAAGTGTTGAGCTTTAGTGAATCTTGGGTATTTGATCGTTCGTTTGAAAACTTTAATACTGTCTAATTATCTGGAATGTGATGCAATGTGTGGAATTCATATTATAAGACATGAAATACGAGGTATGTGATGCTTCGCATTACGATGTCTAAAGAGAATGTGGATTCCAGATATTGCAGTTTTATACTTTCTTTTCTGTGACCGTAAGTGTAGTATGTATTTACCGATTGTCGTTGCTATACATTGACGACAATCGGTGTATGCATACTTACTTACGTTGATGATATGAGATATTTTGTGTTGCTGAGATATGATGTGCAGGATTGTCGCAATTGAATAGCCGGGGGTTTTTATGTGAGATGAGAGTTTTATATTTTCATTCATGTAAATTCAAATGTAATGTAATATTCTTTTATTTGGGGCACTTCCGGGTTGAGGTCGATGCCACCTGTGTTGTATATTATTTACCTTTCCGCATTAGGATGGACCCAAGGAGGGGAGCACAGGTGACCGGGTTCTGGGGTTCAGTGGGAGGCCATCTCGAGGAGTCGAGACCGGGTCTCCTAAACTCCAGAATTGGTAGGGTCGCTTGCCGCTCTCGTAGGGGTCCAGGGTGTGGGCTTGGCTATTCATCGCGACTATGGAATCCGTATTTTCTATTATTGGCTAAATACTAAATACGGACGTCCTAGTATAACCCACATTATATCTATGTTTCTGCTGCGATATCTGTGATGTGATCATTTGATATGTTCTGATGGATAAGTGTATAGTACATATGATATATTATATAGGCGTTACTTATGTTTTACACCCGCACTAGCCCTGCCCTGCTCTGTCGTTAGTTACCTAACCTAACGGTGCACGAGGGGACATCGAGGCGAATGCGGATGGCATAAGTGTACGTCGTATTTATCTGTGATGTTTAGGTGACTTAAATGATGGGACTTCATTAATGTGATTAATGAAAGAAAAGAAACCTAATAGATGTTGTAGAATCAAATTTTAAAATAAAAGGGTAGCTACAGTTTTGCTTTGCATAGTGGTATATATGATATACCCTGCACCTTATTCGATGAGGAAAGAGCCGAGATCCCTTCACCAGGAGTGACCTCTTTAGCGAAACTGGCAAATGCTACAACACTCGGTTTTCTTTTGATTGCTTTTGGAGTTTTGCTTTGCACAGTGATACATATGATATATCCCGCACCTTATTCGATGAGGAAAGAGCCGAGATCCCTTCACCGGGAGTGAACTCTTTAGCAAAACAAATAAAAGCCTCAAAATCACTCCATTTCAAAACTTCACTTGATTCTACAATGATATCAAGTTCATTACGCTCATGGTTTTCAGAAAAACCTGCGAAGCCCTCCGTCAATTCAGATATGTAATATTTAGTATTCGTGCTACGGTTGTTTGGCATGCGTCAAGACGTAGTGTACGGTAGCTGATTATTACTTATCTATAGCATGAGATGCGATTGGATTAAGGTATTCGTACGGCGTTGTTTGGCATGCGTCAAGGGTCGTACGGGTGGGTTTATATCAATCACGAATTGTACGGGTTGAACTTGACTAGCGGACTATGGGTTGTTTGGCATGCGTCAAGGTCATAGCACGCTAGGGGCAAAATATTATCGGGAATTTCAAGTGTTGAGATTTGCAATGAGATTGCATACCTTCTATGAGATAGTTGGATCCCGATACCCACTGCGAGTAACTGTTACTCCCGGGAGAGTTTTACATAGGACAATTAGCCGATCAAGTAGGTGTCTAGAAAGGTGTCAACGGGGTTACGCCTCTGGGAAAATGAGCTTTACTTTAATTAGGTCCGTGCGAAAGAACGGGGAACCTCCCTCAAAGTACCGACACTGGCCTGGCTGAAAGATCGGCGAAGTTGTAGGGTGTAATTAATCCCGGCTAATCTTTCCTTTTAGGGTTTGAAGGAAGATTTGATAAAAACCAGTGGGAGCCATCCTGATTAGATAAGATAATAACCAATCTGATCTTGCAAGAGCATACGCTAAAGTGTTTTCTTCTCTCTCTCTCCAGGTAGCGACCATGTCATGCCTTAATCAAGATAATAATATGGATGTATTGACCGAACCCGCATGTTATACTGTGCAGGGGAACGTTGGACCCGTTCTTTCTTATAAGAGTTATAAGACTGAACAGGGAATAGGAGAATATCTAGATTCTCAAGCCGCTCAAAAGAACATGCATGTTGATGCATCTTCTTCAGGTTTGTTAGTTATTGAGAACTGTTTCTCAGTTCACCCTACGTCCTGGGTATTAGATACCGGATCAGGATCCCACATATGTAAAATGTTACATGGGCTACGGAAAGGTAGAGAACTGGGAAAAGGTGATCATTCCGTTCAAGTAGGGAATGGGGCAAATGTTGCAGCCAAAGCAGTTGGCGAATATCACCTGGTATTACCAAGTGGTAATACACTGATTTTAAATGAATGCTATTATATACCAAACATGATGTGCAACATTATATCAGTTTCTTTATTAAGTAAAGAAGGATATAATTTTGTAGTAAAGGATAATGTTATGAACATATTCCTAGATCAAAAGTTGATTGCATCAGGCTCGCTACATAATGGCATATTCATTCTAAATCAAAATACAGTCCTCAATATACAAAATACACACAAGAGAAAAAGTTCAGAAATGAACGAATTCTTCTTGTGGTATTGTAGACTTGGTCACATCAATGCGACACAACTAGTTAAGTTGCATAAGGATGGATATTTAAATCCGTTTGAATTTTCATCTTATGACACTTGCCAGTCATGTCTCAAAGGCAAGATGACCAAAACTCCGTTTACGGGACACGGAGAAAGAGTTACAGAACTCTTAGGGCTGATACATAGTGATGTATGCGGTCCCATGTCTACACATGCCAGGGACGGTTCTTCCTACTTCATTACATTCACTGACGATCTCTCTAGATACGGACATGTGTTCCTGATAAAACACAAGTCTGAAACTTTTGAGAAATTCAGAGAATATAAGCACGAAGTAAAGTGTTAGTTATATGTATGCCCTAGAGGCCATTACTGTACATTGGATGTATATTGTAGTGGATGCTGGGACATATATAGGTAGGACTTTCTTGCTCGACATGATAGTACGCTATCTGGTTGCTCTTTATCTTAACGTGTATACCTTCTGTCTCTCTGATTACATGTTGATAAAGCCCTTAGGATGTGTACTCGACTTCCAGGACTATGATGCAGATCATACTAGTGGGGCCTGGGTAGTCAATGAGTACATCCTTCATTGTTCCTAGTCGTGGGAATATCGAGACGGGGCATCGATATTCCAGAGTAGACTAGCGTATATCTTCTCGACCCATGTGATGGGCGATGGATGATCCCATATCCATTGGTGTTTGACATCGGAGATGGTATGCGGGTGCTCAGTGCAGACTGGGTACACTGAACGGACTCGTCGAGAACTCCCAGATAGTATTATACCTCACGTCAGATGGCAGTTCTCTGGTGACACTGGTACAGCTTAGTCTGTTGACCCGAGATCGTCATAGAGTCTTGTGTGTCTCCCACTGTGCTTTGATTTCCACCCTACCACGGCTCTACTGAGTCGTGCAAACAGGTGGTTTTTGGGTACAGTCCCGATTCACATGGAGGCAATGAGCGATAGGAGGGGATTCGTCTCTCCCGGTATTGGGGGTTGATGTTGCGCTATGCTCGACTGGCCATAACAGGAAATCCCTGGCCAGGGTTGCAGTGACCTACTGGTAAGTGTTATCAGTGGTTTCACACATGTCATGGACTTCACGTCGGCATGACTTATCGAGCTATTGGGGTCTGACGTTTACCACCCCTAGGCGAGATATGCGACATATCAGACGAACAGACCGGACTGTACGGTAAGTGTTACTGGTTGGATTCACAGGAGTGTGAGCGGGCTTGCTCGTCGATCTTCTAATCGCTCAATACCCGGGTGGCCGTTACGTTTAGCAGACCGCTTGCGGCTTGTGGTTGCTTGATATGATCATCATCCGCTATCGGCGTATTGACGAGTCTTTAGAGTCCTACACAGAGGTTTCCTGGCTCAAGCGAAACGAAATAGGAGCGCATATGAGATATGTGCGGGACCGAGAATAATGCGTGTATGTGATACCGTATTCCATTCTCGCGATGAATGTATCGATTAGGTTGTATGCGATATAACCTAGTTATCGAATCAAGGATTGATTCGATAAGCCGACACGTTGGATACTAGCCGGTTATATGCGACATGACCGGATCATTGAATCAAGTGTTGATTTAATGATGTAATGTATAATTATATATTTGATATATTACTTTGCATTAACTGGTATTGGTTCACTTTAAATGGATTTACTCACTTGTATTGCACATTGTATATGTGATATATTTTTGTGCATATGATTGTATCATGTTTGATGATACATTCTAGCTTGGTTTTGTGTAAAGTATTAAACCATGGTTAGTTAGTGGTTAGGGTATCATTTTATTTACTTATTCATTTATTTATTATTTTTGTTTATTTTGGAAAAAGAAAATGATAAAGAGAAAGATAAATGGTGGACTTGTTTTGTTTTTAGTTGAAGCTTCTTGAAACCTTGACTAAGTCACCATTCTTGTCTCTTCTTTAACCCTAACCACTCATCTAACCTTAGTAAAATCTCTACAGTAAACCATGGTTAAAGGAATGATAAGTATTCATTTTATTTTCCTTTTTGAAAGACTTATCATATCTTCTTCTTCTTCTTCATCTTCTTCTTCCATGAAGAAAGCTTGCTAGTCCAATGGCAAGTGATGAAAACTAGTGAGAAATCCAATTCTAAAGTGAACCCACATCCTATTTCTTCATCCTCTACCTCTTGCCAAGTAGTATAGGGTGTTTCCTTCACAAGTTTTCTTGACTTGGTGAAGTTGGAGCTTGATCTAGCGATGCCTCGACGTAGATCATCTTCGGCATCGTCGTTGATGACCTAGCCCGCTTTATTCTCCGATGAAGCCGACGCTAGAGCCCAAGATCCGATTTGGACAGCGAGGGGACTTCATCGCGGAGCCTAGGAGGTGGAAAACCGGATCTACAAAGGTTGTAGCCCCTTCCCTTTAGCTATATTTCCGTTTACTTTCTCGCATCGCCTATATATCTAGTTAACGATCCGTATTAGGGTTTGTAGGCACCCGTAAAAATTGATTTGTGCATGTTTGATCGCTTGTGAGACTCCATTAGAGTGCCTAGAAACCCTACAGTGGTATCAGAGCCTAGCTAGAGCCTTAGGCGAGTCCCGACGGAATTAGAAGTCCGATCGACCCAAAACCCCGACTTGAAAATGCTCTCTGGACAATTCTGTAAAATGTGGATTTTTGTAGATTAAAAATATTCAGAAAAATCAGCAGGAAGATCTAAGGGTTACTGTAAAATTCGAGGGCCTGATTCCATAAAGGCGCCGTGGATCCGCGGCATGAGCATGCTCATGCGGCGGTTCCGCGGCCATTTTGTCGTTTTGTGCATCCAATTTTGCACAGTAATTCTTAGTTGTCTGTGCTGGCTTTCCTGGGGATTTTAATAATTTTTTCCAGAGTTGCATTTTCTGGGTCGTATTGGGGACTCGGTATATCGATCGGATTGTCTAATTCTGTCTGTGTGCTTTTCCGGATAATCTTAGAATATGTTAAAAAGTTCGACCGGATATAAATACCCACTTTTTCCCCTGCCGGGAAATTTCCAATTGTTGGATTTTTCCGTAGTTTAACGATGTTCTAAGTAGAGCAAGTAACGCGATGGACCCTTTAGAAGACAACAAACCTTAACTCGATTATGTGACCGTCTTGAACTGCCCTTTGAACCTTCGGGTTTGGGGCAGTACGGCGTGCCACATGTGAGGCGTTGGCTTGACCCTTCTACGGCTGGACCGTTGCTACTGAGGCACGAACTGAATGATGTTAGACTTATTTCATGTGTTGAGCTGTATCGGGAAAACTTGGGTGTTCGATTGTTCGATCGGAAAGTTTAACATTTTCTATTTATCCGGAATGTGATACAATAATTGGAATTCACAAGTAGTTATGAGATAACTGAATGAATGTTATAAATATAGCAGTTTAGTCTCACTTGATCGGTTGCCACGGAATTTTGATGAGATCAAAAGTCCGTCGCAATCACGTAGCGTACGCGGATACTCGCCGGGTAAACTTAATAGACAGCCTCACCCCATAGCCCCGACCAAGTGACTGTAGGAGAACCCCGTCACCGAAAGCATCCGTTCGGGTGCTCCCGGTAGCGGTGTTCCGCCTTGGTGCACTTCGTCGACGGCGTCGGGGGGTGCGGCCGCCTACTAAAGTTTAGGACGAGCATTCGATCAGAATGTCGGGAATCCTGTTGAATTGCCCGACTTGATATTGAAAAGAGTTTTTGATAATGAGACTAAAATGCGGGGTTTATAATTGTTAGGCATGCGATGTCTAAGTATTTCATTTGGTCAGGCATGCGATGTCTGTGGAGGTTGCGGATTCCAACTGTTGTAGTTTTACACTTTCTTTTCTGTGACCGTAAGTGTAATATGTGATATCGCCGGTTTCGTTGCTATATGTCAACGACAATTAGGATGCGCATATTTACTTACGTTGATGACATGTGATGTTATGTGTTGCTGGATATGTTATATTGGATCGTCGTGTTTGAATAGCCGGGGTTTTTTTTATGTGAGATGAGTGTTTTTCATTTTCATTCATGTAAAAACTTGTATGTAATATTATTTTATTGGGGCACTTCCAGGTTGCGGAAGATGTCACCGTTGATGTATATTATTTACTTTTCAGCACTAGGATAGACCCAAGGAGGGGAGCACAAGTAACCGGGTTCTGGGGTCCAGTGGGAGACCAACTCGAGGAGTCGTGTCCGGGTCTCCTAACCCTAGAATTGGTAGGGTTACTTGCCGCTCTCGTAGGGGTCTAGGGGTGTGGGATTGGCTATTCATCACGACCGTGGAATCCATGTTTTATACTGGCTCGTATTGAAAGCACGGACGTCCTAGTATATCCAATATTTCATATGATTCTTTCTGCTGCGTTATCTGTGATGTGATCATGCGATGTTCTGTGCTCTGTTTAGATAGATGTAGTATATAGTATATATGATATATTATATAGACGTTGCTTATGTTTTACACCCGCGCTAGCCCTGCCCCGCTCTGCCATTAGTCACCTAACCTAACGGTACAGACGGGACATCGAGGCGAATGCGGATGGCATAAGCGTACGTTATATTTATCTGTGATGTTTAGGTGGACCTTAATGATGGGATATTCACTAATGAGATTAATGAAAGAAAATAAACCTAATTGATGTTGTGGAATCGAATTTCAAAATAAAAACAGGTAGCTACAGTTCTTGCTTTGCATCGCGGTGTTCATTATAGAACATCCTGCACCTTATTCGATGAGGAAAGGACCGAGATCCCTTCACCGGGAGTGACTCCTTTAGCAATAACTGGCAGATGCTACAACCCTCGGTTTTTCTTTGATCGCTTCTATAGTTTCCGCTTTGCACAGTGATATATATGATATATCCCGCACCTCATTCGACGAGGAAAGGGCCGACGATCCCTTCACCGGGAGTGACCCCTTTAGCAAAACTAGAAAAGCCTCAAAAACATTCCATTTAAAAACCATTTGATTCCGCAACGAGATCAAGTTCAAAGCGTTAAAGGTTTTCATAAAAACCATTCGCAACCCTCCGTCATTTTAGGAAGTAGAGTACTTAGTATTCGTGCTGTGTTTGTTGACCATAGTCAAGGCACAGTGTACGGTAGCTAAGTGATGTCTTCCTACACCGCATATGATGCGATTAGTTAGGACAGTCGCGTGACTTTGTTGACCTTAGTTAAGGGTCATGTGGGTGGGTCTAATTAATCACGAAATGACGGGTAGAACTTGACTAGTACTTATGATTTGTTGACCATAGTTAAGATCATAGGTGCTAGGGGTAAAAACCTTTATCGGGAGTTTCAAGTGTTGAAATTTGCAATGAGATTGCATACCTTCTATATGATAGTTGGATCCCGATACCCACTGCGAGTAATTGTTACTACTGGGAGAGTTTTGCACTTTGCAATTAGCCGATCAAGTAGGTGTCTAGAAAGGTGTCAACGGGGTTACGCCTCTGGGAAAACGAGGTTTACTGTAATTAGGTCCGTGCGAAAGCACGGGGAACCTCCCTCAGAGTACCGACACTGGCCTGGCTGAAAGATTGGCGAACTTGTAGAGTGTAATTAATCCCGGCTAGTCTTTCCTTTTAAGGTTTGAAGGAAGATTTGATAAAAACAGTGGGAGCCATCCTGATTAGATAAAATATATAACCAGTCTGATCTTGCAAGAGCGCACGCTGAGTGTTTTCTTCTCTCTCTCTCCAGGTAGCGACCATGTCACGCCTTAATCAAGATAATAAAATGGAATATTGACCGAACCCGCTTGTTATACTGAGCTGGGGAACGTTGGTCCCGCTCCAACTTATAATTGTTATAAGACAGAGCAGGAAATTGGGGAATACCAGATTTCCCATGCCGCCCAAACGAAGAAAGTGCATATAATGCATCTTCTTCGGGTGTGTTCATTATAAAGAACTGTTTCTCCGTATCCTCTGAATCCTGGGTATTCGATACCGGATTAGGATCCCAGATATGTAATCTGTTACATAGGGCTACAAAAAGGTAGAAAAACTGAGAACGGGTGATAAGTTTCATGAGACAGAAAACGGGGCAAGTGTTGCAGCCAAGTCTGTTGGTCACTGTCACCCTGTATTACGAATACATTGATTCTGAACAAATGCTATTAGATACCGAACCTGATATACAAAATCATATCAGTCTCTTTATTAGTAAAGAAATGATATAATTTTGTATTGTTGGATAATGTTTTGAACATTTCCTATATCAAAAGTTGATCGGTTTAGGCGCGTTATCTAAAAGCATTAACGTTCTAAATCAAACTACAGTTCTTTGTATTCAGAACACACACAAGAGGAAGAGTTCAGAAATGAACGAATTCTTCTTGAGGCATTGTAGACTAGGTCATATCAATGCGACCCGACTGGCTGAAGTTACATTTAGATGTATATTTAAATCAGTTTGAATTTACATCTTGTGAAACTTGCCAGTCATGTCACAAAGATAAGATGACCATAGCTCTGTTTATTGGAAACAGAGGAAGAGTTGGTAAACTCTTGGGACTGATACATGATGATGTATGTAAGGTCTCCTGTCTACACATGCCAGGACTGGTTCTTTATACTTCATTATATTCTCTGATAATCTCTCAAGATTCAGTCATATGTTCCTGTTGAAACATAAGTCCGAACCTTTTGAGGTATTCACAGAATATAAGTTAGAAGTAGAGAACCAATAACCGGGTATAAGTATTATGTCCTTTGATGAGATCAAGGAGGAGAATACTTGTGCATGGAATTCCTGGATTATTCTAAAGGAGAATGAGATTCTCTCTCAGCATTACTCCTCCAAATAACCATAGCACATTAGTGTATCGGGGCGGAGCAATCACACCCTATATGATAAGGTGTGCTCTATGATGAGTACTACTGAGTTACCTGTTTCCTTTTTGGGAGTTATGCGCTTGAGAAGCTGCATACCTATTGAATAGGGTTCGAATCAAATCACTGCCTACCACTCCATATAAGATATGGTGTGGGAAGATCCTATCTCTTAAGTAAGTTAAGATTTGGGATTGTCCGGCCTATGTCAAAAGCAAAATCCGGACAAGATCGAGGTAAGGTCTGTAATGTAGAACTGGAAAGGTTCTAGCTATACAAACTACAGCAGATGATTTGACAGAACCAAAGGATTCTATAGTCCCCGACGAACCTCAGCCTCTCCGCCGATCTGGTAGGGTTCCTCGCCTGCCTGAGAGATACCTCGGTTTCTCGATGACAGCGGGAGCAAGGATTGCATCATGAGATGATGACCCAACTAGATTCGAGCAGGCCATCAAGAGTAGGGACTCTGTAAGAATGGCTGGATGCTTAGCAATCTGAGATGGAATCTATATACACCAACAAAGTATGGACTTTGGTTGCGATATCTGAAGGGTTAAATCCCCATCAGGAGCAAGTATATCTTGAGAAGATTACTTGGTGTAGATGGACAAGTTGAGACTTTCAAAGTTAGACTTGTTAAAGGTTTTCGTCATCGACCAGGCACGGATAATGATGAAACCTTTTCCAGGGACTATGCTTAAGTCCATCCAGATCCTACTTGCCACGGCTACATACCATGACTACGATATCTGGTGGTTGGGTGCCATGACAACTTTTCTAAATAATGATTTAGAAGAGAACGTCTATAAGTACACAGCCAGAGGGCCTCGTAGACAGTGGGAGCAGCGGAAACGTATGCAAGATGCTTTATAGGATAAAGCAGGCATCGCGAAGTTGGAACATCTGTTTTGATGGATTAGTCAAAGAAGTTGACATCATCAAAATGGTAGATGAACCTTGTATAAACAAAAAGGTAGTAGGGAGTATGGTGACGATCTTCGTAGAGTACGTGGATGACATACTCTTGTTAGGGAAGGAGTTTCCTATGCTACGCTCGATCAATCTCCGCTTATCACACTGATTTTCCATATAGGATCAAAATGATACCTACTAAATCCTAAGCTTTGGATCTATGAGATAGATCTAATTGGATGTTGGGATACTCACTAGTTGTAGTGAGATGGTATCAATCGATCCTGGGGAGAATCACTGGAAGAGTTCCAGGGTGATAAAGACGACTGAATGTCATTCACATGCATTTTCTTTACCCTCAGAAAAGGGACGGTATGTTGGAAGAGTTCCAAGCTAGATACCGTGGCAAACTAGATGATAAAGGCTGGTAACATCGCTATTAAAGATACTGCCAAAGAGGCAGTTTGGGTGTATATTGGTTCATAGGATGAACTAGGTTCCTACCATTGTGTGATAATGGAACTGTGGCTTAGGCCCTGGAACCCTGGTCCCATCAGTGACCCAGACATATTCTGAGGCAGCATCACCTGATCATGGAGATAGTTGATCTCCAGGGTGATCGAGGTTGGGAGAGAAGACTCAGAGGACAACACGGCGGATCCACTCACGAAGGCCTTTTTCCCAAAGAGAGACTTTTAGGGGATGGTTGAGTATTGGATACTACAACCACTGCTACAGATGGCCCTAGTGCAAGTGGGAGATTGTTAGTTATATGTATGCCCTAGAGGACATTACTGTACATTGGATGTATATTGTAGTGGATGCTGGGACATATATAGGTAGGACTTTCTTGCTCGACATGATAGTACGCTATCTGGTTGCTCTTTATCTTAACGTGTATACCTTCTGTCTCTCTGATTACATGTTGATAAAGCCCTTAGGATGTGTACTCGACTTCCAGGACTATGATGCAGATCATACTAGTGGGGCCTGGGTAGTCAATGAGTACATCCTTCATTGTTCCTAGTCGTGGGAATATCGAGACGGGGCATCGATATTCCAGAGTAGACTAGCGTATATCTTCTCGACCCATGTGATGGGCGATGGATGATCCCATATCCATTGGTGTTTGACATCGGAGATGGTATGCGGGTGCTCAGTGCAGACTGGGTACACTGAACGGACTCGTCGAGAACTCCCAGATGGTATTATACCTCACGTCAGATGGCAGTTCTCTGGTGACACTGGTACAGCTTAGTCTGTTGACCCGAGATCGTCATAGAGTCTTGTGTGTCTCCCACTGTGCTTTGATTTCCACCCTACCACGGCTCTACTGAGTCGTGCAAACAGGTGGTTTTTGGGTACAGTCCCGATTCACATGGAGGCAATGAGCGATAGGAGGGGATTCGTCTCTCCCGGTATTGGGGGTTGATGTTGCGCTATGCTCGACTGGCCATAACAGGAAATCCCTGGCCAGGGTTGCAGTGACCTACTGGTAAGTGTTATCAGTGGTTTCACACATGTCATGGACTTCACATCGGCATGACTTATCGAGCTATTGGGGTCTGACGTTTACCACCCCTAGGCGAGATATGCGACATATCAGACGAACAGACCGGACTGTACGGTAAGTGTTACTGGTTGGATTCACAGGAGTGTGAGCGGGCTTGCTCGTCGATCTTCTGATCGCTCAATACCCGGGTGGCCGTTACGTTTAGCAGACCGCTTGCGGCTTGTGGTTGCTTGATATGATCATCATCCGCTATCGGCGTATTGACGAGTCTTTAGAGTCCTACACAGAGGTTTCCTGGCTCAAGCGAAACGAAATAGGAGCGCATATGAGATATGTGCGGGACCGAGAATAATGCGTGTATGTGATACCGTATTCCATTCTCGCGATGAATGTATCGATTAGGTTGTATGCGATATAACCTAGTTATCGAATCAAGGATTGATTCGATAAGCCGACACGTTGGATACTAGCCGGTTATATGCGACATGACCGGATCATTGAATCAAGTGTTGATTTAATGATTTAATGTATAATTATATATTTGATATATTACTTTGCATTAACTGGTATTGGTTCACTTTAAATGGATTTACTCACTTGTATTGCACATTGTATATGTGATATATTTTTGTGCATATGATTGTATCATGTTTGATGATACATTCTAGCTTGGTTTTGTGTAAAGTATTAAACCATGGTTAGTTAGTGGTTAGGGTATCATTTTATTTACTTATTCATTTATTTATTCTTTTTGTTTATTTTGGAAAAAGAAAATGATAAAGAGAAAGATAAATGGTGGACTTGTTTTGTTTTTAGTTGAAGCTTCTTGAAACCTTGACTAAGTCACCATTCTTGTCTCTTCTTTAACCCTAACCACTCATCTAACCTTAGTAAAATCTCTACACTAAACCATGGTTAAAGGAATGATAAGTATTCACTTTATTTTCCTTTTTAAAAGACTTATCATATCTTCTTCTTCTTCTTCATCTTCTTCTTCCATGAAGAAAGCTTGCTAGTCCAATGGCAAGTGATGAAAACTAGTGAGAAATCCAATTCTAAAGTGAACCCACATCCTATTTCTTCATCCTCTACCTCTTGCCAAGTAGTATAGGGTGTTTCCTTCACAAGTTTTCTTGACTTGGTGAAGTTGGAGCTTGATCTAGCGATGCCTCGACGTAGATCATCTTCGGCATCGTCGTCGATGACCTAGCCCGCTTTATTCTCCGATGAAGCCGACGCTAGAGCCCAATATCCGATTTGGACAGCGAGGGGACTTCATCGCGGAGCCTAGGAGGTGGAGAACCGGATCTACAAAGGTTGTAGCCCCTTCCTTTTAGCTATATTTCCGTTTACTTTCTCGCATCGCCTATATATCTAGTTAACGATCCGTATTAGGGTTTGTAGGCACCCGTAAAAATTGATTTGTGCATGTTTGATCGCTTGTGAGACTCCATTAGAGTGCCTAGAAACCCTACATAAAGAACCAAACGGGCAAAAGTATTAAGATCCTTCGATCTGATCGAGGAGGAGAATACTTGAGCAATGATTTTCTGGATTATCTAAAAGAGAATGGGATTCTCTCTCAGCTCACTCCTCCTTATACACCACAGCACAACGGTGTATCGGAACGGAGAAACCGCACCCTATTAGATATGGTGCGCTCAATGATGAGTACAGCTGAGTTACCTATTTCCTTCTGGGGATATACGCTTGAGACAGCCATGGACCTATTGAATAGAGTTCCTACCAAATCAGTGCCTACCACTCCATATGAGATATGGAAAGGGAAGAGACCACATCTTAATTACATTAAGATATGGGGTTGTCCAGCCTATGTCAAAAGACAAAATCCGGACAAACTCGAGGCAAGATCAGTCTTATGTAAGTTTATAGGATATCCCAAAAATTCACAAGGGTATATCTTCTACCGCCCCGAGGAACAAAAGGTGTTTGTTTCTCGACATGCCACTTTCTTAGAAAAAGGTTTTCTTATGAAACTGACAAGTGGCATTGAGGTAGAACTGGAAGAGGTTCCAGCGACACAAACTATAACAGAAGACTTGGTAGAACCAGAGGATTCAGTAGTACCTGACGAACCCCAGCCGCTCCGCTGATCTAGCAGGGTTTCTCATCCGCCTGAGGGATACTACGGTTTTCTTATTGATGGTGGAAGCGAGGATTGCATCATGGAAGATGATGACCCAACTAGCTTCGAGCAGGCCATCACGAGTAAGGACTCAGTGAAATGGCTGGATGCAAAACGGTCTGAGATGGAATCCATGTACACCAACAAAGTATGGACTTTGGAAGTTGCTCCTGAAGGGGTAAAACCCATTGGGAGCAAGTGGATCTTCAAGAAAAAACTTGGTGTAGATGGGAAAGTGGAGACTTTCAAAGCTAGACTTGTTGCAAAGGGTTTTCGTCAAATACTAGGTGTGGACTATGATGAAACCTTTTCTCCTGTGGCTATGCTTAAATCCATCTGGATCATGCTTGCCATCGCTGCATATCATGATTACGAAATCTGGCAAATGGATGTTAAGACCGTCTTTCTAAACGATGATTTAGAAGAGTGCGTGTACATGACTCAGCCAGAGGGCTTCGTAGATAGTGGGAGCTGCGGGAAGGTGTGCAAGCTGCTTAAATCCATTTATGGATTAAAGCAAGTATCGCGGAGTTGGAACATCTGCTTTGACGTAGTTATCAAAGAGTTTGATTTCATCAAAAACCCAGATGAACCTTGTATCTACAAGAAGGTGGCAGAGAGTAAGGTTGTCTTCCTCGTATTGTACGTGGATGACATACTCTTGATAGGAAATGACATTCCTATGCTGCAATCGGTCAAGCTCTTCTTATCACAAAGATTCTCAAAGAAAGATCTTGGTGATGCCACCTACATATTGGGAATTAGGATCTATAGAGATAGATCCAAACGGATATTGGGATTGTCCTAATCCAGGTACATTGACACCATACTAAAGAGGTTTAGTATGGAAGAATCCAAGCGTGGGAACTTACCCACGATCTTTGGAGTCACTCTCTCCAAAGAGATGTCTCCCAAGACTGATTTGGAGAGAGCTCGCATGCAAGGGATACCCTATGCTTCAGCTGTAGACTCTATCATGTACGCGATGCTATGTACTAGACCCGATGTAGCATACTCACTAAGTGTAGTGAGCAGGTATCAAGATGATCCTGGAGAGAGTCACTGGACTGCTGTGAAGAGCATTCTCAAGTACTTACGAAGGACTAAAGAGATGCTCTTGGTGTATGGTAATGGAGAACTCCAAGTCAAGTCCTTTACCGATTCGAGCTTCCAGAGTGATAAGGACGACTCTAAGTCGCAGTCGGGATTTGTCTTTACCCTTTACGGAGGGGCGGTTAGCTGGAAGAGTTCCAAGCAGGAAACCGTGGCAGACTCGACGATGGAGGCTGAATACATCGCTGCCAACGATGCTGCCAAAGAGGCTGTCTGGATCAAGAAGTTCATTACTGAACTTGGAGTAGTTCCATCCATTGAGCATCCAATACCTTTGTATTGCGATAACAATGGAGCGGTGGCTTTGGCCAAGGAACCCAGGTCCCATCAGCGATCCAAGCATATTCTGAGGCGGTATCACCTGATCCGGGAGATAGTTGATCACCGGGAGATCGAGGTCAGGAGGGTTGACACGAAGAACAACACAGCGGATCCACTCACGAAGGCTATTCCCCAGATACAGTTTGAGAGACTCTTCGGGATGCACGGTATGCGATACTACAGCAGCTGGCCCTAGTGCAAGTGGGAGATTGTTAGTTGTATGTATGCCCTAGAGGCCAGTATTGTACATATGATGTATATTATATTGGATGCATGGACATATATAGAGATGACTTTCTTGCTCGATATGATAGTATGCTATCTGGTTGCTCTTTATCTTAACATGTATACTTGTCTCTTTATACTGTCTTATGGTTATATGTTGGTAAAGCCCTTAGGATGTGTACTTGACTACCTGGACTATGATGAGGATCATACTAGTGTGGACATGGTAGTCCATAAGTACATCCTTCAAGGTCCCTAGTCGTGGGTGTATCGAGACAGGGCATCGATATACCAGAGTAGACTAGCGTATACACTTCTCGACCCATAAGATGGGCGATGGATGATCCCATATCCATTGGTGTTTGACATCAGAGATAGTATACGGGTGTTCAGTGGAGACTGGGTACACTAGACGGACTTGCCGAGAACTCCCAGATGGTATTATATCTTACGTCAGATGGCAGTTCTCAGGTGACACTTATGCAGGTTAGTCTGTAGACCTGAGATCGTCATAGAGTCTTGTGTGATTCCCACTGTGCTTTGATTTCCACCTTACCACGTCTATGAGGGCGTGCAAAACGGTGGTTTTTGGGTACAGTCCCGAGTCACATGGAGGCAATGAGCGATAGGAAGGGTTTCGTCTCTCCCGGTATTGGGGGTTGATGTTGCGCTGTGCTCGATTGGCCGTAACAGGGAAGTCCCTGGCCAGGGCTGATTCAAAGATTTGCTGGTAAGTGTTACCAGTAGTTTCTCGACCCGTTATGAGCCTCATATCGGCACGACTTATCGGTTATTGGGGTCTGACGTTTACCACCCCTAGACTTGATATGCGACATATAAGACGAGGAGACCGGACTGTACGGTAGTGTCGCCGATTGGCTCGACAGGATTTGTAGCAGGTTCGCTTGTTCTCTTCTGATCGCTCAATACCCGGGTGGCCGCTACGTTTAGCTGACCGCTTGCAGCTTGGGGGTGCTTGATATGATCATCACCCACTGCTGGCGTATTGACGAGTCTCAGAGTCCCACAATGGAGTTTCCTAGTCCAGGAGAAACGTTGTGGTGCGCGTATGCGATATGCGCATGGACCCGATTAAAATACGCGTATAGGATACCGTATATTGATCGGGCGGCTTGCTTTTGGTTAGGGTCGTATGTGATATGGCCGGATTGATAAATCAAGTGTTGATTTATCATTTAACCATTAGATTCTCACTAGAAATCCTTTCTTGTTTTCTATGGATGTATGGATGCATGTATGCATGTATGCATTTCTTATTGTTTCATGCACATATGGATGTGCATGCACACATGCATACATACATCATTCTATCATGGTTGATTATACAAGGAAATGGTGGCAATATAAGACTCACACCATGGTTTTAAATTTGGATTTTATTGTATTTGTTTTAAAACAAAAAGGAAATATGGGAATGGTTATGATTCATTTGTTTCTACACTCTTCTTTTGACCTAACCATCCTCACCCACCTTTTAACCTAAGGTAATCTTTCCTTTTGTGTTTTAACTCAAGTTCAATTATATATTCATTGTTTAAACCATGGTTTGAGATGAGAACATGAAAATATATAAACATATATTTTCATTTTTCATATACAAGAGTTATCCTTTTCACTCTTGAAAAAGACATTGCCATCATCTTCTTCTTCCTCTCTCATTTTGCTCTCTAGTTCTTTGTAGTGAGCAATATACTTATCAAGATTGGATTTTGAAGTGAGAAAGAGAACCACAACACCATTCTACACAAGTCTAGCCCACTTGTTTGGAGTGTTAGCTTGATTTCGTTCACTTGATCGGATAAAGTTGCAAGCTTGGACAAAGCGGACTCCGGGTGGATCATCGGTGACATCGAGGAGTTCAAGCGGAGCTTTTTCAAACCCCAAGTAGCCGAGGAGTCTAGCGTAGGGAGCTACAAAGGTTGTACTCTCTAAACCCCATCTATTCTTTCATATGTTGATGTGAAAATTTTAGAAACCCTAATTTTCTAGGAACGATTCGATGTTTGTTAACTTAGCACCCTAAAGACTCCACCTTTGGCTCATGTGATGCTTCCAAACCCTTCATGAGGTGCTAGGCTAACCTTTCAGTCATAAGCATGTGCAACCAAGGCACAAAACGCTATCAGGTGCAATAACTGTGCACAAATATGAATATCCAGTAGGTGCAACCGTGGTGCACGAAAACAAATATCATGAAACCCAGTCATCAAGACTAAATCATGCAAATAGATCGCCCAAAATACCGAAATCCAAGGTGACGGATACGTGATAATCGAATCACCATATCACAAATCATAAATAATGTCGTCAATATTTCCTCATTCAAAGTCGAGAAGGTGACGGTGCATCCAATGCTAGCAGCGCAAGATATCTACTCGCCTCCTGTTCATGGTCTGGCATCCTCTGTCTCTGGGTCCTTATCTCCTCTGTGGATTACCAATCTCACAATCCATCGGCTCATCGGCCCTGTCAGGTGTGCTAACGGGGACGATTCCGTCCTGGCACTTCTCTGGTCATCTCTCGGTCAATCCTCACGACCCCTCGTAAAGCAGCACGTCACTGGCGCCGACCTCTGGTCCTCTGAATACACATTACACATCTGACCCTGGGTGCAAATCTTATCGCGGTAGTGCCCTGGAAGGAATCCTGCTCAAGGCCTCTTCCGATCTCGCTTATGTCGAACTGTACGGAGGCTGGTACTCTTGCATAATCTTTTCTCGCTCTTTGGACATCTGCATCCTCAGCACAACATTTCCTCGGAAACTGGTCGCATCCCAACGCCTCTGTAGACATATCCGACCTTTAATCTTAACGGGGAGTAACAACAGCTCGTCAGTATCTCGCACGAACCTCTTGTCTCGCTTGTCTGTATCATCGTCCACTTCGACGTCTCGTCTCTATCTGCGCACTGCAAATGTTCTCGGCTACGGTCAATCCGAAGTCTCTCACACGGACTCAAAATCACAAACTCGGTATCTTCATCACTCTGTGGAAGATATCTAGCCGAACACGTCCTCAGGAACTCGTCCCAACCTGCGGAGGTATACTCTATACACGTCCATTCTTGATCAATTTACAACGCATCTGGGTGAGGTCCTCTATCCGAACCTGGTCAACTATCTCAGCGACGATGCTAAACTCTGGCCTGCTGGGTGTGCGCAATATGACCACTCCTGGGTCCAAGTTTTCTCGTATAGTATTCCAGAAAGGTCCTGTCGAGGTCTTTCTCAATTCTCGTTTATGCCGATTTGTCCGGAAGTTACCATCCTTCACTATATCTTTTTCTTGTTCCGGAACGGCTGCATACTCATCGCGACTCCTTCTGGAAGGTATATCAATAATCAATGCCTCTGCATGCGTATCGCATCTCTGATATCAGCGGAGTGGAACGTCATCTTGTCGAATTCTCGTGTGACCTCTTTACTCCACTCAGTTCCAATGTCGACTGATTCGGACTCGTCTTCTCGTGGCTGCATGGACTGCGCTCCAACGGCTATACTCGCATCTGGAGTCTCCCAAGTAATGTATCCCATCACATGAAATCCGAATGATGTTGAACCATCCGATCGACTCTTCAGAACCTCATAATCCCCCAAGAGATCAACATCTTGAGTACAGTTTAATAGTATTCCAGTACATACCACAGCACCTGTAAACCAACCGTAGAAGGGCAAACCCAAGCCTCACAAATGGCACCGCAACACATCCGCAAACCCTAAGGTTCGAAGGCGTTCTATGGTCATTACGTCGAGTTAGGGTTTCATTCTTCTAGAGGGTCCATAGCATTACTTGCATTGTCTTTCGAATACTTTAAACTTGGAAATGGGTTCCTGACATTCGATCGTCTCTATCGACTCTCAACAAATCTGCGTGAAGTCGTCTCTAGCTGGAATCAATCTATCTGATGACCTCGCATCGGGGTAAGCGAACGAACTACATGTCCTAGTCGTTCCTCCTTGGGTGACTAGCGACTTTCCATCATACCTCTAAGTATAAACTCATGCTGCAGTAGCTCCACCATCTGGGCAATATCTCATCATTTGCAGCAACAACTGGCTCATTCGTCTGCATGCTGAACAATGCCTCAATTATCATGAATAAGCAATATATCAATGGTCATCACATTCTGGCTGGCTTCTAACAGTAGCCTGATCTTTTGGTGTTGATCTGCACATCCGAGAAATCTCGTAAAAACGATCCGTCAAACGCTCATGGCACGAAAACACAAAAAAATGAAGACTCTATGCAATCGTACGTCTCTGAAATCACGCCCTGGTTAGTCCTCGTCCGTAACGAGCTCAAGCTGATGCAACTCTAGTCGTAGCTCTCTCTGCCCGTGCAATCGTGGCAACAAAATCATAACCAGTATCGATGAGGATAGATCATAGGAATGAATATAATACTGTGCAAAGAAATGTACATCCTAAGGTTTCTTAAGCGGAGTAGCATATCGTAAGTATGCCGCAGAACATATGTACAGTACGTCACTCTACTCAAGCTACCTACTCCATCAACCAAGGGTCATCCTACGCGACGAAAGTTTGGGTATAATACCTCCTCAACTAAGTCTAAGTTCCGTAAGGTCAAACCAAAGTTCCGTATATATATATAAATGCTCTAGGCTCCATATAGTCTAACTTAGACTCGAACCAAGGTTAACCTAGCGCTCTGATACCAACTTTGTCACGATCCGAATTAGCCCGTGACTGGCCCTTGAATCATATGAAGTCTATAGGATCTCATCTAATTCAAGTAAGCCAAAAGCCAAGAAATCTAAAACCATTTTTAAGTAATAAATAAAGGAAAACTAGTTTTAAGAAGTGAAGAAAACATGTTTTAAAAACAAGACTTTTAAATAGTAGCCGAATATGCGTTTTTAAAATCCCTAGTCTTTTCTGAAAATTTCGGCAAAGTTTCCTTTGTAAATACTGGCCCCGAACGGGATACAACAAGAATAATATATATACAATGATAAAAGGCATCCCCAAGCAGGAGCTAGCTCTTCGTCAATCGACGGTCACAACCACACAAGCAATATAATATACAACGCCAAAGGGCGAGGATCAAAACTCAAAAGGAAACTCAAAATCAGCATGAAAACCATAATACTACAACGCGCGACTCTAAGGTCGAAATAATACACAACTAGTTTTCTAAGTCTGAAATAAATATACAAGTTTGGTTGATGGAATTACTAGATACAACTGAATAATACATATACAATGGTGGTTCTGATGCAAAAGAACCCACCTACCAAAGCAAATCACCCATAAGGGAAGCAGTGTGCCAGAACGCAGCAATGGAACCTGTACGGCAAAACCTGCAAGAACTGTGGCACAACGGGGGTGAGTTGCCAACTCGTGAATAGAAAACATCACAGATCAGAAATCGTATGTATGCACAATCCTAGGTCAATACGATCAAATATATATATAAACCTCAAATGAATAAGTCTGAAGCATGATAAGGTGACAAAGGTAAACATCTATACATAAGTGTAATACCAAGTGCTCGTGCCAGTGCCTCAGGTAACAACATATCATAATGTGAGGTATGATCAATGTAATCAGTGTCGACTATATCATGAAGTCTATGAGTATGTGGATATCATCCAACTAGGTGATCAATGTCATAAATGACAACTATATGTATGTGGATATCATCCAACCATGTGATCAATGTCTATATGTATGTGTGGATCTCGTCCACGTGTCATCCAATGATAATAAGCATCATGCATGTAAATATCATAAAACATATGCATGGAAGTATGAGGATGTAAATCAACATGTGTCGCTCGCGACATATCAAAATCATGGAACCTGAGTGTCTAGCATCGACACTCGAAAACATCATGAAACCTGTGCCTAGCATCGGCACGTAAATTCTCATATACATAGGGCTCCGTCAGTCTGGATCGGCCCGTTTCATCTCTCAACTCCGGTCGGTATCCCCCAGATATCCGCCGAGCTCAAAAACAATCACCGGTAGGTAGTACTCCCCTGCCAGGCTCACCGTCAAACATATACGAGTCTTCGTACCCCGGGGTACCTCACCGGGTCCACCATGTACCCGCAGACGGTGCCTACCTCTCATCGAATCGGGTTTCACATGTCGCTCTCAGAACCGAGAAAACACATTGTGGACGCACTGAAATATCACATCAAGGGTAACCGGGTTTTTAAAACAATACATACTTTCTTTTGAAATACCCATGGTTCCCAAATCCAGAAATATCATGGAAACAACATATCTCAATGCGTATAAACATAAAGCATGATGTATGCGACATGTAAAAGAAATGTAAGCATATCAGTATATCATGCAACATGGATAGTAATATGCACATATTGAGGGAAACCGCTCTTTTAAAATAAATCAGTTTTAAAGAGTATCTTGCGGTTCCCAATCTCCAAATCAAGCCAGAATTTTCTATGTATGTGCAATTACGTATGTATACAAGCATGAGTGTACAACAGATAAGTGCATAAGTATGAGTGTACAATATGTAAGTACACAAGTATGAGTGTACAATAGGTATGTGCACAAGTATGAGTGTACAATATGTAAGTACACAAGTATGAGTGCACAATATGTATGTGCACAAGTATGAGTGTACATTAGGTATATGCACAAGTATGAGTGTACAATATGTATGTGCACAAGTATGAGTGTACAATAGGTATGTGCACAAGTATGACATGCAAGGGTTCATATCCTGAATGCAACAGTCTTACAGTGTAGTGACATGGCAATTATCGATGATGAAGTGTGTGAGCTGGCAAGCAGGTGTACGTGGAACATACGCACCATCGATAATGGTGCTGGTGTCCTAACATCATGGTTTTAATATAACAATAAACACATTTAAGCATGCAATGCGAAAAGCAAGAATATGCGGTAAATGAATAATAAACCCAACAGTGCAGAATCTACATCAGTGTATCTATGTCATACTTGTGCACATATCTATTGTACACTCATACTTGTGCACATACATATTGTACGCTCATACTTGTGTACTTACATATTGTACACTCATACTTGTGCACATACCTATTGTACACTCATACATGTGCACATATATATTGTACACTCATACTTGTGCACATACCTATTGTACACTCATACTTGTGCACTTACATATTGTACACTCATACTTATGCACATACCTATTGTACACTCATACTTGTGCACATACCTATTGTACACTCATACTTGTGTACTTACATATTGTACACTCATACTTGTGCACATACCTATTGTACACTCATACTTATGTACTTACATATTGTACACTCATACTTGTGCACCTACCTGTTATACACTCATGCTTGTATACATACGTAATTGCACATATATAGATGATTCTGGCTTAATTTGGAGATTTGGGAACCGCAAGATTCTCTTTAAAACTGATTCATTTTAAAAGAGCGGTTTCCCTCAATATGTGGATATTACTATTCCATGTTGCATGATATACTGATATACTTACATTTCTTTTACATGTCGCATACATCATGCTTTATGTTTATACGCATTGAGATATGTTGTTTCCATGATATTTCTGGATTTGGGAACCATGGGTATTTCAAAAGAGAGTATGTATTGTTTTAAAAACCCGGTTACCCTTGATGTGATATTTCAGTGCGTCCACCATGTGTTTTCTCGGTTCTGAGAGCGACATGTGAAACCCGATTCGAGAAGAGGTAGGCACCGTCTGCGGGTACATGGTGGACCCGGTGAGGTACCCCGGGATACGAAGACTCGTATATGTTTGACGGTGAGCCTGGCAGGGGAGTACTACCTACCGGTGATTGTTTTTGAGCTCGGCGGATATCTGGGGGATACCGACCGGAGTTGAGAGATGAGACGGGCCGATCCAGATTGACGGAGCCCTATGTATATGAGGATTTACGTGCCGATGCTAGGCACAGGTTTCATGATGTTTTCGAGTGTCAATGCTAGACACCCAGGTTCCATGATTTTGATATGTCGCGAGCGACACATGTTGATTTACATCCTCATACTTCCATGCATATGCTTTATGATATTTACATGCATGATGCTTATTGTCATTGGGTGACACGTGGACGAGATCCACACACACATATAGATATTGATCACATAGTTGTATGATATCTACATACATATAGTTGACATTTATGACATTGATCACCTAGTTGGATGATATCCACATACTCATAGACTTCATGATATAGTCGACATTGATTACATTGATCATACCTGACATTATGATATGTTGTTACCTGAGGCACTGGCACGAGCACTTGGTATTATACTTATGTATAGATGTTTAGCTTTGCCACCTTATCATGCTTCAGACTTATTCATTTGAGGTTTATATATATATTTGATCGTATTGACCTAGGATTGTGTCATACATACGATTTCTGCTCTGTGATATTTTCTATTCACGAGTCGGCAACTCACCCCAGTTGTGCCACAATTCTTGCAGGTTTTGCCGTACAGGTTCCATTGCGGCGTTCAGGCACACTGCTTTCCTTACGGGTGATTTGTTTTAGTAGGTGGGTTCTTTTGCATCAGAACCACCATTTTATATGTATTATTCAGTTGTATCTAGTAATTCCTTCAACCAAACTTGTATATTTATTTCAGACTTAGAAAACCAGTTGTGTATTATTTCGATCTTAGAGTCGCGCGTTGTAGTATTATGGTTTTCATGCTGATTTTGAGTTTCCTTTTGAGTTTTGATCCTCGCCCTTTGGCGTTGTATATTATACTGCTTGCGTGGTTGTGACCGTTGATTGATGAAGCGCTAGCTCCCGCTTGGGGATGCCTTTTATCATTGTATATATATTATTCTTGTTGTACCCCATTCGGGGCCAGTATTTACAAAGGAAACTCTGCCGAAATTTTCAGAAAAGACTAGGGATTTTAAAAACGCATATTCGGCTACTATTTAAAAACCTTGTTTTTAAAACATGTTTTCTTCACTTCTTAAAACTAGTTTTCCTTTATTTATTACTTAAAAATGGTTTTAGATTTCTGGGCTTTTGGTATACTTGAATTAGATGAGGTCTTATAGACTTCATCTGATTCAAGGGCCAGTCACGGGCTAATTCGGGTCGTGACAATATGATTTGACTTATGCTTTCGGCATAGTTTTCATGCACTTTTAGTATTTTGATTTGCTTTTGTGCACGCTGATACACATGGTTGTGAGATTATATACCACGGTATACCTGATTTGGATTTGGATTGAAATGTATTGTATACCGTCGATTTCGATTGTGATACTCGATATTTGTTTTGTGCACCTTGTGCACCTGATTTGATTCTTGCGCATATTTGACGCGCTTGGATTAGACTTTTGCGCATGTTCGGCGCTTGATATTGGATTTCGTGATTTCATGCATGATTGGATGCACATGATTTGGATTTTATTCATGCATGATGGATGCACCTGATTTGGATTTTATCGCATGTTGGGCGCATGATATGAGATGCGATTTTGGTGCACACCAGATGCACTAAATCGGGATTCTTTGTGCATATCAAATGCACCTGATATTGCTGTCAGGCACACCGTTGCCTCTGACAGGTGTTTTGTGCACACCCGTTGCACTTAAATGTTGTTTCTGTGCACATGTATGGCACATTCATGGATTTTGATTTCCGTGCGCACCAGACGCATGCGGCATTCTTATGCACATTTTGGGATTGATTTCTTATGGAGCAGTACATATTTATGATATTTACTATTTATTTTCGTACTGAGCAGGACTAGTCAGAGGACAGTACCTCGATATATTTTCCATGCATTGATAGTTATCGAAGGGATTTCCAAAAAGGGAGCTATAGTCTCAGTATTTACCTACGTGTCTGAGATGACACGAAATATTTTAAAAAGGAAACCCTTCTAAATTATTTTCAAAACGGCGGGGCGTACATATTAAACAAAGAATAAGTATATATATATAATTATTTTGTTACAGTAGACGTCTGCCACTGTGCCGCGATACGCGCATCGCACACAACATGAAAGGTTTGGCATGCATTTTCTTCAGATGTTTACATGTATAATTTTGATGTATATCATATTGGTTTTCGTATTGGATTTGACATTTGTGTCTTCACCATGACTCCGATGATTGCGGGATGCTTGATGGAGTTTTGATTTGGAGTTATCTGCTCATTGTTCATGCGCATGCATTGCGCTATGATGCGTTTTATGTATTGATGATTTCGGAGACCCGACGACTTGGACTTTTTACTGAAATGTTTTAGTATTTGAGGAGTTTAAATTTAAATTCGGGGACCGAATTTCTTTAAGCGGGAAGATTGTAACATTTCAGAAAAATAAAATATTATTTTTGGGGATTTTTATAATTTAATAATAAATATATTGAATATTTTAATAAGGCGGTATAATTAGATATCGATAAATTGGGAAAAATTTGGAAAACTATGGAAATTACTGAAAAGAGGGTGTTTTATTGGATTTAAGCAAATTATGAAATTTTATGATTTATTATACACTATTTTTATGCTAATCGCGATTAAATATCGATAATCTCGCATTAATCCGGTTTTGTGTACACGACATGCACTAAGTCATTTTTAACACTTGTTACATTTTTCTATCATACTTTCTTCTTATTATCATCCATGGTTCTAAAATTTAAAGAGAAGAGAAAAGAAAACTAAAGAAAAAGAAAAGGGAAAACATTTAAAAAATAGGGTATGGGCATGAGAGAGAGTGTGAGGGGTCTCCTTTGACTTAGCCATTCTCTTTCCCTCTTCATTCACTTCATCTTTCCTCTCCCCTTTTCTCCATGGCTGCTACACCCCTTTCCTCTCCTCTTCAAACCCTCAATTCATCACCAAAAACTACTCAAAAGTCTATCTCCATTTCACAAAAAGCATGCACAAGCTCACAAGCTACACTTTGGACCAAGAAAGTTTGCATTTTGGTGCTCTAGGGGATTCATGAGTGCCAAATGAGATAATTCTTTCACTTTAAGTGTAGTAATTCAACTCTTTTACCATCCTTGCATGTTTTGATGTGTTAAAGTGGGATTTAGTGCACTTTGGAATTTCCTAGAAAGGGATAGGGTTTAATTTAAGTTGTGTGGTGAACTTGAGTGTATTTTAATGACCTTAAACCCCCCATAGTGTTAGAAACCCAGAACATAACAAGATAAAACCTGAAACCCAAATTTCTGAAAAACATAACTTTCCAATGTCGGTTTTGTGAGCGTATAGGGTGTGAAAGGAAATCTGGGATGACCTGGGAAAATTGCGGGTTAAGCAAACAACCCCAGTAGACTAGAATTGACCCTAGGAACCCACTGTAGCAATACGAACCCCATTGGAGGCCCCCTGGCCGGCGAGCTCGGAAATTCATGGGTAGGGGTCGGCCACTTAGGTGAATTGGGTGCCCAGGTTGCTTCTGTAGGTCATATACCATATACACTTCACCCCAGTATTGTTTGTGTATCTTGTTTTCACCTAAACTAAAATATGGGACCATTTTATCGAGTTGCTGCTTTGAATTCTTTTGTGTTTATGAATTCAAGTTTTAGTATTTGTGTTTTATTTCGATCACTTGACGTTTGTAGGTCGAAATTGAGTGTTATTTGGTTGTTTTGCGAGAGCAAACCATAGGTTTTGACCTATGTGAGTTTCGTGTGTCGTTTCGATTGCGGATTGGATTTTAATGCGGCACGATACGTTATGATGTGTAGGTACACCCCATGTGGACTTCGAGACGACAAGAAAGCGAGTGGCGACGTCGGTATCGGCAAACGAAGATCAAGGTGAGTAGATATATATCTACGGGGGAAGTCGTGTGGATGGCGTATAGCACCCCCGCAGTTCGTAGTCTAGCTTATATATATATGTGTGTGTGTGTGTGTGTGTGTGTGTGTGTGTGTGTGTGTGTGTGTTTTATGTTACGTGGATGATTGTCAAGATATGATTTTGTGTTCATGGTTTAGTTTAGGGTAGTTAGAAGTAACTTAGTTTAGCTTCTTAGTCACGAACCCTAGAATAAGTTTTACACCCACACGCACACACTCACACATTGTTACATTGTTTTACTTGTGCATTTATGGGGATATGTATATATACACACACACATAGGTATGAGACTGCATATATATATATACACGTATATCTATATGTATACCTATACTTGGATGATGAGGATTTTAGATGATATTTGGAGATGAGTCGATGAGATTAGGCATGATACCGTGAGATCGGTGATATGTTTTGGTTCGTATTATGAGATACGATGTGAGATTATAGCGGGCCTTTAGGCGTGTGTTTTCATACAAGTATATATATATATATACACACATATATATACATATACATATATATATATATATATATATATATATATATATATATATGGTATCAGTATGTACTAGACTTAGATCAGTACCCCTAATACAGGATATGATGATAATGGATACCAGATGAATAATGAGATGAATGTGATATTTGACCCATACCCAGATTTGGGATGCCATACGACGGATTTACGTACGAGCTATATATTGATGATAGATCCGCACTCTTGACTCGAGAATGTCATAATATATATTGTATCGTATGGGATACTATTGAGGCGGGATCACCGACTATTATATTTATATGTATTGACTCAGATTTAGGGGGTTTCCTTACCTTTCGATTAGTTCTGTAGTTACTTATAAATGTTAGACTAGACTCGAGTCATACCTATTTCAAAACTAACGAATCGTGAGTATTTTAAAAACAGGCCAAGGGATTCTATGGATATTTTCAAAAGACGCATCTTTTCTTAAAAACACCGTAACCCTTATTTTTTTCTAAACACCACGATTCGTGTTATTTCAAATGGCAGAACTGTATGACATATATATATTGATGTAGATTCTTCACTGTTGCGTTTGTTATTCATTTTCCACATATTCTTGCTATTCGCATCGCATCGTATGTTTAAATGTGTTTATTGTTATATTAAACCCATGCTGTCAGGACACCAGCACCATTATTGATGATGCGTATGATCCACGTACACCTACTTGCCGGCTCACACACTTCATCATCGATAATTGCCATGTCACTACACAGTAGGATTGTTGCATCAGGATATGACTCCTTGTATGACATACTGGCGTACATACATATTGTACACCCATACTTGCGTACACACATATTGTACACCCATACTTACTTACCCACATATTGTACACCTATACGTGCATACTTACATATTTGCACATACATAGATGATTCTGGCTTGATTTTGAAAATTTTGGAACCGCATGATATATTTTTAATCTGGATTCATTTAAAAAGCGGTTTTCCCTTGATATGTGTTTATTACTGTTTTATGTTGCATGATATACTGATATGCTTTCATTTCTATTATATGTCGCATACATCATGCTTTATGATTATACGCATTGAGATATGTTGTTTCCATGATATTTCTGAATTTGAGAACCGTGGCTATTTCAAAAGAAAGTACGTACTGTTTTGAAAACCCGGTTTCTCTTGATATGATATTTCAGTACGTCCACCATGAGTTTTCTCGGTTCTGAGACGTATGATAGAAACCCGATTCGAGGAGGAGGATGATCCGTTTTTGGGTTCATGGTGGACCCGGTATGGTACCCCGGGACGAGTATGGATCTCCTGTGCAGGAGACGGTGAACCTGACAGAGGAACCACTACCTACCGGTGATAGTATTTGGGCTCGGCGGATATCCGGAGGATACCGACTGGAGTCGAGAGATGATACGGGCCGATCCGGACTGACGGAGCCCGAGATATGAGGATTTACGTGTCGATACTGGACACGGGTTTCATGATGTTTCGAGTGTCGATACTGGGCACTCAGGTTTTCATGATTTTGATGTGTTGCGAGGGACACCCGTTGATTTATATCCTCATACTTTCATGTATATGCTTTTATGACATTTACATGCATGATGTTGTTGCGTCATTGGTTGACACGTGGACGAGATCCACATGCATGCAGGCATTGATTACATAGTTGGATGATATCCACATACTCATAGACTTCATGATATAGTTGATACTGACTTCATGTTGATTAGATTGATCGTACCTTATATATATGATATGTTGCTACCTGAGGCACTGACACGAGCTTGGTATTACACTTATATTTAGATGTTTACCCTTGCCATCTTTTCATGCTTCAGATTTTATCATATTGAGGATATATATATATATATATATATTACTGATCGTTTGATCTAGGATTGAGTCATACATACGATTTCTGCTCTGTGATATTTTCTACTCACGAGTTGGCAACTCACCCCCGTTGTGCCACAGTTTCTTGCAGGTTTTGCCGTACAGGTTCGTTGCGGCTTTGCTGGTACACTGTCCTTTTCCGGATGATTTCTTGGTAGGTGGGTTCACTCGCATCGTGACCACCATTGTACTTTATTTATTCAGTTGTATCTAGAAACTCTATCAACCAGACTTGTATATTTATTAGACTTAGAAGACCAGTTGTTTATTCTTTCGACCTTAGAGTCGCGCGTTGTATGGTTTTCTTAATAATTTTGAGTTTCCTTTTCAGTTTTGATCCTCGCCCTTTGGCATTGTATATTATGTTGCTTGCGTGGTTGTGACCGTCGATTGACAAAGAGTTAGCTCCCGCTTGGGGATGCATTTTATCATTGTGCATATATTATTCATGTTGTACCCCGTTTGGGGTCAGTATTTACAACGGAAACTCTGCCGAAATTTTCAGAAAAGACTTGATATTTTAAAAATGCATACTTCGGCTTATGTTATTAAAACCCCCTTGATTTAAAACATGTTTTCTTCACTTCTTTCTTTAAATGGTTTAGATTTCTAGGATTTCTTGGCTTACTTGAATTAGATGGGGTCCTATAGACTTCGTATGATTCAAGTGCCAGTTACGTGCCATTTCGGGTCGTGACAACAGGCTTGCTTGTTGATCTTCTGATCGCTCAATACCCGGGTGGCCGTTACGTTTAGCAGACCGCTTGTGGCTTATGGGTGTTTGATATGATCATCACCTTCTGCCGACATATTGACGAGTCTTTAGAGTCCTACACAGAGGTTTCCTGGCTCATGAGAAATGAAGTTGGAGCATATATGTGATATGTGCGGACCGAGATTAATGCGCGTATGTGATACCGTATTCTATTCTCGTGATATATGATATCGGTCGGTTATATGAGATATAGCCGGGTTATCGGATCAAGTGTTGATTCGATAAATTGATACATTTTCTATTAGTCGGTTGTATGTGATATAGCCGGATTATTAAATCTAGTGTTGATTTAATAATTTAATGTATAATTATATATGTGATATATTAATTTACATTAACTAATATTTTCTCACATAAACATTTCTTTTTCTCACTTGTGTACACTTAGTAATATGTGATATATATTAATGTACATTATTTTGTGTCATGCTTGATGCCACATGCTACATGTGTGTATGAGACTCACACCATGCTTATGTTAATGTTAGGTTTTATTTATTTAAAATTAATCAAAATTTGTTGGAAATTAGTCACATGGTTCAAGCTTGTAGAAGCTTGTGGAACCATTGACCAAGTCCACTAATTTTATTTTACTTGTAAATATTTATTAATCTAACCATTATTGTTAGCCATGGTTTAATCTCTACATGAGTTAGTGTATGACACTAACTCACCCATGGTTGCTATTCTCACCTCATGAGTTTCATTCTCATCACCACTTCATCTTCTTCTTCCTCATGAGAAAGCTTGCTAGTTTTTCTCAAAGTGAATAAATATTGTGAGAAAAATAAATTTAAAATGAGAAAAATTCATACTTCATCATCCTCTACTATATTAGCCATTTAGTTTAGGGTGTTTGCTTCACTAGTCCACCATTACTGAAGAGGTAGCATAAGCTTGAGTCTCCTCGACGTAGATCATATTCGGCCTCAAAGACTTCGAGCAAGTTTGTTCATTTCTTCATGTGAATCCTTACTAGAGTTCGGGTGTTCACTACTTGGAGCGAAGGGACTACTACATAGAGGTTTAGAAGTGAAGGATCAGTCTATAAAGTTTGTATTCCTCATTCACTTATATGTAAAGTTGTTTACATGTATGATTGTCTAAACATCTAGTTAAGATTCTAGAGTTAGGGTTCTTTGGTACGGCAAATTTTTGAAATTTGCATGGACGATGTCTACCGGAACCTTGCTGTCGTGCTATGTAACCCAACAAGTCAAAGGGACGAGTGTGAAAAGTACGGAGTCATTTGGAGAACATCGGACCGTTGGCGGCGGTCTTTTGGAGAAATGGGCGGTCGGATCTCGCTGGCTTGCCTCGAGATTCGTGCTATGTGTCTAGTTTGGTGTTTATTCCTCTTTGTGCCTGTTTGATTTTTCTGAAACTTTTCGTTTCTCTGTGAATTGCACGAGCAACTCTTGAGCTTCCAAAAAATTAAAAAGAAAAATCTTTAAAAATAATTAGGACTGATGGGAATCGAACACATAGGCTATGTCACAGCAGTGTAGAGCCTTTACCAGTGAGCTATAACTTTTTTCTTGCTTTTATTAAACAAAAATGACTTATAACTCCTACACAGGCTGAAATACCCTTTTATTATACATTAAACCAGTAAAATTTGTATATGGATTTCAGAGTCCTTACATTCTACCCTCCTTATAAAACTTTCGTCCTCGAAATTTACATATAGACTAATTTTCAAAAAGATAAGGGTATCGTGTACGCATATATTCTTCTCTTTTCCAAGTTGATTCTCGTGGCGAATCCTTTCTCTACTTCACTCGGACCAAGTTCACCTCCTTGTTCCGTAATGTCTTCACTTTTCGGTCTAGAATCTCAACTGGTTGTTGCTCGCAGGTTAGGTCAGTCTATACCGTGAGCTCTGAGTGATCAAGTATATGGCTGGGGTCGCTCATATATCATCGTAGCTGGAATATGCGGAACACGTTGTGCACTCCTTCCAATGAGGGTAGTAGTGCTAAGCGGTACGCCATTTCTCCAACTCGTTCGAGTATATCGAACAGTCCTATGTATCTTGGAATGAGTTTACCCCTCTTGCCAAAATGTATCACTTTTCTGTTTGGAGAGATTTTCAGGAATACATGCTCTCCGGGTTGGAACTCCAGATGTCGACGTTTTGCATCTGCCCAATGCCTCTGTCAGTCTTAGGCTATGCGCATCATTTCCCTGATCGTGCGAACCACGTCCATAGTTTCCACGATCATCTCTTGTCCAAGGAGTTCACGATCTCCAACGTCGTCCCAACTCAGCAGGGAACGACATTTCCATCCATAGAGTGCTGCGAATGGTGTCATCCCAATACTGGCCTGATAACTGTTGTATGAAAACTCCACTAGGTGTAGGTGTTCTTCCCACGAACTTCCAAAGTATAACATACAAGATTTCAGTATGTCTTCCAGAATCTGAGTTGTTCGCTCGGACTGTCTGTCCATTTGTGAATGATACGCCATGTTGAAATTCAGATTCGTCCCCAGGCTAGCTTGCAGACTCTGCCAAAACTATGATCGGAATCTTGTATTACGATCGAAGACGATGTAGGAAGGTACCCCATGTAATCTTACGATCTCCTGCATGAGTTTATGGGAATTAAGTGTGGTACATCTTGAAGGTATAAATCTTACTTTAGATTTTTACTCACCTCCATGTACTTCCTTACCAAGTCTCAGTTGACTGGCCAACTCTGAATGGAATAAAGTGAGCTGACTTGGTGATTCGATTCCTAATAACCCAAATTACGTCGTTACCCTTCGTGCTGCAAGGGAGAGCAGTCACGAAGTCCATGGTGATGTGCTGCCATTTCCATTCTGGGATTGGTAATGGCTGAAATAGACCAGCAGTTCTGTGATATTTAGCCTTCACTTGCTGATATACTAGACACTTTGCTATGCTCCTTACTACTTCTCGCTTCATTGTTGTCGTAGATCCTTATACATTTTCATGCCGCCGGGGTGTACAGAATAAAGAGAAATGTGAGCTTCTTTCATCAACTCTTCTCGAACAGGTCCGACTGGCACATATAAACGGCTACCATACCACAAGGATCCATCTTCGTGGATGATGAAGTCAGTTCATAGTCCACTTTCTATTTATTCTCGGATCCTTTATATCCTGGCATCATTTGCTTGAGCTACCTTAATCTGATTTACAAAAGTGGACTGGACTTGTAAGTTCATCAAAGATGAAGCGTTATCTGGCATAACTACTTCAATCTCCAATCCATGCAGTTCTTGTTGTAGTCTCCACTGAACGGTGAGTTTCATTGCTAATGGCTAGCGATTAAGTGCATCAGTGTAACATTTTGAAAATCGTTTCGGTGAAATTTCGAAAAAACGGTAAAATAAGGGGGTTTTCTGTAAAAAGTCTAAATGCAAATATTTTTATTATAAAATTAAATATACACATTCTAGCTATGTAATTGCTAGTATTTGGTGTTTATTGAGCCACTGCTGAAATTTCAATTTTTTCAAATTTTTTTCCGAAATTAATTATTTTAATATTATTTTAAGCCGGTAAGAAAATACATTAAATTAGCGATAAATACAAATTTAAATGGGATAATTTTAATCTTTAAAATCATGTTAATTAAAATCTAGTTGTAATATAATTTTTTAGTATTTTATTTCAAGTTTTAATTGATTTATTTTATGGAAAACAAAAATATAGTTATTTTGAACTGAAACTTGCAAATATGGTATTGTGGGGGGTCTTTTTGCATAGAATTGTTTTGTAAAGTCTCTCACACTCACCCTCACTCCCCTTGGCCAGCCCCACACTATTGTAGCAGCCCAAGAATTTTATTTCTCTCTTTTTGACCTTAAATCATGTGAGAAATGGGTTAAAATAAGGTTTTTATATATAGTAAAGTAGGTGGGGGTATTATGGTAATTGGGAGGGGCTTTGACCTTAGAATTTCCACCCCAATTTCCTCACCTCATTCTAGCCCCTCTACTGGCCGAAATTCTGCTACAACAGCCCCCATCTTTTCCCCCCATTTTCCATCTCTTTTGCTTCAAAAATTGCCTCAAAATCCATCAAATAAATCCCAAAATCCAAATCCAACTCCTACCCATTTCTCATTAGCCAAACTTACATGGATCTAGGGAACATGTTGACATTTTAGAGGCTTTGATTTCCATAATTGATCTCTAGATCATGAGGTATAATTCTAACATTTTTCTTAAATTGTTGTTAATTGCTTTAGGTTAGCTTAATTATATGTTTAAATAGGTTTTTATTTTAGTTCTATGCGCATGATTTGAAATTCAAGAGTGGGATTTGAATTCAAATTGGGGTTTTGTGTTGTGAGTTTAGGGTTGTGTGATGTATTTGACATATTAGGTTATGCTAAATCCAATTTAAGTTGCTAGTTTGCATATTTGTTGATTTAAATTGTGATAATTATATAAATTGTAAACTAGGTTTTTGGAATTTGATTAAATAATGGAGATAAAAATCTAATTAGGGTATTCATGGCATTATTAACATTTTTAAGTGTAGTTTAATACTTTAGTTCATGAAAATCCAAGCTAGATTGTAGTTTGTGAATTTTTGCTATAAAATTGTTAAAATTTAGGTATTTTGTAACTAGAATTTTGGGGTTAATGAAATTTATAGGGAATAAATTATAGAAATAGTTTAGATGATTTAATTAAGATGTTTAATAAGTATTATGGCCGCTAAATTTATTTAAACATCGAGTTTTGTACTAAAACGGCGAATTGTGCTTGCTAGATTTTCGGAAAAATGACTTTTTAAGTGAAATTGGGGTTTTTGTGAGTTTTAACTTATTTTATATTAAAATTAGTGTTCGTGAATGTGCAAATGAGTGTATTTGGGTTTTTCTCGATGGTCTAGCGTTTGTACACCGACGTCGAGGGTTTTTGGGTTGATTTGTGAAAGCAACCATAGGTTTTGACTTATGTGGGATTCGTGTGTCGTTTTGGTCATGAGTCGGATTTTAATGCGATACGATGCCTTGTGATATGTAGGTACCCCCATGTGGACTTCGAGAAGACAAGCAAGCGCGTGGCGACGTCGGCACCGGCAAGCGAGGACCAGGTGAGTAGATTTATATCTACGGGGAGAAGTCGGGTGGATGGCGTATAGCACCCCCGCAGTTCGTGGTGATGTATATGAATACGTATACACACATATATATATATATATATTGTTTATTTTGTTGAGTTATTGATGATAAATATGGATATTTGGTGTTCTTGGATGTTATAGTGTCGCGAAACCCTAGAGTAGCGGTCGCACCACACTTGCACGCACCCACCCATACTTGCATACTTTCTTCTTTCATTTGTGCTTACGGGAATATATTGTTATGTGTTCGCATGGGTATGGGACTATGTGTTCACATACGGATTGAGATGAGTTGATGAGATTTGTGTTGAGATTGTGATATCGGTGATATGGCAGGATTCGTACTTGAGGTACGTCCTGGTGTTATAGCGGATCTTGGGGCGACGATATGGGTGAATAGTGTTATAAATAAAGTGGTCGACATGTGATCGTGATATGAGATATGATATGCTAGGATATTGATCCTAGGTTGTATTGGGCGATGTATACCCCTTGATGATGATATGAGCTGATGATATCAGTTTGTACGAGACTGTCGATCAGTAGCCAAATCATGTCTATATTGATGATATTAGTATTGTACTAGACATAGGTCAGTACCCTAGATTATGATCTTGGATAAAGAGGATACCAGAGGAATAGTGTGAGGAATATGATATTGACCCGTACCCTGATTTGGGGATGCCGTACGACGGATTTACGTACGAGCTATATTTTGATGATTGATCCGCACTCTTGACTTGGGATGTCTGGTTATAGATATGGTATCGGATATGATATTATTGAGGCGGGATCACCGACTATATATATATATACAGGTATGTATATGTATCGACTCAGATGTTAGGCGGGTTCCTTACCTGTAGTCCAGCTTGTTAGCTTAGCCCTTTAGTTGAGTTTAGTTGTTGATTAGATTCGATTCTTACCTATTTCAAAAAATAACGAATCGTGGGTATTTTAAAAGACAGCTCAAGGGATCCTACGGATATTTCAAAAGACGTATCTTTTCATAAAAACACCGTAGCCCCTATTTTCAAAACCCCATAATTCGTGTTATTTCAAAAGGCAACATTTGTAGGATTTATATTAGGGTAATGCAGATTAGTTATCGTTGTGTTTAGTATTTAACTCCCGCTCATTATTATTGTTCGCTCCGCATCGCATACTTATATTATAATTTCTTATTGCATTGTTGATATCATACTGTTAGGACACCAGCACCATTACCGATGATGCGTATGTACCACGTACACTTACTTGCCGGCTCACACACATCTTCATCGGTAATTGCCATGTCATGTACACCTTAGAAAATATTATTGCTTGACATAGCCTGTTAGATAATAGTTTAGACATGATATTAGTGTACTTGCCGTATATGTTAGTTTAGACATTGTAGTTATTACCTGCTACTTCATGTATACTGTTATTCATTGTTATGCCGCATTCATGGATTCTCATGCATATATTCACTATTTTACGTGTTATTGAGGTTTTGGATTCGGATTTCCATGAGATTTTCTGGATTTGGAGGAAAACCGCAAAAACATAAATAAACCTTCTCTCTTTTAAAATAAAAAGCGCGGTTTTCCCATGATGTATGAGTCGTCCACCATGAGTTTGCTGATGGATTTCGAGACCCGATTCGAGGAGTTGGATGAACCGTTTCGGGTACATGGTGGACCCGGTAAGGTACCCCGGGGCAAGAAGCTCGTGGTGATGACGATGAGCCTGGCAGGGGGAGACTACCTACCGGTGATTTTACCCGACGCGTCGGATATCCGGAGGATACCGTCGTGGTCTTGAGATGGATGGTAGGGGCCGGTCTGGACTGACGGTGCCCTAGATATTGAGATTGAGACATTGAGATTTCGAGATATTGAGGTACTGAGATTTGATGATACAGGCCAGTCCGGATAGCCGGAGCCTGAGGCTTTGAGACATTGAGATTTATGTTTTGTGTCGATGCTAGACACTGTTGATGCTGATTTCATTTATGATACCTCATTTTAAAAATACAAAGGAAATCTCACTAATTTATGAAAACAGTTTCTTCATTTACATGTATTCTGTTTTCATGCATTCATACCTCATTCATATGATATATTGCTACATGAGGCACTGACACGGGCACATGAGATCACACTCGGGTTAGATATTACCCTAGCCATTGTTATAGGCTGCATGTTATTCATATATTTGAGGATATATTATGATCATTGACCTAGGTTGCGTTATTTATGCGATTTCTGTGCGTAGAGGTTTTTTCTATTCACGAGTTGGCAACTCACCCACGTTGTGCCCCAGTTTCTTGCAGATTTGCCGTACAGGTTTCATTACGGCTTGCGGGTATAGTTTCTTTCGGGTGATTTGCTAGTAGGTGGGTTTACTTGTATCGTACCCCCATTATATATCTTCTATATTATTATTCTGTTGTATCTAGAAGTTCCATCAACCAAACATGTATTTATTATGAGATAGAGACCAGTGATGTTATTCCTTCGACCTTAGAGTCGCGCGTTATATTTCTGTGGTTTTCTTATGGTTTTGAGTTTCCTTTTGAATTTTGATCCTCGCCGTTGGCGTTGTATATTATATTGCTTGTGTGGTTGTGACCGTCGATTGACGAAGAGCTAGCTCCTGCTTGGGGATGCCTTTTTATTGATTTCGTATACTATTCATGTTGTATCCCATTTGGGGGCCAGTATTTACAAAGGAGACTCTGCCGAAATTTTCGGGAAATATTTGATTTTTTTTAAAAACTGCATAATTCGGCTTATGCTATTAAAACTATTTGTTTTAAATTGGTTTTCCTTCACTCTACTACTTTTCTTGGTTTGGGTTTCTGGGTTTTCGGCTTACTTAGATTACGTACGCCTCGAGACGTTCGTAGTTTAAATGCCGGTCATATTCCGTACTTTCGGGACGTGACAAAGTTGGTATCAGAGCGTTAGGTTTTACCTTCGGAGCGTAGGATGACCCTTAGTTGATGGAATAGGTGACTAAAGTAGAGTGACGTACCGTGGGTATGTTCCGCGGTATACTTACGATACGCTACTCTACTTAAGGAGCCTTAGGATATACATTTCTTTGCTCAGTATCATATTCATTCCTGATCTAGCCTCATCGGTACCAGTTATGGTTTTGCTGCCACGATTACGGGCAGGGAGAGCTACAGCTAGAGTTGCGGTCAGCACGAGCTCGTCACGAACGAGGACTGACCAGGACGAAATTCCGGCAACACACGATTGCAGAGATGTGTCTTTTTACCGTGTTTCCGCGCCACGAGCGTTTGACGGATCGCCTTTATGAGGTTACTCGGATGTGCTGATCGACACTAGAGGATTGAGCCAATGATGGAGGCCAGCCAGATTTTGATGACCGTTGGTGTGTTGCTTATTCATGATGATCGAGGCACTGTTCAGCGTGCAGACGAGCGAGCTAGTTATTGCTGCGAACGACGAGATATTGCCCCAGATGCTGGAATTAGTGCAGAACGAGTTGTACTAAGAGATGATAGAAGGTCGCTAGTCATCGCGGATGAATGACTAGGACATGTGGATCGTTCGCCTACCCCGATGCGAGGTCATCAGATAGATTGATTCCAGCTAGAGACGACTTCACACGGAGACGTTGGGAGTCGACAGAGATGATCGAATGTCAGAAACCTATTATTCCAAGTTTAAAGTAGTCGGAAAGACATGCAGGCAATTCTATGGTCCCTGTAGAAGAATGAAACCCTAACTCGACTTAATGACCGTGTGAAAGCCTTTGAACCTTCGGGTTTGCGGTAGTTCTACGGCGCCATTAGTGAGGCTTGGGTTTGCCCTTCTACGGCTGGACCACCGATGCTGTGGTATGTACTCGATACTATTAAACTGTGTCCAAGAGGCTGAGCTCTTGGGGGATTATGAGGTTTTGACGACTCGATCGGATGGCTCGACTTAATTCGGATACTAAGTGGTGAGATGCATTTCTTGGGAGACTCCCGATACGAGGATAGCCGTTGGAGCTCAGTCCATGCAGCCACGACGAGACGAGTCCGAAGCGGTCGACATTAGAGAAAGGTGAAGTAAGAGGTTCGTACCAGATCTAGATGAAACGACGTTCCACTCCGCCGACATCATAGATGCGATACGTATGACGAGGCATTGTACTTGGATATACCTTCCAGAAGGAGTCGCGTTGAGTATGCAGCCGTTCCAGAACGAGAACAGATCTAGTAAGGGATGATGACTTCCGGACAGTTCGGCAGAGACGAGATTTGGGAGAGATCTCGATAGGACCTTTCTGGAATAAATTACGAGAAGACTTGGACCCAGTAGTGGTCATGTTATGCACACCGGCAGGCCAGAGTTCAGGATCGTCGACGAGGCATGCTATGAGTGACCACGACAGCTGGCCAGAGATTCTTGAGTATGTGCTTGAGCGGGACTATTCCGCCATACTAGATTTCGATGTTTTGGGTGAATTATTCGCATGATTTGGTTTTGATGATTGAGGATTTACGATTTTCGCACAGTCGTTGCACTTGATATCGTTTTCGTGCTTTGGTTTCACATGTTTGTGATTTTACGGTTTTAGACATTTGAGTTGATTTTGTGCGTATGCACGCACACGATTTGGTTCCTGCACTCTGTATAGTTTATATATGCTTGCAGTGCAGTGATACGCCTTTTGTGCACTTAGATGCACTGGACTTCGATTTCGATTGTGATACTCGATATTTGTTTTGTGCACCTTGTGCACCTGATTTGATTTTGCGCATGTTCGGCGCTTTATATTGAATTTCATGATTTCGTGCATGATGGATGCCCCTGGTTTTGGGTTTTCGCCATGTTGAGCGCATGTCTTGAGATGCGATTTTGGTGCACACCAGATGCATTAAATCGAGATTTTTTTCGTGCATGTCAGATGCACCTGATTTTGCTGTCAGGCACACACGTTGCCTACGACAGATGCTTTGTGCACACCCGATGCACTTAGATCTTGTTTCTGTGCACTTATATGGCACGTATATGGATTTTGATTGTCGTGCGCACCAGACGCACGTATTATTCATACGCGTATTTTGGGATTGATTTCTTATAGAGCAGTACTTTTTTTTTATGATAATTGCGATGTGTTTTCGTACTAAGCAGGACTAGTCAGAGGACAGTACCTGAATATATTTTGCATGCATTGATAGTTATTGAAGGGATTTCCAAAAAGCGAGCTATAGCCTCAGTATTTACCTACGTGTCTGATATTACACGAAATGTTTAAAACAAGGAGACCCTTCTAAATTGTTTCCAAAACGGCGGAACGTACATTTCAAATAAAGGTATATATGTATATAGTTATTTTCTTATGATAGACGTCCGCCACTGTGCAGTGTTATACGCGTTGTACAGCTCCTTAAAGAGATTTGGCATGCATTTCCTTCAGATATTTACATATATAGATTCGATATTTACATGTATAGTTTCGAGTTATATCATATTGGTTTTGCTTTGGATTTGACATTGATGTCTTCCCCATGACTCCGATGATTGCGGGATGCTTGACGGAGTTTTGATTTAAGTTATATGCTCATTTTTCATGCGCATGCGCTGCGCTATGATTTGTTTTATGTATTTATGATTTCGGAGCCCCGGCGATTTGATGGTTTTGGCTGAAATATTTTAGTATTTGGGGGGAGTTTTAATTTAAATTCGGAGACCGAATTTCTTTAAGGGGGGAAGATTGTAACGTTTTGAAAATCGTTTCGGTGAAATTTCGAAAAAACGGTAAAATAAGGGGGTTTTCTGTAAAAAGTCTAAATGCAAATATCTTTATTATAAAATTAAATATACACATTCTAGTTATGTAATTGCTAGTATTTGGTGTTTATTGAGCCACTGCTGAAATTTCAAATTTTCTGAAATTTTTTCCGAAATTAATTATTTTAATATTATTTTAAGCAGGTAAGAAAATACATTAAATTAGCGATAAATACAAATTTAAATGGGCTAATTTTAATCTTTAAAATCATGTTAATTAAAATCTAGTTGTAATATAATTTTTTAGTATTTTATTTCAAGTTTTAATTGATTTATTTTATGGAAAACAAAAATATAGTTATTTTGAACTAAAACTTGCAAATATGGTATTGTAGGGGGTCTTTTTGCATAGAATTTTTTTGTAAAGTCCCTCACACTCACCCTCACTCCCCTTGGCCGGCCCCACACTATTGTAGCAGCCCAAGAATTTTATTTCCCTCCTTTTGACCTTAAATCATGTGAGAAATGGGTTAAAATAAGGTTTTTATATATAGTAAAGTAGGTGGGGGTATTATGGTAATTGGGAGGGGCTTTGACCTTAGAATTTCCACCCCAATTTCCTCACCTCATTCCATCCCCTCTACTGGCCGAAATTCTGCTACAACAGCCCCCATCTTTTTCCCCCATTTTCCATCTCTTTTGCTTCAAAAATTGCCTCAAAATCCATCAAATAAATCCCAAAATCCAAATCCAACTCTTACCCATTTCTCATTAGCCAAACTTACATGGATCTAGGGAACAAGTTGGCATTTTAGAGGCTTTGATTTCCATAATTGATCTCTTGATCATGAGGTATAATTCTAACCTTTTTCTTAAATTGTTGTTAATTGCTTTAGGTTAGCTTAATTATATGTTTAAATAGGTTTTTATTTTAGTTCTATGTGCATGATTTGAAATTCAAGAGTGGGATTTGAATTCAAATTGGGGTTTTGTGTTGTGAGTTTAGGGTTGTGTGATGTATTTGACATATTAGGTTATGCTAAATCCAATTTAAGTTGCTAGTTTGCATATTTGTTGATTTAAATTGTGATAATTATATAAATTGTAAACTAGGTTTTTGGAATTTGATTAAATAATGGAGATAAAAATCTAATTAGTGTATTCATGGCATTATTAACATTTTTAAGTGTAGTTTAATACTTTAGTTCATGAAAATCCAAGCTAGATTGTAGTTTGTGTATTTTTGCTATAAAATTGTTAAAATTTAGGTATTTTGTAACTAGAATTTTAGGGTTAATGAAATTTATAGGGAATAAATTATAGAAATGGTTTAGATGATTTAATTAAGAAGTTTAATAAGTATTATGGTCGCTAGATTTATTTAAACATCGAGTTTTGTACTAAAACGGCGAATTGTGCTTGCTAGATTTTCGGAAAAATGACTTTTTAAGTGAAATTGGGGTTTTTGTGAGTTTTAACCTATTTTATATTAAAATTAGTGTTCGTGAATGTGCAAAGGAGTGTATATGGGTTTTTCTCGATGGTCTAGCGTTTGAACACCGACGTCGAGGGTTTTTGGGTTGATTTGTGAAAGCAACCATAGGTTTTGACTTATGTGGGATTCGTGTGTCGTTTTGGTCATGAGTCAGATTTTAATGCGATACGATGCGTTGTGATATGTAGGTACCCCCATGTGGACTTCGAGACGACAAGCAAGCGCGTGGCGACGTCGGCACCGGCAAGCGAGGACCAGGTGAGTAGATTTATATCTACGGGGAGAAGTCGGGTGGATGGCGTATAGCACCCCCGCAGTTCGTGGTGATGTATATGAATACGTATACACACATATATATTGTTTATTTTGTTGAGTTATTGATGATAAATATGGATATTTGATGTTCTTGGATGTTATAGTGTCGCGAAACCCTAGAGTAGCGGTCGCACCACACTTGCACGCACCCACCCATACTTGCATACTTTCTTCTTTCATTTGTGCTTACGGGAATATATTGTTATGTGTTCGCATGGGTATGGGACTATGTGTTCACATACGGATTGAGATGAGTCGATGAGATTTGTGTTGAGATTGTGATATCGGTGATATGGCAGGATTCGTACTTGAGGTACGTCCTGGTGTTATAGCGGATCTTGGGGCGACGATACGGGTGAATAGTGTTATAAATAAAGTGGTCGACATGTGATCGTGATATGAGATATGATATACTAGGATATTGATCCTAGGTTGTATTGGGCGATGTATACCCCTTGATGATGATATGTGCTGATGATATCAGTTTGTACGAGACTGTCGATCAGTAGCCAAATCATGTCTATATTGATGATATTAGTATTGTACTAGACATAGGTCAGTACCCTAGACTATGATCTTGGATAAAGAGGATACCAGAGGAATAGTGTGAGGAATATGATATTGACCCGTACCCAGATTTGGGGATGCCGTACGACGGATTTACGTACGAGCTATATTTTGATGATTGATCCGCAGTCTTGACTTGGGATGTCTGGTTATAGATATGGTATCGGATATGATATTATTGAGGCGGGATCACCGACTATATATATATATATACAGGTATGTATATGTATCGACTCAGATGTTAGGCGGGTTCCTTACCTGTAGTCCAGCTTGTTAGCTTAGCCCTTTAGTTGAGTTTAGTTGTTAGATTAGATTCGATTCTTACCTATTTCAAAAAATAACGAATCGTGGGTATTTTAAAAGACAGCCCAAGGGATTCTACGGATATTTCAAAAGACGTATCTTTTCATAAAAACACCGTAGCCCCTTTTTTCAAAACCCCATGATTCGTGTTATTTCAAAAGGCACCATTTGTAGGATTTATATTAGGGTAATGCAGATTAGTTATCGTTGTGTTTAGTATTTAACTCCCGCTCATTATTACTGTTCGCTCCGCATCGCATACTTATATTATAATTTCTTATTGCATTGTTGATATCATACTGTTAGGACACCAGCACCATTACCGATGATGCGTATGTACCACGTACACTTACTTGCCGGCTTACACACATCTTCATCGGTAATTGCCATGTCACGTACACCTTAGAAAATATTATTGCTTGACATAGCCTGTTAGATAATAGTTTAGATATGATATTAGTGTACTTGCCGTATATGTTAGTTTAGACATTGTAGTTATTACCTGCTACTTCATGCATACTGTTATTCATTGTTATGCCGCATTCATGGATTCTCATGCATATATTCACTATTTTACGTGTTATTGAGGTTTTGGATTCGGATTTCCATGAGATTTTCTGGATTTGGAGGAAAACCGCAAAAACATAAATAAACATTTTCTCTCTTTTAAATTAAAAAGTGCGGTTTTTCCATGATGTATGAGTCGTCCACCATGAGTTTGCTGATAGATTTCGAGACCCGATTCGAGGAGTTGGATGAACCGTTTCGGGTATATGGTGGACCCGGTAAGGTACCCCGGGGCAAGAAGCTCGTGGTGATGACGATGAGCCTGGCAGGGGGAGACTACCTACCGGTGATTTTACCCGACGCGTCGGATATCCGGAGGATACCGTCGTGGTCTTGAGATGGATGGTAGGGGCCGGTCTGGACTGACGGTGCCCTAGATATTGAGATTGAGACATTGAGATTTCGAGATATTGAGGTACTGAGATTTGATGATACAGGCCAGTCCGGATAGCCGGAGCCTGAGGCTTTGAGACATTGAGATTTATGTTTTGTGTCGATGATTGACACTGTTGATGCTGATTTCATTTATGATACCTCATTTTAAAAATACAAAGGAAATCTCACTAATTTATGAAAACAGTTTCTTCATTTACATGTATTCTGTTTTCATGCATTCATACCTCATTCATATGATATATTGCTACATGAGGCACTGACACGGGCATATGAGATCACACTCGGGTTAGATATTACCCTAGCCATTGTTATAGGCTGCATGTTATTCATATATTTGAGGATATATTATGATCATTGACCTAGGTTGCGTTATTTATGCTATTTCTGTGCGTAGAGGTTTTTTCTATTCCCGAGTTGGCAACTCACCCCCGTTGTGCCCCAGTTTCTTGCAGGTTTGCCGTACAGGTTTCATTACGGCTTGCGGGCATAGTTTCTTTCGGGTGATTTGCTAGTAGGTGGGTTTACTTGTATCGTACCCCCATTATATATCTTGTATATTATTATTCTGTTGTATCTAGAAGTTCCATCAACCAAACATGTATTTATTTTGAGATAGAGACCAGTGATGTTATTCCTTCGACCTTAGAGTCGCGCGTTATATTTCTGTGGTTTTCTTATGGTTTTGAGTTTCCTTTTGAATTTTGATCCTCGCCGTTGGCGTTGTATATTATATTGCTTGTGTGGTTGTGACCGTCGATTGACGAAGAGCTAGCTCCCGCTTGGGGATGCCTTTTTATTGATTTCGTATACTATTCATGTTGTATCCCGTTTGGGGGCCAGTATTTACAAAGGAGACTCTGCCGAAATTTTCGGGAAATATTTGATGTTTTTTTTAAAAACCGCATAATTCGGCTTATGCTATTAAAACTACTTGTTTTAAATTGGTTTTCCTTCACTCTACTACTTTTCTTGGTTTGGGTTTCTGGGTTTTCGGCTTACTTAGATTACGTACGCCTCGAGACGTTCGTAGTTTAAGTGCCGGTCATATTCCGTACTTTCGGGACGCGACAATCAGGAACTACGTTCACCTTTCCAGGATGATACTGCAGGTTGATGTCAAAGTCTGCCATGAGTTCTAGCCATCTTCTCTGCCGCATGTTGAGTTTATTCTGAGTAAATATATACTTCAGACTTTTGTGGTCAGTGTATATATCCACTCGCTCTCCTATTAAGTAGTGATGCCAAATCATGAAGGCGAAGATGACGGCTGCTAATTCCAGATCGTGTGTTGGATAGTTGCGCTCATGGACCTTTAACTATCTTGATGCGAAAGCCACAACTTTTTCATGCTGGTATAGAACACATCCTAATCCTTTACCGGATGCATCAAAATGCATATTGAATCCGCCAGATTGATCCGGTATTACAAGAATAGGTACAGAGGTTAACCTCGACTTGAGTTCTACAAAAGCCTTCTCACATGCTTCTGACCACACGAATGCTTCATCTTTACGTATGAGCTTGGTCAGGTGTGCTGCGATCTTTGAGAATCCTTCAATGAATCGTCTATAGTATCCTGCTAAGCCCAAGAAACTTCTTATATATTTTACCGTCTTCGGTGTCGGCCACTCACCGACAGCTGACACCTTAGTTAGATCCATAGAGATTCCTTCGCCTAAAACGATATGTCCGAGAAATCTGACTTGATCTAGCCAAAATTCACACTTGCTGTACTTGGCGTAGAACTGGTGTTGTCGTAATGTCTTCAGGATAATGCGTAAGTGCTCGGCGTGTTCTTTCCGATTCTTTGAATACACCAGGATGTCGTTGATGAATATAACAACAAACCTGTCTAAATACTCTTGGAAAACTTGGTTCATCAGGTTTATAAAGATGGAAGATGTATTGGTCACTCCAAATGGCATTACGAGATATTCATAATGGCCATAACGTGTCCTAAACGCCGTATTCGGAATGTCGGACTCTTTGACCTTCACCTGATGATAACCCGAACGAAGATCTATCTTTGAAAAGGCACAAGATCCACTTAACCGATCGAAAAGTTCATCGATGCGCGGCAATGGATACTTGTTCTTAATTGTCACTTCGTTCAGAGCTCGATAATCTATATACATCATGTAGGAACATTCCTTCTTCTTCACTAGTAACACCGGAGATCCCCAACTTGAAGTACTGGGTCGGATCCAACCTTTCTTTAGTAGTTCGTCCAACTGAATACGGATCTCCTTCAATCCCTCCAGACTTAATCGATATAAAGCTTTGATTATAGGCTGTAAATCAATATTAAATTCAAGAGCTCGATCGGGATGCAAACCTGATATGTCTTCATAGAACACATCCTTGAACTCTCAAACCACCTAAGGTTTTTCTTCTTTAGCTGGTAAAGGGAACACTTCTGCATTCTTTGGTTTAGCACGGTGGCTTCCTGGTTCCAAGGTTCTGTCTCTACTTTTGAAATAGAAGACTAGGTGATCTGGTATCTTAAATACTACCCTCCTTTGACGGCAGTCAATAGTAGCATAAAATACTCCCGGCCAATCCATTCCCAATACAACATCGAAATTTGGTATGTCCAGTACTTTGAAATTTGCGTAGAATTCTTGACCGCAAAATACAACTGAGCACTGATCATATCCCAAAGTTGCCTTGAAGACTTCAATCCGGAACCGACATTCCAGCTTGAAATGAGTAGCTTCACAGGGATTGCATGCGTTCTCACGAATCGTTGTGACATGAAGTAGTGTAAAGCTCCAGTGTCGAAAAGTATGAGTGCACGAAGGGTGGCTACTAGTATAGTACCTAAGATGTGTGAGGTTGTGTTTAGATATAGAGAAAGTATAACGATACATAAGAATTGAAAGGTTGAAAGGATGGGAGAATTTACCGGTGATGACTTTTCCTGTGGCTTCGGCCTCCTCGACCGTCATTGTAAAAGCCTGTCGTCTCGGTACATTCTTCCTTGCTGGAGGTTGAAAGGACGAGCGTACCCCGCGTGTGCGCACAGCGGAAGTAGGACTGGTCGGAAAACAAAAATTTCGTAGGAGCGCGATGCCAAAATCGTCCAAACACTAGTTTCTAGCTAAACTAAAGAGCATAAAGAAAAAGTTCAGATGTGCTACAACCTTTGTAGCGTGTCCGGCTGATCCTGGAAGACCCCGTCTAAACTCCGTGAGCTCCCGAACGCGTCTGCATGCCGACTGTCTCGACGTAGATGATCTGCGTTGAAAGCGAGCTACCCGTGCTCTAACTCCATCACCGGTTGGAATAACTTCCTCCATAGGCTTGCTAGGCTTGTAGGAAGGCGATGCGAACAATGGGTACTCTTTACTTTTTGCAAAAACTCACCATGGAAACACTTGCCATTTTTAAGGGAGCTTGAGCTCATGTTGTGTGGAAGAAGAAGATGTTTCTTTTTGTGATGGCTTGAAAAAACCAAATGAATTGTGTCATGTTGTTTTTTCAACCATGTCATGTATATACATGACACATACCCCCTCTTCCACTCTCTCTCATGTGTGTGTCAACACACAAGAGAGAGGGTGGGCCCTACCATTTTAATTAAATATATTAAATATATAACAATATATATACATTAATATATATATATATAAAGATATATATACATTTACTTATATATATTTATTTTTATATTTATTTATACATAATTCATAATGGTAGAAATTAATATATATATCAAATATATATATATATATATATATATATATTAAATAAGTATTATTACATGTATCCTATACACGTACACATCATGCATCACATACACGAAATGCCATCAATATCTTCTCAGTATCATATACTGTAGAGAATGTATGTTCATATACACAATACTAGAAACCATATCATCAATACGGTTATCAAGTCAACACTTAACTTGGTATTCCGGCTTTGAAACCTGCTAGTATAACAGTCGTCCGATTGAACATGTATATCCAATATGCACGTTTTATCGAACTCATGTACGTATCCCTATACGTACGTCACATCGCGTTTTTCCCGGGCATGCACTTTCGTTGCGGGACTCTGAAGACCTGTCAATACGTTGGCAGTAGGTTATACAGGATCGTATCCGATTGAATCTGAAACACTTTCAGATTCAACCCCCTTTAAGGTTAACCCACAACCTCGTCAGTGGTACTAGCTGTACGTAAGGGCTACCTAGGTATGAGCAAGATAAAGGCAGGTCAACGAGCGAACTCATCCAGACCTAACAAAGTCTATAAGTGACAGTCACTATACAGTCCGGTGTCTTCGTCAAGGAGTATCACATACCGGATCTGGGGAGTAGAATCTGTCAGGCCCCCAATAACCCGATAAGTCGTGTTGACAGAGGACTCATAACCAAAGAGATACAACCAATAACACTTACCGATTTATCTCTATTACCGTGGCCACAGACTCCTGGCTATAGTCATGTCCTGCACAGTGCGATATCGTCTCCCAATATCGGGAGTGATGAATTCCTTCGACCGCTCACTGCTTCCATGTACTTCGGGACTGTACCCAAGTAAAACCTGTTTGCAAGACTCAGTAGAGCCGTGGTAGGGTAGTAATCAAAGCACAGCGGAAACACACACGAGACACTGTGGCGATTTCAGGTCTAGGGACTACCCTGTACTCATGTCACTAGAGAACCGCTATCTGACATTGGTATAATACCAACCAGGAGTTCTTGGTGAATCCGTCCAGTGTAACTCATCTAATGAGCACCTGTATACAATCATCAGTGTCAAACACCAATGGCTATGGGATTAGCCATTGCCCCATACATGGTCATGAAATGTATACACTAGTCTAAACTAGAGTACCGATGTCCTGTCTTGATACTCCTACGACTAGGGACATTTAAAGATGTGCTTATAAACTACCAGGCCCCACTAGTATGATCCTTATCATAATCCTGGTAGTCAAGCAAAGATCCTTTGGGCTTTATCTCATGTATTATCGATACGCGATAACCAGTAACACGCATTCACATGATAGATAAAGACAAACCAGATAGCACACTATCATCTCGAGTAAGACTGTTCTTGGTATAGGCCCTCCTCGAATTCAGTAATTGCATTCCCGCAATTACGATAATTGCCTTGAGGGCACATATATCAAACAATCTCCCATTTGCAGTCAAGGCCAATAATTACGGTATCACACACACACATCTCATGTGCTACTGTATACCCAACTTCTGTATTAATAGTTTTGCAAACTGTGTTCGAGAAATAGTTTCAGTGAGTGGATCCACTATAATGCTTCTAACTGTATCTCTCTGAATCTCAACTTCATGGAGATCAACTATCTCCTGAAATGAGCGATACTTCCCTTAGAATACTGTTTGGATAGCTGATGGGACCTTGTTCACAAATTAATATATTTATCTAAACAAATACATAGGATGTATCCTCTACTGATTCACAATCAGCATCTAGCGCCTTGACTACCCCAGTATCTCGATTGGAATTCTTCTAATACACTGCTCCTCATAAGAGGGTAAACTAATGACTCACGATAGATACTCTGTCACCCTTGTCACTACGGAAGCTGGAATCGGTAATTGCCTCTATAAGGAGGCTGTCATTACCATACACCAAGAATATTTCATATGTTCTTCACTTCTTCCTATGTTTCTCCATGATTAGATTAATGTCTGCTTACTAGACCTAGTGTGAAAGAAATATCTGGTCCGGTATATAACATTGCATAATTGACTTCACTGCCATAGCATGTCGAATGTCATTCATGCGAGTCTCTCTCTTCATCAGTCCCGAAAGAAATCATTTTAGAGAGAATGACCCCATTACCTTCGGGTACATTACCTCACTAGGAGTCCTCTATTCTAAACTATTTTAGAATGGTGTCATTATACCTGAATTTGGATAATCCCAAATCCCCTACTAGGTCTAACTCTATAGACCTAGTTACCAGAATCATTGACATATATATAATTTACAAAAAGAAAAACAAAAACTGATTACCAACGTTTGACCGAATCGTAGTATAGGAATATCATTTCCTATTAAGAGTATGTTATCCACATCAGTATGTAGAATCTAAAAGTACTCTCTATAACTTTCTTACAAATACCTGGTTCATCTCTTATTTTGATGAAGGCAAACACTTTGATCGTTGCATCAAAAATAGATGATCCACCTCCGCTTATGCCTGTTTTAGTCTACAAATAGACTTAAGCAATTTGGACACTATCCGCTGCTCCCACTGACTAAGACAATCTTCTGGTAGAGTCATATACACATACACTTCTAAATCAAATTTAGAAAGACGTTATAATCATACTCATACCAGATATCATAGTCATGAAAACAACAGTGGCAAATATTATTTGTATGGACTTCAGCACAGACTTTGAAATAACAGTATCATCACAATCCATATCGGGTATTTGATGAATACATGTTAACTACAAGTCTGGACTTATTAAGTTAACATATTTCCATTAGCACTGATCTTGAAAGATTTGCTTGCTCCTTATGGGTTTTACCCTTTCCAGGAGCACAAAACAAAGTCTATAATTTTTTGTAGTGCATGGAGTCCAACTTAGATAACTTGGCATTCAGCCATCAGTCGGAAGTCACCACTTTCTATGGCATGCTAATAACTAGTAGGTCATCATCACATGATGCAAGCCTTCTTGTCACCGTCTATGAGAAAACCGAAGTATCTCTCAGGTGACAGAGGCCACCCACTAAATTTGCGGAGTAGCTATGGTCTGTCAGGGTCAATTTGATCATCAGGTTCTACTAAACTTTCAGTAACTTTTTTTATGGTTCTGAAACTATTTCCAGTTCTACCATGCTCCCACTAATTTCTTTTGCAAGAAATTCCTTAACCAAGGATGTGGTGAGTCAAGAACAAAACACTTCTGAACTTGGAAAATGGTAGTTGCCATCCCTCGCGAAATCTTGGGTTAACCCACATACTGTTATTTCCGAAACGTGCCTCGAGTTTATCCGGATTATGGTTTTAAACATAAACCGGATAACCCCATATCTTAACAATATTAAGATGAACACTATTCTATATCACATATAGAAAAGAGGCACTTGTTTAGGTGGAACTAGTATCAATTGATATGCATCTATTTCTAATGTATCCACAAAATTGAAGAAGGCAACTCAACATTACTCATCATGGATCGCACCCGCGGAGAGCAATTTGAGAGAGAATCACATTCTCAATATGGAATACCTAGAACCAACCCCTTGTCCGTATGGCATTGGACAACATACATCAATATGTATAAGTCCCTGGAGTTCACTAGCTCATTTTTCCATGTGCTATTAATCGAAAAACATTATTTTGGTTAAAAGAAGCCAAAAGTTTTGTTGTTTAGGCAAAACCTGATGATTTTCCTCAATAGCAACAATTGTTTCGAAAACCGACATTGAGGATAAAATCATCCATTCTTAATTCTCTGCTCCTTCTTAGCATCTGTAACGCCCTACAGATATGAGATTCTAATCTGGTATCTATATACCCAAGAGTTACAATTTATTGAGAAATAGTTTCTCAAAACATAGACACACGGGAAATCTGAAACATCAAAAAAATGTTTCAGTAGGGTTAGTTGGGTATTCACAGTATTACCTTTTTCATTGCCCAGGTTCATGACAGTAGTCGCAATTTCTTTTCTCACTTCAACCCCTTTTGATGTCTTTCCATCTTAACTTCTTGTATACCAAACTTATGCTGGTTGGTTTTCTCCTTTCCATTCCTTCAGCACCAGCTTCGGGATTAGAAGAAGAATATCTAAATAAGCGTAAATGGTATACACTCCTTATATGTAAGGAGCTCTCGAGTTTGAGAGAAGGTAGGAGGGATACACAAACAAACAATTCATCTAAACTAGAACCAATGGCCATCCTCAAACTGAAACAGTTTCATTGAGTTCGTATCTAACTATACGATGGCCTTCCAAACAATATGGATCTCTATACCGAATACAGAGGGTTTTGGAGTTAGCAGAAGGGGAAGTAGGATATGTGAGGACATATGTGACTATGTCGTGTATTAAGGCAATCCAGACATTCCAAAGCTGTCGATGGTTAAAAAGGTCGGTCAACTTGGTTAATGAGTCTTAGTTAAAGGTCAGTCCAGGGTCGCTTCCAGAGAGAGAAAAAAGAAACACTCTGCGTGCACTCTAACCTAGATTAGATTGGTGTATTTATCTAGTCAGGATGGCTCCCACTGTTCTGTAAAATTCTCCTTCAAACCCTAAAAAGGAGAACTAGCCGGAATTTTGTATAGAAAATTTTCCGGGAGTAACTATTACTCACAGTAGGAATTGGGACCTAAGCTATCATGGCATTGTAACCTTGACGAATGCCAACAAGTTACCCCACTCCATAGAAGGTATGCAATCTCATAACAAGTTTCAACACTTAAAACTCCTGATATCGATTTTTACCCCTAACAACCTATGATTTTGATGGATGCTAACAAATTATAGGCCGCTAGTCAAGTTCAACCCGTCATTTCATAATTAACTCGAACCCACCCGCATATGCCATTGACGGAAGCCAACAAGGCTGTGCGACTATCCCGGCTAACCGCATCAAATGCTTGCAGGAAGACATCACTTAGCTACCGTACAATATACCTTGACGGATGCCAACAAACGTAGCACGCATACTAAGTACCCTACTTCCTGAAATGACAGAAGGCTACGGCTGGTTTTGAAGAAAACCATCAACATAATGAACTTGATCTCATCGTAGGAACCGAGTGGTTTTGAAAGTTTATAGTCACGTAGACCTTTACTTAAGAGTGAACTCCCTGTGAAGGGATCTAGATTCTTTTCCTCATCGAATAAGGTGCGGGATATTCCTAATCGAATATCACGACGCAAAGCAAAAGAATACGGCTACAAAAACAATTTTAGTAACACAAACTTTTACCCAAGAGCGAACTCCCAGTGGCGGGATCAAGGCTCTTTCCTCATCGAATGAGGTGCAGGACATTCCTAACTGAATACTTCAATGCAGAGTAAAAGAATCGACTAAAATATATCTTTTATAAAAAAATGGTTCCTACAACATATAGATTTATTTTACTTTGCATTAATGCAATTAATACAATCCCATCATTTAGATAATCACATTATCTAGTATTATCCTTCTCACCCAAATATTACAGAGTATGAAAAGGAAAAATATAATGCACATATACGCCATCCGTATTTGCCACGATGCCCCGTCATGCACCGTTAGGTTACTTAACTAACGGTGGAGCGGGGGAAAGGCTAACGCGGATGAAAAACGTATATAGAATTAATACACACACACACATACATACTACATATCACATATATAAGTATATCATCATACACAAATAATCACATTACAGCATGAGGAAAAACAACACCACAGAGTTTGGAATGGTCGGATTACCTAGGAATCCCGCGTTTCGTTCGAGCCACAAACGAAGCATGAAATACCCCGGTCGTGTGAATAGCCCGTGCGTAGCCAAAAGCAGACCCCTATAAGTGCGGCAAGTCATCCGCTAACCTGAGAAACGAGGCAACCCGGCATCATCACCATGATAGGGCCATCGATCACTTTCTTGAATCCGATGACAACAGCACTCCTCCGTGGGTCTATCCTAACCCCCTATAAGCGCGGCAAGCAGCCCGCCAATTGTAGAATCGAGTAGCCCTATCTCAGCTCCTTGAGATGGCCACCCACTGCAATCAAGAATCCGGCTGCCAGTGCGCTTCTCCATAGGGTAAACCTAATAAATGTATTAATACAACGGTGACATCGATCGCAACCTGATAGAGCCCCGACAAATAATAATACATGAAAACGGAAACGACGGCCACATGTCGACCGATTGCCCCAATATAAAAGAATATACATCTTGGCTACAACCTGAATGAAATGAAACATGCAACATCGCAACATCCAATTACCCACAGGGCTATTCATTTCGTGACGATCCAATTCGCACCAAAAAAACTTAATATAGAACATCACAGACTCACAAATACATATCAACAAGTATGCATCATCGTATTATCTGAGTTAAACACTTTAACATCATTAATATGGAAACCCTACGATGTTATAGTTTTGATCGATAACTTTCCAAAGCAATATGAGATTAAATCTCAATACTGGGAAAAAACAAACAATACCAAAAATCCTATTTCTACAAGTATAAGCTCCCAGAGAAAATTTGGGGCAAATAGAAAAATTTTGGCCAGCCATTACCCGGTACCACTGACCATTTTTGCACAAAAACCCCCCATTTTTCTCTCACTTCATTTTCACATCAAAATTAACATTCTGCGGTTGTTTAAAAAAAATTTAAAAGACTTTTGAAATTCGAACAGAGAAGGGGCTTAAACTTTGAAATCGGAATCGGAAAACTGTCGATCGAAACTAAAACATCGCCAAAGCTATTCCTAGTGCTTGGTTGGCTCTGATACCACTGTAAGGACGAGCGTGCCCCGCGCGTGCACGCAGCGGAAGCGGGACTGGTTGGAAAACAAAAATTCCGTAGGAGAGCGATCGACCGTACGCCAAAATCGTCCAAACACTAGTTTCTAGCTAAACTAAAGAGCATAAAGAAAAAGTTCAAATGTGCTACAACCTTTGTAGCGTGTCCGACTGATCCCAGAAGACCCCGTCTAAACTCCGTGAGCTCCCGAACGAGTCTGCACGCCGGCTGCCTCGCCGTAGATGATCCGTGTTGAAAGCGGGCTGCCCGAGCTCTCACTTCGTCACCGGTTGGAGTAACTTCCTCCAGAGCCTTGCTAGGTTTATAGGAAGGCGATGCGAACAATGGATGCACTCTACTTTTTGCAAAAACACACCTTGGCAACACTTGGCATTTTCAAGAGAGCTTGAGCTCATCTTGTGAGGAAGAAGATGTTTCTTTTTGTGATGGCTTGAAAAAACCAAATGAATTGTGTCATGTTGTTTTTCCAACCATGTCATGTATATACATGACACATACCCCTCTCCCACTCTCTCTCATGTGTGTGTCAACACACAAGAGAGAGGGTGGGCCACACCATTTTATTTAAATATATTAAATATATAATACACACACACACATTAATATATATATAGATAAAGATATATATACATTTACATATATATATATATATTTGTATATTTATTTATACATAATTCATAATGATGGGAATTAATATATATATCAAATATATATATATATATATATATATTAAATAAGTATTAGTACATGTATCCTATATACGTACACATCATGTATCATATACACAAAATGCCATCAATATCTTCTCAGAATCATATACTATAGAGTGTGTGTATTATATACACAATACTAGAAACTGTATCATCAATACAGTTATAAAGTCAACACTTGACTTGGTATTCTGGCTTTGAAATCGGCTAGTATAACAGTCTTCCAATTGGACATGTATATCCAATATGCATGTTTTATCGAACTCATGTACGTATCCCTATACGTATGTCACATCGCGTTTTGCCCCGGCAGACACTTTCGTTGCGGGACTCTAAAAACCTGTCAATATGCTGGCTGTAGGTTATATAGGATCGTATCCGATTGAATCTGAAACACTTTCAGATTCAACCCCCTTTCGGGTTAACCCACAAGCTCATCAGCGGTACTAATTGTACGTAATGGCTACCTAGGTATGAGCAAGATAAAGGCAGGTCGACGAGCGAACTCATCCAGACCCAACAAAGTCTATACATGACAGTCATCGTACAGTCAGTTCTCTTCGTCAAGGAGTATCACATACCGGGTCTGGGGAGTGGAATCTGTCAGACCCCCAATAACCCGATAAGTCGTGTTGACGGAGGACTCATAACCAAAGAGATACAACTGGTAAAACTTACCAGTTTATCTCTACTTCCGTGGCCACAGACTTCTGGCTATAGTCATGTCCTGCACAGTACGATATCGACTCCCAATACCGGGAGTGACGAATTCCTTCGACCGCTCACTGCCTCCATGTGCTTTGGGACTGTACCAAACTAAAACCTGTTTACATGACCCAGTAGAGCCGTGGTAGGGTAGTAATCAAAGCACAGTGGGAATACACACGAGACACTATGGCGATTTCAGGTTTAGGGACAACCCTGTACTCATGTCACCAGAGAACTGCTATGTGACATTGGTATAATACTAACTAGGAGTTCTTGGCGAGTCCGTCCAGTGTAACTCATCTAATGAGCACCTGTATACAATCATCAGTGTCAAACACCAATGGCTATGGGATCAGCCATTTCTCTGTACAGGGTCATGAAATGTATACACTAGTCTAAACTGGAGTACCGATGCCCTGTCTCGATACTCCTGCGACCATGGACATTTAAGGATATGCTTATAAACTACTAGGCCCCACTAGTATGATCCTTATCATAATCCTGGTAGTCAAGAAAAGATCCTTTGGGCTTTATCTCATGTATTATCGATACGCGATAACTAGTAACACGCATTCACATGACAGATAAAGACTAACCAGATAGCACATTATCATCTCGAGTAAGATTGTTCTTGGTATAGGCCCTCCTCGAATTCAGTAATTGCATTCCCGCAATTACGATAATTGCCTTAAGGGCACATATATCCAACAAGAGGCACATTCCTCTGCCCTTGAGGAATGTTTCTCTATGCCTGATGGAATTGACGCTGAGACTGTGCAGGTGGTCCACATGGAGCTGGTGCAAGAAGAGCTATGTGGTGTGCAGGTGCCTGAATGGCTGGCCTCTGTAGAGCTATAATTGCGGGTCTAGGTGCTGGTGTTGTGTTAATACGATATGGGCATGCTCCTATAGCATGAGTAGATGCGCCATAAATCAAACACATGCCATTTGCATTCCTACAGTCCTTCGCCAAGTGTCCATTTCTCTTGCAGTAGAAACAGAAATCTGGACTGGACCGGTTAAATGATCCTCCTGGCCTCTTGGGTGCAAAAGTCGGCCTAGAAGAGGCTCCTCCTGTCATCTGGGTAGCAGGGCGTTTGATTCCGGCCATTTAAGGCTTACTCTTCTTCTTGACCACAGCTTCATAATGGCGTGTTGCCTTTAGTGCAAGTTCATGAGTTGGATAGTCGTCTGTGACTAAAGTCGCCTGAATCTCTGGGTCTAAACCCTGTTGGAATCTTCTATCCCGAATCTCATCGATCAGGATCAAGTGTGCCGCAAACCTGATAAGATGTTGATGTCAGGATAAAGATGTGTTTTATGGAACAGAATGCGATACGAATTCTTTATCTGCTAAGTATGATGAATTCGGCATTATATTCATCCCCTGATTTTACCCGCATAGAGCCTTATTGTAGGTGGATGAACTGTTGTTTCATCTAGAAGCGAGTATTCTCGGGGAAAAACTTCGCATCAAACAGATCGCGGAACGTCTTCTACTCTATTAGTTGTGTGAGACGGCTTTCCTCAGCTTTCTACCAGACTCTTTCATTGTCGGTGAGTTGGAGCTTGGCCACACGAACCCAAGCTATGTTTGGTACCTGCGCTGCTGCAAGTTCATCCTCGGTACTTTGGGCCTATTCCTCAGCCTCATGAGGTCTCGCTTTCCCTAAAAAGTTCCTTGGATGCAACGCATGAAATTGCTTTACTCCAGGTGCTTCTGATTCAGGGCGGTTCATGAGAATAGCAATCTACTACTAGTGGCCCTCCAGAAGACTTTTGATGGCTTCTAGAAGCACCGTCTGTTCATTGATCGGAGCTACAACGGTAGGGGGAGGTGGTAAGGTGGGTGGTGGTGAGTTGCCAATGACGTTGGTGCTGGTGTTGTTGGGAGAATCCATTACCTTGATAGAAAAGGAAAGGTTATGATAGATTCAATAAATTTGAAATGCAAGGAATGCATAGTTGCTGATTCTTATAATTCTTGGGATATATTGCTTAAGACTTCATACAGAACTGACCTGCATGGGCCACTAACAAAAACCTGTCACGCCCCGCTTCCCAGTAGACGAAAATAGTGATGTGGTAAGCCCGTAACGTATTCATTATGAAAATATGTTAAGCGTAATTAAGCAATATAACAATGTGCAAGAATAATAAGAGTAATAAAATGAAACAACAAACTTATTTACATTCAAATTTACATACAATTATTTGTAATAAAAAGATACAATGATAAAGCAAATGCCTAAGTAATGGCATACTGGAAGTAAATACAAGCGTGAGCTAAAAATCAGGCTGAGAAGCGAACTGGTCCAAGTCTTTCGGGCTCTGCTCTATCTCCTCCGAATCTGGTCCTCCGGACGACATTCCAAAGAAAGAACATAGAGGAATGTCGTCAGCAAACGCTCGGTAAGTCTCTAAAGAAGTTAAAGAAGATAGTAGATAAAGTGAAGAAAAACCAAGTAAAAGTGATTAGGCACGGTTATATAAGAGTGTATTTAAGCATGTTTATTTACCGGTATAAGATAGTTATTCTAACATGATTATTTGTATTTTGATAAAGAAGGTATTCATATATACGAGAGGAGTCCATCTTACCCCGTGGACTATGGTAACATGTAGTACAAGGCCCCGTCATAACCTATGGAACAACAGCACATGAATTCATGTAGGTGTCTTTTAAAGTGACCTCTCGTGCTGCGAGATACGTTCCGTACCAATAGACCCCTTTATCCCCGTGTATTGTATTATATAGATTAAGATTATAGGTCTTGGCCAAATCCATAGATATAAAATGCATAGGTTCATATTCAAGATGTAATCATTATTGGTGTGTAGTAGCGCTTCTAGTTGGGTCGCAACATCATAAAGTAATGAACTTTTAAATTTCTAGAGGGCTATTACAAACAAACTCCGAATCGTAACTAGAGATTAGGGTAAAAGCAACAATAAAAGAAGTCTAAGCTAAAGGACAGGAACTACAACCTTTGTAGCCAACTCCTTCACTCTCTTTAGACTCCAACGGCTTTGCTCGAAGCTTGAATCAACTCCGCTCAAGGTCCTTCGTCGTCTACGATGATCCACCCGGAGATTCTTAGCTCAAGCTCTTTGCTTCACAAGATCAAGAAGAAGTGGAGCAAACACCCTACACAAATAGGCTAGAGTGGTGTAGAATGATTATGTGGTTTGTAATCTCACGTAAAAACCCTTTCTTTTTAAGTTCCTCACTCAAATGAAAAATCAAGAGAGCATGAAGGAGGAAGAAGAAGAAGATGGCAAGCTTTTTTTTTCAATATTGTGATAATCTCTTTTAAAATTGAAAAAGAAAAGAATATATACATAAGACACTCTCAAATATAACCATGGTTAAATAAATATCTAGATATTTTTGTAGATGAGTTAAAGAACAAAGGAAATTTAACCTAGGGTTAAAGTCAATGGTCAAAGCTAGAAGAGTATGGAAACAATGAGTCATAAGTTAATTTCTTTTTTCTTTTACTCATTAACAAAAATACACATATATATCAACCATGTGAGTGTTGCATTGCCATCTCCTATATATCAACAACCATGATACATATGTATGTATGTGTGTGTGCATTCACATCATCATGTGCATGTATAAACATATATGCATACATCCATGCATACCTCCAAAGAAAAGGTTTAATTAAAAGTGAGCTAAAAGTCAATATTAAATCAACACTTGATTTAATAAACCGGTCATATCACATATGACCCGACCAATAGTAAACGCCCGATTAAAATATGGTATCACATACTCACATTTAATCGAGCTCCCGCGCATATCTCATATGTACACCACATAGTTTCTCCTGAGGTAGGAAAATCCTGTGTAGGACTCTAAGACTCGTCAATATGCCGGCAGTAGATGATGATCATATCAAACACCCATAAGCCGCAAGCGGTCAGCTAAACGTAACGACCACCCGGGTATTGAGCGAATAGAAGGACAACAAGCGAACTTGTCAAAACTCCTGCAGAGCCACTGGTAACACTTACCGTACAGTCTGGTCCTTTCGTCTGATATGCTGCATATCAAGTCTAGGGATGAAATCGTCAAGCCCTAATAACTCAATAAGTCATGTCGATATGGACTATGACCGGTCGAAAAACTACTGATAACACTTATCAGTAAATCTCATCAGCCCTGTCCAGGTAGTTCAAGTCAAAGCTAATCGCACATAGCACAACATCGACTCCCAAAACCGAGAGAGACGAAACCCCTCCTATCGCTCATTGTCTCCATATGTCTCGGGAGTGTACCCAAAAGCTACATATTTGCACGACTCAGTAGAGCCGTGGTAGGGTGGAAATCAAAATACAGTAGGAGAATACACAAGACTCTATGACGATCTCGGGTCTACAGACTAACCTGTACCAGTGTCATCTGAGAACTGCTATCCTGTTAGTTATATGTATGCCCTAGATGCCATTACTGTACATAGGATGTATATTGTAGTGGATGCTGGGACATATATAGGGAGGACTTTCTTGCTCGACATGATAGTATGCTATCTGGTTACTCTTTACCTTAACGTGTACACTGATTGTCTCTCTATTACATGTTGGTAAAGCCCTTAGGATCTGTACTTGACTACCTGGACTATGATGCAGATCATACTAGTAGGGACAGGGTAGTCCATAAGTGCATCCTTCAAAGTCCCTAGTTGTGGGTGTATCGAGACGGGGCATCGATATACCAGAGTAGACTAGCGTATACCTTCTCGACCCATTCAGATGGGCGATGGATGATCCCATATCCATTGGTGTTTGACATCAGAGATGATATACGGGTGCTCAGTGGAGACTGGGTACACTAGACGGACTCGCCGAGAACTCCCAGATGGTATTATACCTTACGTCAGATGGCAGTTCTCTGGTGACACTGGTACAGAGTAGTCTGTTGACCCGAGATCGTCATAGAGTCTTGTGTGGTTCCCACTGTGCTTTGATTTCCATCTTACCACGTCCAAGAGGCGTGCAAAACGGTGGTTTTTGGGTACAGTCCCGAGTCACATGGAGGTAATGAGCGATAGGAGGGGATTCGTCTCTCCCGGTATAGGGGGTTGATGTTGCGCTGTGTTCGATTGGCTATAACAGGAAATCCCTGGCCAGGGTTGCTGAGATTTACTGGTAAGTGTTACCAGTAGTTTCTCGAATTGTTATAGACCTCATATCGACACGACTTATCGAGCTATTGGGGTCTGACGTTTACCACCCCTAGGCGAGATATGCGACATATCAGACGATCAGACCGGACTGTACGGTAGTGTTACTGGTTGGATTCACAGGAGTGTGAGCGGGCTTGCTCGTCGATCTTCTGATCGCTCAATACCCGGGTGGCCGTTACGTTTAGCAGACCGCTTGCGGCTTGTGGGTGTTTGATATGATCATCACCTGCTGCCGGCGTATTGACGAGTCTTTAGAGTCCTACACAGAGGTTTCCTGGCTCAAGCGAAACGAAATAGGAGCGCATATGAGATATGTGCGGGACCGAGAATAATGCGTGTATGTGATACCGTATTCCATTCTCGCGATGAATGTATCGAATGGTTATATGCGATATAACCTAGTTATCGAATCGAGGGTTGATTCAATAAACCGGTACATAGGATACTAGTCGGTTATATACGATATGACCGGATCGTTAAATCAAGTGTTGATTTAATGATTTAATGCATAATTATATATTTGATATATTACTTTGCATTAACTAGTATCGGTTCACTTTAAATGGATTTTCTCGCTCGGATGTGCGCATTGCATATGCGATATGATTTTGTGCACTTGCTTGTATCATGTTTGATGATGCATGCTAAATTGGCTAAGTGTAAAGATTAAACCATGGTTGTGTAATGGTTAGGGTTTTGTTTTTACTTATTCATTTATTTATTTCATTTATTCTTTTTGGAAAATAAAATGCATAAAGAGAAAATGGTGGCTTTCATTTGTTTCTTTCATGAAGATTCATGAAGGTTTGACTAAGTCACCATTTTGTCTCATGCTTAACCCTAACCACTCCATTTAACCATAGTCCACTCTCTACACCTAACTATGGTTTTGTTTATGATAAGTTTTGATTTTCTATTCTAATTTAATGAACTTATCATATTCATTATCTTCTTCTTCTTCTTCATCTTCAAAGAAGAAAGCTTCACTTCATCAATGGTGATTGATGAAAATGAGTGAGAAATCCAATTCTAAAGTGAACCCACTTCCTATTTCTTCATCCTCTACCTCTTGCCAAGTAGTAGAGTGTGTTTCCTTCACAAGTTTTCTTGACTTGGTGAAGTTGGAGCTTGATCTAGCGATGCCTCGACGTAGATCATCTTCGGCACGTCGTCGATGACCTAGCCCGCTTCTTCTCCGATGAAGCCGACGCTAGAGCCCGGGATTGCATATGGACAGCGAGGAGACTTCATTGCGGAGCTATGGAGCTGGAGGACCGGATCTACAAAGGTTGTATTTCCGTATTCTTGTAGTTAAGTGTTAACTAGTTTCTTTTTCGCCTAAACATCTAGTCAACGATCCATATCAGGGTTTCTCGGCAGCCGTAAAATTTGAAATTGGCTTGGTTGATGCCTTGTGAGACCTCTTGAGAGTGCCTAGGAACCCTACAGTGGTATCAGAGCCTAGCTAGAGCCTTAGGCGACGCGTAGACGTCGTTTGAAACCCGAATGAACATCGAAACCCTAAAATTTAGTGCTCTCTGGAATTTTTCTAAAAACTGGGTTTTTTCCACATTAAAAATGCTTAAAAAATTCAGCAGGGAAATACAAGAATTACGGTGCAAAATGTTTCTGATGAACAGTGTAATGCGCGGCGGAACCGCGGCCTAAGCCAGCTTAGGCGGCGGTTCCGCGGCTAATTTATGACGTCATCCCTCCCCCTCTGCACAGTAATTCATTATTTCAGAAGCTGAGTTTTATGGGTATTTTTAATATTTATTCCAGAGTTGAATTTTCTGGGGTGTTTTAGAGCTTTGATGTTTCGACCGGAGTATCAAATTTTGTCTATGTGGCTTTCCGGATAACTTTAGAATATGTTAAAAAGTTCGACCGGATATCATTACCCAACTTTTCCCCTGTCGGGAAATTTTCAAGTGTTGGATTTTTCCGTAGTTTAAAGACGTTCTAAGTAGTGCAAGTAACGCGATGGACCCTCTAGAGGACAACAAACCTTAACTCGATTATGTGACCGTCTTGAACTGCCCTTTGAACCTTCGGGTTTGGGGCAGTACGGCGTGCCACATGTGAGGCGTTGGCTTGACCCTTCTACGGCTGGACCGTTGGTACTGAGGCACGAACTGAATGTTTTTAGACTTGTTTCATGTGTTGATCTGCATCGGGAAAACTTGGGTGTTCGATTGTTCGATCGGAAAGTTTAACATTTTCTAATTATCTGGAATGTGATACAATAATTGGAATTCACAATTAGTTATGAGATAACTGAATGAATGTTATAAACATAGCAGTTTAGTCTCACTTGATCGGTTGCCACGGAATTTTGATGTGATCAAAAGTCCGTCGCAATCACGTAGCGTACGCGGATACTCGCCGGGTAAACTTAATAGACAGCCTCACTCCATAGCCCCGACCAAGTGACTGTAGGAGAACCCCGTCGCCGAAAGCGTCCGTTCGGGTGCTCGCTGCAGCGGTGTTCCGCCTTGGTGCACTTTGTCGACGGTATTAGGGGTGAGGCCGTCTACTAAAGTTTGCGACGAGCATTCGATCAGGATGTCGGGAATCTTGTTGAATTGCCCGACTTGATATTGAAAAGTGTTTTCGATTTTGAGACTAAAATGTGGGGTTTATAATAGTTAGGCATGCGATGTGTAAGGTATTCATTTGATTAGGCATGCGATGTCTATGCAGATTGCGGATTCCAACTGTAGTAGTTTTACACTTTCTTTTCTGTGACCGTAAGTGTAATATGTGATATCACCGGTTTCGTTGCTATATGTCAACGACAATTGGGATGGACATATTTACTTACGTTGATGACATGTGATGTTATGTGTTGCTGGATATGTTATATTGGATCGTCGTGTTTGAATAGCCGGGGGTTTTTATGTGAGATGAGTGTTTTTCATTTTCATTCATGTAAAAACTTGTATGTAATATTCTTTTAGTGGGGCACTTCCAGGTTGCGGAAGATGTCACCCTTTGTATATTATTTACTTTTCCGCACTAGGATAGACCCAAGGAGGGGAGCACAAGTAACCGGGTTCTGGAGTCCAGTGGGAGACCAACTCGAGGAGTCGAGTCCGGGTCTCCTAACTCTAGAATTGGTAGGGTTGCTTGCCGCTCTCGTAGGGGTCTAGGGGTGTGGGTTTGGCTATTCATCGCGACCGTGGAATCCGTGTTTTATACTGGCTCGTATTGAAAACACGGACGTCCTAGTATATCCAATATTTTATATGTTTCTTCTGCTGCGATATCTGTGATGTGATCATGTGATGTTCTCTGATAGATACTGTATATAGTATATATGATATATTATATAGATGTTACTTATGTTTTACACCCGCGCTAGCCTGCCCTGCTCTGCCGTTAGTTACCTAACCTAACGGTGCACGAGGGGACATCGAGGCGAATGCGGATGGCATAAGTGTATGTCGTATTTATCTGTGATGTTTAGGTACTTAAATGATGAGACTTCATTAATGTGATTAATGAAATAAAAGAAACCTAAGATGTTGTAGAATTGAATTTCAAAAATAAAACAGGTAGCTACAGTTCTTGCTTTGCACAGAGGTATATGTGATATATCCTGCACCTTATTCGATGAGGAAAGGACCGAGATCTCTTCACCGGGAGTGACTCCTTTAGCAATAACTGGCTGATGCTACACACTCGGTTTGTCTTTTGATTGCTTTTAAGTGTTTTTGCTTTGCACCGTGATATATATGATATATCCCGCACCTCATTCGACGAGGAAAGGACCGACGATCCCTTCACCGGGAGTGACTCCTTTAGCAAAACTAGAAAAGCCACAAAAGCACTCCATTTTAAAAAATTCATTCGATCTTACAACGATATCAAGTTCATTACGCAATAGGTTTTCAGAAAAACCTGTCGTAGCCCTCCGTCATTTCAGATAAGTAGTAGTTAGTATTCGTGCTGCGTTTGTTGGCCTTTGTCAAGGCGCAGTGTGCGGTAGCTAACTGGTGCTTATCTGCTTATGTATATGATGCAGATTGGGTTAGGGTAGTCGTGCGACCTTGTTGGCCTTTGTCAAGGGCCGTGCGGGTGGGTTTAATTCAATCAGGAAATGACGGGTTGAACTTGACTAGCATCCTATGGCTTGTTGGCCTTTGTCAAGGTCATAGGAGGTTAGGGGCGAAATATTATCGGGAATTTCAAGTGTTGAAATTTGCAATGAGATTGCATACCTTCTATGAGATAGTTGGATCCCGATACCCGCTGCGAGTAAGAGTTACTCCTGGGAGAGTTTTATACATTACAATTAGCCGATCAAGTAGGTGTCTAGAAAGGTGTCAACGGGGTTACGCCTATGGGAAAACGAGGTTTACATTAATTAGGTTCGTGCGAAAGCACGGGGGACCTCCCTCAAAGTACCGACACTGGCCTGGCTGAAAGATTGGCGAACTTGTAGTGTGTAATTAATCCCGGCTAGTCTTTCCTTTTAGGGTTTGAAGGATGATTTGATAAAAAGCAGTGGGAGCCATCCTGATTAGATAAAATAATAACCAATCTATTCTTGCAAGAGCGCACGCTGAGTGTTTTCTTCTCTCTCTCTCCAGGTAGCGACCATATCACGCCTTAATCAAGATAATAATACGGATTATTGACCGAACCCGCTTGTTATACTGAGCTGGGGAACGTTGGTCCCGCTCCAACTTATAATTGTTATAAGACAGAGCAGGAAATTGGGGATTACCAGAATTCCCGTGCCGCCTAAACGAGGAGAGTGCATGATGATGCATCAACTTCGGGTGTGTTCATTACAGAGAACTGTTTCTCAGTATCCTTTACGTCCTGGGTATGTGATACCAGATCAGAATCCCAGATATGTAATCTGTTACATAGGGCTACAGAAAGGTAGAGGACTGAGAACGGGTGATAAGTTTCATGAGGCAGAAAACGGGGCAAGAGTTGCAGCCAAGTCTGTTGGTCACTGTCACCCTGTATTCCAAATACATTGATTCTGAACGAATGTTATTAGATACCGAACCTGATATACAAAATCATATCAGTCTCTTTATAAGTAAAGAAATGATAAAATTTTGTATTGTTGGATTATGTTTTGAACATTTCCTATATCAAAAGTTGATCGGTTCAGGCACGTTATCTAAAAGCATTGATGTTCAAAATCAAACTACAGTTCTTAGTGTATGGAACACACACAAGAGAAAGTGTTCAGAAATGAACAAATCCTTCTTCAGGTATTGTAGACTAGGTCATATCAATGCGACCCGACTAGCTTAAGTTACATTTTAGATGCATATTTAAATCAGTTTGAATTTACATCTTATGAAACTTGCCAGTCATGTCACAGAGATAAGATGACCATAGCTCCGTTTACTGGAAACAGAGAAAGAGTTAGTGAACTCTTGGGATGATACATGTTGATGTATGTAAGGTCCCCTGTCTACACATGCCAAGACCGGTTCTTTAGACTTCATTACATTCTCTGATGATCTTTCGAGATTCAGACCTATGTTCCTGTTGAAACACAAGTCCGAACCTTCTGAGATATTCACAGAATATAAGTTAGAAGTAGAGAACTAAAACGGGTATAAGTATTATGTCCTTTGATGAGATCAAGGAGGAGAATACTTGAGCACGGAATTCCTGGATTATTCTAAAGGAGAATGAGATTCTTTCTCAGCATTACTCCTCCGTATACACCATAGCACGATGGTATATCGGGGTGGAGCAATCTCACCCTATATGATAAGGTGTGCTCTATGATGAGTACTACTGAGTTACCTATTTCCTTTTTTGGGAGTTATGCACTTGTGAAGCTGCATACCTATTGAATAGGGTTCAAATCAAATCAGTTGCCTACCACTTCATATTTGATATGATAAGGGAAGAGCCTATCTCTTAAGTTAGTTAAGATTTGGGGTTGTCCGGCCTATGTCTAAAAGCAAAATCCGGACAATCTCGAGGCAAGGTTAGTTATGTTGAACTGGAAAGGTTCCAGCTATGCAAACTACAGAAGATGATTTGATAGAACCAAAGGATTCAGTAGATTCCAACGAACCTCAGCCTCTCCGCTGATCTAGTAGGGTTCCTCACCCACCTGAGAGATACTTCTGTTTCTCTATGACAGTGGGAGCGAGGATTGCATCATGAGATGATGACCCAACTAGTTTCGAGCTGGCCATCAGGAGTGTGACTCTATAAGAATGGCTGGATGCTTATCGATCTGAGATGGAATCCTTATACACCAACAAAGTATGGACTTTAGTTGCTATATCTGAAGGGTTAAATCCCCATCAGGAGCAAGTATATCTTGAGAAGATTACTTGGTGTAGATGGAAAAGTTGAGACTTTCAAAGCTAGACTTGTTAAAGGTTTTCGTCATTGACCAGGCATGGATAATGATGAAACCTTTTCTAAGTAGCTATGCTTAAGTCCATCCAGATCCTACTTGCCACGGCTACGTACCATGACTACGATATCTGGCGGTTGGGTGCCATGACTGCTTTTCTAAATGATGTTTTAGAAGAGAACGTCTATAAGTACACAGCCAGAGGGCCTCGTAGACAGTGGGAGCAGCGGAAACGCGTGCAAGATGCTTTATAGGATAAAGCAGGCATCGCGGAGTTGGAACGTCTATTTTGATGTGTTAGTCAAAGAAGTTGACATCATCAAAATGGTAGATGAACCTTGTATAAACAAAAAGGTAGTAGAGAGTATGGTGACGATCCTCGTAGAGTACGTGGATGACATACTCTTGATAGGGAAGGAGTTTCCTATGCTACGCTCGGTCAATCTCCGCTTATCACAATGATTCTCCATATAGGATCAAAGTGATACCTCCTAAATCCTGGATTTTGGATCTATGAGATAGATCTAAATGGATGTTAGGATTCTCACTAGTTGTAGTGAGATGGTATCAATCGATCCTGGGGAGAATCACTGGAAGGGTTCCAGGGTGATAATGACGACTGAATGTCAGTCACAGGCATTGTCATTACCCTTAGTAAAGGGACGGTATGTTGGAAGAGTTCCAAGCTAGATACCGTGACATACTAGACGATAAAGGCAGGATACATCGCTACTAAAGATGCTACCAAGGAGGCTGTTTGGGTGTATATTGGTTCATGAGATGAACTACGTTCCAACCATTGTGAGACAATGGAGTTGTGACTTATGCCAAGGAATTACGGTCCCATCAGTGATCCAGACATATTCTAAGGCAGTGTCACCTGATCATGGAGATGTTTGATCTCCAGGGTGATCGAGGTCAGGAGAGTAGACTCAGAGGACAACACGGCGGATCCACTCACATAGGCCTTTTACCAGATAGAGACTTTTATGGGATGGTTGAGTATGATATACTACAACCACTGCTACAGATGTCCCTAGTGCAAGTGGGAGATTGTTAGTTATATGTATGCCCTAGAGGCCATTACTGTACATAGGATGTATATTGTAGTGGATGCTGGGACATATATAGGGAGGACTTTCTTGCTCGACATGATAGTATGCTATCTGGTTACTCTTTACCTTAACGTGTACACTGATTGTCTCTCTATTACATGTTGGTAAAGCCCTTAGGATCTGTACTTGACTACCTGGACTATGATGCAGATCATACTAGTGGGGACAGGGTAGTCCATAAGTGCATCCTTCAAAGTCCCTAGTCGTGGGTGTATCGAGACGGGGCATCGATATATACCTTCTCGACCCATTCAGATGGGCGATGGATGATCCCATATCCATTGGTGTTTGACATCAGAGATGATATACGGGTGCTCAATGGAGACTGGGTACACTGGACGGACTCGCCGAGAACTCCCAGATGGTATTATACCTTACGTCAGATGGCAGTTCTCTGGTGACACTGGTACAGAGTAGTCTGTTGACCCGAGATCGTCATAGAGTCTTGTGTGGTTCCCACTGTGCTTTGATTTCCATCTTACCACGTCCAAGAGGGCGTGCAAAACGGTGGTTTTTGGGTACAGTCCCGAGTCACATGGAGGTAATGAGCGATAGGAGGGGATTCGTCTCTCCCGGTATAGGGGGTTGATGTTGCGCTGTGTTCGATTGGCTATAACAGGAAATCCCTGGCCAGGGTTGCTGAGATTTACTGGTAAGTGTTACCAGTAGTTTCTCGAATTGTTATAGACCTCATATCGACACGACTTATCGAGCTATTGGGGTCTGACGTTTACCACCCCTAGGCGAGATATGCGACATATCAGACGATCAGACCGGACTGTACGGTAGTGTTACTGGTTGGATTCACAGGAGTGTGAGCGGGCTTGCTCGTCGATCTTCTGATCGCTCAATACCCGGGTGGCCGTTACGTTTAGCAGACCGCTTGCGGCTTGTGGGTGTTTGATATGATCATCACCTGCTGCCGGCGTATTGACGAGTCTTTAGAGTCCTACACAGAGGTTTCCTGGCTCAAGCGAAACGAAATAGGAGCGCATATGAGATATGTGCGGGACCGAGAATAATGCGTGTATGTGATACCGTATTCCATTCTCGCGATGAATGTATCGAATGGTTATATGCGATATAACCTAGTTATCGAATCGAGGGTTGATTCAATAAACCGGTACATAGGATACTAGTCGGTTATATACGATATGACCGGATCGTTAAATCAAGTGTTGATTTAATGATTTAATGCATAATTATATATTTGATATATTACTTTGCATTAACTAGTATCGGTTCACTTTAAATGGATTTTCTCGCTCGGATGTGCGCATTGCATATGCGATATGATTTTGTGCACTTGCTTGTATCATGTTTGATGATGCATGCTAAATTGGCTAAGTGTAAAGATTAAACCATGGTTGTGTAATGGTTAGGGTTTTGTTTTTACTTATTCATTTATTTATTTCATTTATTCTTTTTGGAAAATAAAATGCATAAAGAGAAAATGGTGGCTTTCATTTGTTTCTTTCATGAAGATTCATGAAGGTTTGACTAAGTCACCATTTTGTCTCATGCTTAACCCTAACCACTCCATTTAACCATAGTCCACTCTCTACACCTAACTATGGTTTTGTTTATGATAAGTTTTGATTTTCTATTCTAATTTAATGAACTTATTATATTCATTATCTTCTTCTTCTTCTTCATCTTCAAAGAAGAAAGCTTCACTTCATCAATGGTGATTGATGAAAATGAGTGAGAAATCCAATTCTAAAGTGAACCCACTTCCTATTTCTTCATCCTCTACCTCTTGCCAAGTAGTAGAGTGTGTTTCCTTCACAAGTTTTCTTGACTTGGTGAAGTTGGAGCTTGATCTAGCGATGCCTCGACGTAGATCATCTTCGGCACGTCGTCGATGACCTAGCCCGCTTCTTCTCCGATGAAGCCGACGCTAGAGCCCGGGATTGCATATGGACAGCGAGGAGACTTCATTGCGGAGCTATGGAGCTGGAGGACCGGATCTACAAAGGTTGTATTTCCGTATTCTTGTAGTTAAGTGTTAACTAGTTTCTTTTTCGCTTAAACATCTAGTCAACGATCCATATCAGGGTTTCTCGGCAGCCGTAAAATTTGAAATTGGCATGGTTGATGCCTTGTGAGACCTCTTGAGAGTGTCTAGGAACCCTACAGTGGTATCAGATCCTAGCTAGAGCCTTAGGCGACGCGTAGACGTCGTTTGAAACCCGAATGAACATCGAAACCCTAAAATTTAGTGCTCTTTGGACTTTTTCTAAAAACTGGGTTTTTTCCACATTAAAAATGCTTAAAAAATTCAGCAGGGAAATACAAGAATTACGGTGCAAAATGTTTCTGATGAACAGTGTAATGCGCGGCGGAACCGCGGCCTAAGCCAGCTTAGGCGGCGGTTCCGCGGCTAATTTATGACGTCATCCCTCCCCCTCTGCACAGTAATTCATTATTTCAGAAGCTGAGTTTTATGGGTATTTTTAATATTTATTCCAGAGTTGAATTTTCTGGGGTGTTTTAGAGCTTTGATGTTTCGACCGGAGTATCAAATTTTGTCTATGTGGCTTTCCGGATAACTTTAGAATATGTTAAAAAGTTCGACCGGATATCAATACCCAACTTTTCCCCTGTCGGGAAATTTTCAAGTGTTGGATTTTTCCGTAGTTTAAAGACGTTCTAAGTAGTGCAAGTAACGCGATGGACCCTCTAGAGGACAACAAACCTTAACTCGATTATGTGACCGTCTTGAACTGCCCTTTGAACCTTCGGGTTTGGGGCAGTACGGCGTGCCACATGTGAGGCGTTGGCTTGACCCTTCTACGGCTGGACCGTTGGTACTGAGGCACGAACTGAATGTTTTTAGACTTGTTTCATGTGTTGATCTGCATCGGGAAAACTTGGGTGTTCGATTGTTCGATCGGAAAGTTTAACATTTTCTAATTATCTGGAATGTGATACAATAATTGGAATTCACAATTAGTTATGAGATAACTGAATGAATGTTATAAACATAGCAGTTTAGTCTCACTTGATCGGTTGCCACGGAATTTTGATGTGATCAAAAGTCCGTCGCAATCACGTAGCGTACGCGGATACTCGCCGGGTAAACTTAATAGACAGCCTCACTCCATAGCCCCGACCAAGTGACTGTAGGAGAACCCCGTCGCCGAAAGCGTCCGTTCGGGTGCTCGCTGCAGCGGTGTTCCGCCTTGGTGCACTTTGTCGACGGTATTAGGGGTGCGGCCGTCTACTAAAGTTTGCGACGAGCATTCGATCAGGATGTCGGGAATCTTGTTGAATTGCCCGACTTGATATTGAAAAGTGTTTTCGATTTTGAGACTAAAATGTGGGGTTTATAATAGTTAGGCATGCGATGTCTAAGGTATTCATTTGATTAGGCATGCGATGTCTATGCAGATTGCGGATTCCAACTGTAGTAGTTTTACACTTTCTTTTCTGTGACCGTAAGTGTAATATGTGATATCGCCGGTTTCGTTGCTATATGTCAACGACAATTGGGATGGACATATTTACTTACGTTGATGACATGTGATGTTGTGTTGCTGGATATGTTATATTGGATCGTCGTGTTTGAATAGCCGGGGGTTTTTATGTGAGATGAGTGTTTTTCATTTTCATTCATGTAAAAACTTGTATGTAATATTCTTTTATTGGGGCACTTCCAGGTTGCGGAAGATGTCACCCTTTGTATATTATTTACTTTTCCGCACTAGGATAGACCCAAGGAGGGGAGCACAAGTAACCGGGTTCTGGAGTCCAGTGGGAGACCAACTCGAGGAGTCGAGTCCGGGTCTCCTAACTCTAGAATTGGTAGGGTTGCTTGCCGCTCTCGTAGGGGTCTAGGGGTGTGGGTTTGGCTATTCATCGCGACCGTGGAATCCGTGTTTTATACTGGCTCGTATTGAAAACACGGACGTCCTAGTATATCCAATATTTCATATGTTTCTTCTGCTGCGATATCTGTGATGTGATCATGTGATGTTCTCTGATAGATACTGTATATAGTATATATGATATATTATATAGATGTTACTTATGTTTTACACCCGCGCTAGCCTGCCCTGCTCTGCCGTTAGTTACCTAACCTAACGGTGCACGAGGGGACATCGAGGCGAATGCGGATGGCATAAGTGTATGTCGTATTTATCTGTGATGTTTAGGTACTTAAATGATGAGACTTCATTAATGTGATTAATGAAATAAAAAAAACCTAAGATGTTGTAGAATTGAATTTCAAAAATAAAACAGGTAGCTACAGTTCTTGCTTTGCACAGAGGTATATGTGATATATCCTGCACCTTATTCGATGAGGAAAGGACCGAGATCTCTTCACCGGGAGTGACTCCTTTAGCAATAACTGGCTGATGCTACACACTCGGTTTGTCTTTTGATTGCTTTTAAGTGTTTTTGCTTTGCACAGTGATATATATGATATATCCCGCACCTCATTCGACGAGGAAAGGACCGACGATCCCTTCACCGGGAGTGACTCCTTTAGCAAAACTCGAAAAGCCACAAAAGCACTCCATTTTAAAAAATTCATTCGATCCTACAACGATATCAAGTTCATTACGCAATAGGTTTTCAGAAAAACCTGTCGTAGCCCTCCGTCATTTCAGATAAGTAGTAGTTAGTATTCGTGCTGCGTTTGTTGGCCTTTGTCAAGGCGCAGTGTGCGGTAGCTAACTGGTGCTTATCTGCTTATGCATATGATGCAGATTGGGTTAGGGTAGTCGTGCGACCTTGTTGGCCTTTGTCAAGGGCCGTGCGGGTGGGTTTAATTCAATCAGGAAATGACGGGTTGAACTTGACTATCATCCTATGGCTTGTTGGCCTTTGTCAAGGTCATAGGAGGTTAGGGGAGAAATATTATCGGGAATTTCAAGTGTTGAAATTTGCAATGAGATTGCATACCTTCTATGAGATAGTTGGATCCCGATACCCGCTGCGAGTAAGAGTTACTCCTGGGAGAGTTTTATACATTACAATTAGCCGATCAAGTAGGTGTCTAGAAAGGTGTCAACGTGGTTACGCCTCTGGGAAAACGAGGTTTACATTAATTAGGTTCGTGCGAAAGCACGGGGGACCTCCCTCAAAGTACCGACACTGGCCTGGCTGAAAGATTGGCGAACTTGTAGTGTGTAATTAATCCCGGCTAGTCTTTCCTTTTAGGGTTTGAAGGAAGATTTGATAAAAAGCAGTGGGAGCCATCCTGATTAGATAAAATAATAACCAATCTATTCTTGCAAGAGCGCACGCTGAGTGTTTTCTTCTCTCTCTCTCCAGGTAGCGACCATATCACGCCTTAATCAAGATAATAATACGGATTATTGACCGAACCCGCTTGTTATACTGAGCTGGGGAACGTTGGTCCCGCTCCAACTTATAATTGTTATAAGACAGAGCAGGAAATTGGGGATTACCAGAATTCCCGTGCCGCCTAAACGAGGAGAGTGCATGATGATGCATCAACTTCGGGTGTGTTCATTACAGAGAACTGTTTCTCAGTATCCTTTACGTCCTGGGTATGTGATACCAGATCAGAATCCCAGATATGTAATCTGTTACATAGGGCTACAGAAAGGTAGAGGACTGAGAACGGGTGATAAGTTTCATGAGGCAGAAAACGGGGCAAGAGTTGCAGCCAAGTCTGTTGGTCACTGTCACCCTGTATTCCAAATACATTGATTCTGAACGAATGTTATTAGATACCGAACCTGATATACAAAATCATATCAGTCTCTTTATAAGTAAAGAAATGATAAAATTTTGTATTGTTGGATTATGTTTTGAACATTTCCTATATCAAAAGTTGATCGGTTCAGGCACGTTATCTAAAAGCATTGATGTTCTAAATCAAACTACAGTTCTTAGTGTATGGAATACACACAAGAGAAAGTGTTCAGAAATGAACAAATCCTTCTTCAGGTATTGTAGACTAGGTCATATCAATGCGACCCGACTAGCTTAAGTTACATTTTAGATGCATATTTAAATCAGTTTGAATTTACATCTTATGAAACTTGCCAGTCATGTCACAGAGATAAGATGACCATAGCTCCGTTTACTGGAAACAGAGAAAGAGTTAGTGAACTCTTGGGATGATACATGTTGATGTATGTAAGGTCCCCTGTCTACACATGCCAAGACCGGTTCTTTAGACTTCATTACATTCTCTGATGATCTTTCGAGATTCAGACCTATGTTCCTGTTGAAACACAAGTCCGAACCTTCTGAGATATTCACAGAATATAAGTTAGAAGTAGAGAACTAAAACGGGTATAAGTATTATGTCCTTTGATGAGATCAAGGAGGAGAATACTTGAGCACGGAATTCCTGGATTATTCTAAAGGAGAATGAGATTCTTTCTCAGCATTACTCCTCCGTATACACCATAGCACGATGGTATATCGGGGTGGAGCAATCTCACCCTATATGATAAGGTGTGCTCTATGATGAGTACTACTGAGTTACCTATTTCCTTTTTTGGGAGTTATGCACTTGTGAAGCTGCATACCTATTGAATAGGGTTCAAATCAAATCAGTTGCCTACCACTTCATATTTGATATGATAAGGGAAGAGCCTATCTCTTAAGTTAGTTAAGATTTGGGGTTGTCCGGCCTATGTCTAAAAGCAAAATCCGGACAATCTCGAGGCAAGGTTAGTTATGTTGAACTGGAAAGGTTCCAGCTATGCAAACTACAGAAGATGATTTGATAGAACCAAAGGATTCAGTAGATTCCAACGAACCTCAGCCTCTCCGCTGATCTAGTAGGGTTCCTCACCCACCTGAGAGATACTTCTGTTTCTCTATGACAGTGGGAGCGAGGATTGCATCATGAGATGATGACCCAACTAGTTTCGAGCTGGCCATCAAGAGTGTGACTCAGTAAGAATGGCTGGATGCTTATCGATCTGAGATGGAATCCTTATACACCAACAAAGTATGGACTTTAGTTGCTATATCTGAAGGGTTAAATCCCCATCAGGAGCAAGTATATCTTGAGAAGATTACTTGGTGTAGATGGAAAAGTTAAGACTTTCAAAGCTAGACTTGTTAAAGGTTTTCGTCATTGACCAGGCGTGGATAATGATGAAACCTTTTCTAAGTAGCTATGCTTAAGTCTATCCAGATCCTACTTGCCACGGCTACGTACCATGACTACGATATCTGGCGGTTGGGTGCCATGACTGCTTTTCTAAATGATGTTTTAGAAGAGAACGTCTATAAGTACACAGCCAGAGGGCCTCGTAGACAGTGGGAGCAGCGGAAACGTGTGCAAGATGCTTTATAGGATAAAGCAGGCATCGCGGAGTTGGAACGTCTATTTTGATGTGTTAGTCAAAGAAGTTGACATCATCAAAATGGTAGATGAACCTTGTATAAACAAAAAGGTAGTAGAGAGTATGGTGACGATCCTCGTAGAGTACGTGGATGACATACTCTTGATAGGGAAGGAGTTTCCTATGCTACGCTCGGTCAATCTCCGCTTATCACAATGATTCTCCATATAGGATCAAAGTGATACCTCCTAAATCCTGGATTTTGGATCTATGAGATAGATCTAAATGGATGTTAGGATTCTCACTAGTTGTAGTGAGATGGTATCAATCGATCCTGGGGAGAATCACTGGAAGGGTTCCAGGGTGATAATGACGACTGAATGTCAGTCACAGGTATTGTCATTACCCTTAGTAAAGGGACGGTATGTTGGAAGAGTTCCAAGCTAGATACCGTGACATACTAGACGATAAAGGCAGGATACATCGCTACTAAAGATGCTACCAAGGAGGCTGTTTGGGTGTATATTGGTTCATGAGATGAACTACGTTCCAACCATTGTGAGACAATGGAGTTGTGACTTATGCCAAGGAATTACGGTCCCATCAGTGATCCAGACATATTCTAAGGCAGTGTCACCTGATCATGGAGATGTTTGATCTCCAGGGTGATCGAGGTCAGGAGAGTAGACTCAGAGGACAACACGGCGGATCCACTCACATAGGCCTTTTACCAGAGAGAGACTTTTATGGGAAGGTTGAGTATGAGATACTACAACCACTGCTACAGATGTCCCTAGTGCAAGTGGGAGATTGTTAGTTATATGTATGCCCTAGAGGCCATTACTGTACATAGGATGTATATTGTAGTGGATGCTGGGACATATATAGGGAGGACTTTCTTGCTCGACATGATAGTATGCTATCTGGTTACTCTTTACCTTAACGTGTACACTGATTGTCTCTCTATTACATGTTGGTAAAGCCCTTAGGATCTGTACTTGACTACCTGGACTATGATGCAGATCATACTAGTGGGGACAGGGTAGTCCATAAGTGCATCCTTCAAAGTCCCTAGTCGTGGGTGTATCGAGACGGGGCATCGATATACCAGAGTAGACTAGCGTATACCTTCTCGACCCATTCAGATGGGCGATGGATGATCCCATATCCATTGGTGTTTGACATCAGAGATGATATACGGGTGCTCAATGGAGACTGGGTACACTGGACGGACTCGCCGAGAACTCCCAGATGGTATTATACCTTACGTCAGATGGCAGTTCTCTGGTGACACTGGTACAGAGTAGTCTGTTGACCCGAGATCGTCATAGAGTCTTGTGTGGTTCCCACTGTGCTTTGATTTCCATCTTACCACGTCCAAGAGGGCGTGCAAAACAGTGGTTTTTGGGTACAGTCCCGAGTCACATAGGTAATGAGCGATAGGAGGGGATTCGTCTCTCCCGGTATAGGGGGTTGATGTTGCGCTGTGTTCGATTGGCTATAACAGGAAATCCCTGGCCAGGGTTGCTGAGATTTACTGGTAAGTGTTACCAGTAGTTTCTCGAATTGTTATAGACCTCATATCGACACGACTTATCGAGCTATTGGGGTCTGACGTTTACCACCCCTAGGCGAGATATGCGACATATCAGACGATCAGACCGGACTGTACGGTAGTGTTACTGGTTGGATTCACAGGAGTGTGAGCGGGCTTGCTCGTCGATCTTCTGATCGCTCAATACCCGGGTGGCCGTTACGTTTAGCAGACCGCTTGCGGCTTGTGGGTGTTTGATATGATCATCACCTGCTGCCGGCGTATTGACGAGTCTTTAGAGTCCTACACAGAGGTTTCCTGGCTCAAGCGAAACGAAATAGGAGCGCATATGAGATATGTGCGGGACCGAGAATAATGCGTGTATGTGATACCGTATTCCATTCTCGCGATTAATGTATCGAATGGTTATATGCGATATAACCTAGTTATCGAATCGAGGGTTGATTCAATAAACCGGTACATAGGATACTAGTCGGTTATATACGATATGACCGGATCGTTAAATCAAGTGTTGATTTAATAATTTAATGCATAATTATATATTTGATATATTACTTTGCATTAAATAGTATCAGTTCACTTTAAATGGATTTTCTCGCTCGGATGTGCGCATTGCATATGCGATATGATTTTGTGCACTTGCTTGTATCATGTTTGATGATGCATGCTAAATTGGCTAAGTGTAAAGATTAAACCATGGTTGTGTAATGGTTAGGGTTTTGTTTTTACTTATTCATTTATTTATTTCATTTATTCTTTTTGGAAAATAAAATGCATAAAGAGAAAATGGTGGCTTTCATTTGTTTCTTTCATGAAGATTCATGAAGGTTTGACTAAGTCACCATTTTGTCTCATGCTTAACCCTAACCACTCCATTTAACCATAGTCCACTCTCTACACCTAACTATGGTTTTGTTTATGATAAGTTTTGATTTTCTATTCTAATTTAATGAACTTATCATATTCATTATCTTCTTCTTCTTCTTCATCTTCAAAGAAGAAAGCTTCACTTCATCAATGGTGATTGATGAAAGTGAGTGAGAAATCCAATTATAAAGTGAACCCACTTCCTATTTCTTCATCCTCTACCTCTTGCCAAGTAGTAGAGTGTGTTTCCTTCACAAGTTTTCTTGACTTGGTGAAGTTGGAGCTTGATCTAGCGATGCCTCGACGTAGATCATCTTCGGCACGTCGTCGATGACCTAGCCCGCTTCTTCTCCGATGAAGCCGACGCTAGAGCCCGGGATTGCATATGGACAGCGAGGAGACTTCATTGCGGAGCTATAGAGGTGGAGGACCGGATCTACAAAGGTTGTATTTCCGTATTCTTGTAGTTAAGTGTTAACTAGTTTCTTTTTCGCCTAAACATCTAGTCAACGATCCGTATTAGGGTTTCTCGGCACCCGTAAAATTTGAAATTGGCATGGTTGATGCCTTGTGAGACCTCTTGAGAGTGCCTAGGAACCCTACATATCCGACGATAGATATAATACCATATAGGAGTTCTCGGTGTGTCCGTTCAGCGTACCCAGTCTCTACTGAGCACCCGTATACAATATTTGATGCCACAACACCAATGGATATGGGATCATCCACCGCCCATCAGATGGGTCAAGAAATGTATACGCTAGTCTACTCTGGAATATCGATGCCCGGTCTCGAAATACCTTCAACTAGGAACATTCAAGGATATGCTTATAGACCACATATGCCCCACTAGTATGATCTCCATCATAACCATGGAAGTCAAGCAAATATCTTGAGGGCTTTATCAACATGTATCAAATGAACAGTATCAAGTAAACATGTCAAGATAAAGTACAACCAGATAGAATACTATCATGTCGAGCAAGAAATTCATCTATATATATATATATGTCCAAGTATTCACTATACATATAATGGCCTCTAGGGCATACATATATCCAACAATGTCCCACTTGCACTAAAGCCAATTATTGGTGTATCTCATACCCAACATCTCAAAAAGTCACTCATGTTGCGGCTCTGGAAGGGCCTTGGTGAGTGGATCCGCAGTGTTATTCTTTGTATCTACTCTATGATTCTCGATCTCCTGGCGATCTACTATCACCCGGATCAAATGATATCTCCTTAGGATGGGTCTGGACTTCTGACGGGATCTTGGTTCTTTGGCTAACACCATAGCCCTATTATTATCACAATACAATGGTATTGGATCAACAATGGTTAGAACTACTCCTAGTTCTGCGATGAACTTCCTCATCCAGATGGCTTCCTTGGCAGTATCATTTGCAGCAATATACTCAGCTTCCATCGTAGAGTCTGCAACGGTATCCTGTTGTTCCCCTCCGAACGGCGGCCTGGACTTGGCGTCCATGCCTGATGCTCGGGGCAGATGCTATTTGGTTTTATCCGTTTATCTCTCCGAAGATGCCAAGTTGATTTATGGCACCGTGTATCGGAGGTTTAGACGGATGCGGCCGATGTAGCAGACTTCGTCAGATTCCCCCTCAGGATGAGGGGTTTTTGATTGTGGGGACGCTCTTCCCTGCAGGCGCAAGCCCCTGCAGTTAATTACGCTACCGCATCGCGGTAACAACTTTCTCCTTCTCCAGAATTTCACTTCGTGTCGTGTGTGTTCATTTTGTTTGTGGTTGCCCGTGGATTGTATACGGAGACTGAGTAATGCCGTCACCCGTAGGACGTGGATTAGTCCAAATCCGTATTTACTTAGATTTGGGTTTGGTGTTTTCAGTTTAAGGATGCATTAGTCGCATTGCGGCTAAGATCAACTTAAACGTTCGTCAAGGATACGTTAGTCCTGTTTTAGACTAAGATCAACTCAACGTAGTGATTAATTTAATGTATGGCCATCGGGACTCGTCACCTCTTTGACGTCGTTGAAGGATTACAACGACATGTATCAAAGGAGCTCGGAGATGTACCCTCAAACCAGAGTTGATTGGGAGTTTTATAATCCATTTGAATATTTAAGGATACGTTAGCCGTGTTTGGGGCTAAGATCAACTTAACGGGACCGTTTAGATCCGATAAAAGAGCATTTGGGCTCTATTGTGCCAGTTTAGGGACGTGGTGGTCCGATATTAGTTTAGGGACGTTTCGGTCCGATATTAGTTTATGGACGTTTCGGTCCATTATTAGTTTAGGGACGTTTCGGTCCGCTGTTAGTTTAGGGACGTTTCGGTCCGATGTTAGTTTATGGACGTTTCGGTCCATTATTGGGTGTGTGGCCGTTGGGACCCGTCACCTCTTTGACGTCGTTGAGGAATTACAACGATGGATGTCAAAGGAGTTCGGAGATGTACCCTCGAACCGGATGTAGATTGATTTAGAAGAGCCATTTTGCTCAGCCAATTTAATTTAAGGACTTATGGCCACGATTGGGCTAAGTCCAGTGAAGAAAATGTCCAACATTGCTTTTGCATTTCCTTTTATTTTTATTTGGGCTTTGCCCAGAAAAGATGCAGGGCATCAATTTGTTTTGGGCTCTGTTCTTTATGAATGATGCAGAGCATCAATTTTATTTGGGCTCAGCCCTTTTATTGCTTTGCAATTTATTTTGGCCTGCTAGGTCTTTTTGATTTGGGCCTGGCCCTTCAAATAATGCATTGCATTTGTGCAAAGCACCAAGAATCTTTTAGATTCAAGGAAAGGAGTGCAGAGCACTTTTTAATTTCTTGATCTAACTTTAGATCAAAGAGATGAAGAAAAATCTTTTCTTTCTTTCTACCTCAGAGAACCAGAGGTTCTCTAGCAAGTGCAAGGCACTATTTTTTTTTATTTTTTTATATTTATTTATTTATTTATTGAAGATCACTGATTTTGTTCACAAGAGAAATCTCTCTTCTTTCAAAGGTTTTTACCTTTTTTTTATTCTTCAAGAGTTCTCTTCTCTTTTTTTTAGCCCGATCCCCCCCTTTGAAATGGGGTCTGGGGTCCTTTTTATAGTGCTCAAAAATCAGTTAAATTTGTTAAAAAGATCTTTTCTGAGTGATTTGGGGAATTTTCCCCACCGTTGGATCTTTGATCCAAAGGCCCCTGTTTTACAGAAGAAATCTTCTTGTTTAAACAAGAACAGAAAAAATATCCTTAAATCTTCACTCTGTTGTTGCGCAACTCACCAGCGTGTGACACGTGTCGCGCAGTGAACCGCTTGCGCAACAGTGCTTGCGCAACTGCGCAGACACGTGTCGCTTGCGCAGACAAGTGTCGCGCAATGAAGCACTTGCGCAACAGCGCTTGCGCAACTGCGCAGACACGTGTCGCGCAGCGGTGCGCTTGCGCAACAGCGCTTGCGCAACTGCGCAGACACGTGTCGCGCAGCGGTGCGCTTGCGCAGTTGTGCTTGCGCAACTGCGCAGACACGTGTCGCGCAGCGGTGCGCTTGCGCAGTTGTGCTTGCGCAACTGCGCAGACACGTGTCGCGCAGCCGTGCGCTTGCGCAGTTGCGCTTGCGCAACTGCGCAGACACGTGTCGCGCAGCGGTGCGCTTGCGCAACCGCAGTTGAACGTTGCTTATGTTTTTTTTAAAGAGCCTTGCTCTGATTGGACGTACTGCCTTGGGTGTTGTGCTGCCGTGTCAACTTCTGACACGTGGCGCGTTGCGCGCAGCGCATGGGAACTGAAGCGTTGCTTCAAAATTTGAATTTTCAAATTCAAGCAGAGCCTTGCTCTGATTGGGGGAACACCTGTTTGGAACTCTTCCAACACACCGCCCCTCCATTGAGGGTAAATACAAAACCTGAGATAGATTTACTGTCATCCTTATTACTTTGGAAGCTGGAATCGGTAAAGGTCTCCATTTGGAGATCCCCATTACCATACACCAAGAACAATTCTTTAGTCCTTTGTAAGTACTTAAGAATGTTCTTCACAGCTTCCAGTGTTGCTCCCCTGGGTTAGATTGATACCTGCTTACTACAGCTAGTGCATAAGCTACATCAGGGCGAGTACAAATCATTGCATATATTATAGATCCTACGGCTGAAGCATAGGGTATAATGCTCATACAAGCTCTCTCTTCATCAGTCTTCGGACAGAAGTCCTTGGAGAGAGTGATTCCATGGCAAGCGGGTAAGGCACCACGCTTGGAATCTTCCATACTAAACCTTTTTAGGATGGTATCAATATACTTTTACTGGGACAATCCCAATAAGCTCTTGGATCCATCTCCATAGATCCTTATGCCCAAAATGCACGAGGCATCACCCATGTCCTTCATGGAGAACCTTTTTGATAAGAATAGTTTGACCGATTGTAGCATAGGAATATCATTTCATATTAAGAGAATGTCATCTATATATAATACGAGGAAAGTGACAGTACTCTCTACAATCTTCTTATAAATGCATGGTTCATCTATATTTTTGATAAAATCAAACTCTTTGATTGTATCATCAAAGTAGATGTTCCAGCTCCGAGATGCCTTCTTTAATCCATAAATAGATTTAAGCAACCTACATGCCTTTTCGCTGCTCCCACTGTCAATGAAGCCCTCTGGCTAATCCATAAAAACGCATTCTTCTAAATCACCATTTAGAAATGCAGTTTTAACGTCCATCTGCCAGATTTCATAGTCGTAGTGAGCAGATATAGAAAATAAGATCCGAATGGATTTAAGCGTTGCTACTGGAGAGAAAGTTCCATCATAGTCCAATCCTGGTCTTTGACTAAAACCTTTCGTTACAAGCCTTGTTTTATAGGTCTCTACCTGTCCATCTACACCAATCTTTCTTTTAAAGATCCATTTGCAAACTACGGGTTTTATCACAGGAGGTGCAACATCCAAAGTCTATACTTTGTTGGTGTACATGGACTCCATTTTGGATCTCATGGCATCCAGCCGCTTCACTGAGTCACCACTCGTGATAGCTTGCTGAAAACTAGTAGGATCATCATCTCCCAAGATGCAATATTCTCTATCACCGTCAATAAGAAACCCATAGTATCTCTCTGGTGGGCGAGAAGTTCTACTAGATCTCCAGAGCGGCTGAGGTTCTTGAAGTTCTACTGCAACATCAGGTTCAACTAATTCATCATGAGTAATTTGTGTCTCTAGAACTTCTTCTAGTTCTACCGCATTGCCATCAGTACTATTTGTAAAATTTTCATTCTCTAAAAATATGGCATGTTGAGAAACAAACACTCTTTGTTTCTCCTTGTGGTAGAATAGATATCCATATGAATATTTTGGATATCCCACAAATTTACACATGACCGATCGTGTCTCGAGTTTATCCGGATTCTGCCTTTTGACAAAAGCCGGACATCCCCATATCCTAACGCTTTTAAGAGATGGTCTCTTCCTACACTACATCTCATATGGAGTGGTAGACACGGTTTTGGTTGGAACCCTGTTCAATAGATAAATTGTTGTCTCTAATGCATATCCCCAAAAGGAAAGCGGTAACTCAGCATCACTCATCATGGATCGTACCATATATAATAGGGTACGATTCCTCCGTTCAGATACACCGTTTGCTGTGGTGTATAGGGAGGAGTGAGCTGAGAGAGAATCCCATTCTCTTTTAAGAAGTGTATAAACTCAGTGCTTAAATACTCTCCACCTCGATCTGATCGAAGTTTCTTGATGCTCAAGTCAGTTTGTTTTTCTACTTTAAGTTTGTACTTGTTGAATTTCTGGAAAGCTTCGGATTTATGCTTCAATAAAAACACGTGTCCGAATCTTGAGAAATCATCAGTAAAAGTGATGAAGTATGAAAAAACGCCTCTAGCATGTGTATTGGTTCGCATACATCACTATGTATGAGACCTAAGAGTTCTGTAGCTCTCTCTCCGTGTCCAATAAACGGAGTTTTGGTCATTTTACCTTTGATACAGGACTGACAGGTCGCATAAGATTTATATTCAAAAGGATTTAAATATCTATCTTTATGTAGCTTGTTTAGTTTTATTTCATTAATATGACCAAGTCTACAATGCCAAAGAAAAGCTTCATTTATGTCTGAAAATTTTCTTTTATTTGTATGTTGTATATTGAAAACTGTGTGTTGGTTTAGGACGTAAATTCCGTTATTTAGTGTACCATACCCAATCAACTGTTGATTCAAATTAATGTTCATAACATTATTCTGCAACATAAAATGATATCCTTCATTGTCTAACAAAGAAACGGATATTATATTACATAGCATACTAGGTACATAATAACAAGGGTTCAAAACTAAAATACATCCTGAAAGCAACCCCAGATGATACTCTCCTACAGATACAGCATGTACATTGGAACCATTTCCAACCCGAAGAGTATGGTCACTGGTCTTCAAAACTCTACTGTTTCTCAATCCCTGCATACAATTGCAGATGTGAGAACCAGAACCGGTATCTAATACCCAAGATGCAGAGTTTATTGAAAAACAGTTTTCAGTTACAAACACACCTGAAGCGGAAGCATCGGTATGCTTCTTCTTCTTAAGATCAGCAAGATACAGAGCACAGTTGCGTTTCCAGTGTCCCGACTTGTGGGAGTAAAAATATTCTCCTTTTCCACTTCCCGCGGCCCCAGACTTGTCTTTCCCCTTTGCCTTTTCAATTCCACGTCTCGGCTGGGTGGGTTTCTTCTTCTTCTTTCCCTTGGTCTTGGCTTTTGGGACGGAAGAGGAAGATGGCCCAGCAAGCAGAGGGGGAGTTTTCGCTATCTTAAGCGTGCTCTCTGCACTTCTCAACATATTGAGAAGTTCAGGCAGTGATTTGTCCAAAGCATTCATATTAAAGTTTACTACGAATGGAGCAAAAGAAGGGGGAGAAACTGTAGAACAATATCAGTATATTGCTAGTTTTCCATGGTCCATCCTAAGTCCTCAAGTTCTTTTATAAGACCAATCATCTTCAAGACATGTTCTCCTACTGATATACCAGAAGCCATCCATATCTGAAATAGCTTTCGAGATGCCTCGTAGCACAAAGCCCGAGATTGCTCTCCATACAACTCCTTTGTATGAAGAAAGATAGATTGAACATCCATCTTCTCATGCTGCTTCTGATGTTCATTGTCCATAGAAGCAAGCGTGAGGCATTTGGCCGTGTTACAATCAACATCCCAAGTTTTTCGGATCTCCTTATCCGAAATAGATGATTCAGGACCTGGGGTGGGTGGGGCTTTGGCAGTGAGGACATATGATACTTTATCATATGAGAGTGCAATGTTCAGGTTCCTCAGCCATTCTTTATAATTCGGTCCAGTCAGTTTGTTCTTCTCTAACAGAAGTTTTTGTCCCGTCATAGGTATCTGCCATTAGGAGAGAGAAAAGAATATACTCAGCGAAATGTTCTTGCAAATATTTAGATTGGTTATTATCTTATCTAATCGATGTCTTCCACTGCTTTTATCAAATTTTCTTTCAAACCTCAAAAAGAAAACTAGCCAGGATTAATTACATTCTTCAGTTTCGCTAACCGGTCAGCCATGCCAGTGTCAGTACTTTGAGGGAGGTTCCCCGTGCTTTTGCATAGACCTAATTAAAATGAATCTCGTTTTCTTAGAGGTCAAATCCGGTTAACACCTTTCTAGACACCTACTGGATTATCTAATTGTAAAGTGTAAAACTCTCCGGGGAGCAACTCTTACTCACAGTGGGATCGGGATCCAAATATCATATAGATGGTATGCAATCTCATTGCAAATTTCAACTCTTGAAACTCCCAATATGGTTTTTACCCCTAGCCGTTTATGACCTTGGCTATGGTCAACATATCATAAGCACTAGTCAAATTCTACCCGTCATTTCGTGATTAACTAGACCCACCTATATGACCCTTGACTATGATCAACATAATCACATGAATGTCCTAACTGTTCGCATCATATTCTTTGTAGGAAGACATCACTTAGTTACCGTACACTACGCCTTTACTATGATCAACATACGTAGCACGAATACTAAGTACTCTGCTTCCTAAAATGAAGAAGGGTTGCGGATGGTTTTTATGAAAACCTTTTAACGCTTTGAACTTGATCTCGTTGTAGAATCTAAATAGTTTAGAAAAGGAGTGGCTTGAGCTCCGCATCTTTTGAAACTTGTATTTTTCATAAAAAAAGGCCGAGTGTGTTTCAAATCCGATTCTACAACATCTTTAGGATTCTTTTTCTTAACATTAATCTCATTAATATATTCCCATCATTTAAGTTCCTAAGCCATCACAGAAAAGAAACGAAAAATAGACGTATATTACATATCACATATATAATAACAATATTCCATTCGTCTCAGATATCAAGTAATCACATCACAGAATAATCAGCAGCAGAAACACATATATGAAAATATAGGATATACTAGGAACTCCGTATTTTATATTTAGCCTAGGATAGAAAATACGGATTTCACGATCGTGATGAATAGACAAGCCCACACCCCTAGACCCCTACGTGAGCGTCAAGTGACCCTTCTAATTCTGGAGTTAGGAGACCCGGTCTCGACTCCTCGAGATGGCCTCCTACTGAACTCCAGAACCCGGTCACTCATGCTCCCATCCTTGGGTCTATCCTAATGCGGAAAAGTAAATTATACAACAATAGAGACATCATCCTCAACCTGGAAGATCCCCAATAAAAAAATATTATTTACAATGAATTTTACATGAATGAAAAGAGAAACTCTCGTCTCACATAAAACCCCCGGCTATTCCATCACGATGATCCTATACATCATATCATAGAAACATAATTGGAAAGCATAGACGGCGTTAAATATATCAATCAACACATCATCATACCCACTATTCAACCAGATCTCAACTCTTGAACCTGCATTAAAAATTCCCAGAGAGCACAGACAGTACCAACGGATCAACACAAGAAGACACGGTCCAAGCCTCACCAACGACGCTGCGGAGCCGCCGCAAATGCTACTATTTGGCCGCGGTTCCGCGATCGTTGTGTCGAGTTAGGCGCTCGTTTTTCTTGGGGATCCACAGAATACCCTGAACTATTTTCTGGATATTTTTAAACCAAAAAATTCCAACTTTTGAAAAAATTTCCAATGAGCATGTAAAAATCATATCTTTTTTATGTTCGATTAAGTTTTTAAGCGTCGTCTAGTTTACCCTAAAGCTCTAGCTAGGCTCTGATACCATGTTGGTGTGTAATAGTGCTTCTAGTTGGGTTGCAACATCATAAAGTAATGAACTTTTAAATTTCTAGAGGGCTACTACAAACAAACTCCGAATCGTAACTAGAGATTAGGGTAAAAGCAACAATAAAAGAAGTTTAAACTAAAGGAAAGGAACTACAACCTTTGTAGCCAACTCCTTCACTCTCTTTGGACTCCAACGGCTTTGCTCGAAACTTGGATCAACTCCGCTCAAGGTCCTTCGCCGTCTACGATGATCCACCCGGAGATTCTTAGCTCAAGCTCTTTGCTTCACAAGATCAAGAAGAAGTGGACCAAACACCCTACACAAATGGGCTAGAGTGATGTAGAATAATTTTGTGGTTTGTAATCTCACTTAAAACTTTTCTTTTTAAGTTCCTCACTCAAATGAAAAATCAAGAGAGCATGAAGGAGGAGGAAGAAGAAGAGGGCAAGCTTTTTTTTTTCAATATTGTGATAATCTCTATTAAAATTGAAAAAGAAAAGAATATATATATGAGACACTCTCAAATATAACCAAGGTTAAATATATATCTAGATATTTTTGTAGATGAGTTAAAGAACAAAGGAAATTTAACCTAGGGTTAAAGTCAATAGTCAAAGCTAGAAGAGTGTGAAAACAATGAGTCATAAGTTAATTTCCTTTTTCTTTTATTCATTAACAAAAATACACATATATATCAACCATGTGATTCTTGCATTGCCATCTCCTATGTATCAACAACCATGATACATATGTATGTATGTATGTATGTGTGTGTGCATTCACATCATCATGTGCATGTATAAACATATATGCATACATCCAAAAGAAAATGTTTAATTAAAAGTGAGCTAAAAGTCAATATTAAATCAACACTTAATTTAATAAACCGGTCATATCACATATGACCCGACCAATAGTAAACGCCCGATTAAAATACGGTATCACATACTCGCATTTAATCGAGCTCCCGCGCATATCTCATATGTACACTACATCGTTTCGCCCGAGCTAGGAAAATCCTGTGTGGGACTCTAAGACTCGTCAATACGCCGGCGGTAGGTGATGATCATATCAAACACCCACAAGCCACAAGCGGTCAGCTAAACGTAACGGCCACTCAGGTATTGAGCGAACAGAAGGACAACAAGCAAACTTGTCAAAACTCCCGCAAAGCCACTGGTAACACTTACCGTATAGTCCGGTCTCTTCGTCTGATATGCTGCATATCAAGTCTAGGGATGGAATCGTCGAGCCCTAATAACTCAATAATTCATGTCGATATGGACTATGACCGGTCGAGAAACTATTGATACCACTTATCAGTAAATCTCATCAGCCCTGGCCAGGAACTTTAAGTCAAAGCCAATCGCACATAGCACAACATCAACTCCCAATACCGGGAGAGACGAAACCCCTCCTATCGCTCATTATCTCCATGTGTCTCGGGAGTGTACCCAAAACCCACCTGTTTGCACGACTCAGTAGAGCCATATTAGGGTGGAAATCGAAATACAGTGGGAGAACACACAAGACTCTATGACGATCTCGGGTCTATAGACTAACCTGTACCTGTATTACCTGAGAAATGCTATCCGACGATAGATATAATACCATATAGGAGTTCTCAGTGAGTCCGTTCAGTGTACCCAGTTTCCACTAAGCACCCGTATACAATCTTTGATGTCACAACACCAATGGATATGAGATCATCCACCGCCCATCAGATGGGTCAAGAAACGTATACGCTAGTCTACTCTGGAATATCGATGCCCTGTCTCGATATACCCTTGACTAGGAATATTCAAGGATATGCTTATAAACCACACATGCCCTAATAGTATGATCTCCATCATAGCCATGGAAGTCAAGCAAATATCCTGAGGGCTTTATCAACATGTATCAAATGAACAGTATCAAGTAAACATGTCAAGATAAAGTACAACCAGATAACATACTATCATGTTGAGCAAGAACGTCATCTGTGTGTATGTGTGTGTGTATGTGTGTGTGTGTGTGTCCACGTATTCACTATACATATAATGGCCTCTAGGGCATACATATATCCAACAATCATGTGTTCAGATATTCATGTCAAGTTCATATCAAGTTATAACCATGGTTCGTTCAAGTCGAGTCAAGTATCAAGTTTGAGGTTGATATTTGAATTCGAATGTTCAGGTTCATGATCAAGTATTGAAGTTCGTATTTGATTTTGGATTCTGGTTTGAGTTTGGATTCAGGTTGAAGTCAGAATCTTAAGAAATAAATTAGTTCTTGAAATTCTTAGGTTCGGGAGTAATCGGCAACTGTTGCACATGGACGGCTGAATTTGTGTCTTTTACCAAGACAATTTCCATTGAAAACTTTGTTAAGTTGTCTAACCTGAATAGGCAAGCACTCACTTTCTCCGGCCCCCTGAGGCTCAAGAGAAATGATACCGCTTAAGCTTATATTAATCTATAGTTCTTAAAATATTGTTTTGCATATCTCGAGAGGGTTTTATGAAAAATACTTTAATATAGTTTAAAAGTAAAGCTTTAGGGTGATTTATAATATTTAAGGTTTTCATGAACATATATTTTAATTGTTCGGGTGTTTTAGTGATAAAAAACTAGCTTTTAAAAGTTTATGGTATTTTTTTGAAAACTAGCTATTTTGGAAACTTGATGGTATTTTATTAAAATTATAATATTTCATTTTAAAAATATAGTTTCATAATATTTCTTTGTTGAAAATACGAATACATAGCTTTATATAATTCCCACAGTTTAGTTTTTATTTAGAAAAAGTCGTATTTCTTAAAAACCGTATTTTTATTACCTTTCGAGACCGAATGCTTCGTGAGGAGTTCTGCATCTCGCTCTATTGTCCCAAGAATGTGCGATAATCCGCACCATCCATTAGCGGGTCGCCTAACAAGGGTTGTAGAGGCGTATTTGCCAAGGATTTAAAATATTGATTTAAAAGAAACCCGTTTTTGTAAAAAAATGGTATTTTAATGAAAGGCTTCTTCTTTGAATTACCCATATACCTAGAATACCGTGATATGAAACTATAGTGTACTTGTGGGGCTGGTCGTTACCTCATGAATGGTCTAAAGGTTTATACTCCAATTATTGAAAATACGGTTATATTAAACTTCATGGTATTTTAATGAAAAGTTTGTTATTTGATCGTTTCACATGAAATTTTTTGTTAAACTGCAAGCTAAGTGATATTCATAAAGTTAAAAGTGGTGTTAGGATATTAGTTTGTCCTATTTTTCTTATATAGAGGATTAAAAATGTTAAAAAGAAATTATATCGGAGCTAACTTTATTTTGTCGATGTGAGTTTAGAAGGCGGTTTGAGATGAAAGAAATAGAAAGAAGAGAAGACTTACTGGTTGATTAGTGCTAGGAAGAGGTTAAAGAATAGAGAGGGGGTCTTGGTCTCGTCGGCGATGCTCCGTTCGTCGGAATTTGATCACTACTCCCCTTGGCTTGCACAACTCCACTTGGATAGCCTTAACCTTCTTGAACTTAGTGAATTTTTTTGGAAATTTTCAGAATAGAAGAGAGCTAGGGTATGGGGTGGTATTTATAGGATAAATATGACAGAGGGTGTCAAATAAAATGAATTAAAATCGATTTAATGGTGTTAATTAGAGAATTGAAAAGTCTCTGTTTGATTGCAGGAAAATCAAACAGTGCATGCGAATTGAGGGGAGTCGAAGGGAAGGGTGTGCAAAGAACGGAGTTATTTGGAGAACATCGTACCGTCGGCGGTGGGTCTTTTGGAGAAACGGGCGGTCGGAACTCGCTGGCTTTCCTCGAGATTCGTGCCACGTGTCTAGTTTTGTGTTTACTCCTCTTTGTGCCTGTTTGATTTTTCTGAAACTTTTCGTTTCTCCGTGAATTGCACATGCAACTCTTGGGCTTTCGAAAAATTAAAATGAAAAATCTTTAAAAATAATTGGGACTGATGGGAATAGAATACACAGGCTGGTCACAGCAGTGTAGAGCCTTTACCAGTGAGCTACAACTTGTTTCTTGCTTTTATTAAACAAAAATGACTTATAACTCCTACACAGGCTGAAATACCCTTTTCTTATACATTAAACCAGTAAATTTGTACAGAGATTTCAGAGTCGTTATAATAATATAAGTGGTCTGATGGAGTGACACTAGGATACAATAAATAGTCAATATACTATAGGAGGTTAACAAACATGTAACCCACCTAGCAGAATAAACGATGAACCCCAAAAGATATGCCGGTGATGCCGCTAAGTGTCTGCGCGGTCCATCCTGCAAGAAACTACGACACAACGCGGGGTGAGTTGGCAACTCAGTGAATAGAAATAAAACATCACAATTGGGGTCAAAAATTACACCCCAGTTGACCAAGTCATAGTCAAAGTCAACCCCCAGCCAGGTGGGCCCGAGCCCAAGCCAAGTAGGCCCAATCCTAAGTCAAGACCGAGCATGGAAGGGACTGGCCCCATAACAAAAAGAATGAAGCAATAAATTAGTTTAATGTAAATTTTTTAATAAAATAAATGTATAGAAGAGGGGAAAAAAGCCAAAATTTTGTAAACCCCATGGTTTATGTGCAAAAACAAATAAACACATGAGGCATGGGGAGGCACAAGTGCCATTTAGAAAAGCCCAAGGGGCTATATGTAAAGTGTGTAGCCTATAAAAGGAAAACATGATAAGAAAATCAATAACAACTTTCATTCTCTCATAATTTCTAGAGTTTTGTGCCTCCTTCTCCTTCCTCAAGATTTTAAACCTTCTTTTTTTTTGAATTAAATCAAGAGTTTAACTCTTCTTTTGCTTAAAAGGAATAGTTTTCACCATAAAACCCTTGAAGGGAAGTTCAAATCTCCCATCAAATCTCTAAAAAGGAGATTTTTAATCTCACTGCCCCTTTTCTCCAAGATTCAACAAAAAGAGAGGAGGAAGAAGGAACCCATCCCCAAAGAACCCATTTTAAGAAAATCTAAGGCTTGAAGAGGAAGAAAAGGGAGCTCTTTTCACCATCCAGGATCTAAACCCTTTGGGAGTTTAACTCCAAATCAATCTTTGAAGAGCTCAACTCCAAGTCCAAGATTCAAATCCTCAACGGAGTTAAACCCCAAATCCTGATCTGTTAGGAGTTTAACTCCAAATAAAAATCTTTATTTTTCTAGGAGTTTAACTCTAAACCCCTCGGGAGTTCAACTCCCAGTCCAGGAGCTAAGCCCCTTTTTTTGCTGGTGCCCAACGGGCGCGTGACCCGCTGGTGTCCGGCGCCCACGCGCCACGCACGTGAACCGCTGGCGCCCAGCGCCCACTCGCCATGCATGCCCATGTCCTTAGGACGCTCCTCATATCCCTTTTTCCCACACGTTTTACACTTGAAACACTTCCCCATTACGTCCAAAATAGCCCCGTAAACTCTGTGAAGCCCCCGATACACCCAAACCACCTTCAAGACACAACACACGCACACTGCACATTGAGTTCGCATGACCAGTTTTACCCGTCAATCAGAGGTTCCCTCACACTAAAGGAGAGAGGTAATTAACGACAGCTTTGTCCACGGCTGCTGGAGATTTGGATCCCTACAATCAATAAACCCCAGCCTACCCTAGGTAGGGGGAATCTATATAAGCCTGATATGCCCGCGTATTCCTATCTCAATAAGGTGATGAAAAACATTCTATACATTCTAGCACGCCCGGTAGGACCTTTTCTCTCCTCCCATATATCGGGTTAAACGTTCATGCGAACTCAATCAACATATATATATATATATATCGATTGCCTATACTGAAATCATGTTTCTTTGTGCAGGATAACAGCTTTTAAACCGCGACTTGGAAAATTAGCGAGAATGTCTCCAAGAACCAGTTCGATCTCAGAGGCGACTCCGTCCCATTTCGTGGTCAAGATCAATGCCTGCATGATTCTCCCCATAAGTCTTAATCGGTACTAGGAGGAACCGCCCTATCAATTTAGCTTCGTCATCATCTACCCTGTTGGAACCATTCATCAGGCAGAGAGCATGGCAAACCAAGTGGCCAAACCAACCTCAAGTGGTAGGAGGACGAACATTGTGATTGCTAAGGCACCACAACCCAAACGTAAGACGGTGTCCAAACGGCTCCTTGGTGCTCCAGTTGGGGGCAAGACTACTGGAACAATGTGAATCATCAAATATTGCGGATAAACTCAGGCGATGCTTCCAAAAAGTGCACAATCAAGCGTATCTCCAAAGCTCACCCTCGCTCGGCCCACGGCATCTTCCCGAAGGGTCGAAGCCTGCCAAGTGCTCAAAACAGAAAAGTTGAGACAGAAGTGGCTCAGATATAGAGCCAACAGGAGGGCCAAGACTCCGACCAAGTGGAGTTTTGTGAGGTTCTAAAAGCAGGATTAACCCGCGATGACAGCTGAGTTGGCTGTAAAGTCAAAAACTCTTTCAAACCCCTGAAGTGGGTTCAAAAAAACTCACTGACCGCCAGAATTAAGAAGAAAACAATCCGAACGATGATACAAAGAGATGTGCCCTACCCCCAACATAAAAAGCATGACACCGTCTCTTCAAGAATTTATCAGGCGCTCTGTGCTGCGTGGAAGAAGCGAGGCAAAATCAGAAGAGAAGCACCAGCACCACTCAAGAACCTGGTCAAGCCAGCCGTCTTCAATCAATTGTCCATTCCCGAAATAGAAGGGCCATGACAGCGGTCCACGAAATCACCTGCCAAGGATGAAAATATGGCTATATATGTTATCCATACGGCCTACATGGCAGGCATGCGTCCCGGCGACAACCTGCGCAGCAAAAGCAAGGATAGGGCCACCACATCCCTCGCCCAATCTGGCTTGAATGTGGTTGCCACTTTCCAAGATCAGCCGCCTCCGCATGATGATGGAGACCCTCTTGATGAGGCCGATAGGCAAAAAGACCCCTCATTCCATGTGGAGCTAAGCTCGGACAGTGAGAAAGAGCCAACTTTCTGTCCCAGGACCGCAGAGTAAGTGATACTTCAAGAGCTCCGAAAACAGCTCATGTGCAAAGATAAGGAGATGGCTACGCTTTACTAAAAAATTGATGACCTGATGAACGCCGTAATGCACCTCACGGCTCAAGTTGCTCGGGCACCTTCTAATCAAGCATAAGTATCTACTCATGAGCCAGGCGATAATGACTCGAAGCAACCGATGCCTGTACCTTTAGGTCTAAGTATGGGCGAGCCGCAGGAAAGCCGACCATAATCCACTTCTGGGGATGCCTTGGCCCCGGATGGCACTATTCCGCGAACACAAAATCGGATAATGGATTTTTTCACCAACAAGGTTAAAACATCGGTGGCCGAAACCGAAACTCAGAAAGAAATTGGCAGTAGTAGGCGGCCATATCTCGCATAGTACAATCTGATCGAGTTCCCCAGTGGCTATATCATTCCTAAGTTCGGAAGATTTGACGCGACGGGAAATGCAAATCAGCACGTTGCTCACTTTAAACCGTCGTGCAGAAACACAGGGGGCAATGATGAACTCCTTCTTTGTTGGTTTGTCAACTTCCTGACCAGTGTCATTTTCGACTGGTGTGTGAACATACCAGACGGGTTTGTCACTACCTTCGTCCAAATGGAGTCTTTTTTCGACAAAGATTCATGAATGTCAGTGATAAAATCTCCATTGCTGACCTTGTGAGAACTAAGATGAAGAAGAACGAAAACAACATGGACTTTATCACCTGATGGCGCAATCTCACGGTCAAGTATGAACCGCCGCTGGAGCAGGATCAGTCCGTCAGCCTCTTCATTAGGAACCTCAGCAATTGGATGGTCTCATTTCTATGTACCGTGGGCCTCAAAACGTTTCAGGAGCGGGCCAAGAGAGTACAAATGTTGGAACGCTCGAAGCAAGAGTCTACCTCAGACTCTCAGGATGACAATTCTTGGAAAAGCTGAAAAGATGACACATGTAAAACCGGGAATTCCAATAATACCAACGCCTTCAATGCGTCTAGCAATCAAGACAAGTGAAAAGCGAGCGGATCGAAAACAGATCGGTCACGAAAGCCAGTACTATAAGGGGAAGGGCCTTCCCTAGAGGAGAAAAAGAACAAGGTCTACTCTATAGAAGAGACAAGATCCGCAAGATATTCAAAGATGTCTTGAATAACGGTCTACAATTGCCGGAGTCGAAAAGAACTCATGAAGCAAAAATGACCGACAATCCCCTGTATTTCCTGTACCATAGAGTAGAGAGCCATGCGATTGAGGATTGCTATATTTTCAAAGACTGGGTCGAAAAGAAATACAAGACCGGAGAGATTTAGCTATCCAAAAACGTGTTGGTGAACAATCAATCTACAACCACCAACATTATATAGATGGAAGCTAAAACCTTCTGGGAGCAGACAGTTGAATCTGCTGACCCGAAAAATGAATCCGAGTTTCCGCGGCCTCCAAGGAGTATGCACATATCTAATAAGACGAAGAAGATCTTAAAACCGCTTCAGAAAGAGCCCAGAACTGAATGGGAGGGGCAGAAGGAGCCCACCATTCCAGCTACCAATTTGGCTCGATCAGGTTCAAAATCCAAAAAGCTCAAGAAGAAGAAAAGTGCGGCCTGATGCGAAAAACAGTTTGCAGGGAGATCAACCATTCAAAAATATGTCAATTCCCTCGAAGACTATGAACAAAAGGAAAGAACTCAAATTTAATTGAAGAAGTTCTTCCCCATAGAAGCGGCTGAGATTCTGGAAGAGCTAGAAGAAGACTCCGATGACGATCCTTATGGTGACCTGTTGCGTCGTCTACCTTGGTAGCGACTCTGAGGAAGTGCTTTGTTTTCCCGAAAAGGACGAGGAGATCGCTACAAAGTCCAACCAAATCCAGCTCAGAAGCGGTAAGGTTCTGCCGCCGAAGCAAGGCAACGCCCCGAAAGACAAGGAAAAATAGGTCGCTAATGAAGAAAACGGCATAGAGCCGACTCATAAAGATTCAAGTTCTTCTCTGGTAGATTACAATGTCTTGGCTCAGCTCCGTAAGCTTTCGTCTCTCTTAAGCATATATAATGCTGTGGTCCTATCCAAGGAGCTCAGAGATGTTCTCATTCATGCCCTGCAAAACCCCGAGTGGTATCAGGATCGTTTCACGGAAATTTATATGAAAGAGGCCTAGTACACTCTGCTTACAGCGATGAAGACCTGTTACTGGGAACAGCTGAGCACAACCGACCGCTTTACGTGATAGGGTAAAGCGACGGAGACCAGATTAATCGCATATTGATTGATCTGGGGTCCTCAATGAACATCATGAACTCGAGGACTCTGAAGAGTTTGTCATTGGACGTCCGACACATTTCAAGGGAAAGGATAGTCATCCAAGGCTTCAACCAAAACTACCAGCAAGTTCTGGGGTCCATAGCTCTGCCAATTAAATTTGGGGATCTGGAAACCGAACTAAAATATATGTGATCGACACTGACACGTCTTATAATATTCTCCTAAGACGACTGTGCCTTCATGATTATAGTATCGTTCCGTCAACACTCCATCAATGTATGAAGTATGTGAAAGTGTGTCTTCGCACTACTACTAGGTTTAGACATGCATCATGCAACTTTAAAAATCTAGAGTGCTAAGCTACACTAACTTAGAATCTAACTAGAGAATTAGGGTTTTCTAAACATGTAAACAAGTTTTACACTAAGTGAATAGAGAATACAACCTTTGTATACCGGTCCTTCACTTCTAAAACCCCAAGTAGCAGTCCCTACACTCTAAGTAGTGGTCCCTAGAACTCTTCTTGGCTCCACTTGAAGAAAAGATCGAGCTTGCTACGTCGTCTTCGAGGCCGATGATGATCCACCTTGAAGTCACTCTAACTCAAGCTACCTCTTCACTAATCAAGAAATTAGTGAAACAAACAACCTAATCATATGGGCTAGATGAGAGTAGATTGATGAAGTAGGAATTTTGCTCACTTTAGAAATTCTTTTCTCTTTTTACTTTTCCTACTCAAGAAAAGCTAGAGAGGATGAAGATGAGCTTGGGTGAAGAAATATCTCAAGTGATAAGTGAGAGAGTTAACCACGGGGTTAAAGATAATGGTTGGTTAATAAAATATCTAGAGTAAGACAAAATAAGTGGGATGAGTCATGGCTTCTACATGCTTTTACAAGCATCTAAGCCATGCTCATTTCCAACCCATTTCTAATTTTCCTCTTAATAAATAATCACCCTAATTATCTTTATCCTTAGTATGAGTCTCATACACCCATGTTCTATGTATCATCCACCATGACACAATAATATTATATATATATATATCATATATACATATATACAATTATATATAGCAAGAGAAGAAAATCATTAGTGAGCAAAATATTAGTTAATATATAAATATATCATATATAAATATATATTAAATTATTAAATCAACACTTGATTCAATAATCTGTTTATATCATATATAACCGACTAATATCGTTTATATGTATATCAAATTATCAAATCAACACTTGATTCAATAACCCGGTCATATCACATATAACCGACAAATATTCAATACTACATTAAATCAACACTTGATTCAATAATCCGGTCATATCATAAATAACCGGCCAGTATCAAATATATATACATATAACATATCATTGAATCAACACTTGATTCAACAATCTGGTTATATCACATATAACCAAACCGATATCAAATATCGCGAGATTAGAATACGGTATCACACACTCGTATTTAATCAAGCTCCCGAACATATTACCATATACGCCCTACTTCGTTTCTCTTGAGCTAGAAACCTCTGTATGGGACTCTAAAGACTCGTCAATAGGCCAGCAGTAGGTAATTATCACATCAGTCACCCACAAGCCGTCAACTGTACTAGCTGGACGTAACGACTACCCAGGTATTGATCGAATAGAAGATCAACAAGCAAGCTTGTACAAACTCCCGTAAAGCCTATAAGCAACACTTACCGTACAGTCCGGTCTCATCATCTAATATGTCGCATATCGAGTCTAGGGGTGGAATCGTCAGACCCCGGTAACTTGATAAGTCATTCCCATGTGTGGCCTATAACCGTTCGAGAAACTACTGATAACACATACCGGTAACTCTCATCAGTCCTGGACAAGGACTTGCTGTTATAGCCAATCGAGCATAGAGCAACATCAACTCCTTATACCAGGACAGACGAAACCCCTCCTATCGCTTACTGCCTCCATGTGAATCGGGACTGTACTCAAAATCCACCTATTTGCACGACTCCTTTGAGCCGTGGTAGGGAGGAAATCAAAGAACAGTGGGAACCACACAAGGGCCTATGATAATCTCGGGTCTACAGACCAACCTGTACTAGTGTCACCAGAGAACTGCTATCTGACGATAGGTATGGTACCATCTAGGAGTTCTCGGCGAGTCCTATTCGGTGTACCCATTCTTTAATAAGCACCTGTGTACAATCTTTGATGTTAAATACCAATGGATGTGGGATCAACCATCGCCCTATACAGGGTCAAGAAACGTACACACTAGTCCACTCTAGAATATCGATGCCCTGTCTCGATATCCCCTCGACTAGGAACTATTAAAGGATGTGCTTGTGGACTACAAAAGCCCCGCTAGTATGATCTGCATCATAGTCCGGGTAGCCAAGTCAACATCCTAAGGGCTTTATCAACATGTATCAGAGAGACAGTATAATAATACAAGTGTACATGTTAAGATAAAGAGCAACCAGATAGCATACTATCATGTCGAGCAAGAAAGTCCTCTCTATATATATCCAAGCATCCATTATATCATATAATAATGGCCTCTAAGGCTTACATATTCCTAACAATTTCCCACTTGCACTAAGGCCAGTTGTTGTAGTATCACATACCCAACATCCCAAAAAGTTTCTCAAACTGTGTCTGGGGGAGGGCCTTAGTGAGTGGATCTGCTGTGTTGTCATTCATGTCAACTCTCCTGATCTCGATCTCCCGCTGATCAACTATCTCCCGGATCAGGTGATACCGCCTAAGAATATGTCTGGATTGCTGATGGGACCGGGGTTCCTTGGACAAAGCCACTGCTCCATTGTTATCATAATACAAGGGTATTGAATCCTCAATGGATGGAACCGCACCAAGTTTAGCTATGAACTTCTTCATCCAGACAGCTTTTTTGGCAGCATCGTTAGTAGCGATGTATTCAGCCTCCATCGTCGAGTTTGCCACGGTATCTTGCTTGTAACTCTTCCAACATACCGCCCCTCCATTGAGGGTGAAGATGTTAGTGATATGTATGCCCTAGAGGCCATTATTGTAAGATATAGTGGATGCTTGGATATATATATGGAGGACTTTCTTGCTCGACATGATAGTATGCTATCTGGTTGTATCTATCTTAACATGTTCAATGATGTTATTATTGTAAGCCGATGTCGCGCACCCCGCGGTTCCCGGGGATGCGGAATTTTCAAAAATGATGATTTTGACTACGCAACACCGGCGATAACTTCAGGATCTTTACTAAACCCTTAACTAGCTAATCTATCTAGAGGTTTAACTACTCTGTAGAATGGTTATACCTCCAATATCGAGTCCTTCGGGTCTTCTAGTGTTCCTCTCCAAGGCTCCTCGGTGATCGGATCGGGTTTGCTCCATCAGCTTTCTCTTGTTAAAGATGATCCACCGCGAGATAATGTGCTCCAAGCTTCAACCTCTAAATGAGGTAACTAAGGTAGATGGTTTGCTAAACCAACTAGCCTAGAAGATGTAGAGAATGCTAATGGATTGTTTGTCTCACTAAACCCTTGGCTCGCAACACATGTGAAGGTTAGGGTTTAGTTATAGGAAGAAGGAGATGGAGGAAACCTAGAGAGCTCAAGAGAGGAGAGAAACTCAAGAAAAATCAAGTGAACATCAAGAATGCCAAGTGTGGAGAATGGCTAATATATTTTCTCTTCTCACTTATTGAGCCATGGAATAAAAGACCATATAATATGTGTGTCATGCCTCAATAGTGAGTCAAGATGAATAAAATAAGCATAATAGCCATGCTTTACCATGCCATCAAAGTCTCCTCCATTTCCACCTCATTAATCCATTTAAGTAAATGGATAAAACCAATAATGAGGTGGAACCTTCTAAAAGCATGCCTTTAAAAATTACAAGAATGCCCCTCTCACCGTATATACATACCGGTATCCGTATTCCAAAAAATACGGATACACTGAGACGATAACAATCCAATAATACAATACTAGGATCCAGCTTAAACCAAAGCCCACTAGTATTGTCTGTCCGATCAGCATCCGTGTACAAGTACACGTATATGATCGATGCCGGTCGTAAAACCATACGACGTCTACATCAATTGCCTGAAGCAGGGAAACTCTGTGTGTGGGACTCTAAAGACTCGACAGTACGCTGGTAGTGGGTGTAACCATAAGCCATCAGCAGTACTAGCTGCACGTAACGGCTACCAAGGTATCTGTCGATAAGAAGACCGATGAGCAAACTCACCCGGACTCCTACTGAGACTATCAGTGAAAATCTCCATACAGTCTGGTCTGTTCATCTGAGATACTCGCATATCCACTTAGGGGATCATAAACATCAAACCCCTGCAACGTGATAAGTCGTGCCAGAGGAGAGCCCAATACACTATGAGAAACTACTGGAGTACCTTACCTGTATTTCTCGACTGCCCTGGCCAGGGACTTTATATATGGCTTTCCGAACACTGCGCGATATCAACCCCCAATACCGGGAGAGACGAATCCTATCTGATCGCTACTGTCTCCAAGTGCTTCGGGACTACACCCAACTACTAGTGGCATAGCGCAGCCCTCACCGATGTGAGTGACTGGACACCACATCTCGACCAGCTCGTCCCAACAGAGCGAAGGCCTTCTCAGCGCGAAATCCTGACCTATTTGCATGACTCCTTTGAGCATGGTAGGGTAGTAATTAAAGTGGAGTTGGAACACACTCGAGATGAAGTAGCGATGGCAAGTCAACAGACTAAGCTGTACCCATGCCACCTTGGAACTGCTACCTGACGATAGATATAATACCAACAAGCAGTTCCCGATGAGTCCTGTCCAGTGTAACTCACAACCCAGTGAGCACCTGCATACCTTCTCCAGTACGTCTTACTAATGGTTGTGGGACATACCATATCCCCTGCTGGGATGAGAAGCGGACACACTAGTCTACACCGAAGTATTGATGCCCCGTCTTAATAATCCAACGACTAGAGACCTTTATAAGGATGTGCTTATAGACTACCCAACTCCCACGAGTGTGACTGCCATCACAACGCTGGTAGTCAAGCAAAGATCCTGAGGGCTCTACCAATATGTATAAGCGATTTGCTAAAAGAAACACATGCACATATTGAGCTAGAATCAAACCAGGTAGCATACTACCATATCGAGCAAGACCGTTATCATAACTGTGAAATATCCCAAGTATCCAATATGTCATATACAATCCAGTATGAAACGATAATGGCCTCTAGGGCATATATCACTAACAATCTCCCACTTGCACTAAAGCCAAGTATTGGCATATCGCAGACCCATCATCTCGATTAGCCGCTCGAACTGAGTCTGAAGAATAGCCTTTGTGAGTGGATCTGTAGTATTGTTCTCTGTCTCTACTCTCCGCACCTCGATCTCCCGTCGATCAATGATCTCCATGATCAGGTGGAACTGCCTCAGGATGTGTCTGGACTTCTGATGGGACCTTGGTTTTTTTGCCAAAGTTATAGCGCCGTTGTTGTCATAATACAGCGGTATTGGATCAACAATGGTTGGAACCACCTGAAGCTCTTTCATGAACTTCCTGATCTAGACTGCTTCCTTCGCGGCATCACGAACAGCTATATATTTCGCTTCCATAGTTGAGTCAGCAACGATTTCAAAATTTCTAGTGTGCTAAGAAACCCATTATCGAGGATCTAACTAGAGAATTAGGGTTTATAAAACATGTAAACAACATTACACTAAGTGAAATGGGTATACAACCTTTGTAGACCAGTCCTTCACTTCTAAAGCTCCATGTAGTAGTCCCTTTGCTCCAAATGGTGGTGTCCCGGACTCTCCTTTGGCTCCACTAAGTGAAACGAATGAGCTTGCTCAAGGATCTTCGAGGCCGAAGACGATCTACGTCGAAAAATCTCTAACTCAAGCTACCTCTTCACTAATTGATGAACTATTGAAGAAACAACCTATACTAAATGGCTAATTTGGTATAGATTGGTGAAGTAGTAATTTTGCTCGCTTCAGAATAATTTCTCTCTCTTTCTTTTCTTCACTCACTCAAAGTAAAGCAAGTGAAGGAGATGAAGAAAATGATCAAGTGATAAACTCATGAACTATGGGTGAGAAAATACCATATATAACTCATATAGAGACTTAACCAAGGCTAAAGATAATGGTTAGGTTAATAAATATCTAGAGTAAAATAAAATTAGTGGACTTAGTCAATGGTTCTACATGCTTCCATAAGCATCTCAATCCATGACTATATTCCATCTAATTTTGGTTTTCCCTTAATAATTGAATCCCCGCATTATCTTAAGTATGGTATGAGTCTTATACACCCAAGTCCAATGTATCATCTAGCATGATACAAAATAAATACATTAACATATATCACATATATATTAAATGTATAAAGAGAAAACATTTTCTTAAGTGAGCTAATATTAGTTAATGTATATTAATATATCAAATATATAATTACACATTAAATTATTAAATAATCCCATTCTCTTTTAAATAATCCAGGAACTCCGTGCTTAAGTATTCTCCTCCCTGATCAGATCGAAGGATTTTAATACTTTTACCCGTTTGGTTCTCCACTTCATACTTATATTCCTTGAATATCTCAAAAAGCTTCAGACTTATGTTTCAACAGGAACACATGTCCGAATCTGGAGAGATCATCGATGAATGTAATGAAGTATGAAGAACCAACCCTGGCATGTGTAGACATGGGACCGCATACATCGCTATGTATTAGTCCCAAGAGTTCCATAGCTCTTTCTCCGTGTCCAGTAAATGGAGTTTTGGTCATCTTGCCTTTGAAACATGACTGGCAAGTTTCATAAGATGTAAATTCGAAAGGATTCAAATATCCATCCTTATGTAACTTAGCTAGTCGTGTTGCATTGATATGACCTAGTCTACAATTCCACAAGAAGGATTCGTTCATTTCTGAACTTTACCTCTTGTGTGTGTTCTATACGTTAAGAATTGTTGTTTGATTTAGAACGTATATGCCATTATATAACGTGCCTGTTCCAATCAACTTTTGATTTTGGAAAATGTTCATAACATTATCCGGCAATACAAAATTATATCCTTCTTTACTTAATAAAGAAACTGATATAATATTACATATCAGGTTCGGTATGTAATAACATTCGTTCAGAATCAATGTATTACCAATTGGTAATAGAAGGTGATATTCGCCAACCGCTTTGGCTGCAACATTTGCACCATTACCTACTCTTAGAGAATGATCACCCTTTCTCAGTTGTCTACCTTTCTTTAGCCTATGTAACAAATTACATATGTGGGAACCTGATCCGGTATCTAATACTTAGGACGTAGAGTGTACTGAAAAACAGTTCTTGGTGACAAACGCACCCGAAGAAGATGCATCAACATGCTCATTCCATGTTTGGGTTGCATTGAAATCTGGATATTCCCCTATTTTCTGCTCGGACTTATAACAATTATAAGATAGAGCAGAACCAACGTTCCCCAGCTCAGTATAACTAGCGGGTTCGGTCAATACATCTATATTATTATCTTGATTAAGGCATGACATGGTCGCTACCTGGAGAGAGAGATAAGAAAACACTCGCGTGCGCTCTTGCAAGATTAGATTGGTTATTATTTTATCTAATCAGGATGACTCCCACTGTTTTTATCAAACCCTAAAAGGTAAGATTAGCCGGGATTAATTACACCGAACAAGTTCGCCAATCTTTCAGCCAGGCCAGTGTTGGTACTTTGAGAGAGGTTCCCCGTGCTTTCGCACGGACCTAATTAAAATAAACCTCGTTTCCAAGAGGCATAACCCCATTGACACCTTTCTAGTCACCTACTTGATCGTCTAATTGTAAAGTGCAAAACTCTCCCAGGAGTAACTCTTACTCGCAGTGGGTATCGGGATCCAACTATCTCATAGAAAGTATGCATTCTCATTGCAAATTTCAACACTTGAAATTCCCAATAATATATTTCCCCTAGCAACTCATGACCTTGGCTATGGTCAATAAATCATAAGCGCTAGTAAATTTCAACCCGTAATTTTGTGATTGCATTAAACCCACCCGTACGACCCTTAGAAATGGTCAACAAAACCGTACGACTACCTTAATCCAAACGCATCATATGCTTGCAGATAAGCACTAATTAGCTACCGCACACTATGCCTTGGATATGGTCAACAAACGTAGCACGAATACTAAATAGCACTTATCTGAAATGACGGAGGGCTACGACTGGTTTTTAAGAAACCTTTTGCGTAATGAACTTGATATCGTTGTAGAATTGAGTGATTTGAAAAGGAGTAGTTTAAGCTCCGCTTTTAATATCAAGTGTTTCAAAATAAACCGAATGGGTGCAGCATCTGCTAGCTTCTGCTAAATAGGTCACTCCCGGTGAAGGGATCTAGGCTCTTTCCTCATCAAATGAGGTGCTGGATATTCTAAAAGGAATACCGTTATGCGAAGCAAGAACTAGAGCTACCATTTTTTAAAATGTGATTCTACAACATCTTTAGATTTCTTTCCTTTCATTAATCTCATTAATGAAGTCCCATCATTTATGCTTCCTAAGCATCACAAAAGAAATGAAAATACAACGTACGCTTATGCTATCCGCGTTCGCCACTGGGCCCGTCTTCACCGTTAGGTTACTTAACTACCGGCAGAGTAGGGGCTGGACTAGGGCGGGTGCAAAACAGAAGCAACGTTGATTATATATCATATATATAATAATAACATTCGTCTCATCAGTCATATGATCTCATCACAAAACATTACAGCAGAAGTCAACATATGAAACATAGGATATATTAGGAGATATGTGTTTTAAATCATGCCAGTAAAAAACACGGATTCCACGGTTGTGATGAATAGCCAAACCCACATCCCTAGACCCCTACGAGAGCGGCAAGCAACCCTACCAATTCTAGAGTTAGGAGACCCAGTTTCGACTACTCGAGATGGTCTCCCACTGGACTCTAGAACCCGGTTACTTATGCTCCCCGCTTTGGGTCTATCCTAATGTGGAAAAGTAAATATTATACAACAATGGTGACATCATTCTTAACCTGGAAGTGTCCTAATAAAATAACATTACATACAAGTTTTTACATGAATGAAAATGAAAAACTCTCATCTCACGCAAAACCCCCCGGCTATTCAAACACGACGATCCAATATAACATATCACAGCAACACATAACATCACATGTCATCAACGTAACTAAATATGTGTATCCCAATTGTCGTTGACATATAGCAACGAAACCGGCGATACACCACATATTACACTTACGGTCGCAGAAAAGAAAATGAAAACTACAACAATTAGAATCCACAACATCCTTAGGCATCATAAACCCAGAATATCTCATACCCCGAATTTCATGCCTAACATATAAACCTTGCATTTTAGTCTCATATTGAAAACATCTTTTCAATAACCTAGTCGGGTAATTCAACAAGATTCCCGACTGCATGATCGAATACTCGTCGGAAACATTAGTAGATGGCCGTACCCTCGATGCTGTCGACGAAGTGCACTTAGGGAGAACACCGTGGCCACGAGCACCCGAGGGGATGCTTTTCGCAATGGGGTTCTCCTACAGTCACTTGGTCGGGGCTTTAGGGCATGGCAATCTAGTAGTATTACCCAGTGATGTTCGCGTACTATACGAGATTGCAAAGGAGTTTTGATCCGCATCGAAATTCCGTGGCAATCTATCAAAAGAGACTAATTTGCTAGATTTACAGAACACTAACTAGTTTTCACAAAACTAATTGTCGTGGATTCTAAATATTGTATCATATTTCAATATCAAACCTGAAACGATGTTAAAATACAACTACGAAACACTCCGTATTGCCACTACAGAAAGATAACATCATATGCAATCTTGGCAAAAACAAACATAACCTGAAACCCTAAAACCATGAGATCAGAACACCACAAAAATTTCAAGATTTTTTGCTACAGGAAAAAAGGTGAAACCAGTTTTTTAGGCAATTTGGCCGGTCATATTTTGGTGGTTTTGCTTCAAATTTTTTGGTGTTCTAGATACATCATAATTCGCTTTCTGCACTTGTTTAAAAAACATTTAGATGACTTAAAAAATTCGACAGAAACTAAGGTTTCGGATTCTTGGTTTAGGAGTTGTTTCAGTTTCGTAATTCTAACACATCGTATGATTCTCTTGCTTGGCTCTGATACTACTGCTGGGTTCCTTAGTATCCTCACTAGGTTTTATAAGGTATCGGACATGCAATTTCAAAATTTCTAATGTGCTAAGAAACCCATTACCGAGGATCTAACTATAGAATTAGGGTTTATAAAACATGTAAACAACTTTACACTAAGTGAAATGGGAATACAACCTTTGTAGACCGGTCTTTCACTTCTAAAGCTCCATGTAGTAGTCCTTTGCTCCAAGTGGTGGTGTCCCGGACTCTCCTTTGGCTTCATTAGGTGATAGGAACGAGCTTGCTCAAGGATCTTCAAGACCGAAGATGATCTACGTCGAAAAATCTCTAACTCAAGTAACTCTTCACTAATTGATGAACTAGTGAAGAAACAATCTATACTAAATTGCTTGTTTGGTATAGATTGGTGAAGTATGAATTTTGCTCACTTTAGAATAATTTCCCTCTCTTTCTTTTCTTCAATCACTCAAAACTAGAGAGCAAGTGAAGGAGATGAATAAAATGATCAAGTGATCAACTCATGAACTATAGGTGAGAAAATATCATATATAACTCATGTAGAGACTTAACCAAGGCTAAAGATAATGATTAGGTTAATAAAAATCTAGAGTAAAACAAAATTAGTGGACTAAGTCAATGGTTCTACATGCTTCCATAAGTATCTTAAGCCATGACTAATTTCCATCTAATTTTGATTTTCCATTAATAATTAAATCCCCACATTATCTTAAGTATGGTATGAGTCTCATACACCCAAGTGCAATGTATCATCTAGCATGACACAAAATAAATACATTAACATATATCACATATGTATTAAATGTATAAAGAGAAAACATTTTCTTAAGTGCGCTAATATTAGTTAATGTATATTAATATATCAGATATAAAATTACACATTAAATTATTAAATCAACACTTGATTTAATAACCCGGTTGTATCGCATACAACCGACTAATATCTTTTATATGCATATCACATATACATATAACATATCATTCAATCAACACTTGATTCAACAATCCGGTTATATCATATATAACCTGTATCGCGAGATTGAAATACGGTATCACATACTCGTATTAATCTCGGTCCCGCACATATCATATATGTGCCCTACTTCGTTTCGCATGAGCTAGGAAACCTCTATGTAGGACTCTAGTGACTCGTCAATACGCCGGCAGTAGGTGATGATCATATCAGTCACCCACAAGCCGTCAGCAGTACTAGCCGGACGTAACGGCTACCCGGGTATTGAGCGATCAGAAGATCAACAAGCAAGTTTGTCCATACTCCTGTGAATCCTACAGTAACACTACCGTACAGTCCGGTCTCTTCGTCTGATATGTCGCATATCTAGTCTAGGGGTGGTAAACGTCAGACCTCAGTAACATGATAAGTCATGCCGATCTGAGGCTCATAACGGGTCGAGAAACTACCGATAACACTTACCAGTAAATCTCCGTATCATCCCTGGCCAGGGACTTCTTGTTATAGCCAATCGAGCACATCGCAACATCAATCCCCAATAACGGGAGAGACGAAACCCCTCCTATCGCTCATTGCCTCTAAGTGACTCGGGACTGTACCCAAAAACCACCATTTTGCACGCTCTCTTGAACGTGGTATGGTGGAAATCAAGGCACAGTGGGAATCACACAAGACTCTGTGACGATCTCGGGTCGACAGACTAACCTGTACCAGTGTCACCAGAGAACTGCTATCTGACGATAGGTATAATACCATCTAGGAGTTCTCGGCGAGTCCGTTCAGTGTACCCAGTCTCCACTGAGCACCTGTATACCATCTCTGATGTCAAACACCAATGGATATAGGATCATCCATCGCCCATCAAATGGGTCAAGAAGCGTATACGCTAGTCTACTCTAGAATATCGATGCCCCGTCTCGATACACTCTCGACTAGGAACAATTAAAGGATGTACTTGTGGACTAACCTGGCCCCACTAGTATGATCTGCATCATAGTCCTGGTAGTCAAGTATACATCCTAAGGGCCTTATCAACATGTGAGAGAAAGACAGTATCACAATACTAGTCTACATGTTAAAATAAAGAGTAACTAGATAGTATACTATCATGTTGAGAAAGAAAGTCCTCCCTATATATGTCCAAGCATCCATTGTAATATACAATCGTGTACAACAATGGCCTCTAGGGCTCTTCCAAACAACCGCCTTTCCGTGGATGGTAAAGACTTGACCCGACATGGACTTGGAGTCATCCTTGTCACTCTGGAAGCTGGAGTCAGCGAAGGCTTCGATCTGGCGGTCTTCCCTTCCGTACACCAAGAACATCTCTTTATTCTTTGTCAGGTACTTGAGAATGTTCTTTACTTCTATCCAGTGCTTCTCCCCTGGGTTTGACTGATACTGGCTTACAACGCTCAGGGCGTATGCTACATCTGGTCTGGTACACAACATCGCATATATTATAAAGCTTACAGCTGAAGCGTAGGGTATAATAGACATCCGAGCCCTTTCCAAATCAGTCTTGGGAGACATCTCTTTAGAGAGGGTGATTCCGTGACAAGCAGGTAGATTACCATGCTTAGAATCTTCCATACTGAATCGTTTCAGTATGGTGTCGATGTACCTTGACTATGGGAGTCCCAACATCCGTTTAGATCTGTCACGATAGATCTGGATCCCCAGAATGTAGGAGGCATCGCCCAGGCCCTTCGTGAAGAACCTCTGTGACAAGAATCCCTTGACTGATTGTAGCATAGGAATGTCATTTCCTATCAAGAGAATGTCATCCACATACAGGATGAGAAATACCACACTTCTCGCTACAATTTTACTATATATACATGGTTCATCTGGATTTTTGATAAAGTCGAATTCCTTGACCGTCTTATCAAAACAAATGTTCCAACTTCGCGATGCCTGCTTTAGTCCATAAATGGACTTAGCAACTTGTACACTTTCCCGCTGCTCCCACTCTGAATGAAACCCTCCGGCTGATCCATATAAATGCACGCTTCCAAATTTCCATTTAGAAAAGCGGTCTTTACGTCCATCTGCTAGATCTCATAGTCGTGGAAGGCGGCAATGGAAAGAAGGATCCGAATGGATTTGAGCATAGCCACTGGATAAAAGGTTTCGTCATAGTCCAAACCAGGTCTTTGACGAAAACCTTTTGCAATAAGTCTAGCCTTAAAGTTTTCCACCTGTCTATCTACACCAATCTTCTTTCTGAAGATCCATTTGCAGCCTACGGGTTTTACCCCTTCTGGAGCAAAGTCTAAAGTCCATACTTTGTTGGTGTACATGGACTTCATTTCGGTCCGCATTGCATCTAGCCATTTTACCGAGTCTCGGCTCTGAATGGCTTGCTGGAAGCTAGTTGACTCATCATCTTCGATGATGCAATCCTCTCGATCCCCGTCTATGAGAAAACCGTAGTATCTCTCGGGCGGATAAGATAGCCTACTAGTTCTGCGGAGTGGCGCGGGAGTGCCTGGTTCTTTCGAAACGCTTGCTTCTACCATGCTTTCAAAAATAGTCTGTGGTTATGGAATTTCTTCCAGTTCTATTGCACTCCCACTTATCTCATTTTTCTAAAAATTGAGTCTCCAAGAAGTGGGCATGCCGAGAAAAAAATACTTTTTGTTTCTTTGCGTAATAGAAAAGATACCCCCTGGAGTTCTTTGGGTATCCCACAAACTTACACAATACTGAGCGTGCCTTGAACTTGTCCGCATGCTGATTTTTTACAAAAGATGGACATCCCCATATCTTAAGATACTTAAGATAGGGTTTCTTCCCACTCCACATCTGATATGGTGTAGTAGGCAATGACTTAGTAGGAATCTTGTTCAAAAGATATGCAGCTGATTCTAGTGCATAGCCCCAGAAGGATCGCGGTAACTCAGCATTACTCATCATGGAACGAACCATATCTAATAGGGTTCTGTTCCGCCTTTCTGATACACCGTTGTGCTGTTGTGTGTATGGAAGAGTAAGCTGAGAGAGAATTCCATTCTTTTTTAAGTACCCAGGAACTCGGTATTTAAGTATTCACCACCTCGATCAGATCTCAGTGTCTTGATACTTTTGCCAGTTTGTTTTTCCACTTCATTCTTGTATTCCCGGAATTTCTCAAAGGCCTCGGTTTTATGTTTCATCAAGAATATATGTTCATACCTAGAGAAATCATTCGTAAAAGTAATGAAATAAGAATAACCACTTCTTGCAAGTGTAGACATTGGACCACACACATCGCTGTGTATGAGTCCCAAGAGCTTGCTCGCTCTTTCTCCGTGTCTAGTGAATGTAGTCTTTGTCATCTTTCCCTTGAGAAATGATTGACAAGTTGCATAGGACTGATATTCGAATGGATCCAAATATCCTTCCTTATGTAACTTCGTCAACCGTGTTTCATTGATATGACCGAGTCTACAATGCCACAAGAAAGCCTGATTTAATTCTGGAGACTTTCTTTTAAGTGTGTTCTGGACATTGAAAACCTGAGCTTGATTCAATACGAATATACCGTTATCTAATGTACCTGACCCAATCATATTTTGATTTAGGTGGATGTGTACTATAACGCTTACAAATGTAAAATCATATCCTTCCTTAGAAAGTAAATATACGGATATGATATTACATGTTAGACTAGGTATATACAAACAGTTACGTAGAATCAATATCTGCCCACTTACCAATCCTAGGTGATATTCTCCTATGGATTCAGCGTCCACGCTCATTCCGTTAGCAACTATGAGAGTCATATCACCTGCCTTGATAACTCTACGATTTCTCAAAGCCTGTAATGAATTACAGATATGAAATCTTGATCCGGTATCTAGTACCTAGGAAGTAGAGTTAATAGATAGACAGTTTTCAATTACAAACACACTCGAAGCCGAAGTCACAACTTGCTTAGAATCCTGGCTTCTGGCTTTCCAAGCCCTGCAGTCCTTCTGACAATGCGCTTTCCCATGACAACAGAGACACGCCTCCTTCCCTACTATTAACCCCGAAACATTTGCCCTACCTTTTTCATCTACCTCACCGACACCGCTTGTCGGCTTTTTGGAGGCATTCTTCTTCTCTCCCTTAGCTTTCTCCTTGGATCTAGAAGAGGAAGATTCTCCAATAAGCAGAGCGGGTGTCTCCCTGGGTTCTTTCAGGGTGCCCTCTGAGCTCCTCAATAAGTTGAGGAGGCTTGGAAGTGTAACTTCATTCCTTTGAATTTTGCAATTCATGATAAACCGGGCGTAAGTAGATGGTAGGGACTGTAGAATCAAGTTGATACACAACTCGTTCTCTAACGAAGTCTCATGGTCCGTGAGCTCTTTAATATCGCTAATCATCATAAGGACGTGGTCCCCTACAGATGACCCGACAGCCAACCTCGCTTGAAGCAATATCTTCGAGGTTTCATATCTTGCGATACAAGATTGCTCTCCGTATAAAACTTTGGTATTGAGGAAGATGGAAGCTAAGTCCATCTTCTCGTGCTGCCTGTGGTGTTCACTATCCATTAAGGCTAACATGAGGCACTTGGCTCTCGCACAATCCTTTTCCCATATCAGACGGATATCCATATCCGCGACGGTGGAACTTGGACCTAGGATGGCGGGGGGTTTTGTAATAAGGAGGTAGTCTAGCTTATCATAGGTAAGTGCCATCTGGACATACCGTAGCCAATTAATATAGTTTGGCCCAGTCAAATTATTAGCTAATAACCTATGTCTGGTCATTGTGGTCGCTGCAATTAGGAGAGAGAGAAGAAACACTTAGCATGATACCCTTGCAAATTTAGATTGGTTATTAGTTTATCTAAACAGGATAGCTCCCACTGTTTCCTCAAATCCTTCCTCAAACCATAAAAGAAGAATTAGTCAGGATTAATCTCACTTTTATAATTCTTGCTTAACCTTCCGGCCAGGCTAGTGTTGGTACTTCGAGGGAGGTTTTCCAACGCTTTCGCGAAATTTCTTAATTACATAACTTCTTTTCCCTAGAGGCGTAGTCCCGCTAACACCATTCTAGACACCTACTTGGTTTATAGCATTGATCGTTTAGTGAAAAATCTCTCGAAGAGTAGCGCATACTCACAGTAGGATCGAGATTCAAATATCATTATGTGATAACCAAGAAGGAAGCCTACCATGATTATCACACTCCAAATGGTATGCAACACTAGCAAGTTTCAGTACCTTAGAAACTCCCGATATGGATTTTTGCCCCATGCTCTTATGACCTTGATGAAGGCCAACATATCATAAGTCACATGTCAAGTTCTACCCGTCATTATCCAGGTTAATTTCAACTCATCCGTACATACCCTTGACGAAGGCCAACATAGTAGTACGACTGTCCCAAACCAACGCATCTATCTATACTACATATGAATACCAAGCAGCTACCAATCACTATGCCTTGACGAAAGTCAAAATACATAGCTTGAATACTACTGAATATTTATATGAAATGACGGAGGGCTACGGATGGTTTTGGCGAAACTGTGAACGTAATGAACTTGCTATAGTCGAAGGAACCATGATAGCTTTTTCAAAGTAGTGGTTTAAGCTCCGCATTTAAAATTGCTTTTTGAAGAAAATTGAGTGGTTTTGAAATTGTTCCAACGATTAAGTTTTGGTTTGTTTTATCTTGCATTAATCTTTGTTAATGCAGTCCTATCATTTACAAGCTATCATTGCAGCAAAAGAAACGAAAATACAACGTACGCTTATGCCATCCGCATTCGCCACTAGACCCCGTCTAACACCGTTAGGTTACTTAACTAACGCCAGAGCGGGGGCTGGACTAGCACGGGTGCAAAACATAAGCAACGTCTACTATATATATATATATATATATATATATGCATTCGTCTCATGCAATAATAGGCATTCCGGATCACAGATAAATATATTGGATATACTAGGAATTCCGCGTTTCATTTAAGCCTGTAACGAAAGAAAGATTTCATGGTCATGATGAATAGCCAAACACCCCACCCTAGACCCCTACAGGTGTGGCAAACTACCCGCCAAATTCCCGAAGTGAAGCATCCTCCTTCAGTAAAATGAGTAGGCCACTTAGCACTTCAAAGAACTCGGTAGTTTGTGCACCCCACCATGGGTCTATCCTAGGAGCAGAAACAGTAAAAAGAAATAATATACAACGGTGGCTACAACCTCAACCCGGATGTGCCCCGCAAAAAAAATATTACATCAATATTACAAATTATATTGAATGAATGAAAACAAAACACTCTTCTCACATCCCCTGGCTATTCATCCACGACGATCCAATAAAATCCATATCCATAAACCAAACATCACAGATATGTGCAACCCCAAACTAACCGACATATAGCAATTAGCTGAAGTTTACGAACACATATATCAAACACAGAAGAACCCAACTTGCCAAAGTACTTAGAATTTCGATCGATAACCAAATTCGAATCTACCCCAAGTACAACACTGCACACAGAAGATCCTGGGCAGAAACAAAATATCCCAAAAATCACAACACAAAAAATAGAACATTATGAAAAAATTTGGACCGATTCGAAGTCGGCTCGGCCGCGGAACGGCGACAGAACTCTCTGTTCTGCCGTGTTTCCGCGGCAGTGTAACCGATTCAAGAGTCCAAATTTCTTGTGTGTTCTAGAAAAAGCTGGCACGTAATTTTAAGGCCCCTGAAAAGATTTTTAGGCCAGCTTTTAAAATCGATAGGAAGTGTGCATTCGGGTCGTGTTTTTGGGATTTTTTCGCGATCGAATTTCTAAATACTTTGCTAACTAGCTAGTTAAGGTTTTGTAGGCTCTGATACCATTGTAAGCCGATGTCGCGCACCCCGCGGTTCCCGGGGAGGCGAAATTTTCAAAAACGATGATTTTGACTATGCAACACTGGCTATAACTCCAGGATCTTTACTAAACCCTTTACTAGCTAATCTATCTATAGGTTTAACTGCTCTATAGAATAGTTATACCTCTAAGATCGAGTCCTTCGGGTCTTCTAGTGTTCCTCTCCAATGCTCTTCGGTGATCAGATCGGGTTTGCTCTATCGGCCTTCTCTTGTCGAAGATGATCCACCGGGAGAGAATGTTCTCCAAGCTTCAACCTATAAATAAGGTAACTAAGGTAGATGGTATGCTAAACCAACTAGCCTAGGAGATGTAAAGAGTGCTAATGGATTGTTTGTCTCATTAAACCCTTGGCTCACAACACATGTGAAGGTTAGGGTTTAGTTAGAGGAAGAAGGAGATGGAGGAAACCTAGAGAGCCCAAGAGAGGAGAGAAACTCAAGAAAAATCAAGTGAACATCAAGAATGACAAGTGTGGAGAATGGATGATATATTTTCTCTTCTCACTTATTGAGCCATGGAATAAAAGACCATATAAAATGTGTGCCATGCCTCAATAGTGAGTCAAGATGAATAAAATAAGCATAACAACAATGCTTCACCATGCCATCAATGTCTCCTCTATTTCCACCTCATTAATCCATTTAAGTAAATTGATAAAACCAATGATGAAGTGGCACCTTCTATAAGCATGCCTTGACAAATTATAAGAATGCCCCTCTCACTGTATATACATACCCGTATCCGTATTGCGAAAAATAAGGATATACTGAGACGATAACAATCCAATAATACTGAGATGATAACAATCCAATAATACAATAATAAGATCCGGCTTAAACCAAAACCCACTAGTATTGTCCGCCCGATCAGCATCCGTGTACAAGTACATGTACGAGATCGAAACCCAGTTGTAAAACAATACGACGTCTACATCAATTTCCTGAAGCAGGGAAACCCTCTGTGTGGGACTCTAAAGACTCGACACTACGCTGGCAGTGGGTTTAACCACAAGCCGTCAGCGGTACCAGCTGCACGTAACGGCTTCCCAGGTATCTGTCGATAAGAAGACCAATGAGCAAACTCACCCGGACTCCTACTGAGCCTATCGGTGACAATATCCGTACATTCCGGTCTATTCGTCTGAGATACTCGCATATCCGCCTAGGGGGATGGTAAACGTCAGACCCTAACAACGTGATAAGTCGTGCCGGAGGAGAGCCCATTACAGCATGAGAAACTACTTGAGTACCTTACCAGTATTTCTCGACTGCCCTGGCTAGGGACTTTGTGTAATGGCTTTCCGAACACTGCGCGACATCAAGCCTCAATACCGGGAGAGATGAATACTATCTGATTGCTACTGTCTCTAAGTGCTTTGGAACTACACCCAACTACTACCTGTTTGCATGACTCCTTTGAGCGTGGTAGGGTAGTAATCAAAGTGGAGTGGGAACACACTCGAGACGATGTAGCGATGGAAAGTCAACTGACTAAGCTGTACTCATGCCACTTGGGAACTGCTACCTGACGATAGGTATAATACCAACAAGAAGTTCCTGACGCGTCCTGTCCAGTGTAACTCACAACCCAGTGAGCACCTGCATACCTTCTCCAGTTCGTCGTACAAATGGCTGTGGGACAGACCATATTTCTTGCTGGGATGAGAAGCGTACACACTACTCTACTCCGGACTATCGATGCACCGTCTCGATAATCCAATGACTAGGGACCTGTATATGGATGTTCTTGTAGACTACCCAGCCCCCATGAGTGTGACTGCCATCACAATGCTGGTAGTCAAGAAAATATCCTAAAGGCTCTACCAATATGTATAAGCGATATGCTAAAAGAAAAACATGCACATATTGAAGTAGAATCAAACCAGGTAGCATACTACCATATCGAGCAAGACTATTATCATAACTGTGAAATATCCCAAGCATCCAATATGTAATATACAATCCAATATGATACAATAATGGCCTCTAGGGCATATATCACTAACAATTATACCGTCTCTCATATACATGTTGATAAAGCTCTTAGGTATTGGCTTGACTACCAGGACTATGATGTAGATCATACTACTGGGACCTGGGTAGTCCATAAGCACATCCTTCAATTGTTCCTAGTCGAGGGAATATCGAGACAGGGCATATTCCAGAGTAGACTAGTGTGTACGTTTCTTAACCCTGTATGAGGCGATGGTTTATCCCATATCCATTGGTATTTGACATCAAAGATTGTACACATGTGCTCATTAGAGAATGGGTACACCGAAAAGGACTCGCCGAGAACTCCTAGATGATACTATACCTATCGTCAGATAGCAGTTCTCTGGTGACACTAGTACAGGTTAGTCTGTAGACCCAAGATCATCATAGAGTCTTGTGTGGTTCCCACTGTGCTTTGATTTTCTCCCTACCACGGCTCAAAGGAGTCGTGCAAACAGGTGGATTTTGGGTACAGTCCCAAGTCACATAGAGTCAGTGAGCGATAGGAGGGGTTTCGTCTCTCCCGGTATAGAGAGTTGATGTTGCGCTATGCTCGATTGGCTATAACAGGAAGTCCCCGGCCAGGGCTGTTGATGAGATTTACCGGTAAGTGTTGTCAGTAGTTTCTCGTACCGTTATACGCCTTACATCAGCATGACTTATCAAGTTATTGGGATCTGACGATTCCACCCCTAGAGTCGATATGCGACATATCAGACGAAGAGACCGGACTGTACGGTAAGTGTTACATATAGGCTTCATAGGAGTTTGGACAAGCTTGCTTGTTGATCTTCTATTCGTTCATTACCTAGGTAGCCGTTATGTCCAGCTGGTACTGTTGACGGCTTGTGGGTGACAGATGTGATCATCATCTACTGATGGCGTATTGACGAGTCTTTAGAGTCCCACATAGAAGTTTCCTGGTTCAAGCAAAACGAAGTAGGGCACATATGCTGATATGTGAGGGGGCCTGATTAAATACGAGTATAAGATACCGTATTGTAATCTGGCGGCTATTTGTTATCAATTAGGTTGTATATGATATAACCGGATTATTGAATCAAGTGTTGATTTGATAATGTGATATACAGATAAATGATATTAGTTGGTTATATGTGATACAACCGGATTATTAATTCAAGTGTTGATTTAATAATATGATATATATTTATATTTGATATAATTGTATATTAACTAATATTATTGCTCACTAATTATATGCTTATCTTTATATATACGTGATATATATATATATGTGTGTGTGTGTGTGTGTGTGTGTGTGTGTGTGTGTGTGTGTGTGTGAAGCATGGCATGGTTTTTCTATTTTTAGAAAATAGAAAGAGAGATGATAAATGGGGAGACTTTGTTGGCATGGGCATATCATTGGTTATTCTATTTTATATTCATTTGCTTGCACTATTGAAGCATGGCTACAATTTTTAAGTGTTAAAAATTGTATGCTTCAATTGTTAGTTATATGTATGCCCTAGAGGCCATTATTATACATGTGATGTATATTATAGTGGATGCTTGGACATATATATGGAGGACTTTCTTGCTCGACATGATAGTATGCTATGTGGTTGCTCTTTATCTTAACATGTACACTGACTATCTCTCTATTACATGTTGATAAAGCCCTTAGGATGAGTACTTGACTGCCGGGATTATGATGTAGATCATACTAGTGGGGCAGAAGTAGTCGGTAAGTACATCCTTCAATTGTTACTAGTCGTGGGAGTATCGAGACATGGTATCGATACTCCAGAGTAGACTAGTGTATACTCTTCTTGACCCATATGATGGGCGATGGATGTTCCCACATCCATTGGTGTTTGACATCAGAGAAGGTATACGGGTGCTCAGTAGAGACTGGGTACACTGGACGGACTCGCTGAGAACTCCTAGATGGTATTATTCCAATCGTCAGATAGCAGTTCTCTGGTGACACTAGTACAGGTTAGTCTTTCGACCCGAGATCGTCATAGAGTCTTGTGTGATTCCCACTGTGCTTTGATTTCCACCATACCACGTTCAAGAGATCGTGCAAAACAGTGGTTTTTTGGTACAGTCCCGAGTCACATGGAGGCAATGCGCGATAGGATGGGATTCGTCTCTCCCGGTATTGGGGGTTGATGTTGCACTATGCTCGATTGGCCATAACAGGAAATCCCTGGCCAGGGTTGCTGAGATTTACTGATAAGTGTTATCGGTAGTTTCTCTAACCGTTATGAGCCTTACAACGGCATGACTTATCAGGCTATTGGGGTCTGACGTTATACCACCCCCAGGCTGTGATATGCGACATATCTGATGAAGAGACCGGACTGTACGGTAGTGTTACTTTATAGATTCACAGGAGTATGAGCAGGAATGCTTGTTGATCTTCTTATTGCTCAATACCCGGGTGGCCGTTATGTTTAGAAGACCGCTTGCGACTTGTGGGTGACTAATATGATCACCACCTACTGTTGGCGTATTGACGAGTCTTTAGAGTCCTACACAGAGGTTTCCTGGCTTAAGCGAAATGAAGTAGGAACACATATGTGATATGTGCGGGACTGAGATTAATACGAGTATGTGATACCGTATTCTATTCTCGCGATATGTGATATCGGTCGGTTATATGTGATATAACCGGGCTGTCGAATCAAGTGTTGATTCGACAAGTTGATACATATGATATTAGTCGGTTGTATGTGATATAGCCGGATTATTAAATCAAGTATTGATTTAATAATTTAATGTATAATTATATATATGATATATTATCTTACATTAACTAATATTAGCTCACTTAAGTAATCTTTTTCTCACTAGTGTATACTTAGTATATATGTGATATATATTAATGTACATATTTTTGTGTCATGCTTGATGCCACATGATACATGGGTGTATGGGACTTACACCATGCTTATAATAATATGATGTTTTGTTTATTTAAAGTAAATGAAATTAGTTGGAAATTATCACATGGTTGAAGCTTGTAGAAACATGTGGAACCATTGACCAAGTCCACTAATTTTATTTTACTTGAAAATATTTATTACCCCAACCATTATTGTTTACCTATGCTTTAGTCTCTACATGAGTTAGTATATGATACTAACTCATCCATGGTTGCTATTCTCACTAAATTATTCCATTCACAGTTCATCTTCTTCCTCATCTCCAAAATCTTTCTAACTTCATGAGAGGTGAAGAAAAATAGTGAGAAAATAATTTCTAAAGTGGCCAAAATTCCTACTTCATCAACATCTTCTCTACTAGCCATTTAGATTGGGTTGTTTCTTCACTAGTTCATCACTTTGTGAAGAAATAGCTTGAGTTATTGTCTCATCGACGTAGATCATTTTCGGCCTCGAAGACTTCAAGCAAGCTTGCCACCTTATGGAGCATCACTTGAGTCCGGGAGATCACTACTTAGAGCGAATGGACTACTGCACGGAGCTATTGAAGTGAATGACCGGTCTACAAAGATTGTATTCCTTGTTCACTTAGATGTAAAGATGTTTACATGCATGTTCGTCTAATTCTCTAGTTTAGATTCTAGCGTTAGGGTTCTTTAGCACGCCAATTTTTTTTAAAACGACATGGTCGATACTTCCCGAAACCAAGCGGCCGCCTAGGAAACCATGCAGTGGTATCAGAGCTATGCTAGAGAATTAGACGATTTTGTAGTATTACGAAACCAAAACAACTCCGAAACACTTGAAACAAAAATCCAGTTTCTGTCGAAATTTTCAGAGTGTCTAAATTTTTTTTAAGCAATTGCAGAATTTTATATGAGATGTAACATGAACACCACAGGAAAACGAACCACCTTCGCCAGAAAATGACCGGCCACATTGCTATAAAAACCGGCCAGCTTGGTTTTTCAGTAGAATTTTGGGCTCGTTTTGGTGGGGTGTTCCAGTTTCTGGGTTTTGGTGTTTCAGGTGTTGCTTGTTTTTGCTAAAATTGCATGTAATGTTATCTTTGTGCAAAGGCATTTCGGAGTGTTTCGTAATCGTAATTCTAACTTCTTTTCGGGTTATTTAGACATCGTTAAAAAGTTCGAACGGATATCAATAACCCAATTTTCCCCTCGGTGGAAATTTTCCAAGAGTTGGATTTTTCCAAGTTTAAAATCTTCAGAAAATCGTGCAGGTGTTTTCTATGGACCCTCTAGAAGAACGAAACCCTAACTCAATTCTGTGACCATCGGAACCGCCACTAAACCTTAGGGTTTGCGGTAGTTCCGCGGCGCCATAGGTGAAGCAAAGGTTGACCCTTCTACGGTTGGTCTATAGGTGTTGTGGCATGTTCTTGGTGATTTTTTAAACTCCGCTCAAGTGTTGAGCTCTCTGGGAATTTTTGGGTGTTTGTTCATTCGATCGAAAAGTTTAATATCGTCTAGCTATTTGTGATTGTGATAAAATATTTAGAATCCACAAAATTTAGTTTTATGAAAACTAATTTGAATTTTATAAATCTGGTAATTCAATCTCATGTGATCGGTTGCCACGGGATTTTGATGTGGATCAAAAGTCCGTCGCAATCAAGTAGCGTACGCGGATACTCATCGGGTAACCTTACTAGATAGCCACGCCCCATAGCTCCGACCAAGTGACTGTAGGAGAACCCCGTCGCCAAAAGCATCCGTCCGGGTGCTCGCGGCCGTCTACTAAAGTTTCTGAAGAATATTCGATCAGGATGTCGGGAATTTTGTTGAATTACCCGACTGGTTATTGAAAAGTGTTTTAAATAACAAGACTAAAATGCGGGGTTTATAATTGTTAGGCATGTGATGTCTAAGGAATTCATTTGGTTAGGCATGAAATCCAATGTATGCGATACATTGGGTTTATGATGTCTAAAATGGTTGCGGATTCCAATTGTTGTAGTTTTTCACTTTCTTTGCTGCGACCGTAAGTGTAATATGTGGTGTATCGCTGGTTTCGTTGCTATATATCAACGACAATTGGGATACACATATTTACTTACGTTGATGACATGTGATGTTATGTGTTGCTGTGATATGTTATATTGGATCGTCATGTTTGAATAGCCGGGTTTTTTTTATGTGAGATAAGAGTTTTTCATTTTCATTCATGTAAAAGCTTGTATGTAATATTCTTTTATTGGGGAACTTCCGGGTTGAGGATGATGTAACCATTGATGTATATTATTTACTTTTCCGCATTAGGATAGACCCAAGGAGGATAGCACAAGTAACCGGGTTCTAGAGTCCAGTGGGAGACCATCTCAAGGAGTCGAGACCGGGTCTCCTAACTCTAGAATTGGGAGGGTTGCTTGCCACTCTCGTAGGGGTCTAGGGATGTGGGTTTGGCTATTCATCACGACCGTAGAATTTGTGTTTTTTACTAGATTAATTAAAACACGGATTTCCTAGTATATCCAATATTTCATATGTGTTCTTCTGCTGCTGATATTATGTGATGTGATGACTTTATATGATGAGACGAATGCTTATATTATATATACGATATATAATAAATATTGCTGCTTTCGTTTCTTCTGTGATGCTTAGGAAGCATAATTGATGGGACTTCATTAATGAGATTAATGAGATAAAAGAAACCTAAAGATGTTGTAGAATATTATTTTAAAAACTGGTAGCTCTAGTTCTTTCTTTGCATAGCGGTATTCATTTTAGAATATCCAGCAACTTATTCGATAAGGAAAGAGCCGAGATCCCTTCACCGGGAGTGACCTCTTTAGCAAAACTGGTAGATGCTACAACCCACTCGGTTTGGTTTTTGACTGTATTTTTAGTTCATGCTTTGCATAGTAGTATTTGTGAAATATCTAGCACCTCATTCAATGAGGAAAGAGCTGAGATCCTTTCACTGGGAGTGACCTCTTTAGCAAAACTAGCAAAAGCCTAAAAACCACTGCTTTTCAAAATCACTCGATTCTATAACGATATCAAGTTCATTACGCAAAATGTTTTCTTAAAAAAAACCCGTCGTAGCCCTCCATCATTTCAGATAAGTATTACTTAGTATTCGTGCTACGTTTGTTGGCCTCCGTCAAGGCGTAGTGTGCTGTAGCTAACTAGTGCTTATCTGCAACATAAGATGAGATTGGATTAGGATAGTCGTGCGACTTTGTTGGCCTCTATCAAGGGTCGTGCGGGTGGGTTTAATTCAATCATGAAATGTACGGGTTGAACTTTACTAGCAGCCTATAGTTTGTTAGCCTCTGTCAAGGTCATAGGAGGCTAGGGGTAAAATATTATCGGGAATTTCAAGTGTTGAAATTTGCAATGAGATTGCATTCCTTCTATAAGATAGTTGGATCCCGATACCCACTGCGAGTAAGAGTTACTCATGGGAGATTTTTACACATTACAACTAGCCAATCAAGTAGGTGTCTAGAAAGGTGTTAACAAGGTTACGCCCCTGGGAAAATGAGGTTTATTTTAATTAGGTCCGTGCAAAAGCACGGGGAACCTCCCTCAAAGTACCGACACTGGCATGGCCGAAAGATTGGCGAACTTGTAGGGTGTAATTAATCCCTGCTAGTCTTACCTTTATGATTTGAAGGAAGATTTGATAAAAACAGTGGGAGCCATCCTGATTAGATAAAATAATAACCAATCTGATCTTGCAAGAGCGCACGCATAGTGTTTTCTTCTTTCTCTCTCTCTCTCCTGGTAGCGACCGTAACATGCCTTAATCAAGATAATAATTTGGATGTATTGACCGAATCTGCTTATTATACTGAGCTGGGGAACGTTGATTCCGTTCTTTCTTATAATTGTTATAAGACCGAGCAGGAAATAGGGGAATATCCGGATTCCTACGCGACCCAATCAAGGAATAAGTATGCTGATGTATATTCTTCGGGTGTGTTCGTTACTAAGAACTGTTTCTCAGTATCCTCTACGTCCTAAGTATGAGATATCGGAATAGGATGCCACATATGTAAGAGTTACATGGGCTACTGAGAGGTAAAGAACTGTGATTGGGTGATATGTCTCTAAGTGTTAGAGAACGGTGCAATTGTTGCAGCCAAATCAGTTGGCAAATATCACCATGTATTACCAAATGGTAAATACATTGATTCTGAACAAATGTTATTAGATACCGAACCTGATATACAACATTACATCGGTTTCTTTTTTAAGTTAAAGAAGGATATAATTCTGTATTGCAGGATAATATTGTGAAAATTTTCCTGAATCAAGAGTTGATTGGATCAGGCACGTTATATAATAGCATATGCATTCTAAATCAAACTACAGTTCAAAGTATGTAGAACACACACAAGAGAAATAGTTCAGAAATGAATGAATCCTTCTTGTGGCATTGTAGACTAGGTCATATCAATGCGAAACGGCCAGCTAAGTTACATAAGAATGAATATGAGAATTTGTTTAAATTTTCATCTTATGATATTTGCCAGTCTTGTCTCAAAGGTAAAATAACCAATTCTCCGTTTATTGGAAACAGAGAAAGAGTTACTGAACTCTTGGGGCGGATACATGATGATGTATACGGTCCTAAGTCTACAAATGACATGGTTGGTTTTTCGTACTTCATTATATTCACTGATTATCTCTCATGATTCGGAAATATGTTCCTGTTGAAACACAAGTCTGAAACTTTTGAGAAATTCAAGGAATATGAGCTTGAAGTTGAGAACCAGATGGGTGGAAGTATTAAAGTCCTACGATGTGATCGAGGAGGAGAATACTTGCGTATGGAGTTCCTGGATTTTCTTAAAGGAGAATGGGATTCTCTCTCAGCTTACTCCTTCGTATACACCACAGCACAACGGTGTGTCGGGGCGGAGGTATCGCACCCTATTAGATATGGTGCGCTCTATGATGAGTAATACTGAGTTGCCTATTTCCTTTTGGTGTTATGCACTTGAGAAGCTGCATACCTATTGAATGGGGTTCCGACCAAATCGGTGCCTACCACTCCATATGTGATATGGTATGGGAAGAGACCATGTTTTAAACAAGTTAAGATATGAGGTTGTCTGGCCTATGTTGAAAGACAAAATCCGGACAAACTCGATGCAAGGTCAGTTCTGTAAGTTTGTTGGATATCCCAAATATTTACGAGGGAATATTATCTTCCTAACTGAGGAGCAAAAGGTGTTTTGTTTCTCAACATGCCACCTTTTTAGAAAAAGAATTTCTTATATAGAAATTAGTGGTCATGAGGTAGAACTGGAAGAAGTTCCAATTAAACAAACTAACAGCTGATAATTTGGTGAAACCAAAGGATTCAATAGTCTCCAACGAACCTCAGCCTCTCCACGAATCTGTTAGGGTTCCTCATCCACCTGAGAGATACTACGGTTTTCTCGGTGACGGTGGGAGCGAGGATTGCATCATGCTAGATGATGACCCAACCAGGTTCAGGCAGGCCATCACGAGTGGGGACTCTGTGAACTGGCTGGATGCTATGCGATCAAAGATTTAATCCATGTACACCAACAAAGTATGACTTTGCATGTTGCACCTGAAGGGGTAAAATCCATCGGGAGCAAATGGATCTTGAGAAGTTTCTTGGTGTAGATGGAAAAGTTGAGACTTTCAAAGCTAGACTTATAGTAAAAGGCTATCGTAAATAACCAAGTGTGGTTTGTGATGAAACCTTTTCTCCAGTGCCTATGCTTAAGTTATCAGGATTAAAGCATGCATCGCGGAGTTGGAGCATCTATTTTGATGTGGCAGTCAAAGAGTTTGACTACATCAAAAGGTAGATGAACCTTGTATATACAAGAAGGTTGTAGGGAGTAAGGTTGGCATCCACGTATTGTACGTATATGACATACTCTTGATAGGAAATGGTTTCCTATGCTACACTCGGTCAAGCTCCTCTTATCATGAGGATTCTCCATGGAAGATCTGGATGATACCTACTACATCTTTTGGATTATGATCTATGCTGATAGATCTAACTGGATATTGAGAGTATCCCAAATCCAGGTACATTAACACCATTGTAAAGGGGTTTAGTATGGATGATTCTAAGCGTGGTGGTTCGCCCACTTACTCATGAATCACTCTCTCCAAAAAGATGTCTCCCGGGACTGATTTGGAGAGAGCCCGCGTGCAAGGGATACCCTATGCTTCGGCAGTAGGCTCTATCATGTATCCGATCTTATGTTCCAGACCAGATGTTGCCGACTCACTATGTGTAGTGATTAGGAATCAATTGGATCTTGGGAGAATCACTGGACAGTAGTGTAGGACATTCTTAAGTACTTGAGAACCACTAATGAGATGTTCTTGGGGTTTTGGTAACGGTAAACTTCAGTGGGAGTCCTTTACCAATTCGAGCTTCCTGAGTGATAAGGTTGACTAAAAGTCAGTCACTGGCTTTGTCTTTACCCTCAGTGTAGGGACGGTATGTTGGATGAGTTCCAAGCTATATACCGTGGCATACTAGACGATAAAGGCTGAATATATCGCTATCAATGATGCTGCTAAAGTGGGTGTCTGGGCATTTCTTGTTCATGAGATGAACATGGTTCCTACTATTGAGCGTCCAATAACTGTTATTGTGACAACAATGGAGTTGTGGTTTTAGCCTAGGAACACCGGTCCCATCAACGATCTAGACATATTCTGAGGATAGTATCACCTGATCAAGAAGATGGTTGTTCTCTAACGGATCAAGGTAAGGAGAGTTGACGTGAAGAATTACACGGCGGATCCACTCACAGAGGCCTTTCCCTAGAGAGACTATTATAGGGCGTTAGGTATGAGATGCTACAACAAATGGCCTTAGTGCAAGTGGGAGATTGTTAGTTTTATGTATGCCCTAGAGGCCATTATTATACATGTGATGTATATTATAGTGGATGCTTGGACATATATAGGAAGGACTTTCTTGCTCGACATGATAATATGCTATCTTGTTGCTCTTTATCTTAACATGTACACTGACTGTCTCTCTATTACATGTTGATAAAGACCTTAAGATGAGTATTTGAATACCAGGATTACGATGCAGATCATACTAGTGGTGCAGAGGTAGTCGGTAAGTACATCTTTCAATTGTTCCTAGTTGTGGGAGTATCGAGACAGGCCATCGATACTCCAGAGTAGACTAGCATATACGCTTCTTGGCCCATATGATGGGCGATGGATGATCCCACATCCATTGGTGTTTGACATCAGAGATGGTATACGGATGCTCAGTGGAGACTGGGTACACTAGACGAACTCGCCGAGAACTCCTAGATGGTATTATACCAATCGCCAGATAGCAGTTCTCGGGTGACACTGGTACATGTTAGTTTGTCGACCCGAGATCGTCATAGAGTCTTGTGTGATTCCTACCGTGCTTCGATTTTCACCATACCACATTCAAGAGATCGTGCAAAACGGTGGTTTTTGGGTACAGTCCCGAGTCACATGGAGGAAATGAGTGATAGGAGGGGATTCTTCTCTTCCGGTATTTGGTGTTGATGTTGCGCTATGCTCGATTGGCCATAACAGGAAATCCCTGGCCAGGATTGCTGAGATTTACTGGTAAGTGTTATCAGTAGTTTCTCGAACCGTTATGAGCCTCACATCGGCATGACTTATCAGGCTATTGGGGTCTAACCTTATACCACCCCCAGGTTGTGATATGCGACTTATCGGACGAATAGACCGGACTTTACGGTAGTATTACTTGATGGATTCACAGGAGTATAAGCAAGCATGCTTGTTGATCTTCTGATCGCTCAATACCCGGGTGGCTGTTACGTTTAGCAGCCGCTTGAGGCTTGTGGGTGACTGATATGATCACCACCTACTGCTGGCGTATTGACGAGTCTTTAGAGTCCTACACAAAGGTTTTCTGGCTCAAGCGAAAAGAAGTAGGAGCACATATGTGATATATGCGGGACCGAGATTAATACAAGTTTGTGATATCATATTCTATTCTCGCGATATGTGATATCGGTCGGTTATATGTGATATAACCGGGCTGTTGAATCAAGTTCTGATTCGATAAGTTGATACATATGATATTAGTCGGTTGTATGTGATATAGTCGGATTATTAAATCAAGTGTTGATTTAATAATTTAATGTATAATTATATATATGATATATTATCTTACATTAACTAATATTAGCTCACTTAAGTATTCTTTTTCTCACTAGTGTACACTTAGTATATATGTGATATATATATTAATGTATATATTTTTGTGTCATGCTTGATGCCACATGATACATGGGTGTATGAGACTTACACCATGGATATAACAATGTGAGGTTTTGTTTATTTAAAGTAAATCAAATTAGTTGGAAATTGTCACATGGTTGAAGCTTATAGAAGCTTGTGGAACCATTGACCAAGTCCACTAATTTTGTTTTACTCGAAAATATTTATTAACCCAACCATTATTGTTTACCCATGGTTCAGTCTCTATATGAGTTAGTATATGATATTAACTCAACCATGGTTGTTATTCTCACTAAATTATTCCATTCACACTTCATCTTCTTCCTCATCTCCAAAAGCTTTCAAGCTTCCTGAGAGGTGAAGAAAAATAGTGAGAAAATAATTTCTAAAGTGAGAAAAATTCCTACTTCATCAACTTCTTCTCTACTAGCCATTTAGATTGGATTGTTTCTTCACTAGTTCATCACTTAATGAAGAGATAGCTTGAGTTAGTCTCTCCTCGACGTAGATCATCTTCGGCCTCGAAGACTTCAAACAAGCTTGTTCATTTCACCTTGTGGAGTCTCACTTGAGTTCGGGAGATCACTACTTGGAACGAAGGGACTACTACACGGAGCTATTGAAGTGAAGGACCGGTCTACAAAGGTTGTATTCCTTGTTCACTTAGATGTAAAGATGTTTACATGCATATTCGTCTAATTCTCTAGTTTAGATTCTCGCGTTATGGTTCTTTAGCGCACCAATTTTTTTAAAAACGACATGGTCAATGCCTCCCGAAACCCAGAGGCCGCCTAGGGAACTCTGCATCAATAATGTGAGAGTTTTAGATGAGCCATTCTACACTTCATTCTTGACTTGAGATTTTTCTTCACTTGAGAGCTCATGTGATGAGTTGCTCTCTAGCTTCTTTCTATCTTCTTCACCTCCACCTCCAAGCTTAATCCCTCACATGAGTTGTGAACCCTTGAGCTTGTGAGGACCCTAGTAAGCAAACAACACCCCTACTTCACCATCCTACACTTGATTATCGCTTTGGTGTAGTGTGTTTACTTCACTAAAGAGTTTAATGAAGTGGTAGCTTGGATTAGCGGACTTCGGGTGGATAATCTTCGGCATGAAGGTCATCGAAGGAAGTTCGTACAACCTTAAAGTGGAGCTTGATGGATTCGCGTGGACTACAACCCGGAGGTTTAGAAGAGAAGGACATGATCTACAAAGGTTGTAGCCATCCATCTCTTAGTGTAAAGTTTTTGATATCAAGTTAAACCCTAATCATCTAATTTATGATCTTGGTTAGTGTAGATTAGCACCCCAAAATTTTTAAAAATGGCATGCTTGATGCTAGTAAAACCAGTGGTGGTTCTTACATACACTTTCATGGTATCAGAGCCAAAGCTAGAAGATTAGACGATGTTATTAGAATTGCGAAACCGAAACAACTCCGAAAACCGAAACCCAAACACCAAGTTTCTGTCGATTTTAAAACGATTTCTAAATTTTTTTTAAACAACCGCAAAAGCTTACATATGATGTAATTAGAACACCCTATGAAAACGAACCCCAAATTTTGCATTTTGGCCGGCCAAATGGGCCAAAAAACCGGCCTGGCCGGTTTTTCAAATGAGTTAGGGTTTGGATTTTGTATGGTGTTCTTAGCTCTTGGTTTTAGGGTTTCAGGTCATGTTTGATTGGCCAAGTTTGCATGTGATGTTAACTGTTTTGCTATGGCAACTCGGAGTGTTTCGTAGTCGTAATTTTAACATCGTTTCGAGTTTAAATTTGATATGTGATACATTAGTTGGAATCCACATTTAATTAGTTTTGTTAAAACTAGTTTGTTCGTAAATCTAGCATGCTAGTCTCTATTGATCGATTGCCACGAAGTTTCGATTCGGATCGAAACTCCATCGCAATCACGTATTGTACGTGAATACTCGCCAAATAATTTTTCTAGGTAGCCACGCCCCATAGCCCCGACCAAGTGACTGTAGGAGAACCCCGTTGCCAAAAGCATCCACTCGGGTGCTCGCGGCCACGGTGTTCCGCCTAAGTGCACTTGGTCGACAGCATCGGGGGTGCGGCCATCTACTAAAGTTCCCGACGAGTATTCGATCGGGTAGTCGGGAATCTTGTTGAATTACCCGACTAAGTTATTGAAAAGTGTTTTCGATATGAGACTAAAATGCAAGGTTTATAGGTTAGGCATGAAATTCGGCATATGAGATATTCCGGGTTCATGATGTCTAAGGAATTGCGGATTCTAATTATTGTAGTTTTTCATTTCTTTTTTGCAACCGTAAGTATAATATGTGGGGTATCCCAAATCTCGTTGCTATATATCAATGGAATTTGGGATACGCGTATTTACTTACGTTGATAACATGTGATGTTATGTGTTGCGGTGATATGTTATATTGGATCGTCGTGAATGAATAGCCGGGGGTTTTATGTGAGATGAGAGTTTTACAATTTTCATTCATGTAAAATTTGTATATAATATTCTTTTATTGGGACACTTCCGGGTTGAGGATGATGTCACCATTGATGTATATTATTTACTTTTCCGCATTAGGATAGACCCAGGGCGGGGAGCACAAGTAACCGGGTTCTGGAGTCTAGTGGGAGACCATCTCGAAGAGTCGAGACCCGGTCACCTAACTCTAGAATTGGCAGGGTTGCTTGCCGCTCTCGTAGGGGTCTAGGGATGTAGGTTTGGCTATTCATCTTGACTGTGGAATCTGTGTTTTTCATTACTGGCTGAATTTAAAACACAGACCTCTTAGTATATCCAATATTTCATATGTTAACTTCTTCTGCTTGGTTATGTGATGTGATCATATAACTTCGTGAGACGAATACTATATATATATGATATATATAATAAACGTTGATGTTTTGCACCCGAGCTAGTCCAGCCCCCGCTCCGCCGTTAGTTAAGTAACCTAATGGTGCATGACGGGGCCCCGTGGCGAATGCGAATGGCATAAGCGTACGTTCTATTTTCGTTTCATTTTCTTTGATGTTTAGGAAACATTAAATGATGGGACTTCATTAATTAGATTAATGAAAAGAAAAGAAACCTAAAAATGTTGTAGAATCAAAAGCTTTTAAAAAGGTAGCTTTAGTTCTCATTTGATGAATATCCAGCACCTCATTTGATGAGGAAAGAGCCGAGATCCCTTCACCGGAAGTGACCTCTTTAGCAAAACTAGGAAATGCTACAACCTACTCGGTTTTGTTTTGATAGCTTTTCTAGTTCTTACGTTGCATAGTAGTATTTCTTGAAGAATATCCAACACCTCATTCGATGAGGAAAGAGTCGAGATCTCTTCACCGGGAGTGACCTATTTAGCGAAACTAGCAAAAGCTAAAAAAACACTCATTTTCTAATCACTAGATTCTACAACGATATCAAGTTCATTACGTTAAAGGTTTTCTTAAGAAGCAGCCGTAGCCCTCCATCATTTCAGATAAGTACTATTTAGTATCCGTGCTGCGTTTGTCGACCTCCGTCAAAACGTAGTGTGCGGTAGCTGATTAGTGCTTATCTGCCGCATGTGATGTAATTGGATTATGGTAGTCGTATGGCCTTGTTGACCTCCGTCAAGGGTCGTGTGGGTGAGTTTAATTCAATCAAGAAATAAATAGGTTGAACTTGACTAGCAGCCTATGGTTTGTTGACCTCCGTCAAGGTCATAGAAAGCTAGGGGTAAAAACAGATATTGGGAATTTTCAATGAGATTGCATACCTTCTATATGATAGTTGGATTCCGATATCCACTGCGAGTAAGAGTTACTCGTAATAGAGTTTTCCACTTTAGAATTAGCCGATCCATTAGGAATCTAAGAAAGGTGTTAACCGGGTGATTCCTTTGCGGAAACGAGGTTATTTAATTAGTTTTATGCGAAAGCATGGGGAGACACCTTCGGAGTAGCAATACCTACTTGGCTGACTGATTGGCGAACTTGTAGGGTGTAATTAATCCTGGCTAATCTTACCATTTAGAGTTTGAAGGAAGATTTGATAAAAACAGTGGGAGCCATCCTGATTAGATAAAATAATAACCAATCTAATCTTGCAAAGAGCGCACGCAAAAGTGATTATCCTTCTCTCTCTCTCCTGGTAGCGACCAATGACACGCCTTAATCAAGATAATAATATGGATGTCTTGACCGAACTCACTTATTATACTGGGCTAGGTTCCGCTCTATCTTATGATTGTGATAAGTCTGAGCAAGGAATAGGAGAATATCCGGATTCCCAAGCCACCCGAACGAAGAAAGAGGATGTTGATGCATCTTCTTCAGGTGTGTTTGTTACCAAGAACTGTTTATCAGTTAACTTTACGTCCTGGGTATTGATACCGAATCAGGATCCCGCGTATGTAATTTGTTATATGGGTTAAAGAGAGGTAGAGAACTGGGAAAGGGTGATATGTCTCTGATAGTAGGGAATGGTGCAAATGGTGCAAATGTTGCAGCCAAATCGTTGGCAAATATCACCTTGTATTACCAAGTGGTAACACAATGTTTCTGAGCGACTGTTACTTCGTACCAAAAATATTGTGAATATTTCCTAAATCAAGTGTTGATTGGGTATGGTACGTTATATAACGGTAAATATGTTCTAAATCATAACACGGTTCAAAGTATACAGAACACACACAAGTGTAACAGTTCAGAAATGAACGAAGCCTTCTCGTGGCATTGTAGACTAGGTCATATCATTGCGACAAGACTAGCTGGGTTGCATAAGGATACATATTTGAATTCGTTCGAATTTACATCTTATGAAACTTGCCAGTCATGTCTCAAAAGAAAGATGACCAAATCTCTGTTTACTGGACATGGAGAAAGAGCTACTGAACTCTTGGGACTGATACATAGTGATGTATGCGGTCTTATGTCTACACATGCGAGGAATGGTTCCTCGTACTTTATTACATTCATCGATGATCTCTTAAGATATGGACATGTGTTCATGATGAAACACAGATCTGAATCTTTTGAGAAATTCAAGGAATATAAATACAAAGTTGAGAACCTGACGGGTAAAAGTATTAAAATCCTTCTATTTGATCACGGAGGAGAATACTAGAGCACAGAATTCAGAGACTACTTAAAAAAAGAATGGGATTCTCTCTCAGCTTACTCCACCGTATACACCACAGCACAATGGAGTTTCAGAGCGGAGGAATCGCACCCTATTAGATATGGTGCGCTCTATGATGAGTAATGCTGAGTTGCCTATTTTCTTTTGGGGTTATGTACTTGAGATAGCTGCATTCCTATTGAATAGAGTTCCGACCAAATCCGTGCCTACCACTCCATATGAGATATGGAATGGGAAGAGACCATCTCTTAAGCGAGTTAAGATATGGGGTTGTCCGGCTTATGTAAAAAGCAAAACCCGGACAAGCTCAAGGCAAGGTCAGTTCTGTGCAAGTTTGTAGGATATCCCAAACATTCGCGAGGGTATATCTTCTACCACACCGAGGAACAAATAGTGTTTGTTTCTAACATGCTACCTTTTTAGAAAAGGAATCTCTTGTGAAAGAGATTAGTGGTAATGAGGTAGAACTGGAAGAAGTTCCAGCAACACGAACTAATAACTGATGATTTTGTGGAACCGGAGGATTCGATAGTCCCTGACGAACCTTAGCAACTTCGCAGATCTAGTTGGGTTCCTCATCCACCTGAGAGATACTACGGTTTTCTCATAAACGGTGGGAGCGAGGATTGCATCATGAAAGATGATGACCCAACTTGTTTCGAGTAGGCCATCATTAGTAGAGACTCTGTGAAATGGCTGGATGCTATGCGATCTGAGATAGAATCCATGTACACCAACAAAGTATGGACTTTGAAAGTTGCTCCTGAAGGGGTAAAACCTATAGGGAGCAAGTAAATCTTGAGAAGATAATTAGTGTAGATGGAAAAGTTGAGATTTTCAAAGATAGACTTGTAGCAAAAGGTTTTCGTCAACGACCAGGTGTCGACTATGATGAAACCTTTTCTTCAGTGGCTATGCTTAAGTCCATCAGGATCATACTTGCCCTTGCTGGATACCATGACTATGAAATCTGGCAGTTAGATGTCAAGACCGCTTTTCTAAATTGTGATTTAGAAGAGAGCGTGTACATGACACAACCAAAGGGCTTCATAGACAATGGGAGCAGTGGAAGCGTATGCAAGCTGCTTAAATCCATCTACAGATTAAAACAGGCATCGTGGAGTTGGAACATCTGTTTCGGTGGAGTAGTCAAAAAGTTTGACTTCATGAAAAATGTAGATGAACCATGTATATATAACAAGGTAGTAGAGAGTAAGGTTGTCTTCCTCGTATTGTACGAAGATGACATACTCTTGATAGGAAACGATGTTCCTATGCTACACTCGGTCAAGCTCTTCTTATCACACAAGTTCTCCATGAATGATCTAAGTGATGCCTTCTACATTCTGGGGATATAGATCTATAGAGATAGATCTAGACGAATGTTAGGATTGTCCCAATCCAGGTACATAGACACCATACTAAAGAGGTTTAGTCTGGAAGATTCTAAGCGTGGTAATTTATCCGTTTGTTAAGGAATCACTCTCTCCAAAGAGATGTCTCCCAAGACTGATTTGGAGAGGGCTCGCATGCAAGGGATACCCTATGCTTCGACAGTCGGGACTATCATGTATGCGATGTTATGTACCAGACCAGATGTAGCTTACTCACCAGGTATAGTGAGTAGGTATCAATCAGATCCTGGGAAGAAATACTGGACAGCTGTGAAAAACATTCTTAAGTACTTGAGAAGGACTAAAGAGATGTTCTTGGTGTATGGTAACGGTGAACTCCAGATGGAGTTCTTTACCGATTCGAGCTTCCAGAATGATAAGAACAACAATAAGTCGGTCTCCGGTTTTGTCTTCACCCTAAGTGGAGGGTCATATATTGGAAGAGTTCCAAGATAGATACCGTAGCAGACTCGACAATGAAGGCTGAATACATCGCTACCAACGATGCTGCCAAAGAAGCTGTCTGGATGAATAAGTTCATAAGATGAACTTGGTGAGGTTCCATCCATTGAGCATCCAATACCTATGTATTGTGATAACAATGGAATTGTGGCTTTGGCCAAGGAACTCCGGTCCCATCAGAGATCCAGACATATTCTTAGGCGGTATCACCTGATCAGGGTGATAGTAGATCGCCGGGAGATCGAGATCAGGAGAGTTGACACAGAGAATAACATAGCGGATCCACTCATCAAGACCCTATGCCAGATGATAATCGAGAGACTATTTGGGATGTTGAGTATGAGATACTACAACAATTGGGCTTAATGCAATTGGGAGATTGTTAATGATATGTATGCCCCAGAGGCCATTATTGTATGATATAGTGGATGCTTGGACATATATATGGAGGACTTTCTTGCTTGACATAATTGTATGCTATCTGGTTGTCTTTATTTTAACATGTTCGCTAGTATTATTATACCGTCTCTCATATACATGTTGATAAAGCTCTTAGAATGTTGGCTTGACTATTATGACTATGATGCGGATCATATTACTGGGACCTGGGTAGTCCACACGCACATCCTTAAATTGTTCCTAGTCGAAGGAATATCGAGACATGGCATTGATATTCCAGAGTAGACTAGTGTGTACGTTTCTTGCCCCTGTATGGGGCGATTGTTGATCCTATATCCATTGGTTTTTGACATCAAAGATTGTACACAGGTGCTCATTAGAGAATGGGTACACCAAACAGGACTTACCGAGAACTCCTAGATGGTACTATACCTATCGTCAGATAGCAGTTCTCTGGTGACACTGGTACAGGTTAATCTGTAGACCCGAGATAGTCATAGAGTCTTATGTGGTTACCACCGTGCTTTGATTTCTTCCCTACCATGGCTCAAAGGAGTCGTGCAAACAGGTGGATTTTGGGTACAGTCCTGAGTCACATGGAGGCAATGAGCGATAGAAGGGGTTTCGTTTTTCCCGGTATAGAGAGTTGATGTTGCGTTATGCTCGATTGGCTATAACAGGAAGTCCCTGGCCAATGTTATTGATGAGATTTATTGGTAAGTGTTATCAGTAGTTTCTTATACCGTTATAGGCCTTACATCGGCATGACTTATCAAGTTATTGGGGTCTGACGATTCCACCTCCAGACTCGATATGCGACATATCAGACGAAGAGACCGGACTGTGTGATGTGACCTATAGGCTGCATGGGAGATTGAACAAGTTTGCTTGTTGATCTTCTATTCGTTCAATACCTGGGTAGCCGTTACGTCCAGCTAGTACCGCTGACGGCTTATGGGTGACTGATGTGATCATCACCTACTGCTAGCGTATTGACGAGTCTTTAGAGTCCCACATAGAAGTTTCCTGGTTCAAGCGAAACGAAGTAGAGCACATATGCTTATATGTGCGGGGGCCTGATTAAATACGAGTATGAGATACCGTATTGTAATCTGGAGGCTATTTGTTATCAGTTAGGTTATATGTGATATAACCGGATTATTGAATTAAGTGTTGATTTGATAATGTGATATATAGATAAATGATATTAGTCGGTTATATATGATATAACTGAATTATTAAATCAGGTGTCGATTTAATAATATGATATATATTTATATTTGATATAATTGTATATTGACTAATATTATTGCTTGCTAATTATATGCCTATATATATATATATATATATATATATATATATATATATATATATATATGAAGCATGGCATGGTTTTTCTATTTTTAGAAAATAAAAAAGTGATGATAAATGGGGAGACTTTGGAGGGATGGGCATAGCATGGATTATTCTATTTTATATTCATTTACTTGCACTATTGAAGCATGGCTACAATTTTTAAGTGTTAAAAATTATATGCTTCAATAATATGAGTGTTTTAGATGAGCCATTCTACACTTCATTCTTGACTTGAGATTTTTCTTCACTTGAGAGCTCATGTGATGAGTTGCTCTTTAGCTCTTTCCATCTTCTTCACCTCCACCTCCAAGATAAGTCCCTCACATAAGTTGTGAACCCTTGAGCTTGTGAGAACCCTAGTGAGCAAACAAACCTACTTCTCCATCCTACACTAGATTAGCGCTTTGGTGTAGTATGTTTACTTCACTAAAGAGTTTAGTGAAGAGCTAGCTTGGATTAGTGGACATCAGGTGGATCATCTTCGGAATGAAGGTTATCGAAGGAAGTTCGTTCAACCTTCATGTGGATCCTAGTGGAGTCGCATGGACTACAACCCGGAGCTTTAGAAAAGAAGGACATGGTCTATAAAGGTTGTAGCCATCCATCTCTTAGTGTAAAGTTTTTGATATCAAGTTAAACCCTAATCATCTAGTTTAAGATCTTGGTTAGTGTATATTAGCACCCCAAAATTTTTAAAAATGGCATGCTTGATGCTAGTAAAACCCAGTGATGGTGCTAACATACACTTTCAAAAGACAAAACCCGAGACTGACTTACTGTCGTCCTTATCACTCTGGAAGCTCGAATCGGTAAAAGACTCCACCTGGAGTTCTCCGTTACCATATACCAAGAACATTTCTTTAGTCCTTCTCAAGTACTTATGTAACACTTTGAAATTTTCGTTGATTGTTTTGGTGTTAATTAGTAGTCATGCATGTTTTTATATTTGTGTGTTCATAGGATTTGTAGTTATTATTGGTAGTGTTAGCATATTGGAAATTTTCCCTTGTTGTGCACACTTGCACACTTAGACTTTTTCTTGTGACTTGTTAACCATTCTTGTGCATGGTTGCAAACTCTTTTCCCACCATTTAATCCTTTTCTAAACCCTTTTTATAATTCTAAGAGAAACAACAAAAGAAAAGAAATCCAAATAAAACAAATGAGCATGGTGGTTAGGTAAAGGGTAGACTTTTTGACCCATTTTTCATCCCTTCTCTCTCTCTCTTCTCCACTTCATGTTCTGCTGAGTTCCAGCAGCAAAACCCTCCCCTTTTCATCATCTTTTCTCCTCCTCTTCATGTTCCTTTGATCCCTCTTCAAATCCTTCATGAAAACCACTCTTTTTCATCACTAAACCTTAAGAAAAGTGAGCTTTTTAGGGTGTTTAAGGCAAATCTGCATACACGAGGGGAAAAGTTGAGACTTTGGTGTTTTGCAAGATCTCTAGAAGGTATAAACTCTGGTCTTAACCTCTTTTTCCATAACTTGTAGTATTGTTTAGCAAAAATCCCTTTTTTTGTGCATTTTTTTGTGATATTATAGGATATTTGTGATTCACATGTTAGATTGGTGTTCTCATAGTTTAGTTAGCTCCTTTAAGTGTTATTAGAGCTATTTTAACTAGGTTATACCTCAGGTTGCACAAAAATACCCTAAAGTTCCATTTTTAGTGCAAAGTGTGGATTTTAACTAGAATTTGGGCACTGTAGGATCTGCTGTTACCCGAGACTTTTCAGTTTAAATCTAGATATTACTGTAGCATGTATGGGGGATATAGAGTGCACACACTCAACCTGGGAGCCCAATTCCCATTTGGGGCCGCCAATTATTGCATTCTGGCCGCAAATTGCGGCCAGATAGGGGAGACATGGGTTGGGGTTTGGGATGTAGGTGTCTGCTGCTATGTGGGTTATTTTGGTATTTATAGTTTTGCAATATCTGTCCTGTATCAAAATCTGGGGTAGAATACCTATTTTCCCGTATTTTCAACCTTTCGCGACACGCGTGATACGTGTGTGTGGGTTTTGGGTTTCTGCGTATCGCGACGCGTCGGAGTGATTTCAGACACGTAACCACACGTTTTAGCGTATCGCGCACACGCGCGCTTGGTTCGCGACACGAGTTACTGGTTCGGCTTAACATGTCGCGTTTCTGTGATTTCAAGCTTACGTGTGATATATTGTGTAATTATAGGTTCGTAGGCGAGTACAGCGAACGCCGCGCAGGAGGGGAAACAGGTTGTTGGCTATACCTAGTGGAAGACTACGGTGAGTAGATTTCACATCTACGGGGATATCGCCCGCATGGCGTTCTACGTCAGGGCAGATAGGACCTTATAGTGTTCCTTATATATATATTGCATGTTCATGGTTACTAGCTAGTGCATTGCATACCTACTACACATATCACATTGATTCATTGCATTGTAGCTCATTTATATGTGACATGACTTGATACTCATATTTGATACCTATATCACATTGGATCATTGCATTGTAGCTTATTTTTATGTGACATGACTTGATATTCATACTTGACACTTATATCACATTGGATCATTGCATTGTAGCTTATCTTTGTGTGACATGACTTGATATACATACTTGATGCACATATCACATCACAATTACGTGTATTATTGGCTGAGATTTCATGTGTTTTCTGGATTTGGGAACCGTGGCCTTTTCAAATAAATAATCATTTACAAACCCGGTTCCCTTGATATGATATTTGGGGCGCCGCCCCGTGTTTTCTCGGTGCTAGAGGCATGTACTGAGAGAGGGCTGACCCGGAATGACGGATGCCCGATGTATTGAGAGAGGGATGACCCGGAATGACGGATTCCCGATATATGTACTTTGATATAGGGCTGACCCGGAATGACGGATGCCCGATGTATTGAGAGAGGGATGACCCGGAATGACGGATTCCCGATATATGTACTTTGATATAGGGCTGACCCGGAATGACGGATGCCCGATGTATTGAGAGAGGGATGACCCGGAATGACGGATTCCCGATATATGTACTTTGATATAAGGCTGACCCGGAATGACGGATGCCCGATGTATTGAGACAGGGATGACCCGGACTGACGGATTCCCGATATATACTTTGAGAGAGGGCTGACCCGGAATGACGGATGTCCGATACAGGATGTTTTGCGTGTCGATGCTTGACACGAGTATTTATGATATTTGGGTGCCGATGTTGGGCACTCGGGATTCTCAGAGATGTACAGGATTGAGGGTCGAGGAGAGTGCCGGCGCATGAGCTAGTTTTGGGAGATCTGGGTGCATTGGGAAGCCGATTATATATGTTCCACGTTGACATTCCGTGTAGATATTATATTGCCCCTGCTCAGCATTACTTTTGTACCTCATCCTGTAGATGCATTACCTGTTAGAGCATTTGTACCTCATATGGTAGTACAGGACCCTATAGAGCACTTGCATGATTATTGCACATACTGCTCATCCCATATTGATATCATCTGTTGGCATATGATAGAGTAGTGTAGTACGTACATGCTCGCGATTACCTTTATATGTTATCTCTATTCACGAGTTGGCAACTCACCCCCGTTGTGCCACAGTGTTTGCAGGTTGCCCTTCGGAGTAGTCGCGGCAGGCTGCTTTGCATCTTTTGGCACAGATACCCCCACAGTTGGTGTACTAGTTCTTTTGCTGATAGGTGGGTTTAGTGCGGTATCTGTTTATCTTTCAGTATGTACATTGTTGTATCTAGTATTCTCCATCTACCATGTATGTATTTGACTTAGAAACAGTGTGAGGACGATGTTGTATTATTTTGTATTCTGGTGTCGAGCTCGTTGTGAGCCGGCTGTACTTGCACTTTATTCTATCTGTGATGTTCCCACTTGTGGATCTTGACCTTCGCTACGGCGTCGTATATTGTTTTCTTGGAGATTGTTTACTTAGGTTTCTTATCATGTTTTAGTTAGTGCTTTCTTTAAAACTTCTATCACTCTATACTTTCACTGGTTTGATTTCTGGGTTTTCGGTTCACTTAGTCGCGTTACGCCTGTAGACGTTACGTGGTTAAGTGCCGGTCACGGGCCAAACTTCGGGTCGTGACAAAGTTGGTATCAGAGCGTAGGTTTTACCTTTCGGAGTGTAGGACGACCCTGGTATGATGGAGTAGGTAGCTGCGGCAGGGTAGCGTAGCGTGTGTATGTTCCGCGGCATACTCACGACACGGTACTCCGCCTACGCGACCTTAGGACTTGTTGATTTAAATTCCTCCTTGAGTATATACATTCTTGCGATTCGATTTCCGTATCCTTATCGAATCCTGTTGTTTTTAATAGCCAATATGCCGCCAAGGACTACGAGGGCGCAGAGAGCGGCCGCGAGGGCCGAGGTTCGAGTTGATTCATCTGAGACAAGGACTAATCCGAGTAGTACTCCTGTTGCACCAGGACAGATTGTTTCCCCTACGACAGCTCAGATCGCTAGACTAGTGGTAGAGATGCAGGGCCTTTGCCAGGCGATGAGCTCATTGATAGAGGTCGTTCGAGCGCAGCGACAGGTGGTTGCCACCCCTGTTACCCAGTTGTTCCTTGCGATCATCATGCAGTATTCCGTCCCCTACATAGCACCTGTGGAGGCAGCTCCCGTGTACGAGACACGTCTTCCAGAGACCGTGAGAATTCCGGAACGGTTGTGGAATTATACTAGTGTACCAGCCCAGAGCAAAGGCTTAGGACGAGGACAGTCGTTTGGCTTCCATCCCCAGGCAGGACGACATTCAGCGCGTAGGTGTTTACGATGCGGAAGCCTTCAACACCTCATCAGGCAGTGTTTCTTCACAGCACGTCAGGGTCGTGTTCTGAGACGTCGTGGACGCGGAGGGTTTGCACAGAGGGGTCAGGCTAGTAGAGGAGGAGTTCGGTCAGTCGCAAATGAAGGACAGGCATAAGTTTTCGCTTCGACTCATCGGGACGCGCGGGTGTCCGATGCTGCGGTTTCAGGTACTCTTTCAGTTTGTCCTTTGTTGCACACGTATTGTTTGATCCGGATCCTTGTGCTCATATGTTTCCACGTACCCGTATGTATCCACACCCCTTGTGCTGAGTTTGAGTAGAGAGTCCGGTTTGCTTGGTCAACCGCTAGTTGTGACTACTCCTGCGGGAGAGTCGTTTGTTGCTAGGCACGTGTTCCGATCCTGTACCGTCCGTATCGGCGAGAGAGAGTTGCCGGTCGATTTGATCCTTCATGAGATGTTGGACTTCGACGTTCTTTTGGGCATGGATTGGTTAGCCACGTGCTATGCTTCTGTTGTCGGCCGCGAGAAGGCAGTTCGATTTTGTTTTCCCGGCAAGTCGGTTGTTGTTGTGTTGGGGGACCGTAGTGCCACCCCTCACAGTGTGATTTCTTCGGTTCGCGCTGGACAGCTTTCCGCACACGTTACGGCCATTATGAGTTTTTGGTGATGTCGTTTGGACTCACCAACGCGCCAACAGCATTTATGGATTTGGTGAACCGTATTTCCGGCCGTATCTTGATCTGTTCACTATGGTGGGTTTTGACGATACCTTGGTGTATTCTCGGAGTAGAGAGGAGCACGAGCAGCACCTGCGGATTACGCTGCAGACCTTGAGGGAGCATCAGCTTTTCGCCAAATTCTCCAAGTGTGCCTTCTAGCTAGACAGCGTAGACTTCTTGGGGCACATAATTACACGAGATGGTATAGGTGTCGACCCGAGGAAGATCGAGGCAGTTCGGAGTTGGCCTAGACTCACGTCAGTGACGGAGATTCGCAGCTTTCTAGGGCTGGCAGGTTATTACCGGCGATTCGTGCAGGACTTCTCTCGCATTGCTACAACTTTGACCGGGTTGACCCGGAAGGGAGTTCGCTTCGATTGGACGGAGGAGTGTGAGCACAGTTTCCAGCAGCTACGGGCTCTACTGACTACGACACCAGTGTTATCATTGCCTTCGGGATCAGACGGATTTGTGGCCTACTGCGATGCTTCACGAGTAGGGTTGGGGTGCGTTTGATGCAGCATGACAGGGGGATTGCGTATGCTTCACGGCAATTAAAGAGACATGAGCAGAATTACCCTACTCATGATCTGGAGATGGCTGCAGTGGTCTTTGCACTCAAGATCTGGCGACATTATCTGTATGAAGAGTCGTGCCAGATATTCACCGACCACAAGAGCTTAAAGTACAGATTCCAGCAGCGAGACCTGAACCTTAGACAGCACCGATGGATGTAGTTAGTGAAGGACTACGATTGTGAGATCTTGCATCAACCGGGCAGGGCTAATGTAGTGGCGGATGCTTGAGTAGGAGGCCCGGGGGTAGTCTATCTTGTTTGAGCACAGTGCAGAGGCAGTCGTCGGCAGATTGGCAGATCTTAGGCGACAGCCGGGTACAGATTCGAGTTTACGCCGATCGGGGGATGAATTGCGCATGTTCGTGCACGCCCACAGTTGCTTGACTGTATACAAGAGGCACAGCACAGCGATGGCCGCTGTTCAGAGATCAGGACACGGATAGGACAGGGCAAATTTTCCGAGTTCGTGATCGATGATCAGAGGATACTACGATTTGGAGCTAGACTGTGCGTACCAGATGCTAAGGGATTGCGGCGCGAGATTCTTGAGGATGCACATCGATCGGTATATAGTGTTCATCCCGTTTCCACCAAGATGTACTATGATTTGAATGATGTTTACTGGTGGGACGGTATGAAGAGGGACATTGCAGATTTTGTATCGAGATGCCTGACTTGTCAGCAAGTCAAGGCTGAGCACCAGAGGCCCGCGGGAGAGCTACAGCTGTTACCCATTCCGGAGTGGAAATGGGAATAGAGTTCGATGGATTTCGTGGTGGGTCTATCCAGGACTAGTCGGGGGTATGACTCCACCTGGGTGATCGTGGATCGTTTGACGAAAGCAGCTCACTTCCTACCAGTGAAGACGGCTTTTGGATTTACTCAGTATACCCAGATCTACATTGACGAGATAGTGCGACTACACGGAGTCCCGACGTGCATTGTGTCCGACAGAGGCACCCAGTTTACTAGTAGACCATGGCAGAGGCTTCAGGAGGCTTTGGGCACTCGCTTGAGTTTCAGCACGGCATTTCATCCGCAGACCGACGGACAGTCAGAGCGGACCGTTCAGACTCTCGAGGACATGCTCAGGGCCTGTGTACTAGATCTCGGAGGTAGCTGGGATCATCATTTGCCCTTGGTAGGGTTCCCCTACAACAACAGCTACCAGGAGACCATTCAGATGGCACCGTTTGAGGCTCTTTATGGGAGGAGATGCAGGTCGCCCACTTGTTGGACAGAGCTCAGTGAGGGCAGCATCTTAGGGCCACAGATCGTTGAGGAGACGACCGCGAAGATCCAGTTGATTCGCAATAGGATGAGAGCAGCCCAGAGTAGGCAGAATTCTTATGCGGACCGTCGTCGACGCAGACTTGAGTTTTCTGTTGGTGATCATGTTTTCTTGAGGGTCTCCCCAACGAAGGGCGTAATGAAGTTTGGAAAGAAGGGGGAAGCTTAGTCCCAGAGATGTGGGCCCCATTGGAGGTCCTTGAGCGAATTGGTGCAGTTGCGTATCGATTAGCCCTTCCGCCCAGTTTTCCAGACGTGCATCCCGTATTTCATGTTTCGATGCCCCGCAGATATCTTCATGATCCTTCGCATGCGATTTAGCATCCGACGACCCAGCTTGAGCGCGACCTTGCCTACGCAGAGCAGCCAGTGATAATCTTAGATCGACAAGTGAAGAAATTGAGGTCGAAAGAGACATCGTCCGTCAAGTACTTTGGCGTGGCCAGAGCGGCGAGGAAGTCACTTGGGAGACCAAGAGCGAGATGAGGAAGAGGTATCCCCATCTTTCTGAAGGTGCGTATGGTTAGATTTTTAAATTCGGGGACCGAATTTCTTTAAGGGGGGTAGATTGTAACACTTTGAAATTTTCGTTGATTGTTTTGGTGTTAATTAGTAGTCATGCATGTTTTTATATTTGTGTGTTCATAGGATTTGTAGTTATTATTGGTAGTGTTAGCATATTGGAAATTTTCCCTTGTTGTGCACACTTGCACACTTAGACTTTTTCTTGTGACTTGTTAACCATTCTTGTGCATGGTTGCAAACTCTTTTCCCACCATTTAATCCTTTTCTAAACCCTTTTTATAATTCTAAGAGAAACAACAAAAGAAAAGAAATCCAAATAAAACAAATGAGCATGGTGGTTAGGTAAAGGGTAGACTTTTTGACCCATTTTTCATCCCTTCTCTCTCTCTCTTCTCCACTTCATGTTGTGCTGAGTTCCAGCAGCAAAACCCTCCCCTTTTCATCATCTTTTCTCCTCCTCTTCATGTTCCTTTGATCCCTCTTCAAATCCTTCATGAAAACCACTCTTTTTCATCACTAAACCTTAAGAAAAGTGAGCTTTTTAGGGTGTTTAAGGCAAATCTGCATACACAAGGGGAAAAGTTGAGACTTTGGTGTTTTGCAAGATCTCTAGAAGATATAAACTCTGGTCTTAACCTCTTTTTCCATAACTTGTAGTATTGTTTAGCAAAAATCCCTTTTTTTGTGCATTTTTTTGTGATATTATAGGATATTTGTGATTCACATGTTAGATTGGTGTTCTCATAGTTTAGTTAGCTCCTTTAAGTGTTATTAGAGCTATTTTAACTAGGTTATACCTCAGGTTGCACAAAAATACCCTAAAGTTCCATTTTTAGTGCAAAGTGTGGATTTTAACTAGAATTTGGGCACTGTAGGATCTGCTGTTACCCGAGACTTTTCAGTTTAAATCTAGATATTACTGTAGCATGTATGGGGGATATAGAGTGCACACACCCAACCTGGGAGCCCAATTCCCATTTGGGGCCGCCAATTATTGCATTCTGGCCGCAAATTGCGGCCAGATAGGGGAGACATGGGTTGGGGTTTGGGGTGTAGGTGTCTGCTGCTATGTGGGTTATTTTGGTATTTATAGTTTTGCAATATCTGTCCTGTATCAAAATCTGGGGTAGAATACCTATTTTCCCGTATTTTCAACCTTTCGCGACACGCGTGATACGTGTGTGTGGGTTTTGGGTTTCTGCGTATCGCGACGCGTCGGAGTGATTTCAGACACGTAACCACACGTTTTAGCGTATCGCGCACACGCGCGCTTGGTTCGCGACACGAGTTACTGGTTCGGCTTAACATGTCGCGTTTCTGTGATTTCAAGCTTACGTGTGATATATTGTGTAATTATTGGTTCGCAGGCGAGTACAGCGAACGCCGCGCAGGAGGGGAAACAGGTTGTTGGCTATACCTAGTGGAAGACTACGGTGAGTAGATTTCACATCTACGGGGATATCGCCCGCATGGCGTTCTACGTCAGGGCAGATAGGACCTTATAGTGTTCCTTATATATATATTGCATGTTCATGGTTACTAGCTAGTGCATTGCATACCTACTACACATATCACATTGATTCATTGCATTGTAGCTCATTTATATGTGACATGACTTGATACTCATATTTGATACCTATATCACATTGGATCATTGCATTGTAGCTTATCTTTATATGACATGACTTGATATTCATACTTGACACTTATATCACATTGGATCATTGCATTGTAGCTTATCTTTGTGTGACATGAATTGATATACATACTTGATGCACATATCACATCACAATTACGTGTATTATTGGCTGAGATTTCATGTGTTTTCTGGATTTGGGAACCGTGGCCTTTTCAAATAAATAATCATTTACAAACCCGGTTCCCTTGATATGATATTTGGGGCGCCGCCCCGTGTTTTCTCGGTGCTAGAGGCATGTACTGAGAGAGGGCTGACCCGGAATGATGGATGCCCGATGTATTGAGAGAGGGATGACCCGGAATGACGGATTCCCGATATATGTACTTTGATATAGGGCTGACCCGGAATGACGGATGCCCGATGTATTGAGAGAGGGATGACCCGGAATGACGGATTCCCGATATATGTACTTTGATATAGGGCTGACCCGGAATGACGGATGCCCGATGTATTGAGAGAGGGATGACCCGGAATGACGGATTCCCGATATATGTACTTTGATATAGGGCTGACCCGGAATGACGGATGCCCGATGTATTGAGACAGGGATGACCCGGACTAACGGATTCCCGATATATACTTTGAGAGAGGGCTGACCCGGAATGACGGATGTCCGATACAGGATGTTTTGCGTGTCGATGCTTGACACGAGTATTTATGATATTTGGGTGCCGATGTTGGGCACTCGGGATTCTCAGAGATGTACAGGATTGAGGGTCGAGGAGAGTGCCGGCGCATGAGCTAGTTTTGGGAGATCTGGGTGCATTGGGAAGCCGATTATATATGTTCCACGTTGACATTCCGTGTAGATATTATATTGCCCCTGCTCAGCATTACTTTTGTACCTCATCCTGTAGATGCATTACCTGTTAGAGCATTTGTACCTCATATGGTAGTACAGGACCCTATAGAGCACTTGCATGATTATTGCACATACTGCTCATCCCATATTGATATCATCTGTTGGCATATGATAGAGTAGTGTAGTACGTACATGCTCGCGATTACCTTTATATGTTATCTCTATTCACGAGTTGGCAACTCACCCCCGTTGTGCCACAGTGTTTGCAGGTTGCCCTTCGGAGTAGTCGCGGCAGGCTGCTTTGCATCTTTTGGCACAGATACCCCCACAGTTGGTGTACTAGTTCTTTTGCTGATAGGTGGGTTTAGTGCGGTATCTGTTTATCTTTCAGTATGTACATTGTTGTATCTAGTATTCTCCATCTACCATGTATGTATTTGACTTAGAAACAGTGTGAGGACGATGTTGTATTATTTTGTATTCTGGTGTCGAGCTCGTTGTGAGCCGGCTGTACTTGCAGTTTATTCTATCTGTGATGTTCCCACTTGTGGATCTTGACCTTCGCTACAGCGTCGTATATTGTTTTCTTGGAGATTGTTTACTTAGGTTTCTTATCATGTTTTAGTTAGTGCTTTCTTTAAAACTTCTATCACTCTATACTTTCACTGGTTTGATTTCTGGGTTTTCGGTTCACTTAGTCGCGTTACGCCTGCAGACGTTACGTGGTTAAGTGCCGGTCACGGGCCAAACTTCGGGTCGTGACAACTTAAGAATTTTCTTCACAGCTGTCCAGTGTTTCTCTCCAGGATCTGATTGATACCTAATTACCACACTAAGTACGTAAGCTACATCCGGTCTAGTGCATAACATTGCGTACATGATTGACCCAACTACAAAAGAATAGGGTATCCCTTGCAAGCGAGCCCTTTCCATATTATTCTTGGGAGACATCTCTTTGGAAAGAGTGATTCCTGAGCAAGCGGGTAAATTACCATGCTTAGAATCTTCCATACTAAAACTTTTTAGTATGGTATCAATGTACCTGAATTGGGACAATCCCAACATCCTTTTAGATCTATCTCTATAGATCTTAATCTCTAGGATGTAGGAGGCATCATCTAGATCTTTCATGAAGAACTTTTGTGATAAGAAGAGCATGACTGAGTATAGCATAGGAACATCATTTCCTATCAAGAGTATGTCTTCCACGTACAATACGAGGAAGACAAGCTTACTCTCTATAACCTTCTTGTATATACAAGGTTCATCTACATTTTTGATGAAGTCAAACTCTTTGACTGCCACATTAAAACAGATGTTCCAGCTCCGCGATGCCTGCTTTAATCCGTAGATTGATTTAAGCAACTTGCACACCTTTCCGCTGCTCCCACTGTCTACGAAGCCCTCTGGCTGTGTCATGTATATGCTCTCTTCTAAATCACCGTTTAGAAAAGCGGTCTTGACGTCCATTTGCCAGATTTCGTAGTTATGGTATGCAGCAATGGCAAGTAGGATCCTGATGGACTTAAGCATAGCCACTGGAGAAAAGGTTTCATCATAATCGACACCTGGTCATTGACGAAAACCTTTTGCTACAAGTCTAGCTTTGAAGGTCTCAACCTTTCCATCTACACCAAGTTTCTTCTTAAAGATCCACTTGCCCCCAATGGGTTTTTCCTCTTCAGAAGCAACTTCCAAAGTCCATACTTTATTGGTGTATATGGATTCCATCTCAGATCGCATAGCATCCAGCCATTTCACAGATTCCCCCCTTATGATGGTCTGCTCGAAACTAGTTGGGTAATCATCTTCCATGATGCAATCCTCACTCCCACCATCTATGAGAAAACCATAGTATCTCTTAGGTGGATGAGGAACCCAACTAGATCTGTAGAGTGGTTGAGGTTCGTCGGGGACTATCGAATCCTCCGGTTCTATCAAATCATCAGCTATAATTTGTGTAGCTGAAACTTCTTCCAGTTCTACCTCATTGCCACTAATTTCTTTCACAAGAAATTCCTTTTCTAAAAAGGTGGCATGTTGAGCAACAAACACCTTTTGTTCCTCACTGTGGTATAATAGATATCCATGTGAATTCTTTGGATATCCCACAAACTTGTAAAGAACTGATCGTGCCTCGAGTTTTTCCGGATTCTGTTTTTTAACATAGGCCGGACAACCCCATATCTTAACTCGTTTAAGATATGGTCTCTTTTCACTCCATATCTCATATGGTGTTTTAAGCTCTGATTTTGATGGAACTTGATTCAATAGGTATGCAGCTGTCTCAAGTGCATAACCCCAAAAAGAAATAGGTAACTCAGCAACACACATCATAGGGCACACCATATCTAATACGGTGCGATTTCCCCGCTCCGAAACTCCATTGTGCTGTGGTGTATACGGAGGAGTAAGCTAAGAGAGAATCTCATTCTCTTTTAAATAGTCACGGAATTCCGTGCTCAAGTATTCTCCTCCCCAATCAGATCGTAGGATTTTAATACTTTTACCCGTCTGGTTCTCAACTCCGTACTTGCATTCCTTGAATTTCTCGAAAGCTTCAGATTTGTGTTTCAACAAGAACACATGTCTGTATCTTGAGAGATCATCGGTGAATGTAATAAAGTATGAGGAACCATTCTTGGCATGCGTAGACATAAGACTGCATACATCACTATGTATCAGTCCCAAAAGTTCAGTAGCTCTTTCTCCGTGTCCAGCAAACGGGGTTTTGGTCATCTTACCTTTGAGACATGACTCGCAAGTTTCATAAGATGTAAATTCAAACTGATTCAAATATCCATCTTTATGCAACTTAGCTAGTCTTGTCGTATTGATATGACCAATTCTACAATGCCACGAGAAGGATTCGTTCATTTCTGAACTTTTCCTCTTGTGAGTGTTCTGTATATTAAGAACTGTATTTTCGTTTAGAACGTAAGTACCGTTACACAATGTACCAAACCCAATCAACACTTGATTTAGGAAAATATTCATAACATTTTTTTCTAATACAAAATTATATCCTTTTTTATCTAATAAAGAAATTGATATTATATTACACATCATTTTTGGTACGAAACAACAGTCATTCAAAATCAATGTATTACCATTTGGTAATACAAGGTGATATTCGCCAACTGGTTTGGCTGCAATAATTGCACCATTCCCTACTACGAGAAACTTATCACCCTTTCCCAGTTCTCTACTTCTTCTTAACCCATGTAACATATTACAAATGTGTGATCCTGATACGGTATCCAATACCCAGGATGTAGAGCATACTGAGAAACAGTTCTCGGTAACGAACACACGCGAAGAAGATACATCATCATGCTCTTTCTTCGTTTGGGTTGCGTGGGAATCCTGATATTCCCCTATTCCTTGCTCAAACTTACGACAGTCATAAGATAGAGCGGAATCAATGTTCCTCAGCTCAGTATAATAAGCAGGTTCGGTCAATACATCCATATTATTTTCTTGATTAAGGCATGTCATGGTCGCTACCTGGAAAGAGAGAAGAAAACACTTTAGCGTGCGCTCTTGTAAGATTAGATTGGTTATTATCTTATCTAATCAGGATGGCTCCCACTGTTTTTATCAAATCTTCCTTCAAACCCTAAAAGATAAGATTAGCCGGGATTAATTACACCCTATAAGTTCGCCAATCGGTCAGCCAGGCAGGTATTGGTACTCCGAGAGAGTCTCCCCATGCTTTCACATGGAACTAATTAAATAACCTCGTTTCCGCAGGGGCATGACCCCGTTAACACCTTTCTTAGACACCTACTGGATTAGCTAATTGTAAAGTGCAAAACTCTCTCAGGAGTAACTCTTACTAGCAGTGGGTATCGGGATCCAACTATCTCATAGAAGATATGCAATCTCATTGCAAATTTCAACACTTGAAATCCCCAATATCAGTTTTTACTCTAAGCGGTTTATGACCTTGATAAGGTCAACAAACCATAAACCGCAAGTCAAGTTCAACCCGTTCATTTCATGATTGAATTAAACCCACCCGTACGACCGTTGATAAGGTCAACAAGGCAGTACGACTACCCTAATCCAATCGCATCATATGCGGCAGATAAGCACTAATCAGCTACCGCACATTATGCCTTGACAAGGTCAACAAACGCAGCACGGATACTGAATATTACTTATCTGAAATGACAGAGGGCTACGACTGGTTTTGAATAAAACCTTTAGCGTAATGAACTTGATATTGTTGTAGAATCGAGTGATTTGAAAATGAGTGGTTAAAGCTCCGCTTTTTAAAATCGAGTAGTTTTCAAAACAAACTGAGTAGGTTGTAGCATTTGCTAAAGAGGTCATTCCCGGTGAAGGGATCTCGGCTCTTTCCTCATCAAATGAGGTGCTGGATATCCATCAAGGAATACCACTATGTAAAGCAAAAACTAGAGCTACCTTTTTGAAAAATTTGATTCCACAACATCTTTAGGTTTCTTTTCTTTTCATTAATCTCATTAATGATGTCCCGTCATTTATGTTTCCTAAACAACACAGAAGAAACGAAAATAGAACATACGCTTATACCGTCCGCATTCGCCACGGGGCCCCATCATGCATCGTTAGGTTACTTAACTAACGGTAGAGCGGGGGCAGGACTAGCGTAGGTGCAAAACATAAGCAACGTTTTTTTATATATATCATATATATATATAGCATTCGTCTCACGCAGTTATATGATCACATCACAGAACTTAAGCAGCAGAAGCAAACATATGAAATTTTGGATATACTTAGAGGTTCGTGTTTTAAATTTAGCCAGTAATGAAAAACACGGATTCCACGGTCGTGATAAATAGCCAAACCCACATCCCTAGACCCCTACGAGAGCGGCAAGCAACCCTGCCAATTTTAGAGTTAGGAGACCCTGTCTCGACTCCTCGAGATGGTCTCCCAATGGACTCTAGAACCCGGTTACTTGTGCTCCCCGCTTTGGGTCTATCCTAAAGCGGAAAAATAAATAATATACATCAATGGTGACAACAACCTCAACCCGGAAGTATCCCAATAAAGGAATATTACATACAATCCAATATAACATATCACAAGCAACACATAACATCACATGTCATCAACCTAAGTAAATATGCGTATTCCTAATGTCGTTGACGTATAGCAACGAGATTGGGAATAAACCACATATTACACTTACGGTCGCAGAAAAGAAATGAAAACTACAATAATTAGCATCCGCATACACCTTAGACATCATAAACCCGGAATATCTCATATTCCGAATTTCATGCCTAACCCTATAAACCCTGCATTTTAGTCTCGAATTGAAAACGCTTTTCAATAACTACTCGGGTAATTCAAAAGGATTCCCGATAAAATGATCGAATACTCGTCGGGAACTTTAGTAAATGGCCGCACCCCCGATGCCGTCGACGAAGTGCACTTAGGCGGAACACCGCGGCCGCGAGCACCCGAGTGGATGCTTTTGGCTATGGTGTTCTCTAGTCACTTGGTCGGTGCTAAGGGGCATGGCTATCTAGTAGTGTTATCCGGCGAGTGTTCGCATATTATACGCGATTGCGAAGGAGTTTTGATACGAATCGAAATTCCATGGCAATTGATGAACCGAGACTAAAATGCTAGATTTACCAATTATAAACTAGTTTTCACAAAAAAAATTTAATGTGGATTCCAACTATTGTATCATATATCAATATCAAACCCGAAACGATGTTAAAATTGTGACTATAAAACACTCCGAATTGCCCTAACTGAAAAGATAACATCACATGCAATCTGGGCTAAACAAACATAACCTGAAACCTTAAAACTAACACATCAGAACACCAAAGAAACTCAAGCCCATAGGTGCACAGGGGGACCGGCCAGGTCAGCCAAAATCATCATGTCGCTGGCCAAAATTTTGAGTGTGGGTCTCGGTTTTCTCTGGTGTTCTATTTACATCACATGTAACATTCTGCACTTGTTTAAAAAAATTTCAGAGAACTTTAAAAAATGTATAGAAAGTAGGGTTTCGGTTCTACTGTTTTGGAGTTGTTTCGTTTTCGTAATTCTAATTACACCGTCTAATGCTCTAGCTTGGTTATGATACCATGAAAGTGTGTCTTAGCACTACCACTAGGTTTAGACATGCATCAAGTATGCAATTTTAAAAATCTAGAGTGCTAAGTTACACTAACCTAGAATCTAACTAGAGAATTATGGTTTTCTAAACATGTAAACAAGTTTTACACTAAGTGAATAGAGAATACAACCTTTGTAAACCGGTTCTTCACTTCTAAATCTCCAAGTAGTAGTCCCTAAACTCCAAGTAGTGGTCCCTAGACCTCTTCTTGGCTCCACTTGAAGAAAGGATCGAGCTTGCTACGTCATCTTCAAGGCCGAAGATGATCCACCTTGAAGTAACTCGAACTCAAGCTACCTCTTCACTAATCAAGGAATTAGTGAAGCAAACAATCTAATCTTATGGGCTAGATGAGAGTAGGTTGATGAAATAGGAATTTTGTGCACTTTATAAATTCTTTTCTCTTTTTATTTTTCCTACTCAAGAAAAGCTAGAGAGGATGAAGATGAACTTGGGTGAAGAAACATCACAAGTGATAAGTGAGAGAGTTAACCATGGGGTTAAAGATAATGGTTGGGTGATAAAATATATAGAGTAAGACAAAATAAGTGAGATGAGTTATGGCTTCTACATGCTTCTACAAGCATCTAAGCCATGCTCATTTCCAACTCATTTCTAATTTTCCTCTTAACAAATAATCACCCTAATTATCTTTATCCTTAGTGTGAGTCTAATACACCCATGTTCTATGTATCATCCACCATGACACAATAGTATTATATATATATATATATAGCAAGAGAAGAAAATCATTAGTGAGCAAAATATTAGTTAATATATAAATATATCATATATAAATATATATTAAATTATTAAATAAAAACTAGATTCAATAATCCGGTTATATCATATATAACCGACTAATATCGTTTATATGTATATCAAATTATCAGATCAACTCATGATTCAATAATCCGGTTATATCATATATAACCGACTAATATTGTTTATATGTATATCAAATTATCAAATCAACACTTGATTCAATAACCCAGTTATATCATATATAACCGACAAATATTCAATACTGTATTAAATCAACACTTGATTCAATAATCCGGTCATATCATATATAACCGACCAATATCAAATATATATATATATATACATATAACATATCATTGAACCAACACTTGATTCAACAAGCTGGTTATATCAAATATAACCTAACCGATATCAAATATCACGAGATTAGAATACGATATCACATACTCGTATTTAATCAAGCTCCCGCACATATCACCATATGTGCCCTGCTTCGTTTCGCTTGAGCAAGGAAACCTCTGTGTGCGACTCTAAAGACTCATCAATACGCCATTAGTAGGTAATGATCACATCAGTCACCCACAAGCCGTCAGCGGTACAAGCTAGACGTAACGGCTACTCAGGTATTGAGCGAATATAATATCAATAAGCAAGCTTGTCCAAACTCCCGCAAAGCCTATAAGCAACATTTACCATACAGTCCGGTCTCTTCGTATGATATGTCGCATATCGAGTCTAGGGGTGGAATTGTCAGACCCCGGTAACTTGATAAGTCATGCCGACATGTGGCTTATAACCGTTCGAGAAACTATTGATAACACTTACCAGTAAATCTCATCAGCCCTAGCCAGGGACTTGCTGTTATAACCAATCGAGCATAGCGCAACATCAACTCTATATACCGGGAGAGACGAAACCCCTCCTATCGCTCACTGCCTCCATGTGACTCGGGATTGTACCCAAAATCCACCTGTTTGCACGACTTTTTTGAGCCGTGGTAGGGAGGAAATCAAAGCACAATGGGAACCACACAAGGCACTATGACGATCATAGGTCTACAGACTAACCTGTACCAGTGTCACCAGAGAAATGCTATCTGACAATAGGTATAGTACCATTTAGGAGTTCCCGGCGAGTCATGTTCGGTGTACCCATTCTCTAATGAGCACCTGTGTACAATCTTTGATGTCAAACACCAATGGATGTGGGATCAACCATCGCCCCATACAGGGTCAAGAAACGTACACACTAGTCTACTCTAGAATATCGCTGCCCTGTCTTGATATCCCCTCGACTAGGAACTGTTAAAGGATATGCTTGTGGACTACACAATTCCCACTAGTATGATATGTATCATTGTCCTGGTAGTCAAGTCAACATCCTAAGGGTTTTATTAACATATATTGGAGAGACAGTATGATAATACAAGTGTACATGTTAAGGTGAAGAGCAATCAGATAGCAAACTATCATGTCGAGCAAGAAAGTCCTCTATATATATGTCCAAGCATCCACTATATCACACAATAATGGCCTCTAGGGCATACATATTCCTAACAGTATGCCAAAAATGGCAAAGAAAGATGCATTGATGGAGACATCCAGCCGTTCGTCGTGCACGAAGTTCGATATGAAGATTCATGGTACTTTATGAACCCCCAAAATGCTAATCCACAACTGTCTAAAGACAGAACGACCCTGAAACTCAAAAGCAAATCTGAGCCGGCTGTCACTTTCAAAAGCAAAACCCCAAAGTGCATCCGTGTTTCGGCAGTGATACTGATGAGTCCAACGCTGGAAGTTCGTCCTTCCGTAAAACTCACCCTCATTTCGGTAGAGATACGGACGAGTCCAATATTGAAGGCCCATCCGGTAGCAAAATTCGTCCTTGTTTAGGCAGTGACATTGAAGAATCAGAAGAAGAGGACCCATCTTGCAACTGTTAGTTATATGTATTGTATGCCCTAGAGGCCATTACTGTACATGTGATGTATATTGTAGTAGATGCTTGGACATATATAGGGAGGACATTCTTGCTCGACATGATAGTATGCTATCTGGTTTCTCTTTATCTTAACAAGTACACTTATAGTCTCTCTATTACATGTTGATAAAGCCCTTAGGATGAGTACTTGACTACCAGGATTATGATGCAGATCTTACTAGTGGGGAAATGGTAGTCAGTAAGTATATCCTTCAAATATTCATAGTCGTTGGAGTATCAAGACAGGGCATCGATACTCCAGAGTAGACTAGCATATGCGCTTCTTGACCCATATGATGGACGATGGATGATCCCATATTCATTGGTGTTTGACATCAGAGATGGTATACGGGTGCTCAGTGTAGACTGCGTACACTTAACGGTCTCGCCGAGAACTCCTAGATGGTATTATACCTATCGTCAGATAGCAGTTCTCTGGTGACAATGGTATAGGTTAGTCTGTCGACCCGAGATCGTCATAGAGTCTTGTGTGATTCCCACTATGCTTTGATTTCCACCATACCACATTCAAGAGATCTTGAAAAAAAGTGGTTTTTGGGTACAGTCCCGAGTCACATGGAGGCAATGAGCGATAGGAGAGGATTCGTCTCTCCCGGTATTGGGGGTTGATGTTGCGCTATGCTCGATTAGACATAACAGGAAATCCCTGGCTATGGTTGCTGATATTTTCTGGTAAGTGTTATCAGTAGTTTCTCGAACCGTTATGGACCTTGCATCGGTATGACTTATCAGGCTATTGGGGTCTGACGTTATACCACCCCCAGGCTGTAATATGCGACATATCTAACAAAGAGACCGGACTGTACGATAGTGTTATCGATTGGATTCACAGGAATATGAGCAGGCTTGCTTGTTGATCTTCTGATCGCTCAATACCCGGGTAGCCGTTACGTTTAGCTGACCGCTTGCGGCTTGTGGGTATTTGATATGATCATCACCTACTGCCGGCGTATTGACGAGTCTTTAGAGTCCTACACAGAGGTTTCCTGGTTCATGAGAAACAAAGTAGGAGCATATATGTGATATGTGCGGGACCGAGATTAATGCGCGTATATGATACCGTATTCTATTCTCGCGATATGTGATATCAGTCGGTTATATATGATATAGCCGGGTTATCGGATCAACTGTTGATTCGATAGATTGTAACATTTGATATTAGTCGGTTGTATGAGATGTAGCCGGATTATTAAATCAAGTGTTGATTTAATAATTTAATGTATAATTATATATTTGATATATTAACTAATATTAGATCACTAAACATTTCTTTTTCTCACTTGTGTGCATATAGTATATATGTGATATATATTAATGTACATTTTATTGTGTCATGCTTGATGCCACATGCTTCATGGGTGTATGAAACTCACACCATGCTTGATATAATGAATGGTTTTATTTATTTAAAGTTAATCAAAATTACATGGAATTAAGTCACATGGTTGAAGCTTGTAGAAGCTTATGGAACCATTGACCAAGTCCACGAATTTTGATTTACTTGTAGATATTTATTAATCTAACCATTATTGTTAGCTATAGTTAAGTCTCTACATGAGTTAGGGTATGACACTAACTCACCCATGGTTTCTATTCTCACCTCATGAGTTCATTCTCTTCATCACTTCATCTTCTTCTTCCTCATGGGAATGCTGACTAGCTTTTGAAATTGTGAAGAAATATTGTGAGAAAAATAAATCTAAAGTGGGCCAATTTCCTACTTCATCCTCCTCTGCTACATTAGCCATTTAGTTTAAGGTGTTTGCTTCACTAATCTACCATTAGTGAAGAGGTAGCATGAGCTTGAGTCTCCTCGACGTAGATCATCTTCGGCCTCGAAGATTTCGAGCAAGCTTGTTCATTTCTTCATGTGAACCCTTCCTAGAGTTTGGGTGTTCACTACTTGGAGCGAAGGGACTAATACACGGAGCTTTAGAAGTGAAGGACCGGTTTACAAATGTTGTATTCCTCATTCACTTAGATGTAAAGTTGTTTACATTGTTGTTCGTCTAAATCTCTAGTTAAGATTCTAGGGTTAGGGTTCTTTAGTACGGCAAAAATTTGAAAACGGCATGGACGATACCTCCCAAAACCTTACTGCCGCGCTAGGGAACGCAACAGTGGTATCAGAGCCAAGCTAGTGAATTAAACATTGTCTAGACGAAGTTAGAAATCCGATCGAACCCTGAAAACCTAATTTTGGACCCCTCTCTTGAAATTTATCAAAATGTTGGAATTTTTCATGTTAAAAATACACTAAAAATCATGCAGGTAATTCCATGGACCCACTTGAAGAATGAGTCCCTAACTCGTCTAAGTGACCGCGGAACCGCGGCTCCACTTAGGAGGCTTTGGACGGGCCTTCAGCTACTGGTCCATAGGTACTGTGGTTTGGTTCTGGATATTTCTAACACTACTCAAGTGTTGAGCTCTCTGGGAAATTTTGGGAATTTGTTGATTCGATCGAAACGTTTAACATCGTCTAGCTATCTGTGGATTGTGATACTATATTTGGAATCCACAACAATTGGTTTTGTGAAAATTAATTTGAATTTTATAAATTTAGCAATTTAGTCTCAAATGATCGGTTGCCACGGAATTTTGATGTGGATCAAAAGTCCGTCGCAATCACATATTGTATGTGAATACACGCCGGGTAATATTACTAGATAGCCACGCCCCATAGCCCCGACCAAGTGACTGTAGGAAAACCCCGTTGCTAAAAGCATCTGTTAGGGTGCTCGCGGCCGCGGTGTTCTACCTAAGTGCACTTCGTCGACGGCATCGGGGATGTGGTCGTCTACTAATGTTTCCGACGAGCATTCGATCATGTCACGACCCGAAAGTACGGAAATTGACCGGCACTTAGACTACGAAGCGTCTAGAGGCGCAACGTAACCTAAGTAAGCCGAAGCCCAGAAATCGAAACCATAAAAAGAAGAAAAAGTAAAGGAAAACATGTAGAAAACAAGTTTAAAAGCAACATCTAATTTTCTCAAAAATTTCGGCAGAGTCTCCTTTGTAAAAACTGGCCCCAAACGGGTACAAACAAGAATAATATATATACAAACAATAAAAAGCATCCCCAAACGGGAGCTAGCTCTACGCCAAAAGGCGGAAACAACCACATCAATGCACAATAGTATACAACGCCAAAGGGCGAGGCTCAAAACTCAAAAGAAAACAAAACCCCCAGATATCATAATAATACAAGCGCGACTCTAAGCTCGAAATAAACAACTGATCCAGTAAACTATCAAGTAATACAAGTTTGGTTGATGGAGTTTTCTAGATACAAATGAATTAATAAAAGTACAATGGTGGTCCAGATGCAAGTGAACCAACCTACCGTGCAAATCACCCTGAATGAAAAGATGTGCCAGCAAGCTGCCAGGAAAACCTGTACATCGAACCTGTAATAAAATTTGGCACAATAGGGGTGAGTTGCCAACTCGTGAGTAGAAGATATCTGCGAAAAGAAATCGAATGCACGACGCTGTCCTAGGTCATAATAATATACTAATATACTACTAGTCATCAAGTAAAGACAGGATAATAAGCTACGTGTAAGTGCAAATGCTCCGTGCTCATATCAGTACCTCATATAGAACTATGTCATGTGAATGAGTATGCATGCACCATGAATGTGAAATAGCCAATTCTGAAATCTAGATATATCTGTATAAGAAATCATTAACTTTTATCATGGTAAAATGTGTATAGAAATCTGAAATATCAACGATGAAATCCATGGAAATCCGTGTCAAGCATCGACACAAAACATGTAAATCTCAAGTCCCAATACCTCATAATCTCAATGTCTCATAGTCTCAATATCTCGGGCTCCGTCAGTCCGGATCGGCCCATATCATCAAATCTCACGACAACGGTCGGTATCCTCCGGATATCCGCCGCGCCAGACATCACCGGTAGGTAGTCCTCCCCTGCCAGGCTCATCGTCTACAACTCGATCTTCTTGCCCCGGGGTACCATACCGGGCCCACCATGTACCCGAGACGGTTCATCCACTCCTCGAATCGGGTCTCAAAATCCAACAGAAAACATGAAATCTCATGGTGGACGACACATACATCACGAGAAAACCGCATCTTATGTTTTAAAAAGAGAGGAGGAAAGAGAGAGAAGTTTTTATATATTCTTGCGGTTTTCCCAAAAAATCCAGAAATCTCATAGAAATCCAAAATCCAAAAATCATGAGTAAGTATATGATAAGTGTCGGCATATGCCCCATAATACTGCATGATAACATGAAAATGCGAATGCATGAAATATCTATGTAATAAATACCATATCTATACTAACACCAGAGAGTAATCACAATATTATATCGATCTAGCTGTTAGCTGATTGTATCAATAAAAGATAATATGATCTAAAGTGTACGTGACATAGCAATTACCGATGATGATGTGTGTGAGTCGGCAAATAAGTGTGCGTGGAATATGCGCATCATCGGTAATGGTGCTGGTGTCCTAACAGGCAAAGTTTTATTCTGATTATAAAAACATATGAATGAACATGCACCATTATGATTACGGTATGAATGTAAAGACGGATGTGTAATAACCACTCATCTGTGATATACAAGTATAACTACAACTATATGACTCGAGCCTAAATTAGTGTCCATCTAACCTCCTAAGGAACTAAACCTAAGAAACTAGTCAATAAGAAATAAGAGTCCACTTAAGGTCTGAATCCATATCTCTAATAGTCGGCGATCCAGCCTCAATAGCGTCACGTACGTAGTACGGCTTCCTCGAATCAAGAGTGTGGATCAATCATCATATCTATGCCTCATACGGTAAAATTCATCGTACGGCATCCCAATATTGGGGTACGGGTCAAGTATCACCTACGTGTCTCATAATTCGTATAATATCATCATCAACACATGTCAAGATCAAGGTGCTATACTGTAATCGCATACATCAATCATATATCATTGTGAGCATAAATATACATCGTTAATTTATCCTCAGAAATATCATGTCATATATATCATATTGTGATTAAGTCACACTTAGATCATATCGTAATCAAGTCACACCTATATGATATCGTAATCAAGTCACACATATATGATATCGAAATCAAGTCACACCTATATGATGTCGTAATCAAGTCACACCTATATGATATCATATCAGAATTTCAGGCACAGGTTACAGTCCGGGTTCTATTTTAGAGTCTCATATACTTCAATATCATCACCACCCTTTATTATTGTTCAAGTATACAAATACATTATCTCATTTTCTAATGATCCGCTAACATCATAACACGACTGTATAGCCATGAATCACGGCATCAGCCTAGTTATATTGTTTCATCCCTGTGTATCATATCACATCCTTGTATCACATATACGTATTTTGTGTGTGTGTGTGTGTGTGTGTATATATACCTACACCTAGTCCTATGTGTATATATATATACACACACACACACGCGCGTATACACTACGTCGAGTCTCAGTGTGTGCGTGTGTGTGTATCTACCTGAAACCTACGAATCTCTTCCAAGGTATTCATCCTCTGGTATGGTCTTTCTAAATCAGTCTAGTCCAACCTATGGTCATTACTAGGGTCCTACTCATAAAGAATCTAAGGTCACCTCTGGCTTCCTAATGACATTAAGTACTATCCCTATTTTACGTTTGCGGGGGTGCTAAACGCCATCCACCCGACTTCCCCCCGTAGATATACATCTACTCACCTGGTCCTTGTCTGCCGAAAATGATGCCGCCGTCCTCTTCTTCATCGCCCACAGTCCATGTGAGGGGTACTTATATGCAAACATATATATAGTATCGTAAACTGAATCACGGACAAAAGTCAAAACGACGCACGGAACGCGCATAGGTTAAAACCTATGTCCCGCTCATGCAAAAGAACCAAATATCGCTCGATGTCGACGTACAAAAGCCGATTGATCGTGATAAACATCAGCAAACAACTTGTAGTTTAAAAACTCATTACTTATAATATAAAACATGATTTAATCCATCGAAACCCTAAAAATCGATCAAATAGTCCGATTCCGTAAAACCTGAAAACACCAATTTACCGTTTTACTTCAAAACTTGATGTTTAAAAGAAACTAATGGTCATAATATTTATTAATTAGCATAACTAGACTATATAAACCATCACTATATTTTTAACACCCTAATTTATATTAGTTTGAAAATTCTAGTTCGCAAACTTGCCCGATTTCGATAGTTTTAAGGAAAATTTCACAATATCACATCTAAACTGGATTTTACATGAATTAATGCAATAAACTACAATTAATGATGATAATGATATAATGAAACCATAAATTATATTTTAAATTTCATTTATTTAAGGATTTCCAAAATCTAGTTAGCAAAATCGCATTTTTATTAGTATTTTTCAATTATCAATAAAAACTAGTAACCAATTTAAGTTTTTCATTCCACCAACAAGTTAATATCCTCATTAAAGCCATAATCTAGTGTTACAAACATTAATTGAAATTTTAGCTCACCAATATATACAATATATAGAAATCTAGTTTGCAAAATGGGTTAATTTAAACAATTTTGGATAAACAATTTACAATATATCATCCATACAAGATTTTCCACTTCTAAAAATGTTAAACTAGTTATTATAATCCTACTTATTTAATAAAAATCATAACTTAATTTTATAAAGTCTAACTTGAATTTTAAAACTTGTAGATAGAAATTATTTATTAAATCTAATTACGCTTAAATGAAACATCTAATAACAATAAATCAAAAGAAGAAGATTTATACCTCCACAACATGAAATCCAAACATGAAAATAAGCCTCCAAAATAAATGCTTTCCATCTCCAAAATCCATGTAAAGATGAGCAAAGAATAGAGGGTAGGAATTTATTAGGATTTTGTGGATTTTTTATTGAATTTTTGATGCATTTTGAAGATTTTTAATGCAAAAATGATGGGGGAAAAATTTTGGGGCTGCCCATGGAGGTGAGGTCGGCCATGAGGTGAGGAAAAGAGAGGAGAGTGAGAAAAAGTGAAGAAAAGTGTAGAACGTTTCACAAAAATATCACACAATTAAGTCTTTTCATGAATTTATTTAAAAATTCTTTATTTTTTTCACTCCATTTGACCTAGAATGGTCTAGAACCATTGTAAAATTTTGAAAATAAATTTTGCATGAAACACACTTGATTCTAAGATGCAATGGTTCATTTTTGCAAATTTAACCCATTCAAATTTGTAACTTACACTAATTTAGTGTAAAAATAAAGCTTATGTTAATATTTAAAATAATTAATTTAAGAAAAATATTTAATTAAACTAAAAATTTATAAGTGGCTAAATAAATACCATTTACTAGTAATAACATAATTAAAATTGGTATTTTTAAATTTATAGTGAAAAATAATTACGGTTTAGTTTTATGAAAACTACGTTTTACTTTACCGAAAATTATAAAATTCACTTAAACGATTTTATTTATTTAATTATTTTTAAAATGTTACAATCTTCTTCCCTTTAAGAAATTTGGTCTCCGAATTTAAATTAAAACTTCTCCCAATTACTTAAACATTCAGCCAAAACTCTCAAATCGTTGGGGCTCCGAAATCATCAATACATAACTAAAATCAACTCCGTCAAGCATAACACAATCATCGGAGTTATGGCGAAAATAAAATACCAAAACCCAATACGAAAACCAACATAATATACATCAAAACTATAACTTATATATTGTGCGCATCATAGTAAAATCGTCCAAACATTTGGATAAAGAAGCATGCAAGAACCCCTTTTGAAAATCGCCGTGTGATGCACGTGCCACGGCATAAGTAGCGGACGTTTATTTTAAAAAAAATAGCTATATATATATATATCTCTTTTATTTAACATACACGTCCCGCCTGGTTACCAAATCAATAGTGATGATTATAAAAACATACTGATCAAACTGAAATCAATCCCAATCACATCATAAAAATATCATGTGCGTCCGGTGCACACTGAAATCGAAACCAAATACAGATGCCACGAATTCACACAAAAACAAAACTGAGTGCAACAGGTGTGCACCAAAAACATCTGTCAAGTGCAACGGGCGTGCACGACTCTAATATCAGGTGCATCTAATCTGCACAAAACTACGATTTAGTGCATCTGGTGTGCACAAATCGTATCAGGTGCACCGAATGTGCGCAAGAATCTCAATCAGGTGCACATGGTGCACGAAAACATACACCGAATATCAAAATCGAAATCACAGTACGAAAATGTATGAAAACTATGTCGAAGCATATGTCAAAATCATGTGTAACCCATATGCACGAAACCAAATCAAAATCTCAAAATGTATAAAACCAAATCGAGTGTACTGGGTATGTACAAAACAACATCAATACAACTGATATATGAAGCACGAATAGAATGTAATGAATGCACACATAAGAAATACCAATCGTAGAACAAAATCCTCAAAATACCAAAAAAATTTCCAATCAACGGAAATATGAAATTCAAATCACCAAATCACAATCGTAAACACTATCGTCAATGTGCGCCTCTTTCCCCTTTTCCTTTGGTATCGACTGCTTCGAACTTGTCTCTTCATAGGTGTGCTGACTGCGCTACCAACGGCAATACTCATATCTAAAGTCTCCCACGTAGTCGATCTCTTCACCTGATATCCGGACTACATTAAACTTTTCGATCGATCCATCAAAATCCTATAATTCCCCGAGAGCTCAACACTCAAGTACAGTTTAAAAATATCCGGTACATACCCCAGTATCGATGGTCCAGCCGTAGAAGGGCAAACCCAAGCCTCACTAATGGCACCGCGGAACTGCCGTAAACCCTAAGGTTCAAGGGCGTTCTCGTGGTCATTATGTCGAGTTAGGGTTTCATTCTTCTAGAGGGTCCATCGAAATACCTGCATGTTCTTCCGAATACTTTAAACTTAGAAAAATGGGTTTCTGACAATCGTTCGAATCCTTTAACTTCATCTGGACGGCATGTGAATACCCTTCTCCCGCACGCTAAACAATGCTTCAATCCTCACGAATAACCGATACCCTAAAGGTTATCACATTCGAGCCGCAGCTCCTTCTTCCCGTGTGCCCGTAGTAACAGAAACCACCCTCCGATATCGACGAAGATAGATCAAAGGAACGAGTGAAATGCGGTGCAAACAAATGTACATCCTAAGGCTACTTAAGAAAAGTAGCGTATCGTAAGTATGCCGCGGATCATACCCACGGTACGTCACTCTACCTAAGTCGCCTACTCCATCGACCAAGGGTCACCCTAGACATATACAAGGTTAAACCTAGCACTCTGATACCAACTTTGTCACGACCCGAAAGTACGGAACGTGACCGGCACTTAGATTACGAAGCGTCTATAGGCGCAACGTAACCTAAGTAAGCCGAAGCCCAGAAATCTAAACCATAAAAAGAAGAAGAAGTAAAGGAAAACATGTAGAAAACAAGTTTAAAAGGCAACATCCAATTTTCTCAAAAATTTCGGCAGAGTCTCCTTTGTAAAAACTGGCCCCAAACGGGTACAAACAAGAATAATATATATACAAACAATAAAAAGCATCCCCAAACGGGAGCTAGCGTTACGCCAAAAGGCGGAAACAGCCACATCAATGCACAATAGAATACAACGCCAAAGGGCGAGGCTCAAAACCCAAAAGAAAACAAAACCCCCAGATATCATAATAATACAAGAGCGACTCTATGGTCGAAATAAACAACTGATCCAGTAAACTATCAAGTAATACAAGTTTGGTTGATGGAGTTTTCTAGATACAAATGAAATAATAAAAGTACAATGGCGGTCCAGATACAAGTGAACCAACCTACCGTGCAAATCACAATGAGTGAAAAGATGTGCTAGCAAGCTGCCAGGAAAACCTGTACATCGAACCTGTAATAAAATTTGGCACAACGGGGGTGAGTTTCCAACTCGTGAGTAGAAGATATCTGCGAAAAGAAATCGAATGCACGACGCTGTCCTAGGTCATAATAATATACTAATATACTATTAGTCATCAAGTAAAGACAGGACAATAAGCTACGTGTAAGTGTAAATGCTCCGTGCTCGTATCAGTGCCTCATATAGACCTATGTCATGTGAATGAGTATGCATGCACCATGAATGTGAAATAACCAATCCTGAAATCAAGATATATCTGTATAAGAAATCTTTAACTTTTATCATGGTAAAATGTGTATAGAAATCTGAAATATCAACAATGAAATCCATGGAAATCCGTGTCAAGCATCGACACAAAACATGTAAATCTCAAGTCTCAATACCTCATAATCTCAATGTCTCATAGTCTCATTATCTCGGGCTCCGTCAGTCCGGATCGGCCCATATCATCAAATATCACGACAACGGTCGGTATCCTCCGGATATCCGCCGCGCCAGATATCACCGGTAGGTAGTCCTCCCTGCCAGGCTCATCGTCTACAACTCGATCTTCTTGCCCCGAGGTACCATACCGGGCCCACCATGTACCCGAGACGGTTCATCCACACCTCGAATTGGGTCTCGAAATCCAACAGAAAACATGAAATCTCATGGTGGACGACACATACATTACGTGAAAACCGCATCTTATGTTTTAAAAAGAAAGGAGGAGAGAGAGAGTTTTTATATATTCTTGCGGTTTTCCCCAAAAATCCAGAAATCTCATAGAAATCCAAAATCCAAAATCATGAGTAAGTATATGATAAGTGTCGGCATATGCCCCATAATACTGCATGATAACATGAAAATGCGAATGCATGAAATGTCTAAGTAACAAATACCATATCTATACTAACACCAGAGAGTAATCACAATATTATATCGATCTAGCTGTTAGCTGATTGTATCAATAAAAGATAATATGATCTAAAGTGTACGTGACATAGCAATTACCGATGATGATGTGTGTGAGCCGGCAAATAAGTGTGCGTGGAATATGCGCATCATCGGTAATGGTGCTGGTGTCCTAACAGGCAAAGTTTTATTCTGATTACAGAATCATATGAATGAACATGCACCATTATGATTACGGTATGAATGGAAAGACGGATGTGTAATAACCACTCATCTGTGATATACAAGTATAACTACAACTATATGACTCAAGCCTAAACTAGTGTCCATCTAACCTCCTAAGGAACTAAACCTAAGAACTAGTCAATAAGAAATAAGAGTCCACCTAAGGTCTGAATCCATATCTCTAATAGTCGGCGATCCAGCCTCAATAGCGTCACGTACGTAGTACGGCTTCCTCGAATCAACAGTGCGGATCAATCATCATATCTATGCCTCGTATGGTAAATTCCATCGTACGGCATCCCAATATCGGGGTACGGGTCAAGTATCAACTACGTGTCTCATCATTCATTCGTATAATATCATCATCAACACATGTCAAGATCAAGGTGCTATACTGTAATCGCATACATCAATCATATATCATTGTCAGCATAAATATATATCGTTAATTTATCCTCAGAAATATCATGTCATATGTATCATATTGTGATTAAGTCACACTTAGATCATATCGTAATCAAGTCACACCTATATGATATCGTAATCAAGTCACACATATATGATATCGAATTCAAGTCACACCTATATGATGTCGTAATCAAGTCACACCTATATGATATCATATCAGAATTTCAGGCACAGGTTACGGTCCGGGTTCTATTTTAGAGTCCCATATACTTCAATATCATCACCACCCTTTATTATTGTTCAAGTATACAAATCCAATATCTCATTTTCTAATGATCCACTAACATCATAACACGACTGTAGAGCCAAGAATTACGGCATCAGCCCAGTTATATTGTTTCATCCCCATGTATCATATCATATCCTTGTATCACATATACGTATTGTGTGTATATATATATATACCTACACCTAGTCCTATATATATATATATATATATATATACACACACACGTATACACTACGTCAAGTCTCAGTGTGTGCGTGTGTGTATCTACCTGAAACCTATGAATCTCTTCCAAGGTATTCATCCTCTGGTATGGTCTTTCTAAATCAGTCTAGTCCAACCTATGGTCATTACTAGGGTCCTACTCATCAAGAATATAAGGTCACGTCTGGCTTCCTAATAACAATAAGTACTATCCCTATTTTACGTTTGCGGGGGTGCTAAACGCCATCCACCCGACTTCCCCCCGTAGATATACATCTACTCACCTGGTCCTTGTCTGCCGAAAATGATGTCGCCATCCTCTTCTTCATCGCCCGCAGTCCACGTGAGGGGTACCTATACGCAAACATATATATAGTATCGTAAACTGAATCATGAACAAAAGACAAAACGACGCACGGAACGCGCAAAGGTTAAAACCTATGTCCCGCTTATGCAAAACAACCAAATATCGCTCGATGTCGGCGTACAAACGCCGATTGATCGAGATAAACATCAGCAAACAACTTGTAGTTTAAAAACTCATTACTTATAATATAAAACATGATTTAATCCATCGAAACCCTAAAAATCGATCAAATCGTCCGATTCCGTAAAACCTGAAAACACTAATTTACCGTTATACTTCAAAACTTGATGTTTAAAAGAAACTAATGGTCATAATATTCATTAATTAGCATAACTAGACTATATAAACCATCACTATATTTTTAACACCCTAATTTATATTAGTTTGAAAATTCTAGTTTGCAAACTTGCTCGATTTCGATACTTTTAAGGAAAATTTCACAATATCACATCTAAACTGGATTTTGCATGAATTAATGCATTAAACTACAATTAATGATGATAATGATATAATGGAACCATAAATTATATTTTAAATTTCATTTATTTAAGAATTTCCAAAATCTAGTTAGCAAAATCGCATTTTTATTAGTATTTTTCAATTATCAATAGAAACTAGTAACTGATTTAAGTTTTTCATTTCACCAACAAGTTAATATCCTCATTAAAGCCACAATCTAGTGTTACAAATATTAATTGGAATTTTATCTCAACAATATATACAATATTTAGAAATCTAGTTTGCAAAATGGGTTAATTTAAATAATTTTGGATAAACAATTTACAATATATCATCCATACAAGATTTCCACTTCTAAAAATGTTAAACTAGTCATTATAACCCTACTTAATTAATAAAAACCATAACTTAATTTTATAAACCCTAACTTGAATTTTAAAACTTGTATATAGAAATTATTTATTAAATCTAATTATGCTTAAATGAAACATCTAATAACAATAAATCAAAAGAAGAAAATTTATACCTCCACAACATGAAATCCAAACATGAAAATAAGCCTCCAAAATGAATGCTTTCCATCTCCAAAATCCTTGTAAAGATGAGCAAAGAATAGAGGGTAGGAATTTATTAGGATTTTGTGGATTTTTTATTGAATTTTTGATGAATTTTGATGATTTTTACTGCAAAAATGATGGGGGGAAAATTTTGGGGCTGACCATGGAGGTGAGGCCGGCCATGAGGTGAGGAAAAGAGAGGTGAGTGAGAAAAGGTGAAGAAAAGTGTAGAAGGTTTCACAAAAATATCACACAATTAAGTCTTTTCATGAATTTATTTAAAAATTCTTTAATTTCTTCACTCCATTTGACCTAGAATGGTCTAGAACCATTGTAAAATTTTGAAAATAAATTTTGCATGAAACACACTTGATTCTAAGACGCAATGGTTAATTTTTTCAAATTTAACCCATTCAAATTTGTAACTTACACTAATTTAGTGTAAAAATAAAGCTTATGTTAATATTTAAAATAATTAATTTAAGAAAAATATTTAATTAAACTAAAAATTTATAAGTGGCTAAATAAACACTATTTACTAGTAGTAACATAATTAAAATAGGTATTTTTGAATTTATAGTTAAAAATAATTACAGTTTAGTTTTATGAAAACTACGTTTTATTTTACCGAAAATTATAAAATTCAATTAAACGATTTTATTTATTTAATTAATTATTTAATTATTTTTAAAATGTTACAGATCAGGATGTCGGGAATCTTATTGAATTGCCCGACTTGTTATTGGAAAGTGTTTTCAATAACGAGACCAAAATGCGGGGTTTATAACCGTTAGGCATGAAATTCGGAATATGTGGTATCCTGGGTTTATGATGTCTAAGGAATTCATTTGGTTAGGCATGAAATCCAAAGTATGAGATACATTGGGTTTATGATGTCTATGGTGGTTGCGGATTCCAATTTTTGTAGTTTTCACTTTCTTTTCTGCGACCGTAAGTGTAATATGTGGTATATCGCCGGTTTCATTGCTATATGTCAACGACAATTGGGATACGCATATTTACTTACGTTGATGACATGTGATGTAATTTGTTGCTGTGATATGTTATATTGGATCGTCGTGTTTTGAATAGCCGGGGGTTTTTATGTGAGATGAGAGTTTTTCATTTTTCATTCATGTAAAAACTTGTATGTAATATTCTTTTATTGGGGCACTTCCAGGTTGAGGATGATGTCACCATTGATGTATATTATTTACTTTTCCGAATTAGGATAGACCCAAGGCGGGGAGCATAAGTAACCGGGTTCTAGGGTCCAGTGGGAGACCATCTTGAGGAGTCGAGACCGGATCTCCTAACTCTAGAATTGGGAGAGTTACTTGTCGCTCTCGTAGGGGTCTAGGGATGTGGGTTTGGCTATTCATCACGACCGTGGAAGCCGCGTTTTTTACTGGCTTAATTTAAAATATGGAATTCCTAGTATATCCAATATTTCATATGTGATTTTTCTGTTGCTGATATTCTGTGATGTGATCACTTGATATGTTGAGACGATTGCTTATATTATATATATGAGATATAATAAATATTGATGCTTTCTTTTCTTATGTGATGCTTAGGAAGCATAATTGATGGGACTTCATTAATGAGATTAATGAAATAAAAGAAACCTAAAGATGTTGCAGAATCTTGTTTTAAAAACTGATAGCTCTAGTTTTTGCTTTACATGGCGGTATTCCTTATAGAATATCCAGCACCTTATTCGATAACGAAAGAGCCGAGATCCTTTCACCGGGAGTGACCACTTTAGTGAAACTAGCAGATGCTACAACCCACTCGGTTTTGTTTTTTAATTGCTTTTTTAGCTTGTACTTTGCATAGTGGTATTTGTGAAATATCCAGCACCTCATTCGATGAGGAAAGAGCCGAGATCCCTTCACCGGGAGTGACCTCTTTAGCAAAACTGGTAAAAGCCTAAAAAACACCCATTTTCAAAATCACTCGATTCTACAACGATATCAAGTTCATTACACAAAGGGTTTTCTTAAAAACTTGATGTAGACCTCCGTCATTTCAGATAAGTAGTATTTAATATTCGTGCTGCGTTTTTTGACCTTGTCAAGGCGTAGTGTGCGGTATCTGTTTAGTGCTTATCTGCAAAGCATATGATGCGATTGGATTAGGGTAGTCATGTAACCTTGTTGACCTTGTCAAGGGTCGTGCGGGTGGGTTTAATTCAATCGGGAAATGACGGGTTGAACATGACTTGCGGTCTATGGTTTGTTGACCTTGTCAAGGTCATAGATCGCTTAGGGTAAAATATTATCGGGAATTTCAAGTGTTGAAATTTGCAATGAAATTGCAAACCTTCTATAAGATAGTTGGATCCCGATACCCACTTCGAGTAAGAGTTACTCCTGGGAGAGTTTTGCACATTACAATTAGCCGATCAAAGTAGGTGTCTAGAAAGGTGTTGGGGTTGTTAGTTATATGTATGCCCTAGAGGCCATTACTATACATGGGATGTATATTGTAGTGGATGCTTGGACATATATAGGAAGGACTTTCTTGCTCGACATGATAGTATGCTATCTGGTTACTCTTTACCTTAACGTGTATACTGATTGTCTCTCTGATTACATGTTGGTAAAGCCCTTAGGATGTGTACTTGACTACCTGGACTATGATGCGGATCATACTAGTGGGGACATGGTAGTCTATAAGTACATCCTTCAAGGTCCCTAGTCGTGGGTGTATCGAGACGGGGCATCGATATACCAGAGTAGACTAGCGTATACCTTCTCGACCCATATAGATGGGCGATGGATGATCCCATATCCATTGGTGTTTGACATCAGAGATGATATACGGGTGCTCAGTGGAGACTGGGTACACTGGACGGACTCGCCGAGAACTCCCAGATGGTATTATATCTTACGTCAGATGGCAGTTCTCTGGTGACACTGGTACAGAGTAGTCTGTTGACCCGAGATCGTCATAGAGTCTTGTGTGGTTCCCACTGTGCTTTGATTTCCACCTTACCACGTCCAAGAGGGCATGCAAAACGGTGGTTTTTGGGTACAGTCCCGAATCACATGGAGGCAATGAGCGATAGGAGGGGATTCGTCTCTCCCGGTATAGGGAGTTGATGTTGCGCTGTGTTCGATTGGCTATAACCGGAAATCCCTGGCCAGGGTTGCTGAGATTTACTGGTAAGTGTTACCAGTAGTTTCTCGAACTGTTATAGACCTCATATCGACACGACTTATCGAGCTATTGGGGTCTGACGTTTACCACCCCTAAGCGAGATATGTGATATATCAGACGATCAGACCGGACTGTACGGTAAGTGTTACTGGTTGGATTCACAGGAGTGTGAGCGGTCTTGCTCGTCGATCTTCTGATCGCTCAATACCCGGGTGGCCGTTACATTTAGCAGACCGCTTGCGGCTTGTGGGTGTTTGATATGATCATCACCTGCTGCCGACGTATTGACGAGTCTTTAGAGTCCTACCCAGAGGTTTCCTGGCTCAAGCGAAACGAAATAGGAGCGCATATGAGATATGTGCGGGACCGAGAATAATGCGTGTATGTGATACCGTATTCCATTCTTGCGATGAATGTATCGATTGGTTGTATGCGATATAACCTAGTTATCGAATCGAGGATTGATTCGATAAGCCGATACATTGGATATTAGTCGGTTATATGCGATATGACCGGATCGTTAAATCAAGTATTGATTTAATGATTTAATGCATAATTATATATTTGATATATTACTTTGCATTAACTAGTATTGGTTCACTTAAATTGGATTTTCTCACTTGAAATGCACAAGTTGTATATGTGATATATTTTTGTGCACTTGTTTGTATCATGTTTGATGATACATGCAAAGTTGGGTTTGTGTAAAGACTTAAACCATGTTTAGTGAATGGTTAGGGTTTCATTTCACTTATTTATTTATCTATTCTTTTTGGTTAAAAGATAAAAGAAAACAAAATGGTTGCTTTCATACATGAAGCTTCTTGATGCTTCATGCATCTTTGACTAAAGTGACCATTCTTGTCTTCTTCTCCTAACCCTAACCATTCAACTAAACCTTAGTTAGTTCTCTACACTAAACCATGGTTGAGAATATGATAAGTATCATATTATTTTCTATTTTGAAAATACTTATCATATTATCTTCTTCTTCTTCAACAAAGAAGAAACCTTGCCTCCATCAATGGCAACATGAGAAAAAGAGTGAGAAATCCAATTCTAAAGTGAACCCACTTCCTATTTCTTCATCCTCTACCACTTGCCAAGTAGTATAGGGTGTTTTCTTCACAAGTTTCATGACTTGGTGATGTTGGAGCTTGATCTTGTGTTGCCTCGACGTAGATCATCTTCGGCATCGAAGTCGACGACCTAGCCCGCCCATTTCTCCGATGAAGCCGACGCTAGAGCCCGGGATCCGATGATCACAGCGAGGGGACTTCATCACGGAGCTATGAAGGTGGAGGACCGGATCTACAAAGGTTGTATTTCCGTTCACTTAGTTAAGTTGTTAACTAGTTGCATGTTTCGCCTAAACTCTAGTCAACGATCCGTATTAGATTTTCTCGGCACTTGTAAAATTTGAAATTGGCATGGTTGATGCCTTGTGAGACCTCATTAGTGTGCCTAGGAACCCTACAGTGGTACCAGAGCCTAGCTAGAGCCTTAGGCGATGTGTAGACGGAGTTAGAAGTTCGATCGAACCGAAACCCTAATTCAAAACTTGCTCTCTGTACTTTTTTTAAAATTGTGGTTTTTTTAAAATTAAAAATATGCAGAAAAATGTGCAGGAAATTCTAAGAAAAACTGCAGAAAACGACAGCCTAATTCTACAGTACGGCCGCGGAACTGCGGCTTTGACACTCTTTTTGCGGCGGTTCCGCGGCCGTCTGTGATGATCAGGCTGTGAGTTTTCTTCAGTTGTCTCTGTTGGTGTTTCTTGTGTATTCTGGATACTTTTAATTTATACTCAAGAGTTGAGTTTTCTGGGTTGTATTGGGGACTCGTTGTTTCGATCGGGAAGTTTAACTTCGTCTGTGTTTTCCGGATATTTAGAATATAATAAAAGGTTCGACCGGATATAAATACCCAATTTTTCCCCTGCCGGAAAATTTCCAAGTGTTGGATCTTTCTGAAGTTTGAGAACGTTCTAAGTAGTGCAAGTAACGCGATGGTCCCTCTAGAAGACAACAAACCTTAACTCGATTATGTGACTGTCTTGAACTGCCCTTTGAACCTTCGGGTTTGGCGCAGTACGACGTGCCACATGTGAGGCATTGGCTTGACCCTTCTACGGCTGGACCGTTGGTACTGAGGCATGAACTGAATGTTTTTAAACTTATTTCATGTGTTGAACTGTATCGGGAAAACTTGGGTGTTCGATTGTTCGATCGGAAAGTTTAACATTTTCTATTTATCCGAAATGTGATACAATATTTGGATTTCACAAATAGTTATGAGATAACTGAATGAATGTTATAAATCTAGCGGTTTAGTCTCACTTGATCTGTTGCCACGGAATTTTGATGCGATCAAAAGTCCGTCGCAATCACGCAGCGTACGCGGATACTCGCCGGTAAACTTAATAGACAGCCACGCCCCATAGCCCCGACCAAGTGACTGTAGGAGAACCCCGTCGCCGAAAGCATCCGTTCGGGTGCTCGCGGCAGTGGTGTTCCGCCTTGGTGCACTTCGTCGACGGCGTCGGGGGTGCGGCCGCCTACTAAAGTTTGCGACGAGCATTCGATCAGGATGTCGGGAATCTTGTTGAATTGCCCGAATTTAATACTGAAAAGTGTTTTCGATAATGAGACTAAAATGCGGGGTTTATAATTGTTAGGCATGCGATGTCTAAGGAATTCATTTGATTAGGCATGCGATGTCTATGCAGGTTGTGGATTCCAACTGTTGTAGTTTTACACTTTCTTTTCTGTGACCGTAAGTGTAATATGTGATATCGCCGGTTTTGTTGCTATATGTCAACGACAATTGGGATACGCAAGTTTACTTACGTTGATGACATGTAATGTTATGTGTTGCTGGATATGTTATATTGGATCGTCGTGTTTGAATAGCCGGGGGTTTTTTATGTGAGATGAGTGTTTTTCATTTTCATTCATGTAAAAACTTGTATGTAATATTCTTTTATTGGGGCACTTCCAGGTTGCGGAAGATGTCACCGTTTGTATATTATTTACTTTTCCGCACTAGGATAGACCCAAGGAGGGGAGCACAAGTAACCGGGTTCTAGGGTCCAGTGGGAGACCATCTTGAGGAGTCGAGTCCGGGTCTCCTAACCCTAGAATTGGTAGGGTTGCTTGCCGCTCTCGTAGGGGTCTAGGGGTGTGGGTTTGGCTATTCATCGCGACCGTGGAATCCGTATTTTATACTGGCTCGTATTAAAAACACGGACGTCCTAGTATATCCAATATTTCATATGATATTTTCTGCTGCGTTATCTGTGATGTGATCATGTGATATGTTCTGTGATAAATATTGTATATAGTATATATGATATATTATATAGGCGTTACTTATGTTTTACACCCGTGCTAGCCCTGCCCCGCTCTGCCGTTAGTTACCTAACCTAACGGTGCACGAGGGGACATCGAGGCGAATGCGGATGGCATAAGTGTACGTCGTATTTATCTGTGATATTTAGGTACTTAAATGATGGGACTTCATTAATGTGATTAATGAAAGAAAAGAAACCTAAGATGTTGTGGAATCGAATTTCTAAATAAAACAGGTAGCTACAGTTCTTGCTTTGCATCGCGGTGTTCCTTGTAGAACATCCTGCACCTTATTCGATAAGGAAAGGACCTAGATCTCTTCACCGGGAGTGACTCCTTTAGCAATAACTGGCAGATGCTACAACCCTCGTGTTTGTCTTTTGATGCCTTCTCTAGTTCTTGCTTTGCACATCGGTATATACGATATATCCTGCACCTTATTCGATGAGGAAAGGGCCGACGATCCCTTCACCGGAAGTGACCCCTTTAGCAAAACTAGAAAAGCCTCAAAAACACTCTATTTCAAAATTCATTAGATCCCACAACGATATCAAGTTCATTACGCAATAGGTTTTCAGAAAAACCTGTCGTAGCCCTCCGTCATTTCAGATAAGTAGTAGTTAGTATTCGCGCTACGTTTGTTGGCCTGCGTCAAGGCGTAGTATGCGGTAGCTAACTAGTATTTATCTGCTTATGCATATGATGCAGATTGGATTAGGGTAGTCGTGCGACTTTGTTGGCCTGCGTCAAGGGTCGTGCGGGTGGGTTTAATTCAATCAGGAAATGACGGGTTGAACTTGACTAGCGCACTATGGTTTGTTGGCCTGCGTTAAGGTCATAGGACGCTAGGGGCAAAATTATCGGGAATTTCAAATGTTGAAATTTGCAATGAGATTGCATACCTTCTATGAGATAGTTGGATCCCGATACCCACTGCGAGTAAGAGTTACTCCTGGGAGAGTTTTACACATTACAATTAGCCGATCTAGTAGGTGTCTAGAAAGGTGTCAACGGGGTTACGCCTCTGCTAAAACGAGGTTTACTGTAATTAGGTTCGTGCGAAAGCACGGGGAACCTCCCTCAAAGTACCGACACTGGCCTGGCTGAAAGATTGGCGAACTTGTAGCGTGTAATTAATCCCGGCTAGTCTTTCCTTTTAGGGTTTGAAGAAAGATTTGATAAAAACAGTGGGAGCCATCCTGATTAGATAAAATAATAACCAATTTGATCTTGCAAGAGCGCACGCTGAGTGTTTTCTTTTCTCTCTCTCCAGGTAGCGACCATATCACGCCTTAATCAAGATAATAATACGGATGTATTGACCGAACCCGCTTGTTATACTGAGCTGGGGAACGTTGTTCCCGCTCCAACTTATAATTGTTATAAGACAGAGCAGGAAATAGGGGAATACCAGATTTCCCGTGCCACCCAAACGAAGAAAGTGCATACTGATGCATCATCTTCGGGTGTGTTCATTATACAGAACTGTTTCTCAGTATTCTTTACGTCCTGGATATGAGATACCGGATCAGATCCCACATATGTAATCTGTTACATAGGGCTACAGATAGGTAGAGAACTGAGAACAGGTGATAAGTTTCATGAGGCAGAAAACGGGGCAAGTGTTGCAGCCAAGTCTGTTGGTCACTGTCACCCTGTATTACCAATACATTGATTCTGAATGAATGTTATTAGATACCGAACCTGATATACAAAATCACATCAGTCTCTTTATAAGTAAAGAAATGATAAATTTTTGTATTGTTGGATAATGTTTTGAACATTTCCTATATCAAAAGTTGATCGGTTCAGGCACGTTATCTAAAAGCATTAATGTTCTAAATCAAAATACAGTTCTTGGTATACGGAACACACACAAGAGGAAGAGTTCAGAAATGAACGAATTCTTCTTAAGGTATTGTAGACTAGGTCATATCAATGCGACTCGACTAGCTTAAGTTACATTTAGATGTATATTTAAATCAGTTTGAATTTACATCTTGTGAAACTTACCAGTCATGTCACAAAGATTAGATGACCATAGCTCTGTTTACTGGAAACAGAGAAAGAGTTAGTGAACTCTTGGGATGATACATGTTGATGTTTGTAGGTCCCCTGTCTACACATACCAAGACTGGTTCTTTGTACTTCATTACATTCTCTGGTGATCTCTTTAGATTCAGATATATGTTCCTGTTGAAACACAAGTCCGAACCTTTTGAGATATTCACAGAATATAAGTTAGAAGTAGAGAACCAAAAACGGGTATAAGTATTATGTCCTTTGATGTGATCAAGGAGGAGAATACTTGAGCACGGGATTCCTGGACTATTCTGAGAATGAGATTCTCTCTCAGCATTACTCCTCCGTATACACCACAGCACGTCGGTGTCTCGGGACGGAGCAATCACACCCTATATGATAAGGTGTGCTCTATGATGAGTACTACTGAGTTACCTATTTCCTTTTGGGAGTTATGCGCTTGAGAAGCTGCATACCTATTGAATAGGGTTCAAATCAAATCAGTTGCCTACCACTTCATATGTGATATGGAAAAGGAAGAGTCCATATCTTAAGTTTGTTAAGATTTAGGGTTGTTCGGCCTATGTCTAAAAGCAAAATCCGGACAAGCTCGAGGCAAGGTCAGTTATGTAGAACTGGAAAGGTTCCAGCTATACAAACTACAGCAACTGATTTGGTAGAACCAAAGGATTCAATAGATACCAACGAACCTCAGCCTCTCCGCCGATCTAGTAGGGTTTCTCACCCACCTGAGAGATACTTCTGTTTCTCTATGACAGTGGGAGCGAGGATTGCATCATGAGATGATAACCCAACTAGTTTCGAGCTGGCCATCAGGAGTGGGACTCTATAAGAATGGCTGGATGCTTAGCGATCTGAGATGGAATCCTTATACACCAACAAAGTATGGACTTTGGTTGCTATATCTGAAGGGTTAAATCCCCATCAGGAGCAAGTATATCTTGAGAAGATTACTTGGTGTACTTGGAAAAGTTGAGACTTTCAAAGCTAGACTCGTTAAAGGTTTGCATCATTGACCAGGTATGGATTTTGTTGAAACCTTTTCTAAGTAGCTGTGCTTAAGTCCATCCGGATCCTACTTGCCACGGCTACATACCATGACTACGATATCTGGCGGTTGGGTGTCATGACTGCTTTTCTAAATGATGATTTGGAAGAAAGCGTCTATAAGTACACAGCCAGAGGGCTTCGTGGACAATGGGAGCAGCGGAAACGCGAGCAAGATGTTTTATGTGATAAACAAGGCATCGCGGAGTTGGAACGTCTGTTTTGATGTGTTAGTCAAAGAGTTTGACATCATCAAAATGGTAGATGAACCTTGTATAAACAAAAAGGTAGTAGGGAGTATGGTGACGATCCTCGTAGAGTACGTGAATGGCATACTCTTGATAGGGAAGTAGTTTCCTATGCTACGCTCGATCAATCTCCGCTTATCATAAGAATTCTCCATATAGGATCAAAATGATACCTCCTAATCACTGAGTTTTCATCTATGAGATAGATGTAATTGGTTGTTATGATTCTCACTAGTTGTAGTGAGAAGGTATCAATTGATCCAGGGAAGAATCACTGGAAAAGTTCCAGAGTGATAAGGACGACTGAATGTCAGTCACAGGCATTGTCTTTACCCTCAGTAAAGGGACGGTATGTTGGAAGAGTTCCAAGCTAAATACCGTGGCTTACTAGACGATAAAGGCAGGATACATCGCTACTTAAGATGCTACCAAAGAGGCAGTCTGGATGTATATTAGTTCATGAGATGAACTTCGTTCCTGCCATTGTGTGACAATGGAGTTGTGGCTTATGCCAAGGAACGTCCGTCCCATCAGTGATCTAGACATATTCTAAGGCAGTATCACCTGATCATGGAGATGGTTGATCTCCAAGGGATCGAGGTTAGGAGAGTAGACTCAGAGGACAACACGGCGGATCCATTCACAAAGGCCTTTTCCCAGAGAGAGACTTTTATGGGATGGTTGAGTATGAGATACTACAACCACTGCTATCAGATGGCCCTAGTGCAAGTGGGAGATTGTTAGTTATATGTATGCCCTAGAGGCCATTACTATACATGGGATATATATTGTAGTGGATGCTTGGACATATATAGGGAGGACTTTCTTGCTCGACATGATAGTATGCTATCTGGTTACTCTTTACCTTAACGTGTATACTGATTGTCTCTCTGATTACATGTTGGTAAAGCCCTTAGGATGTGTACTTGACTACCTGGACTATGATGCGGATCATACTAGTGGGGACATGGTAGTCCATAAGTACATCCTTCAAGGTCCCTAGTCGTGGGTGTATCGAGACGGGGCATCGATATACCAGAGTAGACTAGCGTATACCTTCTCGACCCATATAGATGGGCGATGGATGATCCCATATCCATTGGTGTTTGACATCAGAGATGATATACGGGTGCTCAGTGGAGACTGGGTACACTGGACGGACTCGCCGAGAACTCCCAGATGGTATTATACCTTACGTCAGATGGCAGTTCTCTGGTGACACTGGTACAGAGTAGTCTGTTGACCCGAGATCGCTATAGAGTCTTGTGTGGTTCCCACTGTGCTTTGATTTCAACCTTACCACGTCCAAGAGGGCGTGCAAAACGGTGGTTTTTGGGTACTGTCCCGAATCACATGGAGGCAATGAGCGATAGGAGGGGATTCGTCTCTCCCGGTATAGGGAGTTGATGTTGCGCTGTGTTCGATTGGCTATAACCGGAAATCCCTGGCCAGGGTTGCTGAGATTTACTGGTAAGTGTTACCAGTAGTTTCTCGAACTGTTATAGACCTCATATCGACACGACTTATCGAGCTATTGGGGTCTGATGTTTACCACCCCTAGACGAGATATGCGACATATCAGACGATCAGACCGGACTGTACGGTAAGTGTTACGGGTTAGATTCACAGGAGTGTGAGCGGGCTTGCTCGTCGATCTTCTGATTGCTCAATACCCGGATGGCCGTTACGTTTAGCAGACCGCTTGCGGCTTGTGGGTGTTTGATATGATCATCACCTGCTGCCGGCGTATTGACGAGTCTTTAAAGTCCTACACAGAGGTTTCCTGGCTCAAGCGAAACGAAATAGGAGCGCATATGAGATATGTGCGGGACCGAGAATAATGCATGTATGTGATACCGTATTCCATTCTCGCGATGAATGTATCGATTGGTTGTATGCGATATAACCTAGTTATCGAATCGAGGATTGATTCGATAAGCCGATACATTGGATATTAGTCGGTTATATGCGATATGACCGGATCGTTAAATCAAGTATTGATTTAATGATTTAATGCATAATTATATATTTGATATATTACTTTGCATTAACTAGTATTGGTTCACTTAAATTGGATTTTCTCACTTGAAATGCACAAGTTGTATATGTGATATATTTTTATGCACTTGTTTGTATCATGTTTGATGATACATGCAAAGTTGGGTTTGTGTAAAGACTTAAACCATGTTTAGTGAATGGTTAGGGTTTCATTTCACTTATTTATTTATCTATTCTTTTTGGTTAAAAGATAAAAGAAAACAAAATGGTTGCTTTCATACATGAAGCTTCTTGATGCTTCATGCATCTTTGACTAAAGTGACCATTCTTGTCTTCTTCTCCTAACCCTAACAATTCAACTAAACCTTAGTTAGTTCTCTACACTAAACCATGGTTGAGAATATGATAAGTATCATATTATTTTCTATTTTTAAAATACTTATCATATTATCTTCTTCTTCTTCAACAAAGAAGAAACCTTGCCTCCATCAATGGCAACATGAGAAAAAGAGTGAGAAATCCAATTCTAAAGTGAACCCACTTCCTATTTCTTCATCCTCTACCACTTGCCAAGTAGTATAGGGCGTTTTCTTCACAAGTTTCATGACTTGGTGAAGTTGGAGCTTGATCTTGTGTTGCCTCGACGTAGATCATCTTCGGCATCGAAGTCGACGACCTAGCCCGCCCATTTCTCCGATGAAGCCGACGCTAGAGCCCGGGATCCGATGATCGCAGCGAGGGGACTTCATCACGGAGCTATGGAGGTGGGGGACCGGATCTACAAAGGCTGTATTTCCGTTCACTTAGTTAAGTTGTTAACTAGTTGCATGTTTCGCCTAAACTCTAGTCAACGATCCGTATTAGATTTTCTCGGCACTTGTAAAATTTGAAATTGGCATGGTTGATGTCTTGTGAGACCTCATTAGTGTGCCTAGGAATCCTACAGGGGTTACGCCCCTGGGAAAACGAGGTTTATTTTAATTAAGTCCGTGAGAAAGCATAAGGAACCTCCCTCAAAGTACCGACACTGGCCTGGCCGAAAGATTGGCGAACTTGTAGGGTGTAATTAATCCCGGCTAGTCTTACCTTTTAAGGTTTGAAGGAAGATTTGATAAAAATAGTGGGAGCCATCCTGATTAGATAAAATAATAACCAATCTAATCTTGCAAGAGTGCACGCAGAGTGTTTTCTTCTCTCTCTCTCCTGGTAGCGACCATGTTACGCCTTAATCAAGATAATAATATGGATGCATAGACCGAACCTGCTTATTATACTGTGCTGGGGAACGTTGGTTCCACTCTATCTTATAATTGTTATAAGTCCGAGTAGGAAATAGGGGATTATCCGGATTTCCATGCAACCCAATTGAGGAATAAGCATATTGATGCATATTCTTCGGGTGTGTTAATTACCAAGAACTGTTTCTTAGTATTCTCTACGTCCTAGGTATGAGATACCGGATTAGGGTCCCACATATGTAATCTGTTACATGGGATATAGAGAGGTAGAGAACTGGGATAGAGTGATATATCTCTAAGTGTTAGAGAAAGGTGAAATTGTTGCAGCCAAATTATTTGGTAGATGTCACCTTGTATTACCAAATGGTAAATACATTGATTCTGAACAAATGTTATTACGTACCGAACTTGATATACAACATTATATCAGTTTCTTTAATAAGTTAAAGAAGGATATAATTTTGTATTGGAGGATAATATTGTGAACATTTTCCTGAATCAAGAGTTGATTGGATCAGGCACGTTATGTAATGGCATATACGTTCTAAATCAAACCACAGTTCAAAATATCTAGAACACACAAGAGGAGTAGTTCAGAAATGAACGAATTCTTCTTGTGGCATTGTAGACTAGGTGATATCAATGCGATACGACTAGCTAAGTTACATAAATATGAATATGAGAAACTGTTCGAATTTCAATCTTATGATACTTTCCAGTCTTGTCTCAAAGGTAAAATGAGCAATACTCCATTTACTGGAAACAGAGAAAGAGTTACTAAACTCTTGGGACAGATACATTATGATGTATACGGTCCTATGTCTACAAATGCCAGGGTTGGTTCTTCGTACTTCATTATATTCACTGATCATCTCTCGAGATTCGGACATGTGTTCCTATTGAAACACGAGTCTGAAACTTTTGAGAAATTCAAGAAATATAAGCTTGAAGTTGAGATCCAAACGGGTAGAAGTATTAAGTCCTTCGATGTGATCTTGGAGGAGAATACTTGCGCATGGAGTTCCTGGAGTTTCTAAAAGGAGAATATGATTCTCTCTCGGCTTACTCCTTCGTATACACCACAGCATAACTGTGTATCGGGGTGGAGGTATCACACCCTATGAGATATGGTGCGCTCTATGATGAGTATTGCTGAGTTACCTGTTTCCTTTTGGAGTTATGCACTTGAGAAGCTGCATACCTATTGAATGGGGTTCCAACCAAATCAGTGCCTACCACTCCATATGAGATATGGTATAGGAAGAGACCATGTCTTAAATGAGTTAAGATATGGGGTTGTCCGGACTATATTGAAAAGCAAAATCTGGAAAAGCTCAAGACATGGTAAGTTCTGTATAAGTTTGTTGGATATCCCGAACATTCGCAAGGGAATATTTTCTACCATACCGAGGAGCAAAAAGTGTTTTGTTTCTCAGCATGCCACCTTTTTAGAAAAGGAATTTCTTGTGAAGAAATTAGTGTTCACGAAGTAGAACTGGAAGGAGTTCCAGCTAGACAAACTAACAGCTGATGGTTTGGTGAAACCAAAGGATTCAATAGTCTCTAACGAACCTCAGCCTCTCCGTGAATCTGGTAGGGTTCCTCATCCACTTGAGAGATACTACAGTCTTCTCGGTGACAGTGGGAGCGAGGATTGCATCATGGTAGATGATGTACCAACTAAGTTCAGACAGGCCATCACGAGTGGGGACTCTGTGTAAAGGCTGGATGCTATGCAATCAAAGATGGAATCTATGTACACCAACAAAGTATGACTTTGCATGTTGCACCTAATGGGGTAAAACCCATCGGGAGCAAATGGATCTTGAGAAGATTCTTGGTGTGGATGGAAAAGTTGAGACTTTCAAAGCTATGCTTAAGTCCATCAGGATTAATGCACGCATCGTGGAGGTGGAACATCTGTTTTGATGTGGCAGTCAAAGTGTTTGACTTCATGAAAAAGGTAGATGAACCTTGTATATACAAGAAGGTTGTGGAGAGTGAGGTTGTCTTAAACGTATTGTACGTAGATGACGTACTCTTGATAGGAATGGTTTCCTATGCTACAATTGATCAAGCTCCTCTTATCACGAGGATTCTCAATAGAAGATCTGGATGATACCTACTACATCTTATGGATTATGATCTATGGTGATAGATCTAAGTGGATTTTGGGATTGTCCCAAATCCAGGTACATTAACACCATACTATAGGGGTTTAGTATGGAAGATTCTAAGCATAGTGGTTCGCCCACTTACTCAGGAATCACTCACTCCAAAAAGATGTCTTCCGAGACTGATTTGGAGAGAGCTCGCGTGCAAGGGATACCCTATGCTTCGGCAGCAGGCTCTATCATGTATGCGATATTATATACCAAACCAGATGTAGCTGACTCACTAGGTGTAGTGATCAGGAATCAATCGGATCTTTAGAGAATCAGTGGATAACTGTGTAGGACATTTTAAGTACTTGAGAAGCACTAAATGAATGTTATTAGTTCAAGCTTCCAGAGTGATAAGGCTGACTGAAAGTTAGTCATAGGCATTGTCTTTACCCTCAGTGGAGGGACGGTATGTTGGAAGAGTTCCAAGATAGATACCATGGCATACTAGACGATAAAGGTTAAATACATCGCTACCAACGATGCCGCCAAAGTGGCTGTCTGGGAATTTCTTGTTCATGAGATGAACATGGTTCCTACCATTGAGCGTCCAATAACTGTTATTGTGACTACAATGGAGTTGTGGCTTTAGCCTAGGAACACCGGTCCCATCAGCGATCCAGACATATTCTGAGGACAATATCACCTGATCAGGGATATGGTTGATCTCCAAGGGATTAAGGTAAGGAGAGTTGACGCGAAGGATAACACGGCGGATCCACTCATAAAGGCTTTTCCCTGGAGAGACTTTTATAGGACGTTGAGTATGAGATACTGCAACAAATGGCCTTAATGCAAGTGGGAGATTGTTAGTTATATGTATGCCCTATTGGCCATTACTGTACATATGATGTATATTGTAGTGGATGCTTGGACATATATAGGGAGGACTTTCTTGCTCGACATGATAGTATGCTATCTGCTTGCTCTTTATCTTAACATGTACACTTATAGTCTCTCTATTACATGTTGATAAAGCCCTTAGGATGAGTACTTGACTACCAGGATTATGATGCAGATCATACTAGTAGGGCAATGGTAGTCGGTAAGTACATCCTTCAAATGTTCCTAGTCGTGGGAGTATCGAGACAGGGCATCGATACTCCAGAGTAGACTAGCGTATGTGCTTCTTGACCCATATGATGGGCGATGGATGATCCCATATCCATTGGTGTTTGACATCAGAGATGGTATACGGGTGCTCAGTGGAGACTGCGTATACTGAACGGACTCGCCGAGAACTCCTACATGGTATTATACCTATCGTCAGATAGCAGTTCTCTGGTGACACTGGTATAGGTTAGTCTGTCGATCCGAGATCGTCATAGAGTCTTGTGTGATTCCCACTGTGCCTTGATTTCCACCATACCACGTTCAAGAGATCGTGCAAAAAAATGGTTTTTGGGTACAGTCCCGAATCACATGGAGGCAATGAGCGATAAGAAGGGATTCGTCTCTCCCGGTATTGGGGGTTGATGTTACGCTATGCTCGATTGGACATAAAAGGAAATCCCTGGCCAGGGTTGTTAAGATTTACTAGTAAGTGTTATCAGTAGTTTCTCGAACCGTTATAGACCTTGCATCGGCATGACTTATCAGGTTATTGGGGTCTGACGTTATACCACCCCCAGGCTATGATATGCGACATAACATATATAACCGAATAATATCGTTTATATGTATATCAAATTATCAAATCAACACTTGATTTAATAATCCGGTTATATCATATATAACCGACTAATATCATTTATATGTATATCAAATTATTAAATCAACACTTGATTCAATAACACGGTTATATCACATATAACCGACAAATATTCAATACTATATTAAATCAACGCTTGATTCAATAATCCGGTCATATCATATATAACCGACCAGAATCAAATATATATATATATACATATAACATATCTTTGAATCAACACTTCATTCAACAATCCGGTTATATCACATATAACCTAACCGATATCAAATATCTCGATATTAGAATACGGTATCACATACTCGTATTTAATCAAGCTCCCGCACATATCATCATATGTGCCCTGCTTCGTTTCGCTTGAGCTAGGAAACCTCTGTGTGAGACTCTAAAGACTCGTCAATACGCCAGCAGTAGGTAATGATCACATCAGTCACCGACAAGCCGTCAGCGGTACTAACTAGACGTAACGGCTACCTAGGTATTGAGCTAATAGAATATCAACAAGAAAGCTTGTCCGAACTCCCGCAAAGCCTATAAGCAACATTTACCATACAGTCCGGTCTCTTCGTATGATATGTCGCATATCGAGTCTAGGGGTGGAATTGTCAGACCTCGGTAAATTGATAAGTCATGCCGATGTGCAGCTTATAACCATTCGAGAAACTATTGATAACACTTACCAGTAAATCTCATCAGCCCTAGCCAGGGACTTGCTGTTATAGCCAATCGAGCATAGCGCAACATAAACTTCATATACCGGGAGAGACAAAACCCCTCATATCGCTCACTGCCTCCATTTGACTCGGGACTGTACCCAAAATCCACCTGTTTGCACGACTCTTTTGAGCCGTGGTAGAGAGGAAATCAAAGCACAGTGGGAACCACACATGACACTATGACGATCTTTGATCTACAGACTAACATGTACCAGTCTCACCAGAGAATTGCTATCTGATAATAGGTATAGTACCATCTAGGAGTTCTCGGCGAGTCCTGTTCGGTGTACCCATTCTCTAATGAGCACCTGTGTACAATCTTTGATGTCAAACACCAATGGATGTGGGATCAACCATCGTCCCATACAGGGTCAAGAAACATACACACTAGTCTACTCTGGAATATCGATGCCCTGTCTCGATATCCCCTCGACTAGGAACTGTTAAAGGATATGCTTGTGGACTACACAAACCCCACTAGTATGATCTGTATCATAGTCCTGGTAGTCAAGTCAACATCCTAAGGGTTTTATCAACATATGTAAGAGAGACAGTATGATAATACAAGTGTACATGTTAAGATAAAGAGCAACCAGATAGCATACTATCATGTCGAGCAAGAAATTCCTCAATATATATGTCCAAGCATCCACTATATCATATAATAATGGCCTCTAGGGCATACATATTCCTAACAATATGCAAAAAATGGCAAAGAAAGATGCATTGATGGAGACATCCAGCCGTTCGTCGTGCACGAAGTTTGATATGAAGATTCCTGGTACTTTATGAACCCCCAAAATGCTGATCCACTACTGGCTAAAGACAAAACAGCCCCGAAACTCAAAAGAAAATCTGAGCCGGCTTTCACTTTCAAAAGCAAAAACCCCAAAGTGCATCCGCGTTTCGTCAGCGATAATGATGAGTCCGACGCTGGAAGTTCGTCCTTCCGTTAAACTCACCCTCATTTCGGTAGAGATACGGACGAGTCCGATAATGAAGGCGCATCCGGCAGCAAAACTCATCCTTATTTAGGCAGTGGCATTGAAGAATCAGAAGAAGATGACCCATCTTGCAACTGTTAGTTATATGTATGCCCTAGAGGCCATTACTGTACATATGATGTATATTGCAGTGGATGCTTGGTCATATATAGGGAGGACTTTCTTGCTCGACATGATAGTATGCTATCTGGTTGCTCTTTATCTTAACAAGTAAACTTATAGTCTCTCTATTACATGTTGATAAAGCCCTTAGGATAAGTACTTGACTACCAAGATTATGATGCAGATCTTACTAGTGGGGCAATGGTAGTCGGTAAGTACATCCTTCAATGTTCCTAGTCATGGGAGTATCAAGACAGGGCATCGATACTCCAGAGTAGACTAGCATATGCGCTTCTTAACCTATATGATGGGCTATGGATGATCCCATATCCATTGGTGTTTGACATCAGAGATGGTATACGGATGCTCCGTGGAGATTGGGTATACTGAACGGACTCGCCGAGAACTCCTAGAGGGTATTATACCTATCGTCAGATAGCATTTCTCTGATGACACTGGTACAGGTTAGTCTGTCGACCCAAGATTGTAACGTTTTAGAAATCGTTTAGGTGGTTTTCCGTTTTTAGGGTAAAATAGTCGGTGTTTTCCGTTTTAACCCGATTGTGATCAAACTTCTGTATAGACTTGACGACACCTAGTTTAGCTGGAATGAAGCTAGTGCGCGGGCTTTGGGGGTCAATTGGAAGTTTTGGTTCTATTGAATTTTTTCCTAATTAAATATTATTTTAAGTTGTTAATTATGAACTTAATTAGTGCTAATTGCATTTTTGGTTTGGGTTAATAGTAATGTGAGTCTATGCTAAGTTAATCACTAGATTAGCACAAATCCATCTTTGAAAATATCTCTTCAAAATATCTAGATGTGGAATTTAATTGAAATTTTTAAATAAAGAATGAATGGAATAAGAGGTGGCTTTTGTTATTTAGCTTTAATTATTGTTTTTAGATAGTTCTTTCCACAACTTTCCACACTTTTTCTACTCTCCTAGTCATGGCCGGCCACTTTATCCCCTTGCTGCCCCTTCTCTCCTCTCACCTCATTTCAACAATTTCAAGTCCAATAAATTATCAAAAATCCTAATTAATTCATACAAACTCAAATACAAACCAAAACCCATCATTCTTCATCTCAAATCAAACTTGGATCTTCATCAAGTTAGGATTTTTGGAGGCTAACTTTGGATATCTAGTTGCTTGATTTTGGATCTTTGTGAGGTATAAAACCCTAACCCTAATCCTTAATAGTTGTTTTAAAATTTTAAAATAGCTTAATTAGATGTTAATTTAAGCTTCCAATTGCATGTTTTGAAATTGTAGAAGTGGTTTCTTGATAATCAATTAAGGTTTTGATTAGTGAAAAGGTTAATTGTTAATTTTAGGCAAAAGAAAACTTAAGCTAGTTGCTAGATTTGTTAAATGTTATTTTCCTAATTATCTAATTAGCTTAATTACAAACTAGACTTTTACTAAATCCTAATTAAGTGAGATTAAAATTCTAGTAAAAGTATGAATGGTTTAATCTTGCTATTTGATGATATTTGTAAATTCTAGTTTTGGTAAAAACTTGTAGTTTTGTGCTAAATTGATATATGTTACTTACTAGATTTCGGTAAGTTTTGGCGTGGGTTTCTTTTGACGTTGTGACGTTATTTTTACTAGATTCTATGCTATATCTTGTGTTGTGAATGCGCGATCGGTACGATCAGGGTCTAGGCTTGGTAGTTGTGTCGCTTTGCTTTCCTAGTTAGGGTCGTGCCGATATCGTTCATGTCTTTGTATAGCTTTTGCTTTTGAGTTGGTTTCGTAGTATCTCTACGCGCGTTAACCACTGGACGAACACTTGAGAGTATGTTTGGAGTTGGTGTGTCGGTCAAGCGTAGTTGGTACGCGTTATTGGCCGATTGCTAATATATACTTTTTATATTGTTATATGCTTTCAGGATCGCAGGCGGGGACTTCGGGCGCTGCGAAGAAGGAAAAGAGAGTGGTTGGATTTACTTAGGCAGGATTGTTTTGAGTAGATTAAACATCTACAGGGGAATCGCCCGCATGGCGTTATGCCTCTGGGCTAGATTAAATGATATGACTATTAGTTAGATGTATACGGATATTGATTGTGCATGTGTACCTTTGTTGCATATCTCATTTCCTATTGTGCGTGGACTTAGTATTAATGAGATACGATTATTGACGGTTCATGTTTCACGAGCACTAATTGTATGCTACACACACCGTCAATAATTGCCATGACACGCACAACACCTGTACATATGTGTTATTGTATTGTTTAGGGACATTGAGACATGATCCTTATTTTCCTAGGGTATATGACATATAGCATACATGTATACCTACATGCTCACACATATGTCTTGACATCCATACATGCTAGTTACCCATATACCTATATGGCATTATACCATTAGTGATAGGTATATACCCATATAAGGCAAAGCTACATGTACACCTTGCTTACATACTTATACATATATCTAGGGGTATTACATCATTATTGATAGGAAAATACACATATCTTGCTATGCCAACATGGTTACGCATACCAGGTTATAGCTACATATTCACCTTTATTTGATATTGTATGGACTTGGAGAAATTAGGAACCGCATGATATATATATTAACTTGTCGCAGTTAAATAGCGGTTTTTCCTTTATATACTCATATTACTGTTTCATGTTGCATATATTACATTCATGGATTTCATATGATGTTCTCTGATATTTTTACTCCTAAGTATATATAACAGTGGAATGGGACGCTGTTATATATGCATATATATATATATATATATATATATATATATATATATTAGTGGAATGGAACGCTAATATATATGTATTGATTCATGCAGTTATACTTATTCATTACTTGATATTTTCTGGATTTGAGAACTGTGGTTATTTTATGAAATTATGCATTATTTGTGTCACGACCCAAAGTTCGGCTCGTGACCGGCACTTAACCACGTAACGTCTACAGGCGTAATGCGATTAAGTAAGTCGAAACCCAGAAATCAAAACCATTAAAAATAGTGAGTGATGAAAACATTAGTTTAAAACATTTAGAAAACCTTGAGTAAAAATCTTTAAAGTTTAAATTATTTTCTTAAAAATTTCGGCAGCACCTCCTTTGTGAAAACTATCCTCGAAATGGGTACAACACATGATATGAGTAAAATGACTGATAATAAGAATAAAGCATCCCCAAACGGGAGCAATCACGCCCAACGGCGGAAACAACCATCACAAGAATAATATACGACGCAGTAGCGAAGAAATGGGCAATATAAGTGAAGACAACATAAAAGATAAAATTGCATAAATAAAGCCGGCTCACACGAGCTCGACATCAAGAGTACAAAATAATATACATTGTCCTCACAACTGGTCTCTAAGTCAATACATGAAATGGTAGATGGAGAGTACTAGATACAACAGAGAGTACAATGGAAATAAACGGATACCGCAAAACCCACCTAAAGGTAAAACGGCTCACTCGCCAACTGCAATGGTATCCGTAGCCAAAAAGATACAATGAGGTAGCCCTGCCGCAACTACTCAGAGGGTCGACCTGCAAACACTGTGGTACAACGGGGGTGAGTTTCTAACTTGTGAATAGTAAATAACATATAAAGGTAATCGCGAGTATGCACGTACTACGATACTCTAACATTTGCAATCTAATAACATCTATATGATGAACTGGGTATGCAGTAATCATGCAAAGTACTCTATCAGGTACTACGACTACATGATGCAATGCATAACAATGAATGCTGAGCATGGGATAAAATATCATCAACACGAATCATCATCGTGGAAAACCCCGGTGTCTACCAAAAACACCCAAAATCCCGATAACTCAGGCGCCGTCACTCTATCCAGCCCTCAATCCTGTAAATCTCATAGAAACGGGGTGCCCAACATCGGCACCCGAAAACATCATGAAATACTTGTGTCCAGCATCGACACGCAAATTCTCATATATCGGGCTCCGTCAGTCCGGATCGGCCCACGGGCTCCGTCTGCGGAATCGACCCTCGGCCCCGGCAGTACGGGTCGGCCCGTATCCATCTCTCGACTCTGGTCAGTATCCTCCGGATAACCTCCAAGTCCAACCAATCACCGGTAGGTAGTAGTCCCTCTGCCAGGCTCATCGTTTACAGCACAACAATCCGTTCTCGCCCCGGAGTACCATACCGGGTCCACCATGTACCCATAATTGACCTCATCCAGCTTCTCGACTCGGGTTTCACATGTCACACGTCTCAGAACCGAGAAAACGCATGGTGGACGTACTGATATATCATATTAAGAGAGACCGGATTTTTAAAACAATACATGCTTTCTTTTGAAATAGCCATGGTTCTCAAATCCAGAAATCTCCTGAAAACAACATATCTCAGTGCGTACAATCATAAAGCATGATGTATACTGCATATGATAAAAATGTAAGCATATCCGAATATCATGCAACATGGAACAGTGATATGACATATTAAGGGAAAACCGCTCTTTTAAATGGATCCAGTTTTGAAAATATCACGCGGTCCCCAATTCTCCAAAACCAAAGCCAGCTTCATCTATGTATGTGCAATAAGTATGTATGTGGGTATGGATGCACAAGTGGTATATACGCATGTATGAGTGTACAATATGTATGTATGCCAATATGGATGTACAAGTGGTATATACGCAAGCATGAGTGTACAATATGTATGTGTGCCAATATGGATGTACAAGTGGTATATACGCAAGCATGAGTGTACAATATGTATGTGTGCCAATATGGATATACAAGTGGTATATACGCAAGCATGAGTGTACAATATGTATGTGTGCCAATATGGATGTACAAGTGGTATATACGCAATCATGCATGCACAAAAAGGGACAGAATCATGTCTAATCAACAAAGATAAGATAATCTAAACGATGTATGGTTCGTAGCAATTCTATAGAGCGAGTGTCATAGCAATTACTAACGGTATGTGTGTAACATAGAGTTAGTGCTCGTGCAGCTTGAACCGTTAGTAACAGTGCGGTGTTTCATAAATACTATGTCTATATGCAACAAAAGAGGGGTAGGCTACAATGGTACATATGCACAACCAATATATATATGAATATAACGCACGACTACAATATCCTATCAAGCTCTGACGCTTAACGCCATACGGGCGATTTTCCCATAGATGTTAAATCTACTCACCGTGATCTCGATCTACGTGTATCCGACCACCTGCTTCCCCTTCTTTGCGGTATCCGAAGTCCCCGCCTGGGACCTTAGAATTTACACAAAGTAATACACATAAGCTAAAATCACAAAACCGCGATATCAAAACCAAACGAGAAACTCGCGTTGCAAGCTAAACGCGTGTGCATCCGATACGCCAAAACGTGTGTATACGCGTCTGAAACTACCCCGACACGCTGCGACACACAGCAACCACCAAACCCACATACATAATGTACGTGTCGTGTAAGTTTAAAAAGCACTAAAATAAGGAATTAGGTTCCAGATTTTGATAGGAGCTGAATTAAGAAAAGTTGCATATACCAAACACCTTAAATATGTAGCAGACTCCTACCCACCAAACCCCGACACACAACTCACCCCTCTGGCCCTAATTTGCGTCCAGAATGAATTTTTCTACGGCTTGGGATGGGAATTAGGGTCTCGTGCTCCGTGAGTGTGGTCTAGGTCTAGTGAACAAGCTCCAGTAAACTTAACTTTTCCCTGAAGTATCGGGAGTTACAGCAGATCCCAAAATGGCATTAAATCTTAACTAAACACTAACTAAACACTAAAATTAATATATTAGGGGGTTTTAGTGTAACCAGGTGCAAAAACTTGGATTTAACAGCTCCAATAACCCAAAGTTAAGCTAATAAGGCCATAAAAACCATTACTTGACCTAATCTACACATAAATCACCTAATTAGCATTAATACACCACTTAAACCCTAAATTAAGTTAAATAATTAAAATTTTAGCAAAGAAAAGGATTAGGGTAAGCTTTATACCTCATAAGGGTTTAGTGATGGCTCAACTTGCTAACCTTGCCTTCAAAGGCAAAGATTTGCCTCAAGAACCCACAAGAAGTGCTTAAATAAGAGGTTTAGTGAAGAGGGAAGGGATTTTTAATTGAGATTGAGGCTTGAATGAAGGGAAGAAGAAGAATGATGATGATGGAGAGGGGGGCTACTGCTGCTGAGCAGAAATTAGAGAGGGAGAGAGAATTGTGTGAGGTGAGGAAAATGAGAGTTTTGGAAAAAGAGTAGAGAGAGTAAGAGGGGGGTTAAGGGACAAAGCATGGCATTTTCTCTCCCCTCATTTAATGCCACGCATGCTTTGTCTCCCATGCCGTCTCTCTCCTCCTCCTCTATGTCAACCCAAAAGGCATTCAAATTTTTTTTAAAAACTAAAATACTTAATTTATCTAATGAAATGGTTAAAGCACCATGGCTACTAAGCATGGTTTAACCCCAAATTAGGCCTAGGTTATCATGCACATGTGTGTGCAAGCCCAATTAAATTCTAATAAAATATTCATTAATTTTTATAAAATATTTAAAAACCATTTTGGTAAACCTTTTTACTAAAAACTATATTTTCGCTTAATTAACCACTAAACGCATTCTAAGGTGTTATAATCTTCCCCCCTTAAAGAAATTCGTCCCCGAGTTTAAAATATAGCTACGCGTACCTTCAAAGAGATGAGAGAATTTCTTCCGCATCTCGCCCTCGACCTCCCAAGTGATCTCTTCACCATTTGGGCTACGCCAAAGAACCTTCACAGATGGCAAGACCTTTGATCGAAGTTTCTTCACCTGCCAGTCCAATATCACTACTGGCTGCTCGGTGATCGAAAGATCGCGCTCAAGCTGGACGGTCTGGTGCTGAATTATGTGAGAAGGGTCATGAAGGTATCTACGAAGTATCGACACATGGAATACGGGGTGAACATCTGGAAAGTCGGGTGGAAGAGCCAAACGATAAGCCACTACGCCCACACGCTCGAGGATCTCGAAGGGACCTATAAATCTAGGACTAAGCTTCCCTTTCCGCCTAAATCTCATCACACCCTTCATTGGAGAGACCCTCAGAAAAACATGATCGCCAACGGTGAACTCGAGTCTGCGACGGCGTCTGTCAGCATACGATTTCTGCTTTCTCTGAGCTGTCCTCATCCTATTTCGAATCAACTGTATCTTCTCGGCCATCTCCTGTACGATCTGTGGCCCCAAAATACTGCTCTCGCTGAGCTGTGTCAAACAGAAAGGCGACCGACATCTCCTCCCATATAAAGCCTCGAAAGGTGCCATCTGAATCGTATGCTGGAAGCTATTATTGTAGGAGTACTCAACAAGGGCAAATGACGATCCCAGCTGCCACCGAAATCTAGAATACAAGCTCGAAGTATGTCCTCAAGAGTCTGAAAAGTCCGCTCTGACTGGCCGTCGGTCTGCGGATGGAATGCTGTGCTGAAACTCAAGCGGGGGTCCAAAGCCTCCTGAAGTCTCTGCCATAGTCGGCTGGTGAACTGGGTGCCTCGGTCGAACATGATACAACTCGGGATGCCATGAAATCGTACAATCTCGTCGATGTATATCTGGGCATACTGAGCGAATCCAAAAGTGGTCTTCACCGGCAGAAAGTGAGCCACCTTCGTCAATCGATCCACGATAACCCAAATGGAGTCGTACCCTCGACTGGTCCTGGGTAGACCCACAATGAAGTCCATAGAAATCTGCTCCCATTTCCACTTCGGAATGGGCAACGGCTGTAGCTCTCCAGCGGGCCTCTGGTGCTCGGCCTTAACTTGTTGACAAGTCAGGCATCTTAAAACGAAGTCTGTGACGTCCCTCTTCATCCCTTCCCACCAGTAAACATCTCTCAGATCATGGTACATCTTGGTGGAACCTGGATGAACACTGTATAACGATTGATGAGCCTCCTCGAGAATCTCTCGCCTCAGTCCCTCTGAATCTGGTACGCGCAGTCGAGTCCTAAATCGCAGTATCCCCTGATCATCGATCATGAACTTGGAGTCTCTGCCCTGCCTAACCTGCTCCCTGATCTCTAAAAGACGGTCATCACTGGGCTGCGCCTCACGGATACGGTTAAGCAACTGTGCACGTGCACGAATATGCGCAAGCTGTCCTGCGGTCGGAGTAAACTCGAACTGCACTCGGCTGTCGCATAGTGTCTGCCAATCTACCGACGGCTTCCTCTGCACTGCGCTCAAACAAGATAGACTACCTCCGAGCCTCCGACTCAAAGCATCCGCCACTACATTCGCCTTGCCCGGATGATAAAGGATCTCGCAATCGTAGTCCTTCACTAGCTCCATCCAACGGCGCTGTCTCAGATTCAGGTCTCGCTGCTGAAATATGTACTTCAAGCTCTTGTGGTCCATAAATATCTGTCACACCTTGCCATATAGGTAATGTCTCCAGATCTTGAGTGAAAACACCACTGCAGCCATCTCTAAATCGTGAGTGGGGTAGTTCTGTTCGTGTTTCTTTAGCTGCCGAGAAGCATAAGTGATAACCCCGTCGTGCTGCATCAACACGCAAGCTAATCCCACTGGAGAAGCGTCACAATAAACCACAAATCCGCCCGATCCTGAAGGCAATGATAACACCGGTGCCGTAATCAAACGTGTCTGCAACTGCTGAAATCTATGCTCGCATGCCTCCGTCCAATCAAAGGGAACTCCCTTCTTAGTCAACCCGGTCAACGGTGCAGCGATACGGGAGAAGTCCTGAACAAATCGTCGATAGTAGCCGGCCAGTCCTAGGAAGCTGCGGACCTCCATAACTGATGCTGGTCTGGGCCAATGCTGAACGGCCTCGATCTTCGTCGGGTCCACACATATGCCATCTCTCTTCACCACGTGACCCAAGAAGTCTACACTGTCAAGACAGAATGCGCACTTGGAGAATTTTGTGAACAGTTGATACTTCTTTAAGGTCTGCAACGTAATATGCAAGTGTTGTTCGTGCTCCTCTCGGCTCCGGGAGTACACCAAGATATCGTCGATGAATACGATGATGAACTGGTCAAGATACGGCCTGAAGACGCGGTTCATTAAGTCCATAAACGGTGCTGGGGCGTTGGTGAGTCTGAACATCACCAAAAACTCATAGTGGCCGTAACGCATGCGAAAAGCCGTCCTCGGAATATCCTCCTACCGAACCCGCAACTGATGGTAGCCTGATCGCAAGTCAATCTTCGAGAAGTATCCTGCACCCTGATACTGGTCGAACAAATCATCGATACGAGGAAAGGGATATCTGTTCCGCACAGTAACCCGGTTCAGCCGACGGTAATCAATACACAAACGCAAACCGCCATCCTTCTTCTTAACGAACAAGACAGGAGCACCCCACGACGAAACACTCGGACGTACAAGTCCTCTATCTAGCAACTCCTGCAACTGATCCTTCAGCTCCCTAAGCTTCGCTGGGGCCATCCGGTAAGGCGGTATAGAAATCGGCCTCGTGCCGGGAATCAGATCAATGCAAAACTCTATCTCACGCTCTGGCGGAAATCCAGGAAACTCATCGGGAAAGACGTCAGAAAACTCTCGTACGACAGGAACCCGGTCCAACGAATCTACTGTGGCTCCGGTATCACGAATAGAAGCTAAGAATACCTGACATCCCCTCCTCAAAAGACGACTAGCGTGAAGGGCTGAAATCAAACTGTGAGGGGCGGCACCACGGTCCCCCTGCACAACAGAAACTAACTCTCCAGGAAAACAAAACCTAACTGTCTTCTCACGGTAGTCCACAGACGCGTAGCGCGTGGCTAACCAGTCTATGCCCAGGATGACATCGAAGTCTAACATCTCAATAAGGATCAAGTCGACGGACGACTCTCTCTCACCAATACGGATAACACACGACCGGAACACGTGTCTAGAAATAAACGACTCGCCCACAGGAGTGGTCACAACAAGCGGCTGATCAATCAAACAAGACTCTCTGCCCAAACTCGGAACGAAGTGTGTGGAAACTATGAGTGTGTAGATCCCGGATCAAACAATACATGTGCGTCAACAGAATATACTGAAAGAGTACATGAGACCATTGCATTGGACGCCTGTGCGTCCTGGTGCGTCAAAGAAAAAACCCGTGCCTGCCCTCCACCTGCGACTGGCGTTCCTCTACTGGTAACTGGTTGTCCTCTGCCGGCAACTAGATGTCCTCTGCCTCGGCCACCCTCGTCCACTCTGAGCAAACCCCCCACAACCACGACCTCTCTGTGCATAAGTCTGATGCGGAACAATAGCAGGTGCAAGAGGCAAAGCCCTCTGAGGTGGTAAAGTAACATGTGATACGGCTGTCTCGCCCTCACGTGGCTCTGGACAATCTCGAACACGATGATAAGTACTCCCGCACCGAAAACATCTAGACGGTGTTTGCTGCCGACCCTCCCGGGGATAAGAGCTAAACAATCGGCCTCACCCCAAGTCTTTGCCACCTGCATGAAGTCTGTCGCAGCGCCTAAACAGCCGTCTCTGTGCTGATGTATCAGTACGAATCCTCTTCGGTCCCGGAACTACCGAAGTCTTGGCAAGACGCTCTTCGACTAATAGGGCTGCATCTTCTGCTGCTGCATAGGTATCACAGTGTTGTGCGCTGATGGCGAGAAAAACGGGGTAAGAAATCCTCGAACAAACCGCTTGATCCACATCTCCTCAGTAGCTACCAAATACGGGGCATACGTCGATAGCTCGGTAAACAATACGTCGTACTCTGCCACTGTCATCTCCGGAGTCTGGCATAACGACTCAAAACTGCATGCTCGAGCATCTCGGACACTCTTTGGAAGGAAGTGGGCAAGAAATACCGTCACAAACTCGGCCCACGTCATGGGAGGAAGACTTGCTGCTCAGCCCTTCTCTATCGACTCAAACCACTTTTACGCAAGACCTTCCAGGCGAAAGCTCGCGAACTCAACCCATCTCGCGTCGGAGCACCTCAATGAAAGACATATCCTGGCCATCCTATCGATAAATGACTGTGGGTCCTCGGCTGCATCGGTGCCTGTTAAGACCGGAGGCTTCAGCCTCATGAACTAAGATAACAACACTGCGATCACCTCTGTAGTCGCGGGTGCAACTGCCTGAACTGTAGGTACCATCGCGGTCCCCATAGTAGGTGGGACAACCTCCTGTCTCTGCGCTCGAATGGCCTCAACTAATGACCCCATCATCTGGCGCATCTCCTGCGTACTGGCCCCTAGCATAGCGATCTAGTCTGTCGAAGGGGGAACAGTCTGCTCCTGTGTACTGCCCGGGTCAGTCCTCGTCTCAGATGAGTCAACTCTAATCTCGGCTCTCGTGGCCGCTTTGTGCGCCCTCGTATTCTTCGGCGGCATAATGGCTGGAAATGAAACAAGATTCGATAAGAATACGGAAATCGAATCACAAGAATATATATAATCACGAAGGAATTTCAACCAATAAGTCCTAAGGTCACTTAGGTGGAGTACCGTATCGTGAGTATGCCGCGGAACATATACACGCTACGCCACTCTGCTTCAGCTACCTACTCCATCATACCAAGGTCATCCTACACTCCGAAAGGTAAAACCTACACTCTGATACCAACTTTGTCACGACCCAAAGTTCGGCCCGTGACCGGCACTTAACCATGTAACGTCTACAGGCGTAACGCGATTAAGTAAGCCGAAACCCAGAAATCAAAACCATTAAAAATAGTGAGTGATGAAAACATTAGTTTAAAACATTTAGAAAACCTTGAGTAAAATTCTTTAAAATTTAAATTATTTACATAAAAATTTCGACAGCACCTCCGTTGTAAAAACTAGCCCCGAAACGGGTACAACACATGATATAAGTAAAATGACTGATAATAAGAATAAAGCATCCCCAAACGGGAGCAATCACGCCCAAAGGCGGAAACAACAATCACAAGAATAATATACGACGCCGTAGCGAAAAAATGAGCAATATAAGTGAAGACAGCATAAAAGATAAAACTGCATAAATAAAGCCGGCTCATACGAGCTCGACATCCAGAGTACAAAATAATATATATCGTCCTCACAACTGGTCTCTAAGTCAATACATAAAATGGTAGATGGAGAGTACTAGATACAACAGAGAGTACAATGGAAATGAACGGATACCGCAAAACCCACCTAAAGCACTCGCCAACTTCAATGGTATCCGTAGCTAAAGAGATTCAATGAGGTAGCCCTGCCGCAACTACTCAGAGGGTCGACCTGCAAACACTGTGGCACAATGGGGTGAGTTTCCAACTGGTGAATAGTAAATAACATATAAAGGTAAACGCGAGTATGCACGTACTGTGATACTCTAACATGTGCAATCTAATAATATCTATATGATGAACTGGGTATGCAGTAATCATGCAAAGTACTCTATCAGGTACTACGACTACATGATGCAATGCATAACAATAAATGCTGAGCATGGGATAAAATATCATGGAAAACCTCGGTGTCTACCAAAAACACCCCAAATCCCGATAACTCAGGCGTCGTCACTCTATCCGGCCCTCAATCCTGTAAATCTCATAGAAACGGGGTGCCCAACATCGGCACCCGAAAACATCATGAAATACTTGTGTCCAGCATCGACACGCAAATTCTCATATATCGGGCTCCGTCAGTCCGGATCGGCCCATGGGCTCCGTCTGCGGAATCGACCCCCGGCCCCGGCAGTACGGGTCGGCCCGTATCCATCTCTCGACTCTGGTCAGTATCCTACGGATAACCGTCAGGTCCAACCAATCACCGGTAGATAGTAGTCGCTCTGCCAGGCTTATCGTCTACAGTACAACAATTCGTTCTCGCCCTGGGGTACCATACCGGGTCCACTATGTACCCGCAATCGGCCTCATACAGCTCCACGACTCGGGTTTCACATGTCACATGTCTCAGAACCGAGAAAACGCATGGTGGACATACTGAAATATCATATCAAGAGAGACCAAGTTTTTAAAACAGTACATGCTTTCTTTTGAAATAGCCACGGTTCTCAAATCCAGAAATCTCCTGAAAACAGCATATCTCAGTGCGTAAAATCATAAAGCATAATGTATACTGCATATGATAAAAATGTAAGCATATCCGAATATCATGCAACATGGAACAGTGATATGACATATTAAGGGAAAAACCGCTCTTTTAAATGGATCCAGTTTTGAAAATATCTCATGTGGTCCCCAATTCTCCAAAACCAAAGACAGCATCATTTATGTATGTGCAATAAGTATGTATATAGGTATGGATGCACAAGTGGTATATACGCATGTATGATTGTACAATATGTATGTGTGCCAATATAGATGTATAAGTGGTATATACGCAAACATGAGTATACAATATGTATGTGTGCCAATATGGATGTACAAGTGGTATATACGCAAGCATGAGTGTACAATATGTATGTGTGCCAATATGGATGTACAAGTGGTATATACGCAAGCATGAGTGTACAATATGTATGTGTGTCAATATGGATGTACAAGTGGTATATACGCAATCATGCATGCACAAAAAGGGACAGAATCATGTCTAATCATCAATGATGAGATAATCTAAACGATTTATGGTTCGTAGCAATTCTATAGTGCGAGTGTCATAGCAATTACTAACGGTGTGTGTGTAACATACAATTAGTGCTCGTGCAGCATGAACCGTTAGTAACAGTGTGGTGTTACATAAATACTCTGTCTATATGCAACAAAAGAAGGGTACGATACAATGGTACATATGCACAACCAATATATATATGAATATAACACGCGACTACAATATTCTATCACGCCCTGACACTTAACACCATACGGGCGATTTCCCCGTAGACGTTAAATCTACTCACTGTGATCTCGATCTACGTGTATCCGACCACCTGCTTCCCCTTCTTCGCGGCATCCGAAGTCCCCGCCTTCGACCCTAGATTTTACACAAAGTAATAAACATAAGCTAAAATCCTGCAAAAATGCGATATCAAATCCAAACGAGAAACTCGCGTCGCAAGCTAAACGCGTGTGCATCCGATACGCCAAAACGTGTGTATACGCGTCTGAAACTACCCCGGCACGCTGCTACACACAGCAACCACCAAACCCACACACATAACGTACATGTCGCGTAAGTTTAAAAAGCACTAAAACAAGGAATTAGGTTCCAGATTTTGATACGAGCTAAATTAAGAAAAGTTGCATATACCAAACACCTTAAATATGTAGCAGCCTCCTACCCACCAAACCCCACACACAACTCACCCCTCTGGCCGCAACTTGTGGCCAGAATGAATTTTTCTGCGGCCTGGGGTTGGAATTAGGGTCTCGTGCTCCATGTGTGTGGTCTAGGTCTAGTGAACATGCTCCACTAAACTCAACTTTTCCCTGAAGCATCGGGATTTACAGCAGATCTCAAAACGGCAATAAATCTTAACTAAACACTAATTAAACACTAAAATTAATACATTAGGCGTTTTTAGTGCAACCAGGTGCAAAAACATGGATTTAACAGCTCCAATAACCCAAAGTTAAGCTAACAAAGCCATAAAAACCATTACTTGACCTAATCTACACATAAATCACCTAATTAGCACTAATTCACCACTTAAACCCTAAATTAAGTTAAATAATTAAAAGTTTAGCAAAAAAAAGGATTAGGGTAAGCTTTATACCTCAAAGGGGTTTAGTGATGGCTCAACTTGCTAACCTTGCCTTCAAAGGCAAAGATTTGCCTCAAGAACCCACAAGAAGAGCTTAAACAAGAGGTTTAGTGAAGAGGGAAGGTATTTTTAATGGAGATTGGGGCTTGAATGAAGGGAAGGCGAAGAAGAATGATGAGGGAGAGGGGGGCTGCTGCTGCTGAGCAGAAATTAGAGAGGGAGAGAGAACTGTGTGAGGTGAGGAAAATGAGAGTTTTGGAAAAAGAGTAAAGAGAGTGAGGGGGGGTTAGGGTACAAAGCATGGCATTTTCTCTTCCCTCATTTAATGCCAAGCATGCTTTGTCTCCCATGCCCTCTCTCTCCTCCTCCTCCTCTAAGTCAACCCAAAAGGAAATTCAAATTTTTTTAAAACTAAAATACTTAATTTAAATACACATTTTATCTAATGAAATGGTTAAAGCACCATGGCCGCTAAGCATGGTTTAACCCCAAATTAGCCCTAGGTTATCATGCACATGTGTGTGCAAGCCCAATTAAATTCTTATAAAATATTCATTAATTTTTATAAAATAATTAAAAACCATTTGGTAAACCTTTTTACTACTCGCTTAATTAGCCACTAAACGCATTCTAAGGTGTTACAATTTGAAAAACCCGATTTCTCTTGATATGATATTTCTGCAGCCACCATGAGTTTTATCGGTTCTGATATATATATATACCCTTTACGAGGAGGCGTTGGGGACCGTATCCGGGTACATGGTGGGGCCCGGAGGTACCCCGAGGCAAGAAATGTATTTCGATGGACCACGCCGATGAGCCTGACAGGGGAACGATACCTACTGGTGACAGTATTTCTGACACGGCGGTTATCGTGAGGATACCGACCGGTGTCATGTACGTATGAATACTTCGAATTTCAAGTGCCAGAACCAGGCACTCGAGTTTTCGGGATAGTGTATGATACGTACCTATCAGGAGGGCCAGTCACAGTGACAACGCCTGATAGATCAGTATTTATGTGTCGATACTAGACATTTGTTTCATGATGTTTTTAGGTGTCGATATTGGACACTCACTTTATATGAAACTTACTCGATACCGGATATTGGATATACTAGATTAACTTGATATTGTACATTCAGGATATATGAGATTTAATTGATATTGTACATTCAGGATATATGAGATTTACTTGATATTGTACATTCAGGGTATATGAGATTTACTTGATATTGTACGTTCAGGGTATATGAGGTTTACTTGATATGAGGGCCAATTTGGGGGCTGATTTGAGAAAATTTGGGATTTAGATTAGCTTGATGGACTTTGGTCCTGTCACGAGGCCAGGATTCCGTGAGAATGACATGTTTTATTCCATACTCCTCATTTATTTTATATACATTGCTTCATATATTAGTAGTACCTGATAGAGTACCTTTCATGACGGTTGCATATACATACTGTTATATTATGGCTTCATGTATTAGTTGTACCTGCTAGAGTACCTTTCATGACGGTTGCATACATATGACCATTTATCGCTATCCGCTTGCATGTATCAGATTCGCGATGTATGTGTATACTTGCGATTACTTGCATATATTATTTACTATTCAGAGTTGGCAACTCACCCCCGTTGTGCCACAGTGTTTTGCAGGTAGTCCCTCAGGGCAGTTGCGGTAGGGTTTTCATCTTTCGTATCATCTTTTGCGGCGGATATCGCTTCAGCTGACTACGTGCAGTTTTGCTATAGATGGGTTTTGCGGTTATCCGATATTACTTATTGTATATTCGTTGTATCCCGTACTCTCCATCTACCGCTTTCATGTGTATGACTTAGAGACCTGATGTGATTATTTTGGTGACTTGGATGTCTTTTATGCAGTTTTACTTATATCGTCTTTTATTTCTTCACTACGGCGTCGTATATCTGTTGTGGTGGTTGTTTTCCGCCTTTGGGCGTGGATTTTCTCCCATTGGGGATGCTTTACTTATATTTATATTGTACCCATTTTTGGGGTTGGTTTTTACAAAGGATGTGCTGCCAAAATTTTCAAGAAAGTAAAATTTGACTTTAAAGAATTTGGTTTGAGATTTCAAAAGTTTTGAAAATGCTATTATCACTTACTATTTTTGATGGTTTAGATTGTTGGGTTTTCGGCTTACTTAAATTGCGTTACGCCTGTAAATGTTGCGTAGTTTAAGGGCCGTCACGTGCCAATTTCGGGTCGTGACAAAATTGGTATTAGAGCGCTAGGTTTTACCTTTCAGAGTATAGGATGACCTTGGTATGATGGAGTAGGTAGCTTAAGCAGATTAACATAGTGTGTGTATGTCCGCGACATACTCACGACACGGTACTCCGCCTAAAGTGACCTAAGTACTAATTGCTTGAAATTCTTTTCGTGATGATACATATCCTTATGATTCGATTTCCGTGTTCTTATCGAATCCTTTTCCAGTTATAGCCTTTGCCACCGATGACTATGCGGACTCAGAGTGATGCAGCGAGGGCCGAGGTCACAGTTGACTCGGGTGGGACGAAGACTGACCAGGATGGCACGCTCGTTGCACTGGAGCAGATGGATCCGCCTTCGACAGATCCTATCGCTAGGCCTGAGGCTGAGATGCAGGACTTATGCCAGACGATGAGGTCTTTGGTTGAGGCCGGTAGAGTGCAGCGACAGGAGGTTGCCATCCTTGTTACCCAGTTGTTCCTTGCGGTCAATACACAGTATTTCGTCACTTACACAACACCAGTGGACACGGCCCTATTTGACGAGGAGCGTCTTTCTGAGACTTTGGGAGTTCCGGAACAGAGGAGGGCTCGTACAGGTGTATCGGCCTAGAGACAGAGGTCCAGTCGCCGTGTTAGGTTTCGTGCACGTCGCAGGAGTAGCAGCGGCTTGGGACGAGGACAGTCGTTCAGCTCTCATCCCTAGGAGGGTCAGCAGTCATCACATGGATGTTTCTGGTGCGGGAGCCCTGATCACCTCATCAGGAATTGTTCCTTAGCACCGCATCAGACCCATGTCCAGAGAGGTCGAGGATGCGGAGGGTTTGTTCTAAGGAGACAGATTGGTAGAGGAGGAGGACAGACAGTTGCGGGTAGGGGGCAGACACGAGAGTTTGCTTCTACTCATCGGGACTCGCGGGCGTCCAGTGCAGAGTTTTCAGGTATTCTTAAATTCGTAGGTTCTTTTGATTCGTAGGGTTGTTTTGTTCGGGATCTATGCACTCGTTTGTTTTACACCCTTTGTGCCATGGTTGGGCCGAAAGTTGTGCATGCTAGATCAGCCGTTATTGTGTTAATTTCTGTCTGCGATTCTTTTGTTGCGCGACACGTATTTCGGTCGTGTGCCAATCGGTTAGGAGATAGAGATTCGTTCGTCGTTTTGATCCTTCTTGAGATGTTGGATTTGATGTTCTCCTGGGAACGGACTGGTTAGATACGTGTTAGGCGTCTGTGGACTGCCGTGAGAAAACAGTCAGGTTTTGTTTTCCCGGCGGGTCCGTTCTTGTTATGCGGGAGGACAGTGGTGCCGCCCCTCACAACTTGAATTCAGCCTTTTTCGCTAGTCGGCTTTTAAGGAGAGGATGTCGAGTATTCTTGGCTTTCATTCAGAATGCTGGAGCCACAATGGGTTTGTTGGACTGGCTTTTCATCGTGCGAGAGTTTTCCGACGTTGTTCCAGATGAGCCGGTGGAGCTTAGGGAGCTTAAGGATCAACTGCAAAGTTATTTGTTGGGGGACTTGTACGTCCAAGTGTTTCGCTTTGGGGAGCTCATATTCTGTTCGTCAGGGAGAAAGACGGCGGTTTGAGGTTGTGTGTTGATTGATCGTCAATTGAACCGGGTTACGGTGCGGATAGGTATCCTTTACCTCGCATTGACGATTTGTTCGACTTGCTCCAGGGTGCAAGACATTTTCTAAGTTTGTTTGGGATCAGGTCATCATTGGTTGCGGGTTCGGAGTGATGACATTCCGAAGGCTGCTTTTGTGTGTGCTACGGGCAGTATGTGTTTTGGTGGTGTCGTTGGACTTACCAATGCCCTAGCAGCATTCGTGGATGTGATGAACCAAATTTCTTCAGGCCGTTCCTCGACCAGTTTATTGTTGTGTTATTGATGACATTCTGGTCTATTCCAATGTGTCGTGAGGAACTTGAGCAGCACTTGAGGATTTTCTTTGCAGACATTGGGAGAGCCCCAGCGGTTTGCTAAATTCTCGGAGTTTTCCTTCAGGCTTGATTGTGTTGTCTTCCTAGGTCTTGTAGTTACGGGAGACGGTATTCGTATGGACCCGATGAAGATCGAGGCCGTACAGCTTGGGCCTAGACTTATATCCGGGATGGGGGTCTGCAGATTTTTTGGGCTTAGCAGGTTTTTACCGCCATTTCATGCAGGATTGTTTATGTATCGCTGCACCGTTGACTGGACTGACCGGGAAGGAGGTTCCTTTTCTTGGACTGAGGCATTCATGCGGAGTTTTCAGCAGTTGCAGACTCGGTTGATGACTGCACCAGTTCTATCTTTGCTTCTGGATCGGGCGACTTTGTTGTTTAACTGTGATGTTTCGTGAGTGGGGCTCGACTGTGTACCGATGGGGAACTATAGAGTTATCGCTTATGCTTCCCGAAAGTTGGAGGAAGTACGAGCAGGATATTCCACTCATGATCTGGAAATGGCCGCGGTGGTCGTGCGTTGGAGATTTAGAGAGTAGTACGAAGAGTCGTGTCAGATTTTTCACGGACCACCAGCGCATAATGTACATCTTCCTGCAGCGGGTTTTGATTGTTGAGACAATGCCGTTGGATCGAGCTTGTAAAGGATTGTGATTTTGAGATCCTTTATTATCTATGGCAAGGCGATTGTGGTAGCTGATGCTTGAGTCGTAGGCCCGGGGTTTAGCTTGTCCCAATTGTGCGCAGTTCTGAGACAGTCTTCTGCAGCTTTATAGTTCTTGTGTGATCGTGGAGCATAGCTTAAGTTCGCCTCTACTGAGGGGACAACTTGCTCATGTCCGCGCCCATCCACTTTTACTTAATCGTTTTCGTGAGGCACAACCCACCGATGCTCGTTGTCTGTGATACTTGAGCATGTCCGGCAGGGTAATGATTCGGAGTCCTTGATTTTTTTTTGACTAGGGTGTGCTACGTTTAGGGACGCATTGTGTGTACCTGATACTGATGGGTAGAAACGTGAGATCCTAGAAAAAGGCACACCAGTCAGCCTTCTGTGTTCGTCCAAGTTCCAGCACGATGTGACGTGACTTGTGAGATAGTTACGGGTGGGCAGGGATGAAGAGTGAAGTTTCGGATTTCGTTTTGAGGTGTCTATCTTGTTGCGAGCTAAGGTTGAGCATTTGATACCGGCTGGAGAGTTGCAATATTTAACCATTCCAGAGTGGGAATGGGAGCGATCTCTATGAATTTCGTTGTGGTGTCTACCCAGGTTTAGACAGGGTGTGACTCCATTTGGGTGTTTGTTGTCCGGTTATGCTTATTTTGATCAGTTGTTCGTTGTTAAGTTTGTGTGTCTGCATGGAGTTCCTTCATGCGTTGTGTCCAATAGAGGCACCCCATTCTCTAGCCGACGTTGGCAGAAACTTTAGGAAGCCTTGGGTACTGGTTGAAGCTCCGCTTTTCCATCTGTAGGACGATGCTTTGTGATGAGCGAACTATACAGACTCTAGAAGATAGGCTTGTGCATACATACTATTTGTTTGTTGGCAGTTGGGATCGTCACATGCCATTGATAGGGTTCTCCTTCGATAGCTGTTATTAGGAGACTTTCCAATTGGCAACCTTTTGGCCTTGTGTGGTTGGCTGTGTCGATCGCCAGTCTATTTTACTGACTCTGTGAGAGTAGGATTTTGGACCCCAGCTAGTCGTGAGGCTTCGGAGAAGATCCAGTTGATTCAGGTCAGAATGAGAGCGGCCCAGTGAAGACAGAAGTCTTATGTCGACCGTGGGGGTCGCAGACTTGAGCTCGCGGTGAGAGATCATGTATTCCTACAGTTTTTCCGATGAGTGGCGTGTTGAGTTTTGGGAAGCTTAGTCCCAGATTGTTGGTTCTTTGAGATTCTCGAGCGAGTTAGTTCCATTGCCTATAATTTAGCACTTCCACCTAGATTTTTGAGTATTCACCCCGTATTCCATGTACCGATACTTCGCAAATACTTTCATGACCTTTCTTACATGATTCAGCACCAGACCATTTAGCTTGGACGCGATTTTTCGTTCACCAGCAGCCGATAGTTATAGTGGATCGGCAGGTGGAGGAACTTCGGTCAAGGGTCTTGCCATCTGTAAAGGTTCTTTGGTATAGCCGTCTAGTGAGGTGATCGCTTGAGTGGCTGTGAGCAAGATGCGGAAGACTTTCCCTCATCTCTTTGAAGGTACGCGTAGATGAATTTTTAAATTCGGGGACCGAATTTCTTTAAGGGGGGAAGATTGTAACATTTTAGATATCGTTTAGGTGATTTTCCGTTTTTAGCGTAAAATAGTCAGTGTTTTCCATTTTAACCCGATTGTGATCAAACTTCTGTATTGACTTGACGGCACCTACTTTAGCTAGAATGAAGCTATTGCGCGGGCTTTGGGGGTCAATTGGATGTTTTGGTTCACATAGAATTTTTCCCAAATTAAATATTATTTTAAGTTGTTAATTATGCACTTAATTAGTGGTAATTGCATTTTTGGTTTGGGTTAATTACTACTAATGTGAATCTATGCTAAGTTAATCACTAGATTAGCATTAATCCATCTTTGAAAATATCTCTTCAAAATATCTAGATATTTGTGGAATTTAATTGATATTTTTAAATAAAGAATGAATGGAATAAGAGGTAGCTTTTGTTATTTAGCTTTAATTATTGTTTTCAGGTAGTTCTTTCCACAACTTTCCACACTTTTTTTACTCTCCTAGTCATGGCCGACCACTTCATCCCTTTGCTGCCCTTTCTCTCCTCTCACCTCATTTCAACAATTTCAAGTACAATAAATCATCAAAAATCCTAATTAATTCATACAAACTCAAATACAAACCAAAATCCATCATTCTTCTTCTCAAATCAAGCTTGGATCTTCATCAAGTTAGGATTTTTGGAGGCTAACTTTGGATTTCTAGTTGCTTGATTTTGGATCTTTGTGAGGTATAAAACCCTAACCCTAATCCTTAATAGTTGTTTTAAATCTTTAAAATAGCTTAATTAGATGTTAATTAAAGCTTCCAATTGCATGTTTTGAAATTGTAGAAGTGGTTTCTTGATAATCAATTAGGGTTTTGATTAGTGAAAAGGTTAATTGTTAATTTTAGGCAAAAGAAAACTTAACCTAGTTGCTAGATTTGTTAAATGTTATTTTCCTAATTATCTAATTAGCTTAATTACAAACTAGACTTTTACTAAATCCTAATTAAGTGAGATTAAAATTCTAGTAAAGATATGAATGGTTTAATCTTGCTATTTGGTAATGTTTATAAATTCTAGTTTTGGTAAAAACTTGTAGTTTTATGCTAAAATGATATATGTTGCTTAATAGATTTCGGTAAGTTTTGGCATGGGTTTCTTTTGACGTTGCGACGTTATTTTTTCTAGATTCTACGCTATATCTTGTGTTGTGAATGCGCGATCGGTACGATCAGGGTCTAGGCTTGATAGTTGTGTCGCCTTGCGTTCCTAGTTAGGGTCGTGCCGAAGTCGTTCGTGTTTTTGTGTAGCTTTTGCTCTTGAGTTGGTTTCATAGTCTCGCTATACGCGTTAACCACTGGATGTACACTTGAGAGTATGTTTGGAGTTGGTGCATCGTTCAAGCGTAATTGGTACGTGTTATTGGTCGATTGCTAATATATACTTGTTATACTGTTATATGCTTTCAGGATCGCAGACGAGGACTTCGGGCGCTGCGAAGAAGGAAAAGCGAGTGGTTGGCTTTACTTAGCCGGGATTGTTGTGAGTAGATTTAACATCTACAGGGGAATCGCTCGCATGGCGTTATGCGTCTGGGCTAGATTAAATAATATGACCATTAGTTAGATGTATACGGATATTGATTGTGCATGTGTACCTTTGTTGCATATCTCATTTGCTATTGTGCATGGACTTAGTATTAATGAGACACACCACCATTATTAATGGTTCATGTTTCACTAGCACTAATTGTATGCTACACACACACCGTCAATAATTGCCATGACACGCACGACACCTATACATATGTGATATTGTATTGTTTAGGGACATTGAGACATGATCCTTATTTTCCTTGTGCATATGACATATAGCATATATGTATACCTACATGCTCACACATATGCCTTGACATGCATACATGCTAGTTACCTATATACCTATATGGTATTGTACCATTAGTGATAGGTATATACACATATGAGGCATAGCTACATGTACATCTTACCTACATACTTATACATATACCTTGGGGGTATTACATCATTATTGATAGGAAGATACACATACCTTGCCATGCCAACATGGTTACATATACCTGGCTATAGCTACATGTTCACCTTTATTTGATGTTGTATGGACTTGGAGAAATTAGGAACCGCATGATATATATATTAACTTGTTGCAGTTAAATAGCAGTTTTTCCATTATATGCTCATATTACCGTTTCATGTTGCATATATTACATTCATAGATTTCATATGATGTTCTCTGATATTTTTACTCCAAAGTATATATAACAGTGGAATGGGACGCTGTTATATATATATATATATATATATATATATATATATATATATATATATATATATTAGTGGAATGGGACGCTAATATATATGTATTGATTCATGCAGTTATACTTATTCATTACTTGATATTTTCTGGATTTGAGGACCGTGGTCGTTTCATGAAATTATGCATTATTTGAAAAACCCGGTTTCTCTTGATATGATATTTCTGCAGCCACCATGAGTTTTATCGGTTCTGATATATATATACCCCATGCGAGGAGGCGTCGTAGGCCATGTGCGGGTACATGGTGGGGCCCGGAGGTATCCCGGGGCAAGAAAGGTATTTCGATGGGCCACGCCGATGAGCCTGACAGGGGAACCATACCTACCGGTGACAATATTTCTGACACGACGGTTATCATGGGGATACCGACCGGTGTCATGTACGTATGAATACGACGAATTTCGAGTGTTAGAGCTAGGCACTCGAGTTTTCGGGATAGCGTATGATACGTACCTATCAGGAGGGCCAGTCGTGGTGACAGCGCCTGATAGATCAGTATTTATGTGTCGATGTTAGACACTTGTTTCATGATGTTTTTGGGTGTCGATGTCGGACACTCACTTTATATGAAACTTACTTGATACTGGATATTGGATATATGAGATTTACTTGATATTATACATTCAGGATATATGAGATTTACTTGATATTGTACATTCAGGATATATGAGATTTACATGATATTGTATATTCAGGATATATGAGATTTACTTGATACTGTACATTCAGGATATATGAGGTTTACTTGATATGAGGGCCAATTTAGGGGCTGATTTGTGGAAATTTGGGATTTAGATTGTCTTGATGGACTTTGGTCCTGTCACGAGGTCAGGATTCCGTGAGAATGACATGTTTTATTGCATACTCCTCATTTATTTTATATGCATTGCTTCATGTATTAGTAGTACCTGATAGAGTACCTTTCATGACTGTTGCATATACATATTGTCATATTATTGCTTCATGTATTATTTGTACCTGCTAGAGTACTTTTCATGACGGTTGCATATATATGACCATTTATCGCTATCCGCTTGCATTCATTAGATTTGCGCTGTACGTGCATACTTGCGATTACCTGCATATGTTATTTACTATTCACGAGTTGTCAACTCACCCATGTTGTGCCGCAGTCTTTTGCAGGTAGTCCCTCAGGGCAGTCGCGGCAGGGTTTTCATCTTTCGTATCATCTTTTACGGCGGATACCGCTTCAGCTGACTGCGTGTAGTTTTTCTATAGGTGGGTTTTGCGGTTATCCGATATTGCTTATTGTATATTCGTTGTATCCTGTACTCTCCATCTACCACTTTCATGTGTATGACTTAGAGACATGATGTGAGGACGATATTATATATTATTTTTGTGACTTGGATGTCTTTTATGCAGTTTTACTTATATCGTCTTTTATTTCTTCGCTACGGCATCGTATATCTGTTGTCGTGGTTTTTTTCCGCCTTTGGGCGTGGATTTGCTCCCGTTGGGAATGCTTTACTTATATTTATGCTGCACCCATTTTTGGGGTTTGTTTTTACAAAGGTGGTGCTGCCAAAATTTTCAAGAAAGTAAAATTTGATATTAAAGAATTTGGTTTGAGATTTCAAAAGTTTTGAAAATGCTATTATCATTTACTACTTTTGATGGTTTATATTGCTGGGTTTTCGGCTTACTTAAATTGCGTTACGCCTGTAAGCGTTGCGTAGTTTAAGGGCCGTCACGTGTCAATTTCGGGTCATGACAGAGATTGTCATAGAGTCTTGTGTGATTCCCACTGTGCTCGGATTTCCGCCATAACACGTTCAAGAGATCGTGCAAATAGGTGGTTTTTGGGTACAGTCCCGAGTCACATGGAGGCAATGAGCGATAGGAGGGGATTCGTCTCTCCCGGTATTGGGGGTTGATGTTGCGCTATGCTCGAATGGCCATAACGAGAAATCCCTGGATAGGGTTGCTGAGATTTACTGGTAAGTGTTATCAGTAGTTTCTCGAACCGTTATGGACCTTGCATCGGCATGACTTATCAGACTATTGGGGTCTGACGTTATACCACCCCCAGGCTGTGATATGAGACATATCTGACGAAGAGACTGGACTGTACGGTAGTGTTACTGATTGGATTCCCAGGAGTATAAGCAGGCTTGCTTGTTGATCTTCTGATCGCTCAATACCCGGGTGGCCGTTACGTTTAGCAGACCGCTTGCGGCTTGTGGGTGTTTGATATGATCATCACCTACTGCCGGCGTATTGACGAGTCTTTAGAGTCCTACACGGAGGTTTCCTGGTTCATGCGAAATGAAGTAGGAGAACATATGTGATATGTGCGTGACCGAGATTAATGTGCATTTGTGATACCACATTCTATTCTCGCGATATGTGATATTGGTCGGTTATATGTAATATAGCTGGGTTGTCGGATCAAGTGTTGATTCGATAGATTGTTACATTTGATATTAGTCGGTTGTATGAGATATAGCCGGATTATTAAATCAAGTGTTGATTTAATAATTTAATATATATTTGATATATTAACTAATATTAGCTCACTAAACATTTCTTTTTCTCACCTTTGTGCATATAGTATATATGTGATATATATTAATATACATTTTATTGTGTCATGCTTGATGCCACATGCTTCATGAGTGTATGAAACTCACACCATGCTTGATATAATGAATTGTTTTATTTATTTAAAGTTAATCAAAATTAGATGGAATTAAGTCACATGGTTGAAGCTTGTAGAAGCTTGTAGAACTATTGACCAAGCCCACTAATTTTGTTTTACCTGTAGATATTTATTAACCTAACCATTATTGTTAGTTATAGTTCAGTCTCTACATGAGTTAGTGTATCACCTTAGAATGCGATTAGTGTTAATTAAGCGTTAATACGGGTTTTTAGGAAAAAGTTTACCAAATCGGTTTCCTCACATTTTATAACAATTAATTAATATTTTGTTATTATTTGTTATGGTTTGCATACACATGTGCATGTTAATGTGATGGTTAGTTAGTGTTAATCTCATTTAGTGACCATGACACCTTAAGCAATCCATGCTTTGATATAACCTTGCCTAAACCTTGCCCCAGATATTTGTGTGAGAAATATCTACTTTGTTTGGATTGAGAGAGAGAGAAAGAGGTAGCTAGGTGAGTCATGAGAGCATTAATGAGAGCATTAATGGAGGTGAGGGAGAGAGTAAGATTAAGAGATAACTTCACCCTACACTCACCCTCTCACCTTTTCTCTCCGCGCTTTCTCATTCTTTTCTTACTTTCTCACACTCAATTATTTCTTCATCTCCTTTGCTCACAACTGAAAACCTCGCTATCCATTCACTAATCCTTGCAAAAAACTTCATAAAACTTCATGAAAACACTGCACAAATTTTGGTTTAGCCACTATGATGCCTTGGTGCTTGGAAAGCTAGGATTTTTTAGCAAGAGTGACTAGATAATGACCTCTACTGTTAATTAGGAGTTTATATTGTTGTGTTGCCTTGTAGTTATGGACTAGAAAACTAAAGGCTTAGTTTCGGGCAAATATCGTATTTTTAGTGTCTTTCTGCAGTCTATGTGATATGTTGTAGAACCAGGTGTTTGTTGGAAAAGTTCCCATCACAGTGACCTAGTGTTGTGACCTAGAACCCACCATAAAAACCTGAGACCATTCCCAAATTTCTTGGCCGTAATTTTATTGGTTCTCTCCACAAATTGCAGTCAGAGTGGGGGCTGGGGTGTTGATTCTTGGTCATGGGGTCTCTGGGGTTGTATGTGGTCTCTTGGAACTTGAAACTTTCACTAATTGTTTGTATATCAAAATCTGAGATCACTTTGTTAGAATCTAGTATTTTGATTACGCGTGTTATGTTATCCGATACGGTTCGTGATCTTGTGTAGCTGCTGCACTTCGGTTGGTTTTGGGTTGTCGCTACACACGTTAACCACTAGACGAACACTTGAGAGTTCGATTGGAGTTAGTGTATCGGTCAAACGTAGTTTATACGTGATATTGGTCGAATTCTGAGATTTTGCACTTGCTATGTTCGTGTTAATAGGATCGCAGGCAGGGACTTCGGATGCTACGAAGAAAGGGAATCGGGTGCCTGGATCTACCTAGTCCATGATTGTCGGTGAGTAGATTTTGTAGGGTTCCTAGGCACACTCAAGAGGTTCCACAAGACATCAACCATGCCAAATTAAAAATTTTCATGTGCCAAAGAAACCCTATACTAGATCGTTAACTAGATATTAGGCGAACCTACAAGCTATTAAACTGCTTTAGTACTAAGTGAACAGGAATACAACCTTTGTAGATCCGGTACTCTACCTCCATAGCTCCGTGTCGATGTCCCTTCGCTGCGATCATCGGATCCCGGACTCTAGCGATGGTTTCGTCGAAGAAATGATCGGGCTAGGTCGTTGACTTCGATGCCGAAGATGATCTTCGTCGAGGCAACTCTAACTCAAGCTCCATCTTCACTAGCTCATGAAACTTGTGAAGAAAACACCCTATACAACATGGCAAGTGGTAAAGGATGAAGAAATAGGAAGTGGGTTCACTTTGGATTTGGATTCCTCACTTGATTTCATCACTTAGAATTTTTCAAGAAAGCTTTCTTCTTTTCTTCATGAAGAAGAAGAAGAAGAAGAAGAAGAAAAGAATGAATTATTTTTCAAAAAGAAAATGAAGTGATATCTATCATATTGCAACCATGGGTTAGATAAACACATGTAGAGAATAAACTAGGATTAAGTAAATGGTTAGGGTTAAGGAAAGAAACAAAATGGTCAAGCTTTCAAAGCTTTATGAAGCTTCAACAAAAAACAAAAGAAGCAACCATTTCATTTCTTGTCCAAAAATATATGAAAAGAAATAAATAAATAAGTAAATCAAACCCTAACCATTAACTTAATCATGGTTTAATCATACACACCCAAGTTTGCATGTATCATCAAACATGATATAAACTAGTGCACAAAACTATATCACATATACTACTTATGCACATCAAGTGAGAAAATCAATCTTAAGTGAACAAATACTAGTTAATGTAAAGTAATATATCAAATATATAATTATACATCAAATCATTAAATCAACACTAGATTTAATAATCCGGTCATATCGCATATAACCGACTAATATCAAGTGTATCAATGTATCGAATCAACACTTGATCCGGTAACCCGGCTATATCATATATAACCGTCCAATGATACAAATCGCGAGAATAGAATACAGTATCACATACTGGTATTATTCTCGGTCCCGCACATATCTCATATGCGCTCCTATTTCGTTTCGCTTGACCCAGGAAACCTCTGTGTAGGACTCTAAAGACTCGCCAATACGCCGGCAGCAGGTGATGATCATATCAAACACACACAAGCCGCAAGCGGTCTGCTAAACGTAACGGCCACCCGGGTATTGAGCGATCAGAAGATCAACGAGCAAGCCCGCTCACACTCCTGTGAATCCAACCAGCAACACTTACCGTACAGTCCGGTCTCGTCGTCTGATATGTCTTATATCTTGCCTAGGGGTGGTAAACGTCAGACCCCAATAGCTCGATAAGTCGTGTCGATATGAGGTCTATAACAGTTCGAGAAACTACTGGTAACACTTACCAGTAAATCTCAGCAACCCTGGCCAGGGATTTCCGGTTATAGCCAATCGAACACAGCGCAACATCAACTCCCTATACCGAGAGAGACGAATCCCCGCCTATCGCTCATTGCCTCCATGTGATTCGGGACTATACCCAAAAACCACCATTTTGCACGCCCTCTTGGACGTGGTAAGGTGGAAATCAAAGCACAGTAGGAATCACACAAGACTCTATGACGATCTCGGGTCTACAGACTAACCTGTACCAATGTCACCAGAGAACTGCCATCTGATGTAAGGTATAATACCATCTGGGAGTTCTCGGCGAGTCCGTCCAGTGTACCCAGTCTCTACTGAGCACCCGTATATCATCTCTGATGTCAAACACCAATGGATATGGGATCTTCCATCGCCCATCTGTATGGGTCGAGAAGGTATACGCTAGTCTACTCTGGTATATCGATGCCCCGTCTCGATACACCCACGACTAGGGACCTTGAAGGATGTACTTATGGACTACCATGTCCCCACTAGTATGATCCGCATCATAGTCCAGGTAGTCAAGTACACATCCTAAGGGCTTTACCAACATGTAACAGAGAGACAATTGGTGTACACGTTAAGATAAAGAGCAACCAGATAGCATACTATCATGTCGAGCAAGAAAGTCCTCCCTATATATGTCCCAGCATCCACTACAATATACATCCTATGTATAGTAATGGCCTCTAGGGCATACATATAACTAACAATCTCCTACTTGCACTAGGGCCATCTGATAGCAGTGGTTGTAGTATCTCAAACTCAACCATCCCATAAAAGTCTCTCTCTGGGAAAAGGCCTTTTTGAGTGGATCCGCCGTGTTGTCCTCTGTGTCTACTCCCCTAACCTCGATCTCCTTGGAGATCAACCATCTCCATGATCAGGTGATGCTGCATCAGAATATGGCTGGATCACTGATGGGACGGGCGTTCCTTGGCATAAGCCACAACTCCATTGTCACACAATGGGAGGAACTAAGTTCATCTCATGAACTAATATACACCCAGACTTCCTCTTTGTTAGCATCTTTGGTAACGATGTATCTTGCCTTTATCGTCTAGTATGCCACGATATCTAGCTTGGAACTCTTCCAACATACCGTCCCTTTACTAAGGGTAAAGACAATGCCTGTGACTGACATTCAGTCGTCCTTATCACCCTGGAACCATTCCAGTGATTCTCCCCAGGATCGATTGATACCATCTCACTACAACTTGTGAAAATCCTAACATCCATTTAGATCTATCTCATAGATCCAAAACCCAGGATTTAATAGGTATCAGTTTGATCCTATGTGGAGAATCATTGTGATAAGCGGAGATTGATCGAGCGTAGCATAGGAAACTCCTTCCCTATCAAGAGTATGTCATCCACGTACTCTACGAGGATCGCCACCATACTCCCTACTACCTTTTTGTATATACAAGGTTCATCTACCATTTTGATGAAGTCAAACTATTTGACTACTACATCAAAACAGATGTTCCAACTCCGCGATGCCTGCTTTATCACATAAAACATCTTGCACACGTTTCTGCTGCTCTCACTGTCTACGAAGCCTTCTGACTGTGTACTTATAGACTTTCTCATCTAAAACATCATTTAGAAAAGCAGTCATGACACTCAACCGCCAGATATTGTAGTCATGGTATGTAGCCGTGGCAAGTAGGATCTGGATGGACTTAAGCATAGCTTCTTAGAAAAAGTTTCATCATGATCCATACCTGGTCAATGATGCAAACCTTTAACAAGTCTAGCTTTGAAAGTCTCAACTTTTCCATGTACACCAAGTAATCTTCTCAAGATATGCTTGCTCCTGATGGGGATTTAACCCTTCAGATAAAGCAACTAAAGTCCATAATTTGTTGGTGTATAAGGATTCCATCTCAGATCACTAAGCATCCAGCCATTCTTATAGAGTCTTACTCCTGATGGCCAGCTCGAAACTAGTTGGGTCATCATCTCATGATGCAATCCTCGCTCCCACTGTCATAGAGAAACCGAAGTATCTCTCAGGTGGGTAAGGGACCCTACTAGATCGGCGGAGAGGCTGAGGTTCGTTGGTTACTATTGAATCCTTTGGTTCTATCAAATCATCTGCTGTAGTTTGTATAGCTGGAACCTTTCCAGTTCTACATAACAGACCTGGCCTCGAGCTTGTCCGGATTTTGCTTTTAGACATAGGCCGGTCAACCCCAAATCTTAACTAGCTTAAGACATGGGCTCTTCCCATACCATATCTTATATGGAGTGGTAGGCTGTGATCTGATTCGGACCTAATTCAATAGGTATGCAGCTTCTCAAGTGCATAACCCCAAAAGGAAATTGGAAACTCAGTAGTACTCATCATAGAGCACACCATATCATATAGGGTGTTATTGCTCCGCCCCGATATACCATCGTGCTATGGTGTATTCGGAGGAGTAATGCTGAGAGAGAATCTCATTCTCCTTTAGAACAGTCCAGGAATTCTATGCACAAGTATTCTCCTCCTTGATCTCATCAAAGGACATAATACTTATACCCGTATTAGTTATCTACTTGTAACTTATATTCTGTGAATATCTCAAAAGGTTCGGACTTATGTTTCAACAGGAACATATGGCTGAGTCTTGAGAGATCATCAGAGAATATAATGAAGTACAAAGAACCGGTCCTGGTATGTGTAGACATGGGACCTTGCATACATCACTATGTATCAGTCCCAAGAGTTCACTAACTCTTTTTCTGTTTCCAGTAAACGGAGCTATGGTCATCTAATCTTTGTGACATGACTGGAAAGTATCACAAGATGTAAATTCAAACTGATTTAAATATGCATCTAAATGTAACTTCAGCCAGTCGGGTCGCATTGATATGACCTAGTCTACAATGCCTTAAGAAGGATTCGTTCATTTCTGAACTCTTCCTCTTGTGTGTGTTCTGTATACTAGGAACTGTAGTTTGATTTAGAACATCAATGTTTTTAGATAACGTGCCTGAACCGATCAACTTTTGATATAGGAAATGTTCAAAACATTATCCAACAATACAAAATTATATCCTTTCTTTACTAATAAAGAGACTGATATGATTTTGTATATCAGGTTCGGTATCTAATAGCATTTGTTCAGAATCAATGTATTGGTAATACAGGGTGACAGTGACCAACAGACTTGGCTGCAACACTTGCCCCGTTTTCTGTCTCATGAAACTTATCACCCGTTCTCAGTTCTTTACCTATCTGTAGCCCATGTAACTAATTACATATGCGGGATCCTGATCCGGTATCTCATATCCAGGACGTAAAGAATACTGAGAAACAGTTCTGTATAATGAACACACCCGAAGATGATGCATCAGTATGCACTTTCTTCGTTTGGGCGGCACGGGAATTCTGGTAATCCCCAATTTCCTGCTCTGTCTTATAACAATTATAAGTTGGAGCAGGACCAACGTTCCCCAGCTCAGTATAACAAGCGGGTTCGGTCAAATATCCGTATTATTATCTTGATTAAGGCGTGATATGGTCGCTACCTGGAGAGAGAGAGAAGAAAACACTCAGCGTATGCTCTTGCAAGATCAGATTGGTTATTATTTTATCTAATTAGGATGGCTCCCACTGTTTTTATCAAATCTTCCTTCAAACCCTAAAAGGAAAGACTAGCCGGGAATAATTACACGCTACAAGTTCGCCAATCTTTCAGCCAGGCCAGTGTCGGTACTTTGAGGGAGGTCCCCTGTGCTTTCGCACGAACCTAATTAATGTAAACACCGTTTTCCCAGAGGGGTAACCTCGTTGACACCTTTCTAGACACCTACTTGATCGGCTAATTGTAATGTGTAAAACTCTCCCAGGAGTAACTCTTACTCGCAGCGGGTATCGGGATCTAACTATCTCATAGAAGGTATGCAATCTCATTGCAAATTTCAACACTTAAAATTCCCGAAAATATTTTACCCCTAGCATCCTATGACCTTGACGCAGGCCAACAAATCATAGTCCGCTAGTCAAGTTCAACCCGTCATTTCTTGATTGAATTAAACCCACTCGCACGACCCTTGACGCAGGCCAACAAAGTCGCACGACTACCCTAATCCAATCTGCATCATATGCATAAGCAGATAAATACTAGTTAGCTACCGCACACTACGCCTTGACGCAGGCCAACAAACGTAGCACGAATACTAACTACTACTTATCTGAAATGACGGAGGGCTACGTCAGGTTTTTCTGAAAACCTATTGCGTAATGAACTTGATATCGTTATAGAATCAAATGATTTTAAAATGGAGTGTTTTTTAGGCTTTTCTAGTTTTGCTAAAGGGGTCACTCCCGGTGAAGGGATCGTCGGCCCTTTCCTCGTCGAATGAGGTGCGGGATATATCATATATATCGCTGTGCAAAGCATAAACTATAGAAGCAATCAAAAGACAAACCGAGTGTGTAGCATCTGCCAGTTATTGCTAAAGGGGTCACTCCCGGTGAAGGGATCGTCGGCCCTTTTCTCATCGAATAAGGTGCAGGATATATCATATATACCACTATGCAAAGCAAGAACTGTAGCTACCTGTTTTATTTTTGAAATTCGATTCCACAACATCTTTAGGTTTCTTTTACTTTCATTAATCATATTAATGAAGTCCCATCATTAAAGTCCACCTAAACATCACAGATAAATATAACGTACTCTTATGCCATCCGCATTCACCTCGATGTCCCGTCTGCACCGTTAGGTTAGGTGACTAACGGCAGAGCGGGGCAGGGCTAGCGCGGGTGTAAAACATAAGTAACATCTATATAATATATCATATATACTATATACAGTATTTATCTGAACAAATCACATGATCACATCACAGATAACGCAGCAGAAAATATCATATGAAACATTGGATATACTAGGATGTCCGTGTTTTCAATATGAGCCAGTATAAAACACGGATTCCACGGTCGCGATGAATAGCCAAACCCACACCCCTAGACCCCTACGAGAGCGGCAAGCAACCCTACCAATTCTAGAGTTAGGAGACCCGGACTCGACTCCTCGAGTTGGTCTCCCACTGGACTCCAGAACCCGGTTACTTGTGCTCCCTTCCTTGGGTCTATCCTAGTGCGGAAAAGTAAATAATATACAAATGGTGACATCTTCCGCAACCTAGAAGTGCCCTAATAAAAGAATATTACATACAAGTTTTTACATGAATGAAAATAAAAAACTCTCATCTCACATAAAAAACCCCGGCTATTCAAACACGACGATCCAATATAACATATCCAGCAACACATAACATCACATGTCATCAACGTAAGTAAATATGCCCATCCCAATTGTCGTTGACATATAGCAACGAAACCGGCGATATCACATATTACACTTACGGTCGCAGAAAAGAAAGTGTAAAACTACAACAGTTGGAATCCGCAACCTCCATAGACATCGCATGCCTAATCAAATGAATTACTTAGACATCGCATGCCTAACAATTATAAACCCCGCATTTTAGTCTCATTATCGAAAACTCTTTTGAATATCTAGTTGGGCAATTCAACAAGATTCCCGGCAGCCTGACCGAATGCTCGTCGCAAACTTTAGTAGATGGCCGCACCCCCGATACCGTCGACGAAGTGCACCAAGGAGGAACACCGCTGCCGCGAGCACTCGAACGGATGCTTTCGGCGACGGGGTTCTCCTATAGTCACTTGGTCGGGGCTAAGGGGTGTAGCTGTCTATTAAGTTTACCTGGCGAGTATCCGCGTACGCTACGTGATTGCGACGGACTTTTGATCGCATCAAGATTCCGTGGCAACCGATCAAGTGAGACTAAACTGCTATGTTTATAACATTCATTCAGTTAATTCATAACTATTTGTGGATTCCAAATATTGTATCACTTTCCAGATAAACAGAAAATGTTAAACTTTCCGATCGAACAGTCAAACACCCAAGTTTTCCCAAAACAGCTCAACACATGAAATAAGTTTAAGAACATTCACTTCGTGCCACAGTACCAACGGTCCAGCCGTAGAAGGGTCAAGCCAACGTCTCACATGTGGCACGCTGTACTGCCCCAAACCCTAAGGTCCAAAGGGCAGTTCAAGATGGTCACATAATCGAGTTAAAGGTTTGTTGTCTTCTAGAGGGTCCATCGCGTTACTTGCACTACTTCAAACGTCTTTAAACCACGGAAATATCCAACACTTGGAAATTTCCCGACAGGGGAAAAATTGGGTATTTATATCCGGTCGAACTTTTTAACATATTCTAAAATACCCGGAAAAACACATAGACAAAGTTTGACAATCCGATCGAATCTACAAACTCCCAATACAACCCAGAAAACTCAACTCTTGAGCAAAATTTAAAAATTCCCAGAAAATACAGCACTAACAGATAGGAATTACTGTGCAAAGAAAACGACAAGATGCTCCTAAATGGCCGTGGAACCGCCTCATATGCCAGGGTGGGGCCGCGGTTCCGCGGCGCTTTAGTCGAGTTAGGTGTACGTGCTTCACAGTAACTCCTGGAAAACCCAGCTGTATTTTTTGGATATTTTTAATATGGAAAAATCCACTGTTTTCAAAAATGTACAGAGGAGGGTGAAATCTAGGGTTTCGGGGTTCGATCGGGTTTCTAACTTCATCTACACATCGCCTAAGGCTCTAGCCAGGCTCTGATACCACTGTAGGGTTCCTAGGCACACACAAGAGGTTCCACAAGGCATCAACCATGCCAAATTAAAAAAATTCATGTGCTAAAGAAACCCTATACTAGATCGTTAACTAGATATTAGGCGAAACTACAAGCTACTAAACAGCTTTAGTACTAAGTGAACGGAAATACAACCTTTGTAGATCCGGTACTCCACCTCCATAGCTCCGTGTCGATGTCCCTTCGCTGCGATCATCGGATCCTGGAATTTAGCGATGGTTTCGTCGAAGAAATGATCGGGCTAGGTCGTTGACTTCGATGCCGAAGATGACCTATGTCGAGGCAACTCTAACTCAAGCTCCATCTTCACTAGCTCATGAAACTTGTGAAGAAAACACCCTATACAACATGGCAAGTGGTAGAGGATGAAGAAATAGGAAGTGGGTTCACTTTGGATTTGGATTTCTCACTTGATTTCATCACTTAGAATTTTTCAAGAAAGCTTTCTTCTTTTCTTCATGAAGAAGAAGAAGAAGAAGAAAAGAATGAATTGTTTTTCAAAAAGAAAATGAAGTGATATCCATCATATTGCAACCATGGGTTAGATAAACACATGTAGAGAATAAACTAGGGTTAAGTAAATGGTTAGGTTTAAGGAAAGAAACAAAATGGTCAAGCTTTCAAAGCTTTATGAAGCTTCAACAAAAAACAAAAGAAGCAACCATTTCATTTCTTGTCCAAAAATATATGAAAAGAAATAAATAAATAAGTAAATCAAACCGTAACCATTAACTTAATCATGGTTTAATCATACACACCCAAGTTTGCATGTATCATCAAACATGATACAAACTAGTGCAAAAAACTATATCACATATACTACTTGTGCACATCAAGTGAGAAAATCAATCTTAAGTGAACAAATACTAGTTAATGTAAAGTAATATATCAAATATATAATTATACATCAAATCATTAAATCAACACTTGATTTAATGATCCGGTCATATCGCATATAACCGACTAATATTAAGTGTATCAATGTATCGAATCAACACTTGATCCGGTAACCCGGCTATATCATATATAACCGTCCAATGATACAAATCGCGAGAATAGAATACAGTATCACATACTAGTATTATTCTCGGTCCCGCACATATCTCATATGCGCTCCTATTTCGTTTCGCTTGAGCCAGGAAACCTCTGTGTAGGACTCTAAAGACTCATCAATACGCCGGCAGTAGGTGATGATCATATCAAACACCACAAGCCGCAAGCGGTCTGCTAAATGTAACGGCCACCCGGGTATTGAGCGATCAGAAGATCAACGAGCAAGCCCGCTCACACTCCTGTGAATCCAACCAGCAACACTTACCGTACAGTCCGGTCTCGTCGTCTGATATGTCTTATATCTTGCCTAGGGGTGGTAAACGTCAGACCCCAATAGCTCGATTAGTCGTGTCGATATGAGGTCTATAACAGTTCGAGAAACTACTGGTAACACTTACCAGTAAATCTCAGCAACCCTGGCCAGGGATTTCCGGTTATAGCCAATCGAACACAGCGCAACATCAACTCCCTATACCGAGAGAGACGAATCCCCTCCTATCGCTCATTGCCTCTATTTGATTCGGGACTGTACCCAAAAACCACCATTTTGCACGCCCTCTTGGACGTGGTAAGGTGTAAATCAAAGCACAGTGGGAATCACACAACACTCTATGACGATCTTGGGTCTACAGATTAACCTGTACCAGTGTCACCAGAGAACTGCCATCTGACGTAAGGTATAATACCATCTCGGAGTTCTCGGCGAGTCCGTCCAGTATACCCTGTCTCCACTGAGCACCCGTATATCATCTCTGATGTCAAACACCAATGGATATGGGATCATCCATCGCCCATTTGTATGGGTCGAGAAGGTATACGCTAGTCTACTCTGGTATATCGATGCCCTGTCTCGATACACCCACGACTAGGGACCTTGAAGAATGTACTTATGGACTACCATGTCCCCACTAGTATGATCCACATCATAGTCCTGGTAGTCAAGTACACATCCTAAGGGCTTTACCAACATGTAACAGAGAGACAATTAGTGTACACGTTAAGATAAAGAGCAACCAGATAGCATACTATCATGTCGAGCAAGAAAGTCCTCCCTATATATGTCCCAGCATCCACTACAATATACATCCTATGTATAGTAATGGCCTCTCGGGCATACATATAACTAACAGATTTAACATCTACGGGGAAATCACCCGTATGGCGTTAAGCGTCAGGGCTAGATATGATATGATATGATATTAGCTGCATGCTTATATGCACATATAGAGATTGTGCAAGGACATCATTGCATATTATTACTTGTTGTGCCTGGACTTGTACCCATTGGACACTGCACTATTATTGACAGTTCATGTTGCACGAGCACCAATTGTATGCTACACACACTGTCGGTAATTGCCATGATACGCACAACACAAATATTCATATGATATACCTTGCTATTGGTTAGCAACATTAAGGTATTGATTCTTGTGCGATGGCGTATATGAAATACAGCATACATGCATACCTATATGCTACACATATACTTGCTATAGCTACATGTTCACTTCACCTAATGTTGCGTTGGATTTTGGATAATTGGGAACCGCGTGATATATTTTTGACTTGATGCATTAAAATAGCGGATTTTTTCTTTATATGCTCATATTGTTGTTCTATGTTGCATACATCATATTACATGGATTTACGCTTTGAAATATGGATTTCATGTGATATTCTGGATTTGAGAACCGTGGGGATATTTCAAGAAATGTGTATTGTTTTGAAAACACGGTTTCTCTCGATATGATACGTTGGATTGCAAGTGTCAGAGTTGGACATTCAGGTTCCGTGAGATGTATAAATACATTGGATTGCGAGTGTCGGAGTTGGGCACTCAGGTTCCGTGAGACATATAGATATGGGGATTGCGAGCTCAGGTTCCGTGGATTGCAAGTGTCGATATTGGACACTCAGGTTCCGTGAGATGTACAGATATAATATGTGGATTTACGTGTCGATGCTGGACAAGAGTATTTCATGTTGTTTTTGAGTGCCGATTTTGGGCAATCAGGTTCCATGAGATTTACAGGATGTGAGGGCTAGTCCTGGTGACGGCGTCTGAGGATTTTGGTATTTGGGGTGTTGTTGATAGACACCAGGTTTTTCCATGCTGATGATTTGTGCATGAGCTTTATTATTTATCCCATAATCAGGATTTATTTGATTTGAATTTGATTCATGTAGATATTGTACCCTGGTGGTGTACCTTGATCATGATAATTGTATATTCATATTGCCATACTTATGCTATCAGATTACATGTGATAGATTTATCGCTGTTAGTGCATACTTGCAGTTACAGTATGATGTTACTTTCTATTCACGAGTTGGAAACTCACCCTTGTTGTGCCACGGTGTTTTGCAGTTCTGATCCTCCGAGTAGTCGCGGCAGGGTGCCTTATTATCTTTACTTTTGTGGATACCGCTACAGTTGGCTGTGAAGCCTTTTGCTATAGGTAGGTTGCGGTTATCCGATAATGTACATTGTATATCTTTTGTATCTAGTACTCTCCATCTACCACCTTCATGTATTGACTTAGAGACGAGTTGTGAGGATCGATATTGTATATTCTTATGACTCTGGTTGTCGTGCTCGTGTGAGCCGGCTTTTATTTATGTGGATTATCTCATTTCTTCGCTACGGCATCGTATATCTGTTGTGGTGGTTGTTTCCGCCTTTGGGCGAGATTTGCTCCCGTTCGAGGATGCTTTACTTATATCTTATGTTTTTACCCGTTTCGGGGCTGTCTTTTACAAAGGAGGTGCTGCCGAAATTTTTATGAAAAACAAACTTATGCTTTAAGTTCTTACTTGAGATTTATAGTGTTTCTATCCTCTACTTCTTGTAATGGTTTAGATTGTTGGGTTTTCGGCTTACTTAAATTGTGTTACGCCTGTTGACGTTACGTAGTCTAAGTACCGGTCATGTGCCTAATTTGGGTCGTGACAAAGTTGGTATCAGTGCCGGCCCCTCAAAAGTAGGTTTGTGGTTCGAGGATGGACAATTGTTCTAAGTGGGGGGGATGTAATACCCCTGGTATAGTTAGGGCTGAATACCACCTATCCCGTAAGAAGTGTGATGTTATCCGGTATCGAGGTGGGGATGTAACCGATACGGATGCATACGGGGACCCACCAGAACATTGGAGAGTATCGAATTCCGTTCCGAAAGAGGGCACGATCTGAACTATAAATGAAATGATACCACTCTTATAACACAGAGGCGCTTTTTTGATGAATCGGAACTCCGGAGTTTGAAGAACTCCGTAGTTAAATGTGCTTGAGCCAGAGAAATTCTGGGATGGGTGACCGACTGGGAAGTAGCCCCGGGTTCATTCAAAAGGACAAAACCGTGCGGTTTCGGCCAAAGCAGACAATACCATCAAAGCGTTATGTTTACCTTTCGGAGTGTAGCATGACCTTGGTATGATGGAGTAGGTAGCTTAAGCAAAGTAACGTAGCATGCGTATGTTCCGCGGTTACTTATAACACGGTACTCCGCCTAAGTGACCTTAGGACTTATTGCTTGAAATTCCTTCCGTGATTATATACATCCTTGAGATTCAAATTCTGTGTTCTTATCGAATCCTGTTTCCATTTCCAGCCTTTATGTCACCGAAGACTACGAGGGCGCAGAGAGCGACCGTGAGGGCCGAGGTCAGAGTTGACTCGTCCGAGACGAAGACTGACCCGGGCGTTACGCCCATTGTGCAGGAGAAGATTAATCCACCTTCGACAGATCATATTGCTATGCTAGGGGCTGGTATGCAGGATTTGCGCCAGATGGTGGGGTCGTTAGTTGAAGCCATTCGAGGGAAGAGGCAGGAGGTTGTTCCACCCGTTACGGGGACCGTGTTGGTGCCTACTGTTCCGACAATCGTACCTGCAGGTACGAAGGTGATCATCGTATCGTTATCGGAGTTCATGAGGCCGAGGCCTCCGGTTTTCACTGGCACCGATGTAGCTGAGGATCCGCGGTCGTTTATCGATCGGATGGCCAGGATATGTCATTTGCTGAGATGCTCCGACGCGAGATGGGTGGAGTTCGCGAGCTTTCGTCTAGAGGGTTTGGCCCAGAAATGGTGCGAGCCCTTAGAGAAGGGCAGAGCGCAGGTCTTTCTCCTATGATCTTGGCTGAGTTTGTGATGGTGTTTCTTGCGCGTTTTCTTCCACAGAGCGTCATGGATGCTCGAGCGCGCAGTGTTGAGTCGTTACGCCAGACTCCGGGTATGACGGTGGCCGAGTACGATGTGCAGTTTACCGAGCTGTCTGTATATGCTCCGTATTTGGTAGCTACTGAGGAGATTCAGGTCAAGAGGTTTGTTCGAGGCCTGCTTACCCAGTTGTTCCTCACTATCAGCGTTCAGCATTGTGACACGTATGCAGCAGCGGTGGACGCAGCCCTATTAGTGGAGGAACGTCTTTCTAAGACGTTGGTTGTTCCGGAACCGAAGAGAGTTCGTACTGGTGTATCAGCATGGAGGCCGGCGTTTAGACACCGTGACAGTTCCCGTTCAGCTACTGGGGGTAGTGGAGGCTCGGGACGACGCCAACTTTTTAGCTCTTATCCCCAGGAGAGTCAGCAGTTTTCATCTGGATGTTTCTGGTGTGAGAGTTTGTGTCATCGTGTTCGAGATTGTACTGGGCCACGTGAGGGCGGGGAAGCTGTACCACATGTTACCCTACCACCTTCTTCACCTCAGAGGGCGTTGCCTCTTATGCCTGTTGTTGCTCCATGTCAGACTCATGTTCAGGGAGGTCGTGGTCGCGGTGGTTTTGTGCCGAGAGGGCGGGGTCGTAGAGGCGGAGGTCAGCCAGTCGCCGGCAGAGGGCAGGCTCGGGTGTTTGCCTTGACTTATCAGGATGCGCGGGCGTCCAATGCAGTGGTTTTAGATACTCTTTCTGTATGTTCTTTTGATGCACATGTTTTGTTTGATTTGAGATCTACGCATTCGTATGTTTCTACTCACTTTGTGCCGAGGTTGGGCCAAGAGTCGTGTTTGATAGATCAGCCGCTAGTTGTGATTAGTCCTGTTGGCGATTCTTTCGTCGCGCGATATGTGTTTCGGTCGTGTGTCGTTTGTATAGGAGATAGAGCTTCATCCATCGATCTGATCCTTCTAGATATGTTAGACTTCGACGTTCTCCTTGGGATGGACTGGATAGATTCTTTCTATACGTCCATAGACTACCGTGAGAAGACAGTCAGTTTTAGTTTTCCGGACGAGTCTGTTCGGGTTGTGGAGGGGGACCGGGATGCCGCCCCTTACAATTTGATTTCAACCCTTTGCGCTAGTTGGCTTTTGAGGAGGGGATGTTGGGGATTCTTGGCTTTCATTTGTGATACTGGAGCCACAGTAGGGTCGTTGGACCGGTTTCCTATCATGCGAGAGTTTATCGACGTTTTTTCCGATGAGTTACCTGGTTTGCCGCCATAGTGCGATATTGAGTTTTATATTGATCTGATTCTTGGCACGGGACCTATTTCTATACCGCCTTACCGGATGGCTCCAGCAAAGCTTAGAGAGCTTAAAGATCAATTGCAAGAGTTGCTTGATAAGGGGCTTGTGCGTCCGAGTGTTTCGCTTTGGGGAGCTCCTGTGCTGTTCGTCAAGAAGAAAGACGGGAATTTGAGATTGTGTATCGATTATCGTCAATTGAACTGAGTTATGGTGCGGAATAGGTTCCCTTTACCTCGCATTAACGATTTGTTTGATCAGCTCCAGGGTGCGAAACATTTCTCTGAGATTGATTTGTGTTCGGGTTATCATCAGTTGCAGGTTCGGAATGATGACATTCCGAAGACTGCTTTTTGTACACGCTACGGGCATTATGAGTTTCTGGTGATGTCGTTCGGACTCACCAATGCCCCAGCAGCGTTCATGGATCTGATGAACCGGATTTTCGAGCCGTTCCTTGACCATTTTATTATTGTATTTATTGATGACATTCTGGTCTTCTCTAGGAGTGGAGAGGAGCATGAGCAGCACTTGAGGATTGCTTTGCAGATATTGAGAGAGCACCAGCTGTATGCTAAATTCTCAAAGTGCGCATTTTGGCTTTATAGAGTTGACTTCCTGGGTCATATGGTGACGAAAGACGGTATTCTTGTGGACCCGAGGAAGATCGAGGCTGTACAGCTTTGGCCCAGACCTGTATCCGTGACAGAGGTCCATAGCTTTTTGGGCTTACCTGATTATTACCTCCGCTTCGTGCAGGATTTCTCGAGTATCGCTGCACCGCTGACTGGACTGACCTGGAAGGGGTTCCTTTTGTTTAGACTGATGCGTGCGAGCAGAGTTTTCAGCCGTTGAAGACTCGGTTGACGACTGCACCAGTTCTATCTTTACCTTCTGGATCGGGTGGCTTTGTTGTTTACTGTGATGCTTCTCGAGTGGGGCTCGGTTGTGTTCTGATGCAGCATGATAGAGTGATTACTTATGCTTCTAGACAGCTGAAGAAACACGAGCAGAATTATCCCACTCATGATCTTGAGATGGCCGCGATGGTCTTTGCACTGAAGATCTGGAGACACTACTTATACGGGGAGTCGTGTCAGATTTTCACGGACCACAAGAGCTTGAAGTACATCTTCCAGCAGCGGGACCTGAATCTGAGACAGCGCCGTTGGATGGAGCTTGTGAAGGATTATGATCGTGAGATCCTTTATCACTCGGGCAAGACGAATGTGGTAGCTGATGCTTTGAGTCGTAGGCCCGGTGGTAGCTTGTCCCAGTTGAGCTCAGTTCAGAGGCAGTCTTCTGCAGATTGGCAGATCTTGTGCGATGGTAGAGTGTAGTTTGAGTTCACTTCCACTGGGGGACAGCTTGCTCATGTCTGTGCCCGTCCATTTCTACTTGATCGTATCCGTGAGGCGCATCCCAGTGATGCCCGTTTGTATGAGATTCTTGGACTTGTTCGGCAGGGTACAGATTCGGAGTTCTTGACTGATGACCAGGGTGTGCTACGTTACGGGACTCGCTTGTGTGTACCAGATATTGATTGGTTGAGACACGAGATCCTAGAGCAGGCACATCAGTCAGCCTTTAGCGATTATCCAGGTTCCACCAAGATGTACCGTGATTTAAGAGACAATTACTGTGAAAGGATGAAGCACGATGTTTCGTACTTCGTTTTGAGGTTCCCCACTTGTTAGCAAGTCAAGACTGAGCATCAGAGACCGGCTGAAGAGTTGCAGCCTTTGCCCATTCCTGAGTGGAAATGGGAGCAGATTTTCATGGACTTTGTTGTGGGTCTACCCAGGACCAGTCGGGGGTATGACTCCATTTGGGTGATCGTTGACCGGTTAACGAAAGCGGCTCACTTCCTTCCTGTGAAGACCACTTTTGGTTATGCTCAGTATGCTCAGTTGTATATAGATGAGATTGTGCGTTTGCAAGGAGTTCCCACATGCATTATATCCGACAGGGGCACCCAGTTCACTAGCTGTCTTTGGCAGAAACTTCAGGAAGCTTTGGGTACCCGGTTGAGTTTTAGCACCGCTTTACATCCGCAGATCGATGGTCAGTCAGATCGGACTATACAGACTCTAGAGGATATGCTTCAGGCGTGTGTGCTTGATTTTGGTGGCAGTTGGGATCGTCACTTACCGTTGATTGAGTTCTCCTACAACAACAGCTTTCAGGATACTATTCAGATGGCACATTTTGAGGCTTTGTATGGTAGGAAATGTCAATTGCCAGTCTGTTGGACCAAACTTTGTGAGAGTAGGGTTTTAGGACCCCAGCTAGTTCAGGAGACTACGGAGAAGATCCAGCTGATTCAGGACAGGATGAGAGCAGCCCAGTGCAGACAGAAGTCTTATGCCGACCATCGTCGTCGCAGACTTGAGTTCGCAGTGGTGGATCATGTATTCCTGCGGATTTCTCCGATGAAGGGCGTTATGAGATTTGGGAGAAAGGGGAAGCTTAGTCCCAGATTTGTAGGTCCTTTCGTGATCCTTGAACGAGTTGGTATTATTGCCTATCGGTTGGTGCTCCCGCCCAGCTTTTCGAATGTTCACCCCGTGTTCCATGTGTCGATGCTTCGTAGATACCTTCATGATCCTTCTCACATGATTCAGCACCAGACCATTCAGCTTGAGCATGATCTTTCGTTCACCGAGCAACCAGTAGTTATATTGGATCGGCAGGTGAAGAAACTTCGATCAAAGATCTCACCATCTGTAAAGGTTCTTTGGCGTAGCCCAACTGGTGAGGAGATCACTTGGGAGGCTGAGAGTGAGGTGCGGAAGAAATTCTCTCATCCCTTTGAAGGTACGCTTAGTAAGAATTTTAATTCGGGGACGAATTTCTTTAAGGGGGAGATTGTAACACCATAGAATGCGATTGGTGTTAATTAAGCGTTAATGCAGGTTTTTAGGGAAAAGTTTACCAAATCAGTTTCCTCACATTTTATAATAATTAATTAATATTTTATTATTATTTGTTATGGCTTGCACACACATGTGCATGTTAATGTGAGAGTTAGTTAGTGTTAATCTCGTTTAGTGACCATGACACCTTAAGCAATCCTTGCCTTGATTTAACCTTGATTTAACCTTGCCCTAGATATTTGTGTGAGAAATATCTACTTTGTTTGGATTGAGAGAGAGAGAGAGAGAGGTAGCTAGGTGAGTCATGAGAGCATTAATGGAGGTGAGGGAGAGAGTAAGATTAAGAGATAACTTCACCCTACACTCACCCTCTTACCCTTTTCTCTCCTCACTCTCTCATTCTCTTCTCACTTTCTCACATTCAATTATTTCTTCATCTCCTTTGCTCACAACTGAAACCCTTACTATCCATTCACTAATCCTTGCAAAAAACTTCATAAAACTTCATGAAAACACTTCACAAATCTTGGTTTAGCCACTAAGTTGCCTTGGAGGTTGGAAAGTAAGGATATTTGAGCAAGAGTGGCTAGGTAATGACCTCTACTGTTAATTAGGAGTTTATATTGTTGTGTTGCCTTGTAGTTATGGATTAGAGTACTAAAGGTTTAGTTTCGTGCAAATGTCGTATTTTTAGTGTCTTTATGGAGTCTCTGTGATTTGCTGTAGAACCAGGTGTTTGTTAGAAATGTTCCCATGACAGTGACCTAGTGTTGTGACCTAGAACCCACCATAAAAACCTGAGACCATTCCCAAATTTCTTGGCCACAATTTTATTGGTTCTGGCCGCAAATTGTGGCCAGAGTGGAGGCTAGGGTGTTGATTCTTGGTCGTGAGGTCTAGGTTTGTATGTGGTCTCTTGGAACTTGCAACTTTCACTAATTATTTGTATATCAAAATCTGGGATCACTTTGCTATAATCTAGTGTTTTGAATACGCATGTTATGTTATCCGACACGGTTCGTGATCTTGTGTAGCTGCTGCACTTGAGTTGGTCTTGGGTTGTCGCTACACACGTTAACCACTAGACGAATACTTAAGAGTTGGATTGGAGTTGGTGCGTCTGTCAAATGTAGTTTGTACGTGATATAGATCGCTTTATGAGATTTTTCACTTTCTATGTTTGTGTTAATAGGATCGCAGGCGGGGACTTCGGACGCTGCGAAGAAAGGGAAGCGTGTGATTGGATCTACCTTGTCCGCGATTGTCGGTGAGTAGAATTAACATCTACGGGGAAATCGCCCGTATGGCGTTAAGTGTCAGGGCTAGATATTATATGATATGATATTAGCTACATGCTTATATGCATATATAGAGATTGTGCATGGACATCATTGCATATTATTACTTATTGTGCCTGGACTTGTACCCATTGGACACTGCACTATTATTGACAGTTCATGTTGCACAAGCACCAATTGTATGCTACACACACTGTCGGTAATTGCCATGATACACACAACACAAATATTCATATAATATACCTTGCTATTTGTTAGCGACATTGAGGCATTAATTCTTGTGCGATGGCGCATATGAAATATAGCATACATGCATACCTATATGCTTACCCATATACTTGCTATAGCTACATGTTCACTTCACCTGATGTTGCGTTGGACTTTGGATAATTGGGAACCGCATGATATATTTAATGACTTGATGCATTTAAATAGCGGATTTTTCCTTGATATGCTCATATTGTTGTTCGATGTTGCATAAATCATATTACATGGATTTACGCTTTGAAATATGGATTTCATGTGATATTCTGGATTTGAGAACCGTGAAGATATTTTAGGAAATGTGTATTTTTTTGAAAACCCGGTTTCTCTCGATATGATACATTGGATTGCGAGTGTCAGAGTTGGACATTCAGGTTCCGTGAGACGTATAGATACGTTGGATTGCGAGTGCCGGAGTTGGACACTCAGGTTCCGTAAAACGTATGGATATGGGGATTGCGAGCTCATGTTCCGTGGATTGCGAGCGTCGATATTGGACACTCAGGTTCCGTGAGATGTACAGATATGATATGTGGATTTATGTGTCAATGCTGGACACGAGTATTTCATGTTGTTTTTGAGTGCCGATGTTGGGCACTCAGGTTCCATGAGATTTACAGGATGTGAGGGCCAGTCCTGGTGACGACGTCTAAAGATTTTAGGATTTGGGGTATTGTTGATAGACAGCAGGTTTTTCCATGCTGATGATTTGTGCATGAGGTTTACTATTTATCCCACACTCAGGATTTATTTGATATGCATTTGGTTCATGTAGATATAGTACCTTGGTGGTGTACCTTAATAATGATAGTTGCATATTCATATTGCCATACTTATGCTATCAGATTACATGTGATAGATTTATCGCTGTTAGTGCATAGTTGCGATTACAGTATGATGTTATTTTCTATTCACGAGTTGGCAACTCACCCTCGTTGTGCCGCAGTGTTTTGCAGGTCTGATCCTCTTAATAGTCGCGGCAGGGCGCCTTATTATCTCTACTTTTGTGGATACCGCTACGGTTGGCTGTGATGCCTTTTGCTATAGGTGGTTTGCGATTATCCGATGATGTACATTGTATATCTTTTGTATCTAGTACTCTCCATCTACCACCTTCATGTATTGATTTAGAGACGAGTTATGAGGATCGATGTTGTATATTCTTATGACTCTGGTTGTCGTGCTCGTGTGAGCCGGCTTTTATTTATGTGGATTATCTCATTTCTTCGCTACGGCGTCGTATATCTGTTGTGGTGGTTGTTTCCTCCTTTGGGTGAGATTTGCTCCCGTTTGGGGATGCTTTACTTATATCTTATGTTTGTACCGGTTTCAGGGCTGGCTTTTTCAAAGGAGGTGCTGCCGAAATTTTTGTGAAAAAAACTTAAGCTTTAAGTTCTTACTTGAGATTTTTAGTGTTTCTATTACTTCTTGTAATGGTTTAGATTGCTGGGTTTTCGGCTTACTTAAATTGCGTTACGCCTATTGACGTTACGTAGTCTAAGTACCGGTAATGTGCCTAATTTGGGTCGTGACAGTTAAGGTATGACACTAACTCACCCATGGTTTCTATTCTCACCTCATGAGTTCATTCTCTTCATCACTTCATCTTTTTCTTCCTCATAAGAAAGCTGACTAGCTTTTGAAATGGTGAAGAAATATTGTGAGAAAAATAAATCTAAAGTGAGCCCATATCCTACTTCATCATCCTCTACTATATTAGCCATTTAGTTTAGGGTGTTTGCTTCACTAATCTACCATTAGTGAAGAGCTTGCATGAGCTTGAGTCTCCTCGACGTAGATCTTCTTCAGCCTCGAAGACATCGAGCAAGCTTGGTCATTTCTTCATATGAATCCTTACTAGAGTTCGGGTGTTCACTACTTGGAGCGAAGGGACTACTACACAGAGCTTTAGAAGTGAAGGACCGGTCTACAAAGGTTGTATTCCTCATTCACTTAAATGTAAAATTGTTTACATTGTTGTTCGTCTAAATCTTTAGTTAAGATTATAGGGTTAGGGTTTTTTAGTACGGCAAAAATTTGAAAACGGCATGAAAGATACCTCCCAAAACCTTGCTGCCGCGCTAGGGAACTCAACAGCAATAACTGTGCAGATTGGGCTTTCGTGCAAAAAGCGAAGCTAAGAGGAACCTTCAAAGTTACAGAAGGGTCCTTAGCCATCAAAAGGGTGCCGGAGAAGATCTGCAAAGAGTTCGATGTGTTGTTAGTCTCCATCATGGACTAGCTAAAAACTTTCTACGTTCCTGGAAGGAAAAGTGGAAAAAAGGACATCTTGTTTTATGGATAAATCCTGTCGTGAACCCGGACGATTTGTCTGTCACATTCCTTTCCTATGAGAGAGGTATAAAAGCCATCCGCAATCCCAGATATTATACGCCCGAGATGCAGGAATATTTTAAAAGGTGCGGATGTCGGTTATATCAAATAGACTCCAAAGCGAAGTTTTATGAGGGGCAGTGGCATCTGCCTCAGGTCCGAGCACTCATTGATGAAAGAATCCCAGATAGACGGGGCATAGGTTTCATTCAATCTGACGTCAAGGCATGATACATGATCTATATTGGTGAAGCCAGCGAAAGGTCAAATGATGACAATGAGCTAGCCGAGCTAGATGAAGCCCCTCGAGAGCTCGAAGATGGTGGATAAGCAACCTTCGATGAGATAACCAAAATTAATTTAGGAACGCTCGATAATCGAAGGATGACATACATCAACTCACTCTTGTCAGAGCGAATAAAATAGCAGATAATCGCCCTGTTGCATGAGTTCGTTGACTGCTACATGTGGATATACAAAAAAATGCATGGACTCTCCCTTGAAGTGGATGTGCATAAGCTGGCTATATCTCTTGAAGCCAAGCCAATCAAACAAGCTTCTCGAAGAATAAGAAGAGAATTGGAAGAAAAGTAATCGAGGAAACTCATCGATGTCGGCTTCATCAGAGAAGAGAAATATGCGGATTGGATCGAATGTATCGTCCCAGTGAAAAAGAAGAATGGGCAGATCCGAGTCTGCGTCGATTTCAGAGACCTTAACAAGGCATGCCCTAAAGATGATTTCCAACATCCGGTCATGGAAATGATGGTCGACGACACCTTAAATTACGAGCTGTTCATTTTCATGGATGGTTCTTCTGGGTACAATCAGATCAAGATGTCGCTCTAAGATGAGAAACATACAGCATTTCAAACCCCGATCGGCATATTCTATTACAAGGTGATGCCGTTTGGATTCAAGAACGCATGTGCCGCATATCAAAGGTTAATGAAAAAGATCTTTGACGACTTAATCCATAAAGTCGTCGAATGTTATGTTGATGATTTGCTCGTCAAGACTAAAACCAAGACCGATCACATCTAAGACCTCAAGACCATTTTCACCAGACCGAGGGAATGCAATTTAAAGATGAATCCTCTGAAGTGCACTTTTGGCGTGTCATCAGGAAAATTCTTGGGGTTCATAGTCTGATATCGCGGGATCGAAGTTGACCCGTCGAAGATAAAGGCCATCATAAATATGCCTCCTCCGAAGAATCTGATGTAGCTAAGATCCTTCCAAGGTAAGCTTTCTTACATACGAAGGTTCATCTCGAACCAATCGGGAAGATATCGGCCTTTCTCAAAGCTCATGAAGAAAGGAGCTCCCTTTATCTTGGGTGCTGAATGTCAAGAAGTGTTCGAAAGTATCAAACAATACTTGTTACACTCTCCAGTGCTTGCTGCTCCTATTCCAGATAAACCGCTGATTCTCTACACTTCCGCGCTAGATGAATCACTCGGTGCGCTCCTTGCCTAGAGCAACGAGGAGGGAAAAGAAACTGCCCTCTACTAGCTCAGTCGAACGTTAGTTGAGGCGGAACATAACTATTCCTCGATCGAAAAGCAGTGCTTGGCCCTGATATTAGCCGTGAAGAAGCTAAGGCACTATCTGCTCGCTCATCGGGTCATGCTGATCTCTAAGGTCGACTCGCTTAAACACTTAATGGCCAAAGCAAGCCTTGCCGACAGAATGGCAAGATGGGTTGTCATGCTGCTTGAGTTCGACATAGTCTATATTCCCAAGAAAGCGGTAAAAGGGAAAGCCCTCGCTGACTTCCTTGTTGCTCATCCCATACCAGAAGAGTCACTGCTAAATTGCGAGTTACCCGACGAACAAGTGCTGCACCTTGAGGATAACGTGCCATGTTGGGAGCTTTACTTCGATGGAGCTCATCAATAAGGACCTCCAGCAAGTCAAGAATCCGGGAGATAAAAGCAAGGATAAGATTTGTGTTCGTCATGCCACAGAAGGAACCCTACGATGTTCCTTCCCTCTTATCAAGCCTCGCACAAACAATGAGGCTGAGTATGAAGCTCTGATAGCTAGTTTGGAGCTCGCCATGGAAATGGAGATCCTTCGGCTACGGGTCTACGGTGACTCCCAGCTTGTCGTCAACAAAGTGAGCGGCGACTACAAGATATATAAGCCTGAGTTAGCTCAATACAGAAGCCAGGTAGTGGAACTCATGAAATATTTCACCTACATTGAACTAATGAGATTTCCTAAGGCGTTGGACGGAAAAGCCGATGTACTCGCTCTTCTAACCAAAGAGCTGGCTGATCCTAACATGGATGAAATTCTGATCATAGTCAGAAGCCGGCAAATTCTGCCTCCAGTCTCTTCACGAGAAGAGGAAAGCGCAGAACAAAAGAGCAATCCTACCGAAGAAGTTCTGATCATTAAGGATGCGCCCGATTGGAGAGAGCCCTTCACAGAGTACCTCTGATACGACAAGCTGCCCGAAGAAAAATCTGTGAGGGTTCAGCTGAAGAAGAGAGCTCTCCGATATGTGTTTGTAAATAATACGCTATACCGTAGATCATATGACCAGCTCTGGCTTAGGTGTGTGCCCTCAGTTGAAGCCCAAAAGGTCATGAAAGAAGTTCATTCAAGCGTCTGCGGAGTTCACCAATTTGGCCGAAAAACACGGCTTCAAATCAAACGGCTTGGGTATTACTGGCCTACAATGATAAGGGATTGCGAATAGAATGTGAAGAAGTGTCATCTCTTCTAATTTCATGGTGATTTCATCTACAAGAATCGCAACCCGCTGCATCCTACGGTGGCGTCATGGCCCATCGAAATTTGGGGCACCGACATAGTTGGCCCGGTTGATCCTCCATCATCCAAAGGACACTGGTTCATGTTGGCCACAACCGATTAATTCTCCAGATAGGCTGAAACTATCCTGCTAAAAGAAGCCAAGACAGAAGCTATTCTGACATTCTTCCGGCATAATATTCTATACCACTTCGGTACACTAAGAAGAATCATTTCCGACAACGAGCATTCTTTCAAGTGCTTCAAAGTATCAGGGTTCGTTACTCAGCACAAGATAGACTGGAAATATTCCTCCATTTATAATCCAAGAGCAAATGAGCAAGCCGAAGCCTTCAATAAAACTCTGTGCAAGCTCCTGAGGAAAAATACTTCAGTCAACAAAAGATACTTGAATCTCAAACTCCACGAGGTGTTGTGGGCATATCGTACCATGCACCATACTCCAACTCATTCCACTCCATACTCATTACTCTTCAGAGTAAAGGCAATAATCCCCATCGAAGTCGAAATTCCAAGCCTAAGGATGGTTGTCCAGCATGGTTTGACGGAGGAGGAAAATGTCCTCCTTCGTCTCGAAGAGCTCGATGCCCTCGACGTAAAGAGGCTCACAGTACAGCAAAACCTGGAGCTGTACCAAGCCCAAATTTCATGGGCCTATGACAAGATTATACGCCTCTGTGCTTTCAAGATAGGAGAATTGGTGTTGGTCCTCAAAAGACCGATCATTCCCAATCGACATGCCAAGGGAAAATTCGAGCCAAATTGGGAAAGGCTATATATCATCGAGAAAGTGTTCGATGGAGGATCCTACCAACTAATAAGTGTCGAAGGAGAAAGGCCCATGCCACCCATCAATGGACGATATCTCAAAAAATACTATGCGTGAATGCTTCAAGTCACAGACGAATTGAGCACACCGGCCCTACGATCAGGATAATACATCCTGTAAAACTGTATACAATCTATGGGAGTAAAAGACCACTATCTCTCCCAAGTCCTGCTGGCGAGACAACATCTGAAGTCCTACCAGCGATGAAGCTCCACTAATGTAAAAAAAAACAAAAAAATGTTATGTACACAAGCAAAATGGGCACGGATGAAAACCCGAAAGGGCTCCATGAGTAAAAATAGCAGGACTGTCGACAAGTTTGTGAAAACCCGAAAGGGCGCAAACTAAAGAAAAGGAGACGAAAATTCACTCGCAAAGTCCTCTTGACATTATGAGGAAAATATCCCCGGGTGAGATCCTTACGACTCACAAAGGAGAAACACAATTAGGAATCCTCATGATTCCTAAGGAGAATATACACCTGTGAGATCCTATCGACTCGTAGGGAGAAAATGCTTTTATGAGACCCTTACGGCTCATAAAATTGAAAAACCTTAGGTGATAGGGATCTAAACCTGTCTCCTAAGCCATCGCTCCCCAACGGACAACGACAAATGATTTGTCGCTTCTGGAACTACCCTTCAGTGTTAGCGATGTTGATGCCAACGTAAACCCAAATCCTAAGTTCTCCCGGGGAAAATGATGAGTCACTCCTGGCGCTATTCCAGTATAGCGATATTGATACCAAACAAAATCCAAATTCCAAGTCCCACTCAAATAGAAAATTCCTGCAAAATAAGACAGAAATCAAAATAATCAAATCAACGTCTCACCCGGCAGCGCTTCCAAGCTCATAAGTCTCACTGGACAGATATGAAACTCCCAAAATAAATCAAATCAACAAGTCAACTAATGACCTCCTCGGAGGAATCAAGCTCCACCTCGGAAATAAGTCAACTAATGACCTTCCTGGTGGAATCAAGCTCCACTTCGGAATCAAATCAAATCCCGACACCGTAAGAAGAGGAGCAAGTCAACTTCAATCCTGACATCGCAGAAAACGGAGCAAGTCAAATCAAATCCCGACACCACAAGAAGCGAAGCAAGTCAACTTCAACCCTGACACCGTAGAAACCGGAGCAAGTCAAATTAAATCCCGACACTGCAAGAAGTGGAGCAAGTCAATTTCAACCCTGACACCGCAGAAAGCGGAGAAAGTCAAATCAAATCCCGACACCGTAGAAAGTGGAGCAAATCAAACCCAACCCCGACATCGCAAAAGTGGAGCAAGTCAACTTTAACCTGACACTGCAGAAAGCGGAGCAAGTCAAATCCAACCCTGACACCTCAAAAAGTGGATTAAATAAACTTTAACCCTGACACCACAGAAAATGTAGCAAGTCAAATCCAATCCCGACAACGCAAAAAGCGGAGCCAGTCAATTTTAACCCTGACACCGCAAGAAGCAGAGCCAGTCAAATCAAATCCCTGACACCGCAAGAAGTGGAGCAAGTTAAATCAAACACCGACCGTCCAAGTCACAAAAATGGCAGCACCGACCGTCTGAGTCGCAAAAATGGCAGCACCGACCGTCCATATCACTAAAAAGGTAGCATCGGCCCTCCACAGGGAACTAAACCAAATCAATCTCCATATAAAATAAGATCCGTCAATTTCATGCACACAACCTATACACGTGGTGTCCATTTATTGATGGGGGCACTTTGTTGGGGTCAAAAATTACACACCGGTTGACTAAGTCAAAGTCAATGTCAACCTCCAGCCAAGTGGGCCTGAGCCCAAGGAAGCAAGCCCGAGCCCAAACCAAGTAGACCCAAGCCCAAGTCAAGACCGAGTATGGAAGGGACCGACCCCATGATAAAAAGAATGAAGCAATAAATTAGTTTAATGTAAATTTTTTTTTTAAAAATAAATGTATGGAAAAGGGGCAAAAAGCCAAAATTTTGTAAACCCCATGGTTTATGTGCAAAAAAAATAAGCACATGAGGCATGGGGAGGCACAATTACCATTTAGAAAAGCCCAAGGGGCTATATGTAAAGTGTGTAGCCTATAAAAGGCAAATATGATGAGAAAATCCATAACAACTTTCATTCTCTCATAATTTTTAGGGTTTTGTGCCTCCTTCTCCTTCCTCAAGGTTTTAAACCTTCTGCTTTTTTTTGAATTAAATTAAGAGTTTAACACTTCTTTTCCCAAAAAGGAATAGTTTTTCACCATAAAACGCTTGAAGGGGAGTTCAAATCTCCCATCAAATCTCTAAAAGGGAGATTTTTAATCTCACCATCCCTTTTCTCCAAGATTCAAGAAAAAGAGAGGATGAGAAAGGAACCCATCTCAAAAGAACTTATTTTAGGGAAGTTTAAGCTTTGAAGAGGAATAAAAGGGACCTCTTTATTATTAGTTATATATATGCCCTAAAGGCCATTATTGTACATGATTGTATATTATAGTGGATGCTTGGACATATAGAGAGAGGACTTTCTTGATTGACATGATAGTATGCAAGCTGGTTACTCTTTATCTTAACATGTATACTAGTAGTATTATACTGTCTCTCAATGATACATGTTAATAAAGCCCCTATGATGTACTTGATTACCAGGACTATGATGCAGATCATACTAGTGGGGTATGGGTAGTCTATAAATACATCATTTAATGGTTCCTGGTCGAGAGAGCATCGACACAGGGTATCGATATTCCAGTGCAAGCTAGTGTGTACGTTTCTTGACCCTGTATGGGGCGATGGATGATCCCATATCCATTGGTGTTTGACATCAAAGATTGTACACATGTGCTCATTGGAGAATGGATACACCGAACATGACTCGCCAAGAACTCCAAGATAGTATTATAACTAACGTCAGATAGCAGTTCTATGGTGACACTGGTACAGGTTAGTCTGTAGACCCAAGATCGTCATAGAGTCTTAGGTGGTTCCCACCGTGCTTTGATTTCCTCCCTACCACGGCTCGAAGGAGTTGTGCAAATAGGTGGATTTTGGGTACAGTCCTGAGTCACATGGAGGCAATGAGCGATAAGAGTGGTTTCGTCTCTCCCGGTATTGGGAATTGATGTTGCGCTATGCTCAATTGGCTATAACAGGAAGTCCCTGGCCAGGGTTGTTGATGAGATTTACTGGTAAGTGTTATCAGTAGTTTCTCGACCCGTTATGAGCCTCACATCGGCATGACTTATCAAGTTATTGGGGTATGATGTTTACCACCCCTAGACTCGATATGCGACATATCAGACGAAGAGACCGGACTGTATGGTAGTGTTACTTGTAGGATTCATGGGAGTTTGGACAAGCTTGCTTGTTGATCTTCTATTCGCTCAATACCTGGCTAGCCATTACGTCCAGCTAGTACCGCTGATGGCTTGTGGGTGACTGATGTGATCATTACCTACTGCTGGTGTATTGACGAGTCTTTAGAGTCCCATACAGAGGTTACCTAGCTTAAGCGAAACGAAATAGGGCACATATGTGATATGTGCGGGACCGAGATTAAATACGTGTATGTGATACCGTATTCTAATCTCGCGATATATGTTATATGTGATATAACCGGATTATTGACTCAAGTGTTGATTCAATGATTTGTTATATGTATATTTGATATACATAGAAATGATATTAGTCGGTTATATATGATATAGCCAGATTATTAAATCAAGTGTTGATTTAATAATTTAATATATAATTTAATATTTGGTATATTAATATATATTAACTAATATTAGCTCATTAAAGAATTTCTTCTCATTTAAATGCATTTATTATATATGTGATATATATTATTTGTATTTATATATATTGTGTCATGCTAGATGATACATTGGACATGGGTGTATGAGACTCACACCAAACTAAAAATAATTTGGGCGATTTAATTATTAATGGAAAAACAAACTTAGGTGGAAATTAGCATTGCTTAAGATTCTTATGGAAGCATGTAGAAGCCTTGACTAATTCCACTAATTTTGTTTTACTCTGAATATTTTATAACCCAACCATTATCTTTTAACCATGGTTAACTCTCTACAAATATCTATGAGATATTTTCTTCACCTTGGTTCATCACTTGTTCATTTTCTTCATCTCATTTTGCTCTCTAGTTTTGAGTGAGTGAGGTGATAAAAGAAAAAGAGAAAGAGAATTCTAAAGTGAGCAAAATTCCTACTTCATCAACCTACTCTCTTCTAGCCCATTAGTGTTGGTTGTTTACTTCACCAATTCCTTAGTTAGTGAAGAGGTAGCTTGAGTTAGAGATTCCTCAACATGGATCATCTTTGGCCTCAAAGATCCTTAAGCAAGGTTGTTCCTTTCGCCTAGTGGAGCTTAAGAAGAGTTCGGGAGACTACTATTTGGAGCTAAGGGACTACTACTTGGAGTTTTAAGTGATGGGCCGGTCTACAAAGGTTGTATTCATTCTTCACTTAGTGTAAAGCTTGTTTACTAGTTTAAAAACCCTAATTCTCTAGTTCGATTCCAGGATAGCATGCAATAGCACACTAGATTTTTTAAAATTGTATACTTGATGCTTCTAAAAACCTAGTAGTGGTGCTATGACATACTTTCATGGTATCAGGGCCAAGCTAGAGTATTAGGAGTGGTCTAGACGAAGCTAAAGTGTTCGATCGACTTTTCGAAACCCATATTTCCAAGTTTCTGTAAATTTTTCAAAAAGTTGTTATTTTTCAGATTAAAAATTCTCAGAAAATTATGCAGGTTATTTGATGGATCCCCAAGAAATTCGACGCCATAATTCCACCATGTTGCCATGGAACCGCCGACAAACACATGGTTTGGCCGCGGTTCCGTCGCAGTAATGAGGAATTGTTGGGTCGTCTTTCTTGTGTTACTCCATCTTGTTATTTTGCATTCTCTGGGAATTTTAGTGACACTCAGGGGTTGAGGTCTCTGTGGTTTGTAGGTGTTTGAGATATCGATCGAAATGTTTAACATCGTCTAGGTATATTTGATATGTGATACAATATTTAGAATCTACAATAATTAGTTTTTTGAAAACTAATTAGTGTTTTGTAACTCTAGCAATCTAGTCTCTTTTGATAGATTGCCTCGGAGTTTTGATTTGGATCAAAACTCCGTTGCAATCTCGTATTGTACGCGGATAGTCGCCGGGTAACACTACAGATAGCCATGCCCCATTGCCCCGATCAAGCGACTGTAGGAGAACTCCGTTGCCAAAAGAATTCGGTTGGTACTCGCGACCACGGTATTCCGCCTAAGTGCACTTCGTCGACGGTATCGGTGTAGGGTTCCTAGGCACGCTAATGAAGTCTCACAAGGCATCAACCATGCCAATTTCAAATTTTATGGGTGCCGAGAACCCTAATACGGATCGTTGACTAGAAGTTTAGGCGATATATGAATCTAGTTAACAACTTAACTAAAGATAAGAAGCTATAACCTTTGTAGATCCGGATATCCACTTCCTTGCCTCCACGTAGGCGTCCTCTCGCGGTCCATCTCGAATCCCGGACTCAATCGTCGGCTTGATCGGAGAAATGGGCGGACTATGTCGTCGGCTTCGTGCCGAAGATGATCTACGTCGAGGCATCACAAGTTCAAGCTCCGACTTCACAAAGTTGTGAAACTTATGAAGAAAACACCCAAAACAACTTGGCAAGAGGTAGAGGGTGAAAAAATAGGAGGTGGGTTCACTTTAGAATTGGATTTCTCTCACTTTAGCTCAAGTTGCCATTGATGGACCTTAAGCTTTTCTTGAAGAAGAAGATGATGAAGAAGAAGAAAGAATATGATAAGTGTTGAATTAAAATGAAAATAAATCAATACTTATCATTAGCTAACTAAAGTTAAGTGTAGAGAATAGACCATGGTTACTTGGATGGGTTAGGGTTAAGCAAGAAGACAAGAATGGTTAAGAAGTCAAAGCTTCATGAAGCTTCAACTAAAATCAAATAAAGCCACCATTCTTATCTAAATCATTTCCAAATAAATAAATGAACAAATAAATAAATAAATGAATATGCAAAACCCTAATTATCAAATTAACCATGGTTTAATTCTATACACTTAACTATATGATCAAGTATCATCAAACATGATACAAATATGTGCACAAAAGTATATCACATATACTTCTTGCACATCAAGTGAGAAAATCCATTTAAAATGAACCAATACTAGTTAATGCAAAATAATATATCAAATATATAATTATACATTAAATCATTAAATCAACACTTGATTTAACGATCCGGCCATATCGCATATAACCGACTAGTATCCTATGTATCGGCTTATCGAATCAATCCTTGATTCGATATCTAGGTTATATCGAATATAACCAATCGATACATCCACCGCGAGAATGAAATACGGTATCACATACATGCATTATTCTCGGTCCTGCACATATCTCATATGCGCTCCTATTTCGTTTCGCTTGAGCCAGGAAACCTCTGTGTAGGACTCTAAAGACTCGTCAATACGCCGGTAGCAGATGATGATCATATCAAGCACCCACAAGCCGCAAGCGGTCTGCTAAACGTAACGGCCATCCGGGTATTGATCGATCAGAAGATCGACGAGCTAGCCCGCTCACACTCCTGTGAATCCAACCAGTAACACTTACCGTACAGTCCGGTCTGTTCGTCTGATATGTCGCATATCAAATCTAGGGGTGGTAAACGTCAGACCCAAATAACCGATAAGTCGTGCCGATGTGAGGCTCATAACGGGTCGAGAAACTACTGGTAACACTTACCAGCAAATCTCTGATCAGCCCTGGCCAGGGACTTCCCTGTTACGGCCAATCGAGCACTGCGCAACATCAACCCCCAATACCGGGAGAGACGAAACCCCTCCTATCGCTCATTGCCTCCATGTGACTCGGGACTGTACCTAAAGACCACCGTTTTGCACGCCCTCATGGACGTGGTAAGGTGGAGATCAAAGCACAGTGGGAATCACACAAGACTCTATGACGATCTCGGGTCTACAGACTAACCTGTACAAGTGTCACCTGAGAACTGCCATCTGACGTGAGGTATAATACCATTTGGGAGTTCTCGGCGAGTCCTTCCAGTGTACCCAGTCTCCACTGAGCACCCGTATACCATCTCTGATGTCAAACACCAATGGATATGGGATCATCCATCGCCCATCTCATGGGTCGAGAAGCGTATACGCTAGTCTACACTGGTATATCGATGCCCTGTCTCGATACACCCACGACTAGGGACCTTGAAGGATGTACTTATGGACTACCATGTCCCCACTAGTATGATCTGCATCATAGTACAGGTAGTCAAGTACACATCCTAAGGGCTCTATCAACATGTAACTATAAGGCAGTTTAAAGAGACAAGTGTACATGTTAAGATAAAGAGTAACCAGATAGCATACTATCATATCGAGCAAGAAAGTCATCTCCATATATGTCCAAGCATCCAATATAATATACATCATCTGTACAATACTGGCCTCTAGGGCATACATACAACTAACAATCTCCCACTTGCACTAGGGCCAGCTGCTGTAGTATCGCATACCGAGCATCCCGAAGAGTCTCTCAAACTGTATCTGGGGAATGGCCTTCGTGAGTGGATCCGCCGTGTTGTTCTTCGTGTCAACCCTCCTGACCTCGATCTCCCGGCGATCAACTATCTCCCGGATCAGGTGATACCGCCTCAGAATATGCCTGGATCGCTGATGGGACCTGGGTTCCTTGGCCAAAGCCACCGCTCCATTGTTATCGCAATACAAAGGTATTGGATGCTCAATGGATGGAACCACTCCAAGTTCAGTAATGAACTTCTTGATCCAGACAGCCTCTTTGGCAGCATCGTTGGCAGCGATGTATTCAGCCTCCATCGTCGAGTTTGCCACGGTTTCCTGCTTGGAACTCTTCCAGCTAACTGCCCCTCCGTAAAAGGTAAAGACAAAACCCGACTGCGACTTAGAGTCGTCCTTATCACTCTGGAAGCTCGAATCGGTAAAGGACTCCACTTGGAGTTCTCCGTTACCATACACCAAGAGCATCTCTTTAGTCCTTCGTAAGTACTTGAGAATGCTCTTCACAGCTGTCCAGTGACTCTCTCCAGGATCAGCTTGATACCTGCTCACTACACTTAGTGAGTATGCTACATCGGGTCTGGTACATAGCATCTGTTAGTGTATATGCCCTAGAGGCCATTACTGTATCATACTGGTTTGTATATTACTTAATGGATGCTTGGGATATTCACCTTGTATATACAATCTTGCTCAAAATAGTAGTATGCTACTTGGTTTGTTTCTACTTCAATGTGTACATGTGTTTATTTTTGTATATCGCCTATACACATTAGTAGAGCCCTTAGGATCTTTGCTTGATTACCAGCGATGTGATGGCCGTCACACTAGTGGGGCTGGGTAATCTATAAGCACATCCTTATGCAGGTCCCTGGTCGCAGGACTATCGAGACAGGGCATCGATACTCCGGAGTAGACCAGCGCATGCGCTTCTCATCCCAGTATGGGAGACGGTCTGTCCCACAGCCGTCAGTACGTCGTACTTGAGATAGTATGTGGGTGCTCGTTAGGTTACGGGTACACTGGACAGGACTCATCGGGAACTGACTAGTTGGTATTATACCTATCGTCAGTTATCAGTTCCCAGGTGACATGAGTACAGCTTAGTCCGCTGACTTGACACTGTCACTCCGCCTCGAGTGTGTTCCCACTGTACTTTGATCACTACCCTACCACGGCTCAAAGGAGTCGTGCAAACAGGTAGTGGTTGGGTGCAGTCCCGAAGCACTTGGAGGCAGTGACGGTTAGACAGGATTCGTCTCTCCCGGTATTGGGGGTTGACATCGCGCTGTGTCTAGGAGAGCCATTACACGAGTAGTCCCTAGCCAGGGCAAACGAGATATACTGGTAGGTTTCCAGTGTTATCTCAGGGTGTTTTGGGCTTCGCTCCGGCACGACTTGTACCGCTATTGGGGGACTGACGTTTACCGCCCCCTAGGCCCGCCATGCGATGTATCAGACGAACAGACCGGACTGTACGGAGAATGTCACACTCAGGCTCAGTAGGAGTTCAGATGGGTTTCGCCTCGTCGGTCTTCTTGTCGGCATTACCTGGGGACCGTTACGCACAGCTAGTGCCGCTTGCGGTCTGTGGTTAAACCCACTGCCAGCGTAGTGTCGAGTCTTTAGAGTCCCACACAGAAAGCTTTTCGCCTTTAGGCAAAAGAGTAGAGGTCGCATGGTATTGCGACAGGTCGCATGGTTTTGCGACAGGGTTCGGTCACATCCGTGCACTTATGCACGTACAGTGTCCGGACAGTTTACACTAGCGGGCTTTGGTTTAAGCCAGATCCTAGTGTACCTTATGGGATTGGATTTATCCAGTTTGCATTCGTGTTCCTCGGAACGCGGATAAGGGTGTGTATGCACAGTTGACAGGGAGGCAGAGGCAGCGGATTCTCATTAGGGTTGTTGACAGTTGACCGTTGACTTTTTGAATTTTTGCTCAACCCTAATGAGAATATGATATGCGATTAACTATTATATTAATTAAGTATTATGGTGACTTGGTTGTTGACTTTTGTTGACTTTTGTTGACTTGTTGACTTTGTTGACCGGTTGACTAGGCTTGACTAGTTGACCATCATGATAACCATGGTTATCATTTCATGCCAAAGACTTTTACTTGCTTGTTCTTTTGAGTAAAATGAGTGCATGACATGATAAGGTTATGGTTGCTTCAACCATCACATAAGACTTTTATTGATATGATGAGTTATCATTGCTTTGGATTATGAGAGGGTGAGAGACAAAATACTTGCTCATTCTTTCTTGCTCATTCTCTCTCTTGTTCTTGAGCTCTCCTCTTGCTCTCACCCTCAACCTCTTGCTCCCTCTCTTGATTTATGGTTCTCTTGTCTCATGAGTTGAGAATCAAGAACCATAGATAAAATCCCATTCTATTTCCTCTCTACTCATTCTAGTTCACTAGGTTTGGCAAACCAAGTGAACTAGTTTCTTCAAAGAACGAAGAAGGAGCTAAAGGTTGGAGCTTTCAAGTGGATCTATCTTCGGCGTACGGAGACGACGAGAAGGAGCCATCGGACCACCATCGGAGCTTGAAGAGAAGGAGTTCAAGACAAGTTTAGGTATAACCATCTCCATCCGAGTAGCTAACTCTCTTTAGCTAAGTATGCTAGTTTTAGTTTAGTCAAAGATCCCGACTTTGCTTAGTCCATGTTGCCCCTTGCGCTAAAAATTTGATTTTTATACCGTTTCCGCCTCCCCGTAAGAACCGGGGGTCGCAACGTGGACTTACAGTGGTATCAGAGCCTAACTAAACTTAAACTAGCTTGGTAGTAAAGTGTAACGAAGTTCGGAACCGGAAAAAAAATCCAAAAACCTAACTTTTACAAAAACTGAGTTTCTGTTGAAATTTTTTCTGGTCAAAATGAAAAACTTTATACTCCTAAATTCGGCTCAGGGTTTTGTGTGAACACCCATGAAAAACGGTCCACTGTTTCGTTCAAACCGCCGCGCTTCCGCCGCACTAGGTAGGCATGTGCCGCGGAAGCGCCGCGGTTTGTCGTCTTCTCTGCATCGTTTTTCGTGCAGTGTGTGTCTGTGTTGGTTTTGGGATTTTTGGAATATATTATATGTGCCCAGATTTTCCAGAAAAGAAATTTCCTTTTGGGGTCCTATAATTCCGTATTTTTTCCGAACTTCATTGCACTTTGACTATGATGGTTATATCTGTGATGTTTGCATGTATTGAACGTCGGCTAATCGCTATAAGTCGATTGGTCGGGGTTATACATGATCTGTAATGTGCTGAAATGTGTATATAAATATGTTGGATTGTCGCGGGTGAATAGCCGGGGGTTGTGAGACGAGAGTTTTCTTTTCTTGCAATTCATGTAAATTTGTAAATTGATGTAATAATTATTTGTATGGCCGCACAACCGGGTCGGGGTTGTAGCCGTCATTGTATAATTTCTTTTTACTGTTTTTTGCTCCTAGGATAGACCCATGGAGGGGTGCACAAACTACCGGGTATGCCGAAGTGTCGAGTGGCCTACTCATGGAGATGAGGGAGGTTGCTACGCTTCGGGTACTTGGCGGGTAGTTTGCCGCACCCGTAGGGGTCTTGGGTGGGGTATTGGCTATTCACCGCGACCGTGTTATCTGTTTTTGTTACAGGCTCGTACAAATTACAGATTGCTAGTATATCCAATGTATTTATCTGTGATCTGAAATGTTTATCATTGCAGTATATCTATATATGATATTATTTAGGCGTTGCTTATGTTTTACAGACGCGCTAGCCCAGCCCCCGCTCTGTCGTTAGTTAAGTAACCTAACGGGTAATGACGGGGCCCAGTGGCGAATGCGAATGGCATAAGTGTACGTCATATTTTGGTTGTTTTCTGCAATGGTAGGATTAAATGATGGGACGCATTAAAAGAACTAATGCAAGAATATCACGCATTAAAAGAACTAATGCAAGATAATAAACCAAGTTAAAGTCGTTGGAACACTTTCGAAAAACCACTCGGTTCTTTTCAAAACAACTTTTAAATACGGAGCTTGAGCCACTCCTTTTAAAAGCTATCTCGTTCCATCGACCAAATCAAGTTCACTACGTTCACGGTTTTGCCAAAACCATCCGTAGCCCTCCGTCGTTTCACATGAATAGTCAATAGTATTCAAGCTGTGTTTGTTGGCCAAAGTCAAGGCACAGTGATTGGTAGCTATTGGGTATTCATGTGCAGCATAGATAGATGCGTTGGTTTGGAACAGTCGTACTGCCTTGTTGGCCAAAGTCAAGGGTAGGTGCGGGTGGATTCAAATTAACCTGGAGAACGACGGGCAGAACTTGACATGTGACTTATGATTTGTTGGCCAAAGTCAAGGTCATAAGAGCATGGGGCAAAAATCCACATCGGGAGTTTCATAAGTACTGAAACTTGCTAGATTTGCATACCATTTGGAGTGTGATGATTCTGGTAGGATTCCTTCAGTTTCGTCACGCAATGATATTTGGATCCCGATCCTACTGTGAGTATATGCTACTCCTCGGGAAATTTCTCACTAATCGATCAATGCTATAAACCTAGTAGGTGCCTAGAAAGGTGTTAGCGGGGCTACGCCCCCAGGGAAAAGAGGTTCTTTAATTAAGGAACTTCGCGAAAGCGTTGGAAAACCTCCCTCGAAGTACCGACACCGGCCTGGCTGAACGGTTAAGCAAGTATTGTGCGGTGAGATTGATCCCGGCTAATTCTTCCTTTATGGTTTGAGGAGGGATTCGAGAAACAGTGGGAGCCATCCTGTTTAGACAAACTAAAAACCACTCTAAACTTGCAAGAGCATCATGCTGAGTGTTTCTTCTTCTCTCTCCTAATTGCAGCGACCAATCAACATGACTGGACTTAAGTTACTCCTAGATAAAAACAAACTGACAGGGCCAAACTACAAAGATTGGCTCAGGAATGTCAAGATAGCAATCACTTATGACAAGCTGGGGTATCTTCTTACCACCAAAGCTCCCCCTGTCCCTGGTCCAACTTCCAGCGTCGCGGATAAGGAAATCCGCAAGACTTGGGAGATTGATAGCGCGAAGGCCAAGTGCCTCCTGCTTGCCTCGATGGACAACGAACATCAGAGGAGGCATGAGAATATGGACATGGAATCCATATTGCTTCATACAAAAGAACTGTATGGAGAGCAATCACGTATCGCAAGATACGAAGCGTCGAAAAAGTTATTTTCGACAAGAATGGCCGTCGGATCATCAGTAGCCGAGCACGTGCTAAAGATGATCGGCTTCATTGAGGAGCTCGCTGACCTAGGGATCACATTGGAGAGTGAGCTATATACAGATATAGTTCTCCAGTCCCTTCCTTCCACTTACGCCCAGTTTATACTGAACTTCAACTTACAAGAAAAAGAGGTTGAACTTTCAGAGCTCCTCAACATGCTGAGGAGCGCAGAGGGCACCCTACAGAAAGGTAGGGATACATCCACTTTGTTTGTAGGAGGATCATCTTCTTCTAGGTCCAAGGCGAAAGCCAAGGGAAAGAAGAAGAAGGCCCCCGCCAAACCAAGGGGCGGTGTTAGTAAAGTGGATACGAAGGGAAAAGGTAAAGCAACAAAGATAGCGGGGAAGCTTGTGGATAAGGAAGAATGCTTCTATTGTCATAAGAAAGGACACTGGAAGAATGATTGCAGGGCCTGGAAGGCCAGAACACAGGAATTGAAGCAGGTTGCAGCTTCAGCTTCAGGTGTGTATGTTATTGAAAATTGTCTTTCAATAAACTCTACTTCCTGGGTATTGGATACCGGATCAGGATCTCATATCTGTAATTCTTTGCAGGCGTTGAGAAACCGTAGGGTTTTGAAGGCAGGTGACATGACCCTCAAAGTTGCGAACGGAGCTAGCATGGATGCTAAAGCCGTAGGGGACTATCACCTGGGAATGTCAGATGGACATGTTTTGGTTTTGCGTAATTGCTTTTTTGTACCCAACGCAACTTGTAATATCATTTCTGTATCTTTAGTTTCTAAAGAAGGTTATGAATTTGCGTTTGTAAGTAATGTTGTAAACATTCACCTTAATCAAGTTTTGATTGGGTCAGGTACATTGAGTAATGGTATATACGTGTTAAACCAACCACAGATTTTCAACGTCCAGAATACACACAAAAGAAAGTCTCCGGAAATGAATCAGACTTTCTTATGGCATTGTAGATTGGGTCACATCAATGAGAGAAGGTTGACTAAGTTACATACAGAAGGATATTTTAATGCGTTCGAATATCAATCGTATGCCACTTGTCAATCTTGTCTCAAAGGAAAGATGACAAAGACTCCGTTTACTGGACAAGGAGTAAGAGCGAGCGAGCTCTTGGGACTCGTACACAGTGACGTGTGCGGTCCAATGTCTACATATGCCCGAAGCGGACATTCTTACTTCATTACTTTTACGGATGACTTCTCAAGGTACGGTTATGTCTTCTTGATGAAACATAAGTCCGAGGCCTTTGGAAAATTCCAGGAGTATAAGAATGAAGTAGAGAAACAGACCGGCAAAAGTATTAAGATTCTAAGATCGGATCGAGGTGGAGAATACTTAAGTGCCGAGTTCCTGGACTATTTAAAAGAGAACGGAATTCTCTCTCAGCTTACTCCTCCATACACCCCGCAACATAACGGTGTATCGGAGAGACGGAACTGCACCCTATTGGATATGGTGCGGTCCATGATGAGTAACGCTGAGTTACCGCGATCATTCTGGGGATATGCGCTAGAATCAGCCGCATACCTTTTGAACCGAGTTCCTACTAAGACCGTGCCTACTACACCATATGAGATGTGGTGTGGGAAGAGACCATATCTTAAGCATATTAAGACATGGGGATGTCCAGCTTTTGTCAAAAAGCAGCATGCAGACAAGCTCGAGGCACGCTCAGTACAGTGCAAGTTTGTGGGATATCCAAAGAATTCCAAAGGATATTTCTTCTACTGTGAAAAGGAACAAAAAGTCCTTGTTTCTCGTCATGCCTACTTCTTGGAAACTGAGTTTTTGGAAACCCAGATAAGTGGGAGCACAGTAGAACTGGAAGAAATTCCAGAACCACGGACTATTACTGAAAGTTTAGTGGAACCAGAGGGTTCAACAGAACAAGACATTCCTACTCCGCTCCGCAGGAGTAGTAGGCAGTCTCATCCACCCGAGAGATACTACGGTTTTCTCATAGACGGGGATAGAGAGGATTGCATCATAGATTATGATGAGCCTACTAGCTTCCAGCAGGCCGTTCAGAGTGTTGACTCAGTGAAATGGCTGGATGCAATGCGGACCGAAATGGAGTCCATGTACACCAACAAGGTATGGACGTTGGACATTGCTCCAGACGGGGTAAAACCCGTAGGATGCAAGTGGATCTTCAAAAGGAAGATTGGTGTAGATGGACAGGTTGAGACCTATAAAGCTAGGCTGGTAGCAAAGGGTTTCCGTCAAAGACCTGGCTTGGACTACGACGAAACCTTTTCTCCAGTAGCCATGCTGAAATCCATTCGGATCCTTCTTGCCATTGCTGCCTTCCACGATTATGAGATCTGGCAAATGGACGTAAAGACAGCTTTTCTAAATGGAAATTTAGAGGAGTGTGTCTATATGGACCAACCAGAGGGTTTCATTCAGAGTGGGAGCAGCGGAAAGGTGTGCAAGTTGCTTAAGTCCATCTATGGACTAAAGCAGGCGTCGCGGAGTTGGAACATCTGCTTTGATGAAACGGTCAAAGAATTTGGCTTTATCAAAAATCCAGATGAACCATGCATCTATAGTAGATTTGTAGCGAGAACTGTAGTATTCCTCGTTTTATACGTGGATGACATTCTCTTAATAGGAAATGACATTCCTATGCTACAATCTGTCAAGGGGTTCTTGTCACACAGGTTCTCCATGAAAGACCTGGGTGATGCCTCGTACATTCTGGGTATCCGGATCTACCGTGACAGATCCAAGAGGATATTAAGACTATCACAGTCCAGGTACATCGACACCATACTGAAGAGATTCAGTATGGAAGATTCCAAGCGCGGTAACCTACCGGCTTGTCACGGGATCACCCTCTCTAAAGAGATGTCTCCCAAGACTGATTTGGAGAGGGATCGCATGTCTATTATACCCTACGCTTCTGCGGTAGGCTCTATAATGTATGCGATGTTGTGTACCAGACCGGATGTAGCTTATGCACTGAGTGTGGTAAGCCGGTATCAGTCAAACCCTGGGGAGAAACACTGGATAGAGGTAAAGAACATTCTCAAGTACCTGAGAAGGACTAAGGAGATGTTCTTGGTGTATGGCGGAAAAGACCTCCAGATCGAGGCCTTTGCTGACTCCAGCTTCCAGAGTGACAAGGATGATTCCAAGTCCATGTCGGGCTTTGTCTTTACCCTCAATGGAGGGGCGGTGTGTTGGAAGAGTTCCAAACAAGAAACCGTTGCAGACTCGACGATGGAAGCGGAATACATCGCTGCATCTGATGCCGCAAAAGAAGCTGTCTGGATGAGGAAGTTCTTGAAAGAACTTCAGGTGGTTCCGTCCATTGTTGATCCAATACCTCTGTATTGCGACAACAACGGGGCTATAGCTTTAGCGATGGAACCTAGGTCCCATCAGAGATCCAGGCACATCTTGAGGCGGTATCACCTGATCAGGGAGATCGTGGATCGCCAGGAGATCGAGGTTCGGAGAGTCGCTTCAGAAGATAACACTGCAGATCCATTCACCAAGGCCCTGCCCTAGACTCAGTTCGAGCGGCTGATCGAGATGATAGGTCTTCGATACGCCAGTACATGGCCTTAGTGCAAGTGGGAGATTGTTAGTGTATATGCCCTAGAGGCCATTACTGTATCATACTGGTTTGTATATTACTTAATGGATGCTTGGGATATTCACCTTGTATATACAATCTTGCTCAAAATAGTAGTATGCTACTTGGTTTGTTTCTACTTCAATGTGTACATGTGTTTATTTTTGTATATCGCCTATACACATTAGTAGAGCCCTTAGGATCTTTGCTTGATTACCAGCGATGTGATGGCCGTCACACTAGTGGGGCTGGGTAATCTATAAGCACATCCTTATGCAGGTCCCTGGTCGCAGGACTATCGAGACAGGGCATCGATACTCCGGAGTAGACCAGCGCATGCGCTTCTCATCCCAGTGTGGGAGACGGTCTGTCCCACAGCCGTCAGTACGTCGTACTTGAGATAGTATGTGGGTGCTCGTTAGGTTACGGGTACACTGGACAGGACTCGTCGGGAACTGACTAGTTGGTATTATACCTATCGTCAGTTATCAGTTCCCAGGTGACATGAGTACAGCTTAGTCCGCTGACTTGACACTGTCACTCCGCCTCGAGTGTGTTCCCACTGTACTTTGATCACTACCCTACCATGGCTCAAAGGAGTCGTGCAAACAGGTAGTGGTTGGGTGCAGTCCCGAAGCACTTGGAGGCAGTGACGGTTAGACAGGATTCGTCTCTCCCGGTATTGGGGGTTGACATCGCGCTGTGTCTAGGAGAGCCATTACACGAGTAGTCCCTGGCCACGGCAAACGAGATATACTGGTAGGTTTCCAGTGTTATCTCAGGGTGTTTTGGGCTTCGCTCCGGCACGACTTGTACCGCTATTGGGGGACTGACGTTTACCGCCCCCTAGGCCCGCCATGCGATGTATCAGACGAACAGACCGGACTGTACGGAGAATGTCACACTCAGGCTCAGTAGGAGTTCAGATGGGTTTCACCTCGTCGGTCTTCTTGTCGGCATTACCTGGGGACCGTTACGCACAGCTAGTGCCGCTTGCGGTCTGTGGTTAAACCCACTGCCAGCGTAGTGTCGAGTCTTTAGAGTCCCACACAGAAAGCTTTTCGCCTTTAGGCAAAAGAGTAGAGGTCGCATGGTATTGCGACAGGTCGCATGGTTTTGCGACAGGGTTCGGTCACATCCGTGCACTTGTGCACGTACAGTGTCCGGACAGTTTACACTAGCGGGCTTTGGTTTAAGCCAGATCCTAGTGTACCTTATGGGATTGGATTTATCCAGTTTGCATTCGTGTTCCTCGGAACGCGGATGCGGGTGTGTATGCACAGTTGACAGGGAGGCAGAGGCAGCGGATTCTCATTAGGGTTGTTGACAGTTGACCGTTGACTTTTTGACTTTTTGCTCAACCCTAATGAGAATATGATATGCGATTAACTATTATATTAATTAAGTATTATGGTGACTTGGTTGTTGACTTTTGTTGACCTTGTTGACTTGTTGACTTTTGTTGACTTGTTGACTTTGTTGACCGGTTGACTAGGCTTGACTAGTTGACCATCATGATAACCATGGTTATCATTTCATGCCAAAGACTTTTACTTGCTTGTTCTTTTGAGTAAAATGAGTGCATGACATGATAAGGTTATGGTTGCTTCAACCATCACATAAGACTTTTGTTGATATGATGAGTTATCATTGCTTTGGATTATGAGAGGGTGAGAGACAAAATACTTGCTCATTCTTTCTTGCTCATTCTCTCTCTTGTTCTTGAGCTCTCCTCTTGCTCTCACCCTCAACCTCTTGCTCCCTCTCTTGATCTATGGTTCTCTTGTCTCATGAGTTGAGAATCAAGAACCATAGATAAAATCCCATTCTATTTCCTCTCTACTCATTCTAGTTCACTAGGTTTGGCAAACCAAGTGAACTAGTTTCTTCAAAGAACGAAGAAGGAGCTAAAGGTTGGAGCTTTCAAGTGGATCTATCTTCGGCGTACGGAGACGACGAGAAGGAGCCATCGGACCACCATCGGAGCTTGAAGAGAAGGAGTTCAAGACAAGTTTAGGTATAACCATCTCCATCCGAGTAGCTAACTCTCTTTAGCTATGTATGCTAGTTTTAGTTTAGTCAAAGATCCCGACTTTGCTTAGTCCATGTTGCCCCTTGCGCTAAAAATTTGATTTTTATACCGTTTCCGCCTTCCCGTAAGAACCGGGGGTCGCAACGTGGAATTACAGTGGTATTAGAGCCTAACTAAACTTAAACTAGCTTGGTAGTAAAGTGTAACGAAGTTCGGAACCGGAAAAAAAATCCAAAAACCTAACTTTTACAAAAACTGAGTTTCTGTTGAAATTTTTTCTGGTCAAAATGAAAAACTTTATACTCCTAAATTCGGCTCAGGGTTTTGTGTGAACACCCATGATAAACGGTCCACTGTTTCGTTCAAACCGCCGCGCTTCCGCCGCACTAGGTAGGCATGTGCCGCGGAAGCGCCGCGGTTTGTCGTCTTCTCTGCATCGTTTTTCGTGCAGTGTGTGTCTGTGTTGGTTTTGGGATTTTTGGAATATATTATATGTGCCCAGATTTTCCAGAAAAGAAATTTCCTTTTGGGGTCCTATAATTCCGTATTTTTTCCGAACTTCATTGCACTTTGACTATGATGGTTATATCTGTGATGTTTGCATGTATTGAACGTCGGCTAATCGCTATAAGTCGATTGGTCGGGGTTATACATGATCTGTAATGTGCTGAAATGTGTATATAAATATGTTGGATTGTCGCGGGTGAATAGCCGGGGGTTGTGAGACGAGAGTTTTCTTTTCTTGCAATTCATGTAAATTTGTAAATTGATGTAATAATTATTTGTATGGCCGCACAACCGGGTCGGGGTTGTAGCCGTCATTGTATAATTTCTTTTTACTGTTTTTTGCTCCTAGGATAGACCCATGGAGGGGTGCACAAACTACCGGGTATGCCGAAGTGTCGAGTGGCCTACTCATGGAGATGAGGGAGGTTGCTACCCTTCGGGTACTTGGCGGGTAGTTTGCCGCACCCGTAGGGGTCTTGGGTGGGGTATTGGCTATTCACCGCGACCGTGTTATCTGTTTTTGTTACAGGCTCGTACAAATTACAGATTGCTAGTATATCCAATGTATTTATCTGTGATCTGAAATGTTTATCATTGCAGTATTTATCTGAGAATCTTTGTGATAAGAAGAGCTTGACCGATTGCAGCATAGGAATATCATTTCCTATCAAGAGTATGTCGTCCACGTACAATACGAGGAAGACAACCTTACTCCCTGCCACCTTCTTGTAAATACAAGGTTTATCTGGGTTTTTGACGAAATCAAACTCTTTGATAACGACATCAAAGCAGATGTTCCAACTCCGCGATGCTTGCTTTAATCCATAAATGGATTTAAGCAGCTTGCACACCTTGCCGCTGCTCCCACTGTCTACGAAGCCCTCTGGCTGAGTCATGTACACGCACTCTTCTAAATCAGCATTTAGAAAGGCGGTCTTAACATCCATATGCCAGATTTCGTAATCATGGTATGCAGCGATGGCAAGCATGATCCGGATGGATTTAAGCATAGCCACTGGAGAAAAGGTTTCGTCATAGTCCACACCTGGTCTTTGACGAAAACCCTTTGCTACAAGTCTAGCTTTGAAAGTCTCCACTTTCCCATCTACACCAAGTTTCTTCTTGAAGATCCACTTGCTCCCGATGGGTTTTACCCCTTCAGGAGCAACTTCCAAAGTCCATACTTTGTTGGTGTACATGGATTCCATCTCGGACCGCATAGCATCCAGCCATTTCACTGAGTCCCTACTCGTGATGGCCTGCTCGAAGCTAGTTGGGTCATCATCCTCCTTGATGCAATCCTCGCTCCCACCATCCATGAGAAAACCGTAGTATCTCTCAGGTGGGCGAGGAACCCTACTAGATCGGCGGAGAGGCTGAGGTTCATTGGGAACTACTGAATCCTCTGGTTCAACCAAATCTTCTGTTGTAGTCTGTATTGCTGGAACCTCTTCCAGTTCTACCTCCTTGCCACTAATCTCTTTTTCAAGAAATTCCTTTTCTAAAAAGGTGGCATGTCGAGAAACAAACACCTTTTGTTCCTCGGTGTGGTAGAAGATATACCCGCGCGAATGTTTGGGATATCCAATAAACTTACACAGAATGGACCTTGCCGCGAGTTTGTCCGGATTTTGCATTTTTACATATGCCGGACAACCCCATATCTTAACATAATTAAGACATGGTCTCTTTCCTTTCCATATCTCATATGGAGTGGTTGGCACGGTTTTGGTGGGAACCATATTCAATAGATCTGCAGCTGTTTCCAGTGCATATCCCCAAAAGGAAATAGGTAACTCAGCTGTGCTCATCATAGAGCGCACCATATCCAATAGGGTGCGGTTCCTCCGTTCTGATACACCGTTGTGCTGTGGTGTATATGGAGGAGTCAGCTGAGAGAGAATCCCATTCTCTTTTAGGAAGTCCAGGAATTCATTGCTTAAGTATTCTCCTCCTCGATCAGATCGAAGGATTTTAATACTTTTTCCGGTTTGGTTCTCGACTTCTTGTTTATATTCTCTAAATTTCTCAAAAGCTTCTGATTTGTGTTTCATCAGGAACACATATCCGAATCTAGAGAGATCGTCAGTGAATGTAATGAAGTACGAAGAACCATCCCTGGCATGTGTAGACATGGGACCGCATACATCACTATGTATCAGTCCCAAGAGTTCGGTAACTCTTTCTCCGTGTCTCGTAAACGGAGTTTTGGTCATCTTGCCTTTGAGACATGATTGACAAGTGTCATAAGATGAAAATTCAAACGGATTTAAATATCCATCTTTATGCAACTTAGCTAGTCGTGTTGCATTGATGTGACCCAGTCTACAATGCCACAAGAAAGATTCGTTCAGTTCAGAACTCTTCCTTTTGTGTGTGTTTGTTATGCTCAGAACTGTTGATTGATTTAGAACACAAATGCCATTGCACAACGTGCCTGATCCAACCAACTTTTGGTTACGGAAAATGTTCATAACATTGTCCTGTAATACAAAATTATATCCCTCTTTACTTAATAAAGAAACTGATACAATGTTGCATATCAGGTTCGGCATGTAATAGCATTCGTTCAGAACCAATGTATTACCAGTTGGTAACACAAGGTGATATTCCCCGACAGTCTTAGCTGCAACAATTGCACCATTTCCAACTCTTATGTCTTTATCACCTTCTCCAAGTTCTCTACCTTTTCTAAGCCCATGTAACTGATTACATATATGGGATCCTGACCCGGTATCTAATACCCAGGACGTAGAGCAAATGGAGAAACAGTTCTCTGTAACGAACACACCCGAAGAAAATGCATCATCATGTACTTTCTTCATTCGGGTGGCATGGGAATCCTGGTATTCCCCTATATCCTGTTCATTCCTATAACTCTTATAGGAAAGAACGGAACCAACGTTCCCCAGCACAGTATAACATGCGGGTTCGGTCAATACATCCATATTATTATCTTTATTAGGGCATGAAATGGTTGCTACCTGGAGAGAGAGAGAAGAAAACACTTTAGCGTATGCTCGTGCAAGATCAGATTGGTTATTATCTTATCTAATCAGGATGGCTCCCACTGCTTTTTATCAAATCTTCCTTCAAACCCTAAAAGGAAAGACTAGCCGGGATTAATTACACACTACAAGTTCGCCAATCTTTCAGCCAGGCCAGTGTCGGTACTTTGAGGGAGGTCCCCCGTGCTTTCGCACGAACCTAATTAATGTAAACCTCGTTTTCCCAGAGGCGTAACCTCGTTAACACCTTTCTAGACACCTACTTGATCGGCTAATTGTAATATGTAAAACTCTCCCAGGAGTAACTCTTACTCGCAGCGGGTATCGGGATCCAACTATCTCATAGAAGGTATGCAATCTCATTGCAAATTTCAACACTTGAAATTCCCGATAATATTTTGCCCCTAGCGTCCTATGACCTTGACGCAGGCCAACAAACCATAGTGCGCTAGTCAAGTTCAACCCGTCATTTCCTGATTGAATTAAACCCACCCGTACGACCCTTGACGCAGGCCAACAAAGTCGCACGACTACCCTAATCCAATCTGCATCATATGCATAAGCAGGTAAATACTAGTTAGCTACCGCACACTACGCCTTGACGCAGGCCAACAAACGTAGCACGAATACTAACTACTACTTATCTGAAATGACGGAGGGCTACGACAGGTTTTTCTGAAAACCTATTGCGTAATGAACTTGATATCGTTGTAGAATCAAATGAAGTTTTGAAATGGAGTGATTTTGAGGCTTTTCTAGTTTTGCTAAAGGGGTCACTCCCGGTGAAGGGATCGTCGACCCTTTCCTCGTCGAATGAGGTGCGGGATATATCATATATATCACTGTGCAAAGCAAAACTCAAAAACAATCAAAAGCAAACCGAGTATGTAGCATCTGCCAGTTATTGCTAAAGGAGTCACTCCCGGTGAAGGGATCTCGGTCCTTTCCTCATCGAATAAGGTGCAGGGTATATCATATATACCGCTATGCAAAGCAAGAACTGTAGCAACCCTTTTTTTAATTTAAAATTTGATTCTACAACATCTTAGGCTTCTTTTCTTTCATTAATCACATTAATGAAGTCCCATCATTTAAATACCTAAACATCACAGATAGATATGACGTACACTTATGCCATCCGCATTCGCCTCGATGTCCCCTCATGCACCGTTAGGTTATGTAACTAACGACAGAGCAGGGCAGGGCTAGTGCGGGTGCAAAACATAAGTAACGTCTATATAATATATCATATATACTATATACTGTATCTATCACAGAACATCACATGATCACATCACAGATATCGCAGCAGAAGAAACATATGAAACATTGGATATACTAGGACGTCCGTGTTTTCAATACGAGCCAGTATAAAACACGGATTCCACGGTCGTGATGAATAGCCAATCCCACACCCCTAGACCCCTACGAGAGCGGCAAGCAACTCTACCAATTCTAGGGTTAGGAGACCCGGACTCGACTCCTCGAGATGGTCTCCCACTGAACCCTAGAACCCGGTTACTTGTGCTCCCCTCCTTGGGTCTATCCTAATGCGGAAAAGTAAATAATATACAAAAGGTGACATCTTCCGCAGCCTGGAAGTGCCCCAAATAAAAGAATATTACATACAAGTTTTTACATGAATGAAAATGAAAAACACGCATCTCACATAAAAACCCCCGGCTATTCAAACACGACGATCCAATATAACATATCCGGCAACACATAACATCACATGTCATCAACGTAAGTAAGTATGCATACCCCAATTGTCGTCGACGTATAGCAACGAAACCGGTGATATGAACATACTACACTTACGGTCACAGAAAAGAAAGTGTAAAACTACAACAGTTGGAATCCGCAACCTCTTTAGACATCACATGCCTAATCAAATGAAATACTTAGACTTCATATGCCTAACAGTTATAAACCCCGCATTTTAGTCTCATTATCGAAAACTCTTTTCAATATCTTGTGAAACTAAACCGCTAGATTTATAACATTCATTCAGTTATCTCATAACTGTTTGTGAATTCCAATTATTGTATCACATTCCAGATAAACAGAAAATGTTAAACTTTCCGATCGAACAGTCGAATACCCAAGTTTTCCCGATACAGCTCAACACATGAAATAAGTCTAACAACATTCAGTTCGTGCCTCAGTACCAACGGTCCAGCCGTAGAAGGGTCAAGCTAACGCCTCACATGTGGCACGCCGTACTGCCCCAAACCCGAAGGTTCAAAGGGCAGTTCAAGACGGTCACATAATCGAGTTAAGGTTTGTTGTCTTCTAGAGGGTCCATCGCGTTACTTGCACTACTTAGAACATCGTTAAACTACGGAAAAATCCAACACTTGGAAATTTCCCGACAGGGGAAAAGTTGGGTATTTATATCCGGTCGAACTTTTTAACAAATTCAAAAATTATCCGGAATCCACATAGACAAAATCTGATAATCCGATCGAATCATCGAATCCCCAAAACAACCTGGAATATTCAACTCTTGAATAAATATTAAAAATACCCAGAGAACTCAGCACTGTTAAATAGGAATTACTGTGCAAATTGATAGGGATGACGTCATCAAGTGGCGGCGGAACCGCCGCACGAGCCAGCTCTTGCCGCGGTTCCGCGGCTGTTTAAGCTCCAAACAGTGTCGTATTTGCACAGTAATTCTTACAATTTCCTGCTGAATTTTTTAGGAATTTTTAATCTGGAAAAATCCCAGTTTTTAGAAAAAGTCCAGAGAGCGTCAAAAAGTTAGGTTTTCGGGTTCGATCGGGTTTCAAACATCGTCTAGACTTCGCCTAAGGCTCTAGCTAGGCTCTGATACCACTGTAGGGTTCCTAGGCACGCTAATGAAGTCTCACAAGGCATCAACCATGCCAATTTCAAATTTTATGGGTGCCGAGAAACCCTAATACGGATCGTTGACTAGAAGTTTAGGCGATATATGAATCTAGTTAAAAACTTAACTAAAGATAAGAAGCTACAACCTTTGTAGATCCGGATATCCACTTCCTTGGCTCCACGTAGGCGTCCTCTCACGGTCCATCTCGAATCCCGGACTCAATCGTCGGCTTGATCGGAGAAATGGGCGGACTATGTCGTCGGCTTCGTGCCGAAGATGATCTACGTCGAGGCATCACAAGTTCAAGCTCCGACTTCACAAAGTTGTGAAACTTGTGAAGAAAACACCCAAGACAACTTGGCAAGAGGTAGAGGGTGAAGAAATAGGAGGTGGGTTCACTTTAGAATTGGATTTCTCTCACTTTAGCTCAAGTTGCCATTGATGGACCTTAAGCTTTTCTTGAAGAAGAAGATGATGAAGAAGAAGAAAGAATATGATAAGTGTTGAATTAAAATGAAAATAAATCAATACTTATCATAAGCTAACTAAGGTTAAGTGTAGAGAATAGACCATGGTTACTTGGATGGGTTAGGGTTAAGCATGAAGACAAGAATGATTAAGAAGTCAAAGCTTCATGAAGCTTCAACTAAAAACAAATAAAGCCACCATTCTTATCTAAATCATTTCCAAATAAATAAATGAACAAATAAATAAATAAATGAATATGCAAAACCCTAATTATCAAATTAACCATGGTTTATTTCTATACACTTAACTATATGATCAAGTATCATCAAACATGATACAAATATGTGCACAAAAGTATATCACATATACTTCTTGCACATCAAGTGAGAAAATCCATTTAAAATGAACCAATACTAGTTAATGCAAAATAATATATCAAATATATAATTATACATTAAATCATTAAATCAACACTTGATTTAACGATCCGGTCATATCGCATATAACCGACTAGTATCCTATGTATCGGCTTATCGAATCAATCCTTGATTCGATATCTAGGTTATATCGAATATAACCAATCGATACATCCATCGCGAGAATGAAATACGGTATCACATACATGCATTATTCTCGGTCCTGCACATATCTCATATGCGCTCCTATTTCATTTCGCTTGAGCCAGGAAACCTCTGTGTAGGACTCTAAAGACTCGTCAATACGCCGGTAGCAGATGATGATCATATCAAGCACCTACAAGACGCAAGCGGTCTGCTAAACGTAACGGCCATCTGGGTATTGATCGATCAGAAGATCGACGAGCTAGCCCGCTCACACTCCTGTGAATCCAACCAGTAACACTTACCGTACAGTCCGGTCTGTTCGTCTGATATGTCGCATATCAAATCTAGGGGTGGTAAACGTCAGACCCCAATAACCGATAAGTCGTGCCGATGTGAGGCTCATAACGGGTCGAGAAACTACTGGTAACACTTACCAGCAAATCTCTGATCAGCCCTGGCCAGGGACTTCCCTATTACGGCCAATCGAGCACTGCGCAACATCAACCCCCAATACCGGGAGAGACGAAACCCCTCCTATCGCTCATTGCCTCCATGTGACTCGGGACTGTACCCAAAGACCACCGTTTTGCACGCCTTCATGGACGTGGTAAGGTGGAGATCAAAGCACAGTGGGAATCACACAAGACTCTATGACGATCTCGGGTCTACAGACTAACCTGTACAAGTGTCACCTGAGAACTGCCATCTGACGTGAGGTATAATACCATCTGGGAGTTCTCGGCGAGTCCGTCCAGTGTACCCAGTCTCCACTGAGCACCCGTATACCATCTCTGATGTCAAACACCAATGGATATGGGATCATCCATCGCCCATCTCATGGGTCGAGAAGCGTATACGCTAGTCTACACTGGTATATCGATGCCCTGTCTCGATACACCCACGACTAAGGACCTTGAAGGATGTACTTATGGACTACCATGTCCCCACTAGTATGATCTGCATCATAGTCCAGGTAGTCAAGTACACATCCTAAGGGCTTTATCAACATGTAACTATAAGGCAGTTTAAAGAGACAAGTGTACATATTAAGATAAAGAGTAACCAGATAGCATACTATCATATCGAGCAAGAAAGTCATCTCTATATATGTCCAAGCATCCAATATAATATACATCATCTGTACAATACTGGCCTCTAGGGCATACATACAACTAACAATCGGGGGTGCGGCCATCTACTAATGTTTCTGACGAGCATTCGATTAGGTAGTCGGGAACCTTGTTGAATTACCCGACTCATTATTGAAAAGTGTTTTCAATTCGAGACTAAACTACAAGATTTATATGTTAGGCATGAAATCCGAAGTATGAGATATTCCAGTTTTATGATGTCCAAGGTGGTTGCGGATTCTAATTACTGTAGTTTTCATTTCTTTTCTGCAACCGTAAGTGTAATATGTGGTGTATCGCCGGTTTCGGAACTATACCTCAACGACAATTGGGATACGCATATTTACTTACGTTGATGACATGTGATTTTATGTGTTGTTGTGATATGATATATTGGATCGTCGTATTTGAATAGCCGAGGGTTTTTGTGTGAGATGAGAGTTTTTCATTTTCATTCATGTAAAAATTTGTATGTAATATTCTTTTATTTGGACACTTCCGGGTTGAGGATGATGTCACCATTGATGTATATTATTTACTTTTCCGCATTAGGATAGACCCAAGGTAGGGAGCGCAAGTAACCAGGTTCTAGATGTAAGTCAACGTTACACACCCGACAAGATGCGGGGAGGCGGAATAGGTAAAATAATCATTTTGTTCAAAGTAATATCGACTATCAAACGGATCTTCGCTAAACCCTAACTAACAAACTATCTATAAGCAGTTAACTACTATGATAGATGATTATACCTCAAGATACTAGTCCTTCTTGTTCTTGTTGTTCACCTCCTCGTCGGCCTCCTCGATATGATAGAAGATCCACTCGAGAGTTCCTTCTTCAAGCTTTAACCTCTAACTTGAGGTAACTAAGTGGCTAGGATTGCTAATCCAAGTGACCTAGAGGATATAGAGATTGATTAAGAATCTATTAATCTTGCTAACCATATGGTTCTCAACTCATGACAGTATTAGGGTTAGGATGAAGAAGATGAGAGCTTGAGGAGAGAGAATGTATTTGTGATAATGAATTGAACTTGAGTCATTTGGATAATATCATGAAGCATGAAAATATCTAAGCAATAAATTATCAACCATGCTTCATTAATTACCTTGATATGAATCACCTCATGACTCATGGTGCAATTAATGAAAATAACAAATCATCTCTCCACCTCATTAAGTTTAATTCATAAATGAATTAAAACTAAATGAGTCACCTTTCTTCTAGAAGCTTCCCGACTAATTACGAGAATGCCCCTCCCATCCGTATTTACGAAAAACACGGATATACCGAGACTGCATAAATCCAATAATCCAATACTAGAATCTGGCTTAAACCAAAGCCTGCTAGTATAATCTGTCTGAACATCATACGTGCACAAGTACACGTATATGTCTGAACCCTGTCGTAAAACCATACGACCTCTATATCATTTCTCCTAAAGCAGGGAAACCCTCTGTGCAGGACTCTAAAGACTCGACACTACGCTGGCAGTGGGTTTAACCACAGGCCGCAAGCGGCACTAGCTGTACGTAACGGTCCCCAGGCAGATGTCGAGAAGAAGGTCGATGAGGAAACCCATCCGAACTCCTACTGAGCCTGATGTGACAATCTCTGTACAGTCTGGTTTGTTTGTCTAAGACTATCGCATATCTGGCCTAGGGGGCAGCAAGCGTCAGTCCCCTAAAAGCGGTATAAGTCATGTTGGAGTGAAGCCCATTACACTATGAGAAACTACTGGAACGCCTACCAGTAAATCTTGCTTGCCTTGGTCAGCGACCTTGCGTAATAGCTCTCCAAACACAGCGCGATATCAACTCCCAATACTGGGAGAGACGAATCCTATCTAACCGCCACTGCCTCCAAGTGCTTCGGGACTGCACCCAACTGCTACCTGTTTGCACGACTCAGTCGAGCCGTGGTGGGGTAGCAATCTAAGAACAGTGGGAATACACTCGAGACGAAGCAGCAGTGTCAAGTCTACGGACTATGCTGTACTCATGTCACCTGGGAACTGTTAACTGACGATGGGTATAATACCAACCAATAGTTCCCTGTGAGTCATGTCCGGTATACCCGTAACCCAACGAGCACCTGTATACTATCCCCAGTACAACGTACTAATGGCTGTGGGATAGACCATCTCCCATGCTGGGATGAGAAGCGTATAAATTAGTCTACTCTGGAGTATCGATGCCCTGTCTCGATAATCCTACGACTAGGGACCTGAAAAAGGATGTGCTTATAGACTACCCATCCCCCACTAGTGTGAATGTCATCACAACGCTGGTAGTCAAGAAAGATCCTAAGAGCTCTATCAATATGTATTCACGATATACTAAAATAAACATATACACATATTAAGATAGATACAAATCAAGTAGTATACTACTATGTTGAGCAAGACTGTTATAAACCTGTGTATATATCCCAAGCTTCCAAAATGTAATATACAAGCCAGTACGATACAATAATAGCCTTTAGGGCATATAACACTAACAATCTCCCACTTGCACTAAGGCCATGTGCTGGCGTATCGCAGACCTATCATCTCGAATAGCCTCTCAAACTGCGTCTGAGGTAAGGCCTTTATGAATGGATCGGTAGTGTTCTCCTCTGTAGCAACTCTCCGGACCTCGATCTCCCGGCGATCTATGATCTCCCTGATCAGGTGATACCACCTCAAGATGTGTCTGGACTTTTGATGGGACCTGGGTTCCATCGCTAAAGCTATAGCCCCGTTGTTGTCACAATTCAAAGGTATTGGATCAACAATGGATGGAACCACCTGAAGTTCTGTTAAGAACTTCTTTACCCAGACTGCTTCTTTTGTGGCATCAGAAGCTGCGATATACTCCGCTTCCATCGTCGAGTCAGCAACGGTGTCCTGCTTGGAACTCTTCTAGCACACCGCCCCTCCATTGAGGGTAAAGACATAACCTAACATGGACTTGGAGTCATCCTTGTCACTCTGGAAGCTGGAGTTAGAAAAAGTCTCGATCTGGAGGTCTTTTCCGCCGTAAACCAAGAACATATCCTTAGTCCTTCTCAGGTACTTGAGAATGTTCTTTACTGCTATCCAGTGCTTCTCCCCTGGGTCTGACTGATACCGGCTTACCACGCTTAGTGCGTAAGCTACATCTGGTCAGGTACACAATATCGCATACATTATAGAACCTACCGCAGAAGCGTAGGGTATAATCGACATGCGATCCCTTTCCAAATCAGTCTTGGGAGGCATCTTTTTAGAGAAGGTGATTCCATGACAAGCCGGTAAATTACCACGCTTAGAACCTTCCATACTGAATCTTTTCAGTATAGTGTTGATATACTTGGACCTCGAAAGTCCAAACATCCTTTTAGATGTATCAAGATAGATCTGGATCCCCAGAATGTAAGAGGAATCACCCAAGTCTTTCATAGAGAACCTGTGTGACAAGAATCCATTGACAGATTGTAGCATAGGAATGTCATTTCCTATCAAGAGAATGTCATCCACGTACAAGACGAGGAATACGACAGTTCATGCAAGAATCTTACTATAAATAGATGGCTCATCTGGATTTTTGATAAAGTCATATTCTTTGATTGTTTCATCAAAATAGATGTTCCAACTCCGCGATACCTGCTTTAGTCCATAAATGGATTTAAGCAACTTGCACACTTTCCCGCTACTCTCACTTTGATTGAAACCTTCAGGCTAATCCATATAGACGCACTCGTCCAAATTTCCATTTAGAAAAGCCGTCTTTATGTCCATCTGCCAGATCTCATAATCATGGAAGGCAGCAATAGCAAGAAGGATCCGAATGGATTTGAGCATAGCCACTGGAAAAAAGTTTGTCATAGTCCAAACCAGGCCTTTAACGAAAACCTTTTGCAACAAGTCTAGCCTTATAGGTTTCCACATGTCCATCTACACCAATCTTCTTTCTGATGATCCACATGCATCTTATGGGTTTAACCCCATCTGGAGCAAAGTCTAAAGTTCATACTTTGTTGGTGTACATGGACTCCATCTCGGTCTGCATTGCATCCAGCCATCTTACCGAGTTGCCGCGCTGATTGACTTGCTGGAATCTAGTAGGTTCATCATTATCAATGACGCAATCCTCTCTATTCCCGTCTATGAGAAAACCGTAGTATCTCTCAGGCGGATAAGACAGCCTACTACTCCTGCGGAGGGGTGCGGGAATGTCCTGTTCTTCTAGAACTTCTGGTTCTACCAAGATTTCAGTAGTAGCTTTTGGTTCTGGAATTTCTTCCAGTTCTATTGCGCTCCCACTTTTTTCCTTTTCTAAAAACTGCTGTTCTAGAAAATGGGCATTACGAGAAACAAAAACCTTTTGTTCCTCTGCGTAATAGAAAAAATATCCCTTGGAGTTCTTTGGATATCCTACAAACTTACACTGTACTGAGCGTGCCTCGAGTTTGTCCGCATGCTGCTTTTTAACAAAAGCTGGACATCCCCATATCTTGAGATACTGAAAATAGGGTTTCTTCCCACTCCACATCTGAGATGGTGTGGTAGGCACAGTCTTGGTAGGAACTCTGTTCAAAAGATATGTAGCTGATTCTAGTGCATAACCCCAGAAAGATCGCGGTAACTCAGCATTACTCATCATGGAACGTACCATATCTAATAGGGTTCGGTTCCGTCTCTCCGATACACCGTTGTGTTATGGGGTGAATGGAGGAATAAGCTGAGAGAGGATTCCTTTCCCTTTTAGGTAACCCAGAAACTCGGCACATAAGAATTCACCACCTCGATCAGATCTCAGTGTCTTAATACTTTTGCCGGTTTGGTTTTCTACTTCATTCTTATATTCTCGGAATTTCTCAAAGGCCTCGGATTTATGTTTCATCAAGAAAATGAATCCATACCTAGAGAAATCATCTGTAAAAGTAATGAAATATGAAAAACCGCTTCTTGCATATGTAGACATTGGACCACATACATCGCTGTGTATGAGTCCTAAGAGCTCACTCGCTCTTACTCCATATCTAGTGAATGGAGTCTTTGTCGTCTTTCCTTTAAGACATGATTGACAAGTGACATAAGATTGATATTCGAACGGATCCAAATATTCTTCTTTATGTAACTTAGTTAACCTTGTTTCATTGATGTGACCCAGACTACAATGCCATAAGAAAGCCTGATTTATATCTGGAGACTTTTTTTTTAGTGTTTTCTGGACATTGAAAATCTGTAATTGGTTTAACACGTATATCCCATTATCTAGTGTACCGGACCCAATCAAATCATGATTAAGGTGGATGTTAACAACATCGTTTACAAGCGTGAAATTATAACCTTCTTTTGATAACAACGTTACTGATATGATATTACACGTTAAACTAGGTACACAAAAACAGTTGCTCAAAACCAAAATATGTCCACTCATCAATCCAAGGTGATAATCCTCTACGGACACAACATCCACGCTCACTCCGTTAGCAACCTGGAGGGTCATATCACCAACCTTCAATACTCTACGGCTTCTCAGTACCTGCAATGAATTGTATATATGAGATCCTGATCCGGTATCCAATACCCAAGAAGTAGAGTTGATTGACAGACAATTTTCAATTACAAACACACCTGAAGCCGAAGACACAACTTGCCTCGGGTCCTGGTTCTTAGCATTTCAAGCTTTGCAATTCTTCTTCCAATGGCCCTTTCTACAACAATTGAAGCATTCGTCCTTTGCTACCACCGGTACTGCAACCTTTGCCTTTCCCTTGACTCCCACCTTACCAACACCACCTCTCGGTTTGGTAGCGGCCTTCTTCTTCCTTCCTTTAGCCTTTTCCTTGGACCTGGAAGAGGAAGCACCACGAACAAACATAGTGGGTGTTTCCCTTGCTTTCTGCAAGGTGCCCTCTGCACTCCTCAACATGTTAAGGAGTTCTGGAAGTTCAACTTCTTTACCTTGAATATTGAAATTCAAGATAAACTGGGCGTAGGTGGAAAGAAGGGACTGGAGAACCAAGTCTGTATACAACTCGTTCTCTAATGTTGTCCCGATGTCCGCGAGCTCCTTAATGTAGCCAATCATCTTAAGGACATGTTCCCCTACAGATGATCCGACGGCCAGCCTCGACTGAAACAAGTTCTTCGAGATCTCGTATCTAGCAATACGAGACTGCTCTCCATACAGTTCCTTGGTGTGGAGAAATATGGATTCAAGATCCATATTCTAGTGTCTCCTCTGATGTTCATTATCCATAGAGGCAAGCACGATGCATTTGGCCTTCGCGCAGTCTATCTCCCAGGTCCTGTGGATTTCCTTATCCGCGACACTGGATTCTGGACCTGGGACGGCAGGGGCTTTAGTAGTAAGGACATACCCCAATTTGTCATAAGTGATTGCTATCTTGACATTCCTGAACCAATCTTTATAGTTTGGCCCTGTCAAAATATTTTTATCTAATAATAACTTAAGGCCCGTCATGTACTTGGGTTGCTGCAATTAGGAGAGAGAGAAGAAAACACTTTAGCTTGATGCTCTTGCAAGTTTAGAGTGGTTTTAAGTTTATCTAAATAGGATGGCTCCCACTGTTTCTTGAATCCTTCCTCAAACCATAAAAGAAGAACTAGTCAGGACTATACTCACCGTACAATACTTGCTTAACCGTTCAGCCAGGCAAGTGTCGGTACTTTGAGGGAGGTTTTATGATGCTTTCGCGAAGTTCCTTAATTAAATAACCACTTTTCCCTGGGGGCGTAGCCCCGTTGACATCTTTCTTGACACTTACTTGGTTTATAGCACTGATCGTTAAGTGAAAAAATCTCCCGATGAGTAGCATATACTCACAGTAGGATCGGGATCCAAATATCATCGTGTGATAAAGCCGAAGAAATCCTACGAAAATTATCCCACTCCAAATGGTATGCAACTCCAGAAAGTTACAGTTTCTTTAGAAACTCCCGATATTGATTTTTGCCCCATGCTCTTATGACCTTGACGTTGGCCAAAATATCATAAGTCACATGTCAAGTTCTACCCATCATTATCTTGTTAATTTGAACCCACCCGTACATACCCCTGACGTTGGATAAATGGCAGTATGACTGTCCCAAACCAACTCATCTATCTATACAACAAATGAATACCCAGCAGCTACCAAACACTATGCCTTGGCGTTGGTCAAAATACATAGCTTGAATACTACTGAATACCCAAATGAAATGACGGAGGGTTACGAATGGTTCTGGCGAAACCGTGAACGTAGTGAACTTGATATAATCGAAGGAACCTGATAGTTTTTAAAAGGAGTAGTTTAAGCTTCGAAATTAAAAATCTGTTGTTTTAAAATTAACCGAGTGGTTTCTTTTAAATTTTTCCAACGATTCAACTTTGGTTTATTTTCTTTGCATTAATATAATGTGTTCCATCAATTAACCTATCATTGTAGAAAACAACGAAAATACAACATCAGCTTATGCCATCCGCATTCGCCACTGGGACCCGTCATTCACCCGTTAGGTTACTTAACTAACGACAGAGTGGGGGCTGGGCTAGCGCGGATGCAAAACATAAGCAACGCCTACTAGATATCATATATAGATATTGTACATTCGTCAGACGCAATAATAGGCATTCCAGATCACAGATGAACATATTTGATATTCTAGGAATCCGCATTTTCTTTGAGCCTGCAATGAAAGATGGATTACATAGTCGTGATGACTAGCCAACCCCACCCTAGACCCCTACGGGTACAGCAAACTACCTGTCAAGTACCCGAAGTGAAGCGGTCTCCCTCAATGACGTGAGTAGGCCACTAAGTACTTCAATGTACCCGGTAGTTTGTGCACCCCACTTTAGGTCTATCCTAGGAGCAGAAAATAGTAAATGAAATAACACAACGGTGGCTACAACCTCAACCCGGATGTGCCCCGCAAAAGAATATTACAACAATTTACAATTTATAAATGAATGAAAGAAACACTTGTCTCACATCCCCGGCTATCCATTCACGACAATCCAACAAGTTCATATTCACAAACATAAAGTAACCATTACAGAAATGTGCAACCCCCTGCTAACCAACATATAGCAATTAGGGGAGGTTTACGAACACATTAATCACAACACAGATATAATCCAGTTAGCCGAAGTTCTTAGAATTTCGATCAATCACTACATTTGAATCTACTCCAAATACTTCTCTGTACACAAAAATCCTGAGCAGAAATAAAATATCCCAGAAAACCCAACATCAACACAGAAGAATAACTGAGCAAATTTGGGTTGACTCGGTGTCAACTCGGACGCGGATCCGCGGCGGATCGCTTGGATCGGCCGCGGTTCCGCGGTGGTTTGGCCAAGTCACAATCCTAAATTTCTTCACAATTCTTAAAAAACCCTGCTTGTATTTTTGAAGAGCCCTGAAAAAATTTTAGACCTCAATTTAAAATCGGCAGAAACAAGGAGAAAATATTGTTTTTTCGGGATTAAATCGCGATCGAATTTCTAAAGAATTTTCTAACATGTTAGTTATGGTTTAGCTAAGCTCTTATACCACTGTAAGTCAACGTTACACACCCCACAAGATGCGGGGAGGAAGAATAGGTAAAACATTCATTTTGTTCAAAGTAACATCGACTGTCAAACGGATCTTTGCTAAACCCTAACTAACAAACTATCGATAGGTAGTTAACTACTATGATAGATGATTATAACTCAAGATACTAGTCCTTCTTGTTCTTGTTGTTCACCTCCTCGTCGACCTCCTCGATGTAATAGAAGATCCACCCGAAAGTTCCTTCTTCAAACTTTAACCTCTAACTTGAGGTAACTAAGTGGCTAGGATTGCTAATCCAAGTGACCTAGAGGATATAGAGATTGATTAAATATTTATTAGTCTTGCTAACCCTATGGTTCTCAACTCATGAGAGGATTAGCGTTAGGATGAAGAAGATGAGAGCTTAAGGAGAGAGAATGTATTTGTGATAATGAATTGAACTTGAGTCATTTGGATAATATCATGAAGCATGAAAATATCTAAGCAATAAACTATCAACCATGCTTCATTAATTACCTTGAGATGAATCACCTCATGACTCATGGTGCAATTAATGAAAATAACATATCATCTCTCCACCTCATTAAGTTTAATTCATAAATGAATTTAAAAAAATGAGTCACCTTTCTTCTAGAAGCTTCCCGACTAATTAAGATAAAGCCCCTCCCATCCGTATTTACGAAAAAAACGGATATACTGAGACTGCATAAATCCAATAATCCAATACTAAAATCTGGCTTAAACCAAAGCCTGCTAGTACAATCTGTCCGAACATCATACATGCACAAGTACACATATATGTCCGAACCCTGTCGTAAAACCATACGACCTCTATATTGTTTCGCCTGAAGCAGGGAAACCCTCTGTATGGGACTCTAAAGACTCGACACTACGCTGGAAGTGGGTTTAACCACAGGGCGCAAGCAGCACTTGCTGTACGTAACGGTCCCCAGGTAGATGTCGATAAGAAGGTTGATGAGGAAACCCATCCGAACTCCTACTGAGCCTGATGTGACAATCTCTATACAGTCCGGTCTGTTCGTCTAAGACTATCGCATATCGAGCCTAAGGGGGCGGCAAGCATCAGTCCTCTAAAAGAGGTATAAGTCGTGTCGGAGTGAAGCCCATTACACCTTGAGAAACTACTGTAACACCTACCTGTAAATCTTGCTTGCCCTGGCCAGGGACCTTGCGTAATGGCTCTCCAAATATAGCGCGATATCAACTCCCAATACCGGGAGAGACGAATCCTATCTAACCGCCACTGCCTCCAAGTGCTTCAGGACTGCACCTAACTGCTACCTGTTTGCACGACTCAGTCGAGCCGTGGTTGGGTAGCAATCTAAGAACAGTGGGAACACACTCGAGGCAAAACATCAGTGTCAAGTCTACGGACTATGCTGTACTCATGTCACTTGGGAACTGTTAACTAACGATGGGTATAATACCAACCAACAGTTCCCTATGAGTCCTGTCCAGTGTACCCGTAACCCAACGAGCACCTGTATACTATCCCCAGTACAACGTACTAATGGCTGTGGGACAGACCATCTCCCCTGCTGGGATGAGAAGCGTATACATTAGTCTACTCCGGAGTATCGATGCCCTGTCTCGACAATCCTATGACTAGGGACCTAAAAAAGGATGTGCTTGTGAACTACCCAGCCCCCACTAGTGTGACTGCCATCACAACGTTGGTAGTCAAGCAAGATATTAAGGGCTCTATCAATATGTATTCGCGATATGCTAAAAGAAACATATACACATATTTAGACAGATAAAAACCAAGTAGCATACTACTATGTTGAGAAAGACTGTTATAAACCTGTGTATATATCCCAAGCTTCCAAAATGTATTCTACAAGCCAGTACGATACAATAATGGCCTCTAGGGTATATAACACTAACACTAGAGTCCAGTGGGAGACCATCTCGAGGAGTCGAGACCGGGTCTTCTAACTCTATAATTGGTAGGGTTTCTTGCCGCTCTCGTAGGGGTCTAGGGATGTGGGTTTGACTATTCATCACGCCCGTGGAATCCGTGTTTTTTACTGGTTTTATTTAAAACACGGACCTCCTAGTATATCCTATATTTCATATGTTGACTTCTGCTGCAATGTTCTGTGATGTGATCATATAACTGGGTGAGACGAATATTTTATATTATATATATGATATATAATAAACGTTGCTTATGTTTTGCATCCGCGCTAGTCCTGCACCCGCTCTGCCGTTAGTTAAGTAACCTAACAGTGTATGACGGGACCCCGTAGCGAATGCGGATAGCATAAGCGTATGTTCTATTTTTGTTTCTTCTGTGATGTTTAGGAAATATAAATGATGGGACTTCATTAATGAGATTAATGAAAAGGAAAGAAACCTAAAAATGTTGTAGAATCAAATTTTCAAAAAGGTAGCTCTAGTTCTTCCTTTGCAAAGCGGTATTGTTTATGAATATCCGGAACCTCATTCGATGAAGAAAGAGCCGAGATCCCTTCACCGGGAATGACCTCTTTAGCAAAAGCTAATAAATGCTACAACCCACTCGGTTCGTTTTGAAAACTATTCGATTTTAAAAAGCGGAGCATAAACCACTCCTTTTTCAAATCACTCGATTCTACAACGATATCAAGTTCATTACACAAAAGGTTTTCTGAAAAACCTGTCGTAGCCCTCCATCATTTCAGACAAGGACTATTTAGTATTCGTGCTGCGTTTGTTGACCTTGTCAAGGCGTAGTGTGTGGTAGATGATTAGTGCTTATCTGTAACCATATGATGTGATTGGATTAGGTTTGTCGTACTGCCTTGTTGACCTTGTCAAGTGTCGTACGGATGGGTTTAATTCAATCCGGAAATGAACGGGTTGAACTTAACTTGTGTTTTATGGTTTGTTGATCTTTTCAAGGTCATAAATCTATTGGGGAAAAAGATATTGGGAATTTCAATTGTTAAAATTTGCAATGAGATTGCATACCTTCTAGAGATAGTTGGATCCCGATACCCACTGCGAGTAAGAGTTACTCCTGGAAGAGTTTTGCAATTTACAATTAGCTAATCCAGTAAATATCTAAGAAAGGTGTTAACGGAGTTATGCCCCTGTGGAAACGAGATTATTTAATTAGTTCCATGCGAAAGCATGGAGAGACTCCCTCAGAGTACCAATACCTGCCTGGCTGAACGATTGGCGAACTTGTAGGGTGTTATTAATCCCGGCTAGTCTTACTTTTTAGGGTTTGAAGGAAGATATGATAAAAACAATGGGAGCCATCCTGATCAGATAAAATAATAACCAATCTAATCTTGCAAGAGCATACGCTAAAGTGTTTTCTTCTCTCTCTCTCTCTTCAGGTAGCGACCATGGCACGCCTTAATCAAGATAATAATATGGATGTATTGACCAAACCCGCTTATTATACTGAGCTGGGGAACATTGGTTCCACTCTACCTTATAACTGTTATAAGTCTGAGTAGGAAATAGGGGAATACATGGATTCCTATGCAACCCGAACGAGGAATGAGCATGTTGATATATCTTCTTTAGGTGTGTTCGTTACCCAGAATTGTTTCTCAGTTTGCTCTACTTCCTGGGTATTAAATACCGGATCAGGATCCCACATTTGTAATATGTTACCTGGGCTAAAGAATGGTAGAGAACTGGGAATAGGTGATCATTCTCTCAGAGTAGGGAATGGTGCAATAGTTGCAGCCAAAACAGTTGGCAAATATCACATAGTATTACCTAAAGGTAATACATTAATTTAATACGTACCAGAAATGATGTGCAATATTATATCAGTATCTATACTACATAAAGATGGATATAGTTTTGTATTGCAGAATAATATTATGAACATTTTCCTAAATCAAGTGTTGATTGGTTTTGGCACGTTATGTAACGGTATATACGTTCTGAATCAAAATACCGTTATTAACATACAGAACACACACAAGAGGAAAAGTTCAGAAATGAACGAATCCTTCTTGTGGTATTATAGACTAGGTCATATCAATACGACATGACTAGCTAAGTTATATAAGGATGGATATTTGAATCCGTTCGAATTTACATCTTATGAAACTTGCTAGTCATGTCTCAAAGGAAAAATGACCAAAACTCCATTTACTTGACACGGAGAAAGAGATACTGAACTCTTGGGACTGATACATAGTGATGTATTCGGTCCCATGTCTACACATGCCAGAAATGATTCCGCGTACTTTATTACATTCACCGATGATCTCTCAAAATACAGACATGTGTTCCTGTTGAAACATAAGTCTGAAGCTTTTGAGAAATTCAAGGAATATAAGTGCGAAGTAAAGAACCAAACGGGTAAAAGTATTAAAATTCTTCGATCTGATCGGGGAGGAGAATACTAAAGCACGGAGTTCCTGGATTATTTAAAAGAGAATGGGATTCTCTCTCAGCTTACTCCTCCGTATACACCACATCACAATAGTATACCGGAGCGGAGAAACCGCACCCTATTAGATATAGTGCGCTCTATGATGAGTACCACTGAGTTACCTATTTCCTTTTGGAGTTATGCGCTTGAGACAGAAACATACCTATCGAATCAAGTTCCATCAAAATCGGTGCCTAAAACACCATATGAGATATGGAGTGGAAAAAGACCATATCTTAAACGAGTTAAGATATGGGGTTGTCCGGTCTATGTCAAAAAAAAATCTGGACAAACTAGAGATAAGATCAGTTCTTTGCAAGTTCGTGGGATATCCAAAGAATTCATATGGATATGTATTCTACCACAATGAGGAACAAAAGGTATTTGCTGCTCAACATGCCACCTTTTTAGAAAAGGAATTTCTTGTGTAAGAAATTAGTGGCTATGAGGTAGAACGGGAAGAAGTTCCAGCTACACAAATTACAGCTGATGATATGATAGAACCGGAGGATTCGATAGTCCTCGACGAACCTCAGCCACTTCGCAGATCTAGTAGGGTTCCTCATCCACCTGAGAGATACTACGGTTTTCTCATTTGACGGTGGGAGTGAGAATTGCATCATGGAAGATGATGACCCAACTAGTTTCGAGCATGCCATCAAAAGTGGGGACTCTGTGAAATGACTAGATGCAATGCAATCTGAGATGAAATCCATTTACACCAACAAAGTATGGACTTTGGAAGTTTCTCCTGAAGGGGTAAAACCCATCGAAAGCAAGTGGATCATTAAGAAGAAACTTGGTGTAGATGGAAAAGTTGAGACTTTCAAAACTAGACTTGTAGCAAAAAGTTTTCGTCAACGACCAGGTGTCGATTATGATGAAACCTTTTCTCCAGTGGCTATGATTAAGTCCATCTGGATCCTACTTTCCATCGATGCATACCATGACTACGAAATCTGGCAGATGGATGTCAAGACCGCTTTTCTAAATGGTGATTTAGAAGAGAGTGTGCACATGACATAGCCAGAGGGCTTCGTATAAAGTGGGAGAAGCACAAAGGTGTGCAAGCTGTTTAAATTAATCTACGGATTAAAGCAGGCATCGCGGAGTTGGAACATCTGTTTTGATGTGGCAGTCAAAGAGTTTGACTTCATAAAAAACATAGATGGTGTAGGGTTACTAAGCATAACAGCAACGTTTCAGGGGGTATCGTTCATGCCATTTTCAAAAATTTGTCATGCTTGTTAACCCTAACCCTAGAATCTTAACTCAAGATTTAGACAAAAGCTTATGTAAACAACTTTACAACTAAGTGATTGTGGAATACAACCTTTGTAGACCGGTCCTTCACTTCAAATGATCCGAGTAGTGGTCCCTTCGCTGCGATCCAAGAACTACCGGACCCTTGAGAGGCTCCACAAGGCGAATGGTGCATGCTTTCTTGAAGTCTTCAAAATCCAAGATGATCTACTTCGAGGAAACTAGACTCAAGCTATCTCTCCACTAATAAGCAACTAGTGAAGCTAACAACCTAAACTATATGGCTAGTATAGAGGAGGATGATAAAGTAGGAATTTTGCTCACTTTAGAATTCTTTGTCTCACTATTTTTCTCTCTTTATCAAAAAACCTAGAGAGCTCTCTTGAGCTCTGAGGAAGAAAATGAAGCAAATGAAAAATGAGAGAGAGTGCGGTTTGAAATGTAACCATGGTTAGTATATGTCATGGCTAACAATTGTAGAGAATAAACCATGGTAAGAGGTAATGGTTAGGTTAATAAATATCTAAAGAAAAACAAAAATTGTGGACTAAGTCAATGGTTATCCACAATCTAGCAACTATGATAAAAATCCACTCATTTTTGAACTTCTTAAATAAATAAAAACCTTTGTATTATCTTTTATATGGTGTAAGTCTCATACACCCATGTTGCATATATGACCTAGCATGTCACAATAATATATATCACATATATATTATTTATGTAACAAAAGAAAACAATACAATAGCCATATATCACATATATGTTAAATGTTTAATAAGTGAGAAATAAAAATACTTAATTGACCATATATTAGTTAGTGTAATTTAATATATCAAATATATAATTATACATTAAATTATTAAATCAACACTTGATTAAATAATCCGGCTATATCACATATAACCGACTAATATAAAATATATCATTTCATCGAATCAACACTTGATCCGATGACCCGGCTATATCACATATAACCGGACGATATCATATATCGCAAGAATAGAATATGGTATCACATACTTGTATTATTCCTGATCCCTCACATATCACATATGTGACCCTACTCCATTTCGCCTGAACCAGGAAACCTATGTGTTGGACCCTAAAGACTCGTCAATACGCCGACAGTAGGTGATGATCATATCAAACACCCACAAGCCGCAAGCGGTCAGCTAAACGTAACGGCCACCCGGGTATTGAGCGATCAGAAGATCAACAAGCAAGCATGCTCACACTCCTGTAAAGCCTGTCAGTAACACTTCCATACAGTCCGGTCTTTTCGTCTGATATGTCGCATATCCAGTCTAGGGGTGGTAAACGTCAAACCCCAATAACCGATAAGTCATGCCGATATGAGGCTCATAACAGGTCGAGAAACTACTGATAACACTTACCAGTAGATCTCCATAGCAGCCCTGGCCAGGGACTTCCAGTTATAGCCAATCGAGCACTGCGCAACATCAACCCCCAATACCGGGAGAGACGAAACCCCTCCTATCGCTCATTGCCTCTATGTGATTCGGGACTGTACCCAAAAGCCACCGTGTTGCACATTCTCTTGAACGTGGTAAGGTGGAAATCAAAGCACAGTGGGAATCACACAAGACTCTATGACGATCTCGGGTCTATAGACTAACCTGTACCGGTGTCACCAGAGAACTGCTATCTGACGATAGGTATAATACCAACTAGGAGTTCTCGGCGAGTCCGTTCAGTGTACCCAGTCTCCACTGAGCACCCGTATACCTCCTTTGATGTCAAACACCAATGGATGTGGGATCATCCATCACCCATCATATGGGTCAAGAAGCGTATACGCTAGTATACTCCGGGGTTTCGATGCCCTGTCTCGATACACCCTCGACTAGGAACAATTATAGGATGTACTTGTGGACTACCCTGGCCCCACTAGTATGATATCCATCATAGTCCTGGTAATTACGTACACATCCTAAGGGCTTCGTCAACATGTGAGAGCAAGACAATATCACAATACAAGTCAACATGTTAAGACAAAGAACAACCAGATAGCATACTATCATGTCGAGCAAGAAAGTCATCTCTATATATGTCCAAGCATCCACTATAATATACATCATATGTACAATAATGGCCTCTAGGGCATACACATAACTAACAGATGAACCTTGTATATACAAGAAGGTTGTAGAGAGTAAGGTTGTCTTCCTCGTATTGTACGTCGATGACATACTCATGATAGGAAATAATGTTCCTATGCTACATTCGGTCAAGCTCTTCTTATCACATAGGTTCTCCATGAATGATCTGAGTGATGCCTCCTACATCCTGGGGATTAAGATCTATAGAGATAGATCTAAGAGGATGTTGGGATTGTCCCAATCCAGGTACACTGACACCATAATAAAGAGTTTTAGTATGGAAGATTCTAAGCATGGTAATTCACCCACTTACTTAGGAATCGCTCTCTCCAAAGAGATGTCTCCCAAGACTGATTTGGAGAGGGCTCGCATGCAAGGGATACCCTATGCTTCGGCAGTCGGGACTATTATGTATGCGATATTGTGTACCAGACCAGATGTAGCTTACGCACTTAGTGTTGTAAGCAGGTATCAATCTGATCCTGGGGAGAAGCACTGGACAGCTATGAAGAACATTCTTAAATAGTTGAGAAGGACTAAAGAAATATTCTTGGTGTATGGTAATGGTGAACTCCAGGTGGAGTCCTTTACCGATTCGAACTTTCAGAGTGATAAAGACGACAGTAATTTGGTCTCGGGTTTTGTCTTTACCCTCAATGGAGGGCAGTATGTTGGAAGAGTTCCAAGCAAGATACAGTGGCAGACTCGACGATGGAGGCTGAATACATCGCTGCCAACGATACCGCCAAAAAGGCCGTCTGGATGAAGAAGTTCATAACTGAACTTGGTGTGGTTCCATCCATTGAGAATCCAATACCCTTGTATTGTGATAACAATGGAGCTGTGGCTTTGGCCAAGGAACCCCAGTCCCATCAACGATCCAGACAAATTCTTAAGCAGTATCACCTGATCCGGGATATAGTTGATCGCCAGGAGATCGAGGTCAGGAGAGTTGACACGAAGAATAACACGGCGGATACACTCACGAAGGCCCTCCCCCGGATACAATTTGAGAGACCTTTTGGGATGTTGGGTATGAGATACTACAACAACTGGCCTTAGTGCAAGAGGGAGATTGTTAGTTATATGTATGCCCTAGAGGCCATTATTGTACATGATTGTATATTATAGCGGATGCTTGGACATATATAGAGAGGACTTTCTTGGTCAACATGATAGTATGCTATCGGGTTGCTCTTTATCTTAACATGTATACTAGTATTATTATACTGTCTCTCACCATACATGTTGATAAAACTCTTAGGATGTACTTGATTATCAGGACTATGATGCAGATCATACTAGCGGGGCTAGGGTAGTCCATAAGTACATCCTTTAATTGTTCCTATGTTAGTTATATGTATGCCCTAGAGGCCATTATAGTTAATGTGATGTATATTGTAGTGGATGCTTGGACATATATAGGGAGGACTTTCTTGCTTGACATGATAGTATGCTATCTGGTTGCTTTTTATCTTAACATATACACTTATTGTCTCTCTATTACATATTGATAAAGCCCTTAGGATGATTACTTGACTACCAGGATTATGATGCGGATCATACTAGTGGGGCATAGGTAGTCGGCAAGTACATCCTTCAAATGTTCCTAGTCGTGGGAGTATCGAGACAGGGTATCGATACTCCAGAGTAGACTAGCGTATGCGCTTCTTGACCCATATGATGGATGATGGATGATCCCACATCCATTGGTGTTTGACATCAGAGAAGGTATACGGGTGCTCAGTGGAGACTGGGTACACTGTACCGACTCGCCAAGAACTTCTAGATGGTATTATACCTATCGTAAGATAGCAGTTCTCTGGTGACACCGGTACAGGTTAGTCTGTCGACCCGAGATCGTCATAGAGTTTTGTGTGATTCCCACTGTGCTTTGATTTCCACCATACCACATTCAAGAGATCATGCAAAAAGGTGGTTTTTGGGTACAGTCCCGAGTCACATAGAGGTAATGAGCAATAGGAGGGGATTTTGTCTCTCCCAGTATTGGGGGTTGATGGTGCGCTATACTCAATTGGCCATAACTGGAAATCCCTGGCCAAGGTTGCTGAGATCTACTGGTAAGTGTTATCAGTAGTTTCTCAAACCGTTATGAACCTTGCATCGGCATGACTTATCAGGCTAGTGGGGTCTGACATTTTACCACCCCAAGCTGTGATATGCGACATATCTGACGAAGAGACCGGACTGTACGGTAGTGTTACTGATTGGACTCGCAGGAGTATGAGAAGGCTTGCTTGTTGATCTTCTGATCGCTCAATACCCGGGTGGCCGTTATGTTTAGCAGACCGCTTGCGGCTTGTGAGTGTTTGATATGATCATCACCTACTGCCAGCGTACTGACGAGTCTTTAGATTCCTACACAGAGGTTTCCTGGTTCATGCGAAACGAAGTAGGAGCACATATGTGATATGTGCGGGACCGAGATTAATGCGCGTATATGATACCGCATTCTATTCTCGCGATATGTGATACCGGTCGATTATATGTGATATAGCCGGGTTATCGGATCAAGTGTTAATTCGATAGATTGTTACATTTGATATTAGCCGGTTGTATGTGATATAGACGGATTATTAAATCAAGTGTTGATTAGATAATTTAATCTATAATTATATATTTGATATATTAACTTACATTAACTAATATTAGCTCACTTAAACATTTCTTTTTCTCACTTATGTACACTTGGTATATATGTGATATATATTAATGTACATTATTTTGTGTCATGCTAGATGCCACATGCTACATGGGTGTATGAGACTCATACCATGCTTATGTTAATCCTAGGGTTTTTATTTATCCAAGTTAATCAAAATTAGATGGAAAATTGTCATGGCTAGAAGCTTGGAGAAGCTTATGCTAACCATTGACTTAGTCCACTAACTTTGTTTTACTTGTAGATATTTATTAACCTAACTATTATTGTTAGCCATGGTTTATTCTCTACATGAGTTAGTGTATGACACTAACTCACCTATGGTTTCTATTCTCACCTCATGAGTTTTATTCTCATCTTCACTTCATCTTCTTCTTCCTCATGGAAAAGCTTTCTAGCTTTTGAAAAGATGATGAAATATTGTGAGAAAAATTAATCTAAAGTGAGCTCATTTTCTACTTCATCATCCTCTACTATATTAGCCATTTAGTTTAGGGTGTTTGCTTCATTAATCTACCATTAGTGAAGAGGTAGAATGAGCTTGAGTCTCCTCGATGTAGATCAAATTTGGCCTCGAAGACTTCGAGCAAGGTTGTTCATTTCTTCATGTGAACCCTTACTAGAGTTCAAGTGTTCACTACTTAGAGCGAAGGGATTACTACACGGAGGTTTAGAAGTGAAGGACCGGTCTACAAAGGTTATATTCCTCATTCACTTAGATGTAAAGATGTTTGCATTACTAGTTCTTCTAAATCTCTAGTTAAGATTCTAAGTTAGGGTTCTTTAGTACGACAAAAATTTGAAAATGGTATGGACGATGCATCTCGAAACCTTGCTGCCGCCCTAGGGAACCCTGCATCCTAGTCGAGGGAGTATCAAGAAATGGCATCAATATTCCAGAGTAGACTAGTGTGTGCGTTTCTTGACCCTGTATGGGGCGATGGACGATCACATATCCATTGGTGTTTGACAGCAAAGGTTGTACACAGGTGCGCATTAGAGAATGGGTACACCGAACAGGACTCACCGAGATCTCCTAGATGGTATTATACCTAACATCAGATAGCAGTTCTCTGGTGACACTGGTACAGGTTAGTCTGTAGACCCGAGATCGTCATAGAGTCTTGTGTGGTTCCCACTGTGCTTTGATTTCCTCCTTACCACGGCTCAAAGGAGACATGCAAACAGGTGGTTTTGGGTACTTTCCGGAGTCACGTGGAGGCAATGAGCGATAGGAGGGGTTTCGTCACTCCTGGTATTGGGAGTTGATGTTGTGCTATGCTCGATTGGCTATAACAGAAAGTCCCTGGACAAGGCTGTTGATGAGATTTACTGGTAAGTGTTATCAGTAATTTCTCGACCCGTTATGAGCCTCATATCGGCATGACTTATCAAGTTATTGGGGTCTGACGTTTACCACCCCTAAACTCGATATACGACATATAAGACAAAGAGACCGGACTGTATGGTAGTGTTACTTGTAGGATTCATGGGAGTTTGGACAAGCTTTCTTATTGACTTTCTATTCGCTCAATACCTGGGTAGCTGTTACGTCCAGCTAGTACCGCAGACGGCTTATGGGTGACTAATGTGATCATTACCTACTGCTGGCGTATTGACGAGTATTTAGAGTCCCACATAGAGGTATAGGGTTTCTAGGCACACGAACAAGGGTCTACAAGGCATCAACCATGCCCGATTTAAAATTTAGCCGTGCCGAACAACCCTTAACATGATCTTTAAACTAGAGATTAGGCGAAAACAAGCATGTTAAACATTTTAACACTATGTGAGAGAGATTACAACCATTGTAGATCTGGTCCTTCACTTCTAAAGCTCCGTGTTAAGGTCCCTTCGCTGCGATCATCATGTTCCGGACTCTCGAGAGGCTCCACGAAGAGAAAGATGCAAGCTTGCTTCCGATCTTCGATAACAATGATGATCTACCTTGAAGTTTCATTAACACAAGCTCTCACTCACTAAATGAAGTGAACACTCTCATCTAAAGGGCAAGGGTAGATGAGGATGATGAAGTAGGATTTTTGCTCTCATTTGTTTTCTTTTTCTCACTCATTTTTCATCACAAAATCAAAGCAAGAAAGCTTTTCATGAAGAACTCAAGCAAGAAGAAGATGAATAAAAGTGAATCTTTTTGTGATGAATAATGATAAGATAATAATGATGAATAATGCAACCATGGTCAACTAAACCCTTGTAGAGATTTAACTAGGGCTAGGGTTTGGGTTGGGTTAAAGGTGAGTCACATGAAAATATCAAGCATAATATCTTTTCCATGACAAAAGAAAACCTTCTAGAAGGTTCTAGAAATGATTAACCCAAATCAAACCCTAACCATGTTTAATCTCCACTAAACATGTTGCATTAATAATCATATCATGTTACAATATTATATATCACATATATAATATTTATTGTAACAAAATAAAATAATACAATTAACATATATCGTATATATATCAATGTATTACCCGAGTGAGAAAAGAATCTTTTAGTGAGCTAATATTAGTTAATGTAATTTAATATATCATATATATTATTATACATTAAATTATCGAATCAACATTTGATCCGACAATCCGGCTATATCGCATATAACGGACTAATATCTCATTTACCGATTCATCGAATCAACACTTGATTCGATGATCCGGCTGATATCATATATCGCGAGAATAGAATACGGTATCTTATATCGCATTATCCTCGGTCCTGCACATATCACATATGTGCCCCTACTCCATTTTTCCTGAACCAAGAAACCTCTGTGTAGGACTCTAAAGAATCGTCAATTCGCCGGCAGTAGGTGATGATCTTATCAAACACCCACAAGCTGCAAGCGGTCAGCTAAACGTAACAGACACCCAGGTATTGAGCGCTCAGAAGATCAACAAGCAAGCCTGTACATTCTCCTGTGAATCCAAACAGTAACACTCCCGTACAGTCCGGTCTCGTCGTCTGATATATCGCATATCTCGCCTAGGGGTGGTATACGTCAGACCCCAGTAGCTTGATAAGTCGTGTCGATATGAGGTCTATAACAGTTCGAGAAACTACTGATAACACTTACCAGTAAATCTCAGCAACCCTGGCCAAGGATTTCAGTTATAGCCAATCGAACACGGCACAACATCAACTCCCTATATCGGGAGAGACGAATCCCCTCCTATCGCTCATTGCCTCCATGTGATTCGGGACTGTACCCAAAAGCCACCTTTTTGCACGCCCTCTTGGTCGTGGTATGATGGAAATCAAAGCACAGTAGGAATCACACAAGACTCAATGACGATCTCGGGTCAATAGACTACTCTGTACCAGTGTCACCGGAGAACTGCCATCTGACGTGAAGTATAATACCATCAGGGAGTTCTCGGCGAGTCCGTCCAGTGTACCCAGTCTCTACTGAGCACCCGTACACAATCCTTGATGTTAAACACCGATGGATATGGGATCATCCATCGCCCATCATATGGGTCAAGATGTGTATTCGCTAGTCTACTCTGGTGTATCGATGCCCTGTCTCGATACACCCTCGACTAGGAACAGTTACAGGATGTACTCGTCGACTACCGCGGCCCCACTAGTATGATCTCATCACAGTCCCAGTAGTCGAGTACATATCCTAAGGGCTTTATCAACATGTAACATAGAGACAATCAGAGTACATGTTAAGATAAAGTACAACCAGATAGCATACTATCATGTCGAGCAAGAAAGTCCTCCCTATATATGTCCAAGCATCCATTACAATATACATCGTATGTACAGTAATGGCCTCTAGGGCATACATATAACTAACAGTCTCCCACTTGCACTAAGGCCATCTGTTGTGGTATCACATACCCAACAATTAGCAGTGGTTAAAGTATCTCATACTCAACCATCCCATAAAAGTCTCTACTGGGAAAAAGGCCTTTGTAAGTGGATCCGCATTGTTGTCCTCTGTGTCTACTCTCCTAACCTCGATCTCCCTGGAGATCAACCATCTCCTTGATCAAGTGATACTGCCTAAGAATTATATCTGGATTTCTGATGGGACGGGGGTTCCTTGGCTTAGCCACAACTCCATTGTCACACAATGGTAGGAACGAAGTTCATCTCATGAACTTATATATATCCAGACTGCCTCTTTAGTAGCATCCTTAGTAATGATGTATCTTGCCTTTAATCGTCTATTAAGTCACGGTATCTAGCTTGGAACTCTTCCAACATACCGTCCCTCTACTGAGGGTAAAGACAATGCCTGCGACTGACATTCAGTCGTCCTTATCACCCTGGAACCTTTCCAGTGATTCTCCCTAGGATCGATTGATACCATCTTACTACAACTAGTGAGTATCCTAACATCCAATTAGATGTATCTCATAGATCCAAAACCTAGGATTTATGAGGTATCACTTTGATCCTATACGGAGAATCCTTGTGATAAGCGGAGATTGAACAAGCATAGCATAGGAAACTCCTTCTCTATCAAGAGTATGACATCCACGTACTCTACGAGGATCACCACCATACTCCCTACTACCTTTTTGTATATACAAGGTTCATCTACCATTTTGATGAAGTCAAACTCTTTGACTACCACATCAAAACAGATGTTCCAACTCCGCGATGCCTGCTTTATCCTATAAAGCATCTTGCACACGTTTCCGCTGCTCCCACTGTCTACGAAGCCCTCGGCTGTGTACTCATAGACACTTTCTTCTAAAACATCATTTAGAAAAGCAGTTATGACACCCAACCACCAGATATCATAGTCATGGTATGTAGCCCTGGCAAGTAGGATCTGGATGGACTTAAGCATAGCTTTGAAAGTCTCAACTTTTCCATGTACACCAAGTAATCTTCTCAAGATATACTTGCTCCTGATGGGGATTTAACCCTTCAGATAAAGCAACCAAAGTCCATACTTTGTTGGTGTATAAGGATTCCATCTCAGATCGCTAAGCATCCAGCCATTCTTACAGAGTCCCACTCCTGATGGCCAGCTCCAAACTAGTTGGGTCATCATCTCATGATGCAATCCTCGCTCCCACTGTCATAGAGAAACCGAAGTATCTCTCAGATGGGTGAGGAACCCTGCTAGATCGACGGAGAGGCTGAGGTTCGTTGGAAACTATTGAATCCACATTCAATAGGTATGCAGCTTCTCATGTTCACAACTCCCAAAAGGAAATAGGAAACTCAGTAGTACTCATCATAGAGCATACTATATCACATAGGGTTCTATTGCTCCGCCCCGATATACCATCGTGTTATGGTGTATACGGAGGATTAATGCTGAAAGAGAATCTCATTCTCCTTTAGAATAATCCAGGAATTCCGTGATCAAGTATTCTCCTTTCTGATCTCATCAAAGGACATAATACTTATACCCGTTTTTGGTTCTCTACTTCTAACTCATATTCATTGAATATCTCAAAAGCTTCGGACTTGTGTTTCAACAGGAACATATGTCTGAATCTTGAGAGATCATCAGTGAATCTAATGAAGTACAAAGAACCGGTCTTGGCATGTGTAGACAGGGGACCTTCATACATCAGCATGTATCAATCCCAAGAGTTCACTAACTCTTTCTCTGTTTCCAATAAACGGAGCTGTGGTCATCTTATCTCTGTGACATGACCGGCAAGTTTTACAAGATGTAAATTCAAACTAATTTAAATATGCATCTATGTGTAACTTCAGCTAGTCGGGTCGCATTGATATGACCTAGTCTACAATACCTCAAGAAGGATTCGTTTATTTCTGAACTCTTCCTCTTGTGTGTGTTCTATATACTAAGAACTGTAGTTTGATTTAGAACGTCAATGCTTTTAGATAACATGCCTGAACCGATCAACTCTTGATATAAGAAATGTTCAAAATATTATCCAACAATACAAAATTATATCCTTTCTTTACTAATAAAGAGACTGATATGATGTTGTATATCAGGTTCAGTATCTAATAACATTCGTTCAGAATCAATGTATTCTGGTAATACAGGGTGATAGTGACCAACAGACTTGGCTGCAACACTTGCACCATTTCTATCTCATGAAACTTATCACCCATTCTCAGTTCTCTACCCATCTGCAGCCCATGTAACAAATTACATATGTGGGATCCTGATCCGATATCAAATACCCAGGACGTAAAGGATACTGAGAAACAGTTCTCTGTAATGAACACACCCGAAGAAGATGCATCAGCATGCACTTTCTTCGTTTGAGCGGCACGGGAATTCTGGTAATCCCCTATTTCCTGCTCTGTCTTATAACAATTATAAGTTGAAGCGGGACCAACGTTCCTTAGCGCAGTATAACAAGCGGGTTCGGTCGATACATTCGTATTATTATCTTGATTAAGGCGTGACATAGTCGTCACCAGGAGAGAGAGAGAAGAAAACACTCAGCGTGCGCTTTTAAAAGATTAGATTGGTTATCAATTTATCTAATCAGGATATCTCCTACTGTTTTAGTCAAATCTTCCTTCAAACCCTAAAAGGAAAAACTAGCCGGGATTAATTACACTCTACAAGTTTGCCAATCTTTCAGCCAGGCCAGTGCCGGTATTTTGAGGGAGGTTCCCCGTGCTTTCGCATGGACCTAATTAAAATAAACTTTGTTTTCCCAGGGGCGTAACCCAGTTAACACCTTTCTAGACACCTACTTGATCGGCTAATTGTAATGTGTAAAACTCTCCCAGGAGTAACTCTTACTCGCAGCGGGTATCGGAATCCAACTATCTTATAGATGGTATGCAATCTCATTGCAAATTTCAACTCTTGAAATTCCCAATATTATTTTGCCCTGAGCGATCTATGACCTTGACAAGGTCAACAAACCATAGACCGCAAGTCAAGTTCAACCCGTCATTTCCTGATCTGAATTAAACCCACCCACACGACCCTTGACAAGGTCAACAAAGTCGCACGACTACCCGAATCCAATCGCATCATATGCTTATACAGATAAGCAATAATCAGCTACCGCACACTACACCTTGACAAGGTCAACAAACGCAGCACGAATACTAACTATTACTTCTCTGAAATGACGGAAGGCTACGACAGGTTTTTAAGAAAACCTTTTGCATAATGAACTTGATATTGTTGTAGAATCGAGTGATTTTAAATGGAATGTTTTTTAGGCCTTTTCTAGTTTTGCTAAAGAGGTCACTCCCGGTGAAGGGATCGTCGGCTCTTTCCTCATCGAATAAGGTGCGGGATATTTCACAAATATCACTATGCAAAGCAAGAACTATAGAAGCAATCAAAAGACAAACCGAGTTTGTAGCATCTGCCAGTTATTGCTAAAGAGGTCACTCCCGGTGAAGGGATCTCGGCTCTTTCCTTATCGAATAAGGTGCTGGATGTTCAACAAGGAACACCGCTATGCAAAGCAAGAACTAGAGCTACCAGTTTTTAAACAAGTTACTACAACATCTTAGGTTTCTTTTATTTCATTAATCTCATTAATGAAGTTCTATTTTATTATGCTTCACAAGCATCACATTTGAAACGAAATCTGCAATATAGCATATATCTCATATATATAATATAAACATTCGTCTCAGGCAGTAATATGATCTCATCACAGAATATTACAGCAGAAGAACATATATGAAATATTGGATATACTAGGACGTCTGTGTTTTAATACGAGACTGTATAAAACACGGATTCCACGGTCGCGATGAATAGCCAAACCCACATCACTAGACCCCTACGAGAGCGGCAAGCAACACTGCCAATTCTAGGGTTAGGAGACCCGGTCTCGACTTCTCGAGATGGTCTCCCACTGGACCCTAGAACCCGGTTACTTGTGCTCCCCACCTTAGGTTTACCTAATGCGGAAAAATAAATAATATACAATGATGACATCATCCTCAGCCCGGAAGTGCCCCAATAAAAGAATATTACATACAATGAATTTTACATGAATGAAAAAGAAAAACTCTCATCTCACATAAAACCCCCGGCTATTCAAAACGCGATGATCCAATATAGCATATCACAGCAACACATAATATCTCATATCATCAACGTATGCAAGTATGCGTATCCCGATTGTCATTGATGTATAGCTACAAAGCCGGCGATACACCACATACTACAGTTACGGTCATACAAAAGAAAGTGTAAAACTACAACAGTTGGAATCCGCAACCTCTTTAGACATCGCATGCCTAACCAAATGAATTCCTTAGACATCGCATGCCTAACAATTATAAACCCCGCATTTTAGTCTCATTATCGAAAACACTTTTCAATATCAAGTCGGGCAATTCAACAAGATTCCCGACATCCTAATCGAATGCTAGTCGCAGACTTTAGTAGACGGCCGCACCCGTGATGCCGTCGACGAGGTGCACTAAGGCGGAACACCGCTGCCGCGAGCACCCAAACGAATGTTTTTGGCGACGGGGTTCTCCTACAGTCACTTGGTCGGGGCTATGAGGCATGGCTGTCTATTAAGTTTACTCGGTGAGTATCCGCGTACGCTACGTGATTGCGACGGACTTTTGATCACATCAAAATTCCGTGGCAACCGATCATCTGAGACTGAACTGCTAGATTTATAACATTCAAATTAGTTATCTCATAACTACTTGTGAATTCCAAATATTGTATCACATTCCAGATAAATAGACAATGTTAAACTTTCCGATCGAATAATCAAACACCCAAGTTTTCCCAAATAGTTCTCAACACTTGAAATTAGTTTAAAAAACATCCATCACATGCCACAGTACCAATAGTCGTAGAAGGGTCAAGCCAACGCCTCACATGCGGCATGCCGTACTGCCACAAACCCTAAGGTTTAGAGGCAGTTCAAGACGATCACATAATCGAGTTAAGGTTTGTTGTCTTCTAGAGGGTCCACCGTGTTACTTGCACGACTTAGAACGTTCTTAAACTACGGAAAAATCCAACACTTGGAAATTTTCCGGTAGGGGAAAATGTGAGTTATTGATATCCGTTCGAACTTTTTAACAGTTTCTAAAATTATCCGAAAAAAACTTAAACGAAGTTAAATTATCCGATCGAATCAACGAGTCTACAATAGATCCCAAAAAACTCAACACTTGAGCAAATTAAAAATTCCCAGAAGAATAAGGAATTACAGACGGACATTACTGTGCAAATCACGTGCCAAGATACTACTTTTTGGCCGCGGAACCGCCGCCAAAGCCAAGGTACGGCCGTGGTTCCGCGGCGGTTTAATTGAATTGGAGGCACGTGATGCACAGTAACTCTTGTATTTCCCTGCTGATATTTTTGAGTATTTTTAATCCAGAAAAAAACACTTTTTTAGAAAAAATACAGAGAGGGGTCTGAACCGGGGTTTCGGGGTTCGATCGGACTTTAAACTTCGCCTAGACTTTGTCTAAAGCTCTAGCATGGCTCTGATACCACTGTAGAGTTGCTAGGCACACGGACAAGGTCTACGAGGTATCAAGTGTAAGTCCGTGTTGCCCACCCCGGTGCTTACGGGGAGGCGGAAAACATAATAAAAAACGGATTTTTAATGACTTAGGCAACATGGACTATGCTTGTGAGGATCTTTGCTAAACGAAAACTAGCTAACCCTAACTACAAAGTAGCTAAGTGATGAAAGGTTATACCTTTGGTCTTTAGTCCTTCTCTCCTTGCTCCTAGGTATGGTAGAAAGAGTTCACCTTGCTTGTCTTCTCCCGTTAAAGAAGGATCCACTTGAAAGCCACCACCTTTAGCTTCAACTCCAAGCTAGGAGTAACTAGAGTGCAAGAAATGCTAAGACTTGAACCCTAGAAGTGAGAAGAGAAGATCAAGAGAGGGTTTTTCTCAAGCTTTTTGTTTCTCAACATATGAGAGGGAGAGAGCTTGAGGGAGAGGATGAGCAAGAGAGAGAAATGAAATGAGAGAGTGAGAAAATAAAAGAGCCATTCTCACTAATATGTGAGGATAATTTTAATTAGATAATTAGCTTGAAAATTGTCATGATAAATCATGACTTGACCATTATCATTTCAATTTTTGCAAAGATCAAAGAGCATCTTCCAAATGAAATGATTATGGTCAAGTTGTCAACATGGTCAACAAGTCAATGAAGTCAAATTGTCAACAACAACCATGCACAATAATTAAGCTAATTATCAATTAACAATAATCCACACAAAATCAATAGGGTTAATAAAATGACAAAAGCCATTAACCTTAAACAAGGTCCTCTCCCCCAATCTCAAGCAACTGTGCATACGCACCCGCATTCGTGATCCGAGGAACACGAACACAATGAGAAAAACCAATCTCAAATCATATACTAGGATCCGGCTTAAACCAAAGCCCGCTAGTATAAACTGTCCGGACAGCAAACGTGCACAAGTGCGCGGATGCGAACGAACCCTGTCGCAAAACCATGCGACCTCTACTCGTTTTGCCTAAAGGCGAATAGCTCTCTGTGTGGGACTCTAAAGACTCGACACTACGCTGGCAGTGGGTTTAACCACAGACCGCAAGCGGCACTAGCTGTACGTAACGGTCCCCAGATAGATGTCGATAAGAAGACTGACGAGGTGAACCCCATCTGCACTCCTACTGAGCCTGTATGTGACAGTCTCCGTACAGTCCGGTCTGTTCGTCTGATACATCGCATGGCGGGCCTAGGGGGGCGGTGAACGTCAGTCCCCTAATAGCGGTACAAGTCGTGTCGGAGTGTAGCCCAGAACACCCTGAGATAACACTGGAAACCTACCAGTATATCTCGCTTGCCCTGGCCAGGGACTACTCGTGTAATGGCTCTCCTAGACACAGCGCGATGTCAACCCCCAATACCGGGAGAGACGAATCCTGTCTAACCGTCACTGCCTCCAAGTGCTTCGGGACTGCACCCAAAAACTACCTGTTTGCACAGCTCCTTTGAGCCGTGGTAGGGTAGTAATCAAAGTGCAGTGGGAACACACTCGAGGCGAAGTGACAGTGTCAAGTCAGCGGACTAAGCTGTACTCATGTCACCTGGGAACTGATAACTGACGATAGGTATATTACCAACCAACAGTTCCCGACGAGTCCTGTCCAGTGTACTCGTAACCTAACGAGCACCCGCATACTATCCCAAGTACGACGTACTAACGGCTGTGGGACAGACCGTCTCCCACACTGGGATGAGAAGCGCATACGCTAGTCTACTCCGGAGTATCGATGCCCTGTCTCGATAGTCCAACGACCAGGGACCTGTATAAGGATGTGCTTATAGATTACCCAGCTCCCACGAGTGCGAGCGCCATCACAACGCTGGTAATCAAGCAAAGATCCTAAGGGCTATACTAATATGTATACCAGCAATATGCTAAAAGAAACACATGCACATATTAAAGCAGAGACAAACCAAGTAGCATACTACCATTTCGAGCAAGATTGTATATACAACTGTGAATATCCCAAGCTTCCATCAAGTAATATACAAGCTAGTATGATACAGTAATGGCCTCTAGGGCATATACACTAACAATCTCCCACTTGCACTAAGGCCATGTACTGGCGTATCGAAGACCTATCATCTCGATCAGCCGCTCGAACTGAGTCTGGGGCAAGGCCTTGGTGAATGGATCTGCTGTGTTATCCTCTGATGCAACTCTCCGGACCTCGATCTCCTGGCGATCCACGATCTCCCTGATCAGGTGATACCGCCTTAAGATGTGTCTGGATTTCTGATGGGACCTGGGTTCCTTCGCTAAAGCTATAGCCCCGTTGTTGTCGCAATACAGAGGTATTGGGTCAACAATGGACGGAACCACCTGAAGTTCTTTCAAGAACTTCCTCATCCAGACAGCTTCTTTTGCGGCATCAGATGCAGCGATGTATTCCGCTTCCATAGTCGAGTCAGCAACGGTTTCCTGTTTGGAGCTCTTCCAACACACCGCCCCTCCATTGAGGGTAAAGACAAAACCCGACATGGACTTGGAATCATCCTTGTCACTCTGGAAGCTGGAGTCAGCAAAGGCCTCAATCTGCAGGTCTTTTCCGCCATACACCAAGAACATCTCCTTAGTCCTTCTCAGGTACTTGAGAATGTTCTTTACTGCTATCCAATGTTTCTCCCCAGGGTTTGACTGATACCTGCTTACCACACTCAGTGCATAAGCCACATCCGGTCTGGTACACAACATCGCATACATTATAGAGCCTACCGCAGAAGCGTAGGGTATAATAGACATGCGATCCCTCTCCAAATCAGTCTTGGGAGACATCTCTTTGGAGAGGGTGATCCCGTGACAAGCCGGTAGATTACCGCGCTTGGAATCTTCCATACTGAATCTCTTCAGTATGGTGTCGATGTACCTGGACTGCGAGAGTCCTAATATCCTCTTGGATCTGTCACGGTAGATCCGGATACCCAGAATGTATGAGGCATCACCCAGGTCTTTCATGGAGAACCTGTGTGACAAGAACCCCTTGACAGATTGTAGCATAGGAATGTCATTTCCTATTAAGAGAATGTCATCCACGTATAAAACGAGGAATACTACAGTTCTCGCTACAAATCTACAATAGATGCATGGTTCATCTGGATTTTTGATAAAGCCAAATTCTTTGACCGTCTCATCAAAACAGATGTTCCAACTCCGCGATGCCTGCTTGAGTCCATAAATGGACTTGAGCAACTTGCACACCTTTCCGCTGCTCCCACCCTGAATGAAACCCTCTGGCTGGTCCATATAGACACACTCCTCTAAATGACCATTTAGAAAAGCTGTCTTTACGTCCATCTGCCAAATCTCATAATCGTGGAAAGCAGCGATGGCAAGAAGGATCCGAATGGATTTCAGCATAGCTACTGGAGAAAAGGTTTCGTCATAGTCCAAACCAGGTCGCTGACGAAAACCCTTTGCTACCAGTCTAGCTTTATAGGTCTCAACCTGTCCATCTACACCAATCTTCCTTTTGAAGATCCACTTGCATCCTACGGGTTTTACCCCGTCTGGAGCAATGTCCAACGTCCATACTTTGTTGGTGTACATGGACTCCATCTCGGTCCGCATTGCATCCAGCCATTTTACCGAGTCGACGCTCTGAATGGCTTGCTGGAAGCTAGTAGGCTCATCACAATCTAGGATGCAGTCCTCTCTATCCCCGTCAATGAGGAAACCGTAGTACCTCTCGGGCGGATGAGACTGCCTACTACTCCTGCGGAGTGGCATGGGAATGTCTTGTTCTTTCGAACCTTCTGGTTCCTCTAAGCTTTCAGTGATGGTTTGTGGTTCTGGAATTTCTTCTAGTTCTACTGCGTTCCCGCTTATCTGATTTTCTAAAAACTCAGTTTCCAAGAAGCGGGCATGACGAGAAACAAGGACTTTTTGCTCCTCTGCGTAATAGAAGAGATACCCCTTGGAGTTCTTTGGGTATCCCACAAACTTGCACTGTACTGAGCGTGCCTCGAGCTTGTCCGCATGCTGCTTTTTTACAAAAGCTGGACATCCCCATGTCTTAAAGGATTTAAGACAGGGTCTCTTCCCACTCCACATCTGATATGGTGTGGTAGGCACTGTTTTAGTAGGAACCTGGTTCAAGAGATGTGCAGCTGTTTCCAGTGCATAACCCCAGAAAGATCGCGGTAACTCAGCCTTACTCATCATGGACCGTACCATATCCAATAGGGTTCGGTTCCGTCTCTCCGATACACCGTTGTGTTGCGGAGTGTATGGAGGAGTAAGCTGAGAGAGAATTCCATTCTCTTTTAAGTAATTCAGGAATTCGGCACTTAAGTATTCTCCTCCTCGATCCGATCTTAGGATCTTGATACTTTTGCCGGTTTGTTTCTCTACTTCACTCTTATATTCCTGGAACTTTTCAAAGGCCTCGGACTTATGTTTCATTAAGAAGACATAACCGTACCTTGAAAAATCATCCGTAAAAGTAATGAAGTAAGAGTAACCGCTTCGCGCATGTGTAGACATTGGACCGCACACGTCACTGTGTACGAGTCCCAAGAGCTCGCTCGCTCTTTCTCCGTGTCCAGTGAACGGAGCCTTTGTCATCTTTCCCATGAGACAAGATTCACAAGTGGCATAAGACTGATACTCGAACGGATCCAAGTATCCTTCTTTATGTAACTTAGTCAACCGTGTCTCATTGATGTGACCTAGTCTACAATGCCACAAGAAAGCCTGATTAATATCTGGAGACTTTCTTTTATGTGTATTCTGGATATTGAAAACCTGTGGTTGGTTTAAAACGTAAATACCGTTGTTTAATGTACCTGACCCAATCAAAACTTGATTAAGGTGAATGTTCACTACATTACTTACAAATGCAAATTCATAACCTTCTTTAGATAATAAAGATACAGAAATGATATTACAGGTTGCATTTGGTACATAATAACAACTACGCAAAACCAAAAAGTGTCCATCTGATAATCCCAGGTGATAGTCCCCCACGGCCTCTGCATCCATGCTAGCACCGTTCGCAACTCTGAGGGTCATGTCACCTGCCTTCAAAACTCTACGCTTTCTCAACGCCTGCAAAGAATTACAGATATGAGATCCTGATCCGGTATCCAATACCCAGGATGTAGAGTTTATTGATAGACAGTTTTCAATAACATACACACCTGAAGCTGAAGCTGCAACTCGCTTCAAATCCTGTGTTCTGGCTTTCCAAGCCTTGCAATCTTGTTTCCAGTGGCCACTTTTGTGACAATAGAAGCATTCTTCCTTCCCCACCAGCTTCCCCGCTACCTTTGTTGCTTTACCCTTTCCCTTCGTATCCACTTTACCGACACCGCCTCTTGGTTTGGCGGGGGCTTTCTTCTTCTTGCCCTTGGCTTTCGCCCTGGACCTAGAAGAGGAAGATCCTCCTATAAACAAAGTGGATGTCTCCCTACCCTTCTGTAGGATGCCCTCAGCAGTCCTCAACATGTTCAGAAGCTTGGCAAGTTCAACCTCCTTTCCTTGCATGTTGAAGTTAAGAATGAACTGGGCGTAAGTGGAAGGAAGGGACTGGAGAATCAAATCGGTATAGAGTTCATTTTCCAACGTGGTCCCAAGGTCCGTGAGCTCCTCTATGTAGCCGATCATCTTAAGCACGTGGTCCGCTACCGATGATCCGACGGCCAACCTTGCCGAAAAGAGCTTCTTCGACACTTCGTATCTTGCGATACGAGACTGCTCTCCATACAGTTCTTTTGTATGGAGAAATATGGACTCTAGGTCCATATTCTCGTGCCTCCTCTGATGGTCGTTGTCCATCGAGGCTAGTACGAGGCATTTGGCCCTCGCGCAATCTATCTCCCATGTCTTACGGATTTCTACATCCGCGACGCTGGAGGTGGGACCTGGGACGGGGGGAGCTTTGGTGGTAAGTATATACCCCAGCTTGTCATAAGTGATAGCCATCTTGACATTCCTGAGCCAATCTTTGTAGTTTGGCCCTGTCAATATGTTTTTATCTAATAGTAACTTAAGTCCGGTCATCTTGAATGGTCGCTGCAATTAGGAGAGAGAAAAGAAACACTTTAGCATGATGCTCTTGCAAGTTTAGAGTGGTTTTTAGTTTGTCTAAACTGGATGGCTCCCACTGTCTCTCGAATCCCTTCTCAAACCATAAAGAAAAGGATTAGCCGGGATCATTCTCACCGTACAATACTTGCTTAACCGTTCAGCCAGGCCAGTGTCGGTACTTCGAGGGAGGTTTTCCAACGCTTTCGCGAAGTTCCTTAATTAAGTAACCTCTTTTCCCTGTGGGCGTAGCCCCGCTAACACCTTTCTAGGCACCTACTAGGTTTATAGCATTGATCGTTAAGTGAGAGTTTTCCCGAGGAGTAGCATATACTCACAGTAGGATCGGGATCCAAATATCATCGCGTGATAAAACCGAAGGAATCCTACCAGAATTATCACACTCCAAATGGTATGCAACGCTAGCAAGTTTCAGTACTTATGAAACTCCCGATGTGGATTTTTGCCCCATGCTCTTATGACCTTGACTAAGGCCAACAAATCATAAGTCACATGTCAAGTTCTACCCGTCGTTATCCAGGTTAATTTGAACCCACCCGTATCCACCCTTGACTATGGCCAACAAGGCAATACGACTGTCTCAAACCAACGCATTCTATCTATGCAACATATGAATACCCACCAGCTACCAAACACTGTGCCTTGACTAAGGCCAACAAACACAGCTTGAATACCGTTGATTATTCATATGAAACGACGGAGGGCTACGGATGATTTTGGCGAAACCGTGAACGTAGTGAACTTGATATAATCGATGGAACGAGATAGCTTTTAAAAGGAGTGGTTCAAGCTCCGCGTTTAAAAGTTTAGTTTTTGAAAAAGAACCGAGTGGTTTTCAAAGTGTTCCAATCGACTTTTACTTGGTTTATTTCTTGCATTAGTTCTTTTAATGCGTCCCATCATTTAATCCTACCATTGCAGAAAACAACCAAAAATATGACGTACGCTTATGCCATTCGTATTCGCCACGGGGCCCCGTCATCACCCGTTAGGTTACTTAACTAACGACAGAGCGGGGGCTGGGCTAGCGCGGTTGTAAAACATAAGCAACTCCTAAATAGTTATTATATATAAATATATAGCAATGATAGACATTACAGATCACAGATGAATACATTGGATATACTAGGAATCCGCAATGCGTTCGAGCCTGCAACGCAAAGCGGATTACACGGTCGCGGTGAATAGCCAATACCCCACCCAAGACCCCTACGGGTGCGGCAAACTACCCGCCAAGCACCCGAAGCGAAGCAACCTCCCTCACCACCGTGAGTAGGCCACTCGGCACTTCGAGATACCCGGTAGTTTGTGCACCCCCTCCATGGGTCTATCCTAGGAGCAAAAACAGTAAAAAGAATTATACAATGACGGCTACAACCCCGACCCGGTTGTGCGGCCATACAAAGAATATTATTACATCAATTTACATGTTACAAATGAATGAAAGAAAAATAACGCTCATCTCACATCCAACCCGGCTATTCACCCGCGACAATCCAATCCATTCATATCCACAAACCAATAACAATCACAGATCATGTATAACCCCGACTAATCGTCTTATAGCGATTAGCCGACGTTCAATACATGCAAGCATTACAGATATAACCGATATAGTTAAAGTGCAGTGAAGTTCGGAAAAATACGGAATTATAGGACCCCAAAAGGAAATTTCTTTTCTGTAAAATCTGGGTACATATAATATATCCTAAAAATCCCAAAACCAACAACAACACACTCTGCACGAAAAACGATGCGCCGATCACGACAATCCGCGGCGGTTCCGCCGCATATACCTACTTCATGCGGCGGAAGGGCGGCGACTTGAGGGAATTAGGGTATCGTTTTTCTTGGGTGTATTCACAAAACCCTGAGACGATTTTACATGTATAAAGTTTTTCATTTAGAGCAGGAAAAATTTTAACAGAAACTTGGATTTTGTAAAAGTTTGGTTTTGTGATTTTTCCGGTTCCGAACTTCGTTACACTTAACTACTTAACTAGTTTAGGTTTAGTTAGGCTCTGATACCACTGTAAGTCCGTGTTGCCCACCCCGGTGCTTACGGGGAGGCGGAAAACATAATAAAAAACGGATTTTTAATGACTTAGGCAACATGGACTATGCTTGTGAGGATCTTTGCTAAACGAAAACTAGCTAACCCTAACTACAAAGTAGCTAAGTGATGAAAGGTTATACCTTTGGTCTTTAGTCCTTCTCTCCTTGCTCCTAGGTATGGTAGAAAGAGTTCACCTTGCTTGTCTTCTCCCGTCAAAGAAGGATCCACTTGAAAGCCACCACCTTTAGCTTCAACTCCAAGCTAGGAGTAACTAGAGTGCAAGAAATGCTAAGACTTGAACCCTAGAAGTGAGAAGAGAAGATCAAGAGAGGGTTTTTCTCAAGCTTTTTGTTTCTCAACATATGAGAGGGAGAGAGCTTGAGGGAGAGGATGAGCAAGAGAGAGAAATGAAATGAGAGAGTGAGAAAATAAAAGAGCCATTCTCACTAATATGTGAGGATAATTTTAATTAGATAATTAGCTTGAAAATTGTCATGATAAATCATGACTTGACCATTATCATTTCAATTTTTGCAAAGATCAAAGAGCATCTTCCAAATGAAATGATTATGGTCAAGTTGTCAACATGGTCAACAAGTCAATGAAGTCAAATTGTCAATAACAACCATGCACAATAATTAAGCTAATTATCAATTAACAATAATCCACACAAAATCAATAGGGTTAATAAAATGACAAAAGCCATTAACCCTAAACAAGGTCCTCTCCCCCAATCTCAAGCAACTGTGCATACGCACCCGCATTCGTGATCCGAGGAACACGAACACAATGAGAAAAACCAATCTCAAATCATATACTAGGATCCGGCTTAAACCAAAGCCCGCTAGTATAAACTGTCCGGACAGCAAACGTGCACAAGTGCGCGGATGCGAACGAACCCTGTCGCAAAACCATGCGACCTCTACTCGTTTTGCCTAAAGGCGAATAGCTCTCTGTGTGGGACTCTAAAGACTCGACACTACGCTGGCAGTGGGTTTAACCACAGACCGCAAGCGGCACTAGCTGTACGTAACGGTCCCCAGGTAGATGTCGATAAGAAGACTGACGAGGTGAACCCCATCTGCACTCCTACTGAGCCTGTATGTGACAGTCTCCGTACAGTCCGGTCTGTTCGTCTGATACATCGCATGGCGGGCCTAGGGGGGCGGTGAACGTCAGTCCCCTAATAGCGGTAGAAGTCGTGTCGGAGTGTAGCCCAGAACACCCTGAGATAACACTGGAAACCTACCAGTATATCTCGCTTGCCCTGGCCAGGGACTACTCGTGTAATGGCTCTCCTAGACACAGCGCGATGTCAACCCCCAATACCGGGAGAGACGAATCCTGTCTAACCGTCACTGCCTCCAAGTGCTTCGGGACTGCACCCAAAAACTACCTGTTTGCACAGCTCCTTTGAGCCGTGGTAGGGTAGTAATCAAAGTGCAGTGGGAACACACTCGAGGCGAAGTGACAGTGTCAAGTCAGCGGACTAAGCTGTACTCATGTCACCTGGGAACTGATAACTGACGATAGGTATATTACCAACCAACAGTTCCCGACGAGTCCTGTCCAGTGTACTCGTAACCTAACGAGCACCCGCATACTATCCCAAGTACGACGTACTAACGGCTGTGGGACAGACCGTCTCCCATACTGGGATGAGAAGCGCATACGCTAGTCTACTCCGGAGTATCGATGCCCTGTCTCGATAGTCCAACGACCAGGGACCTGTATAAGGATGTGCTTATAGATTACCCAGCTCCCACGAGTGCGAGCGCCATCACAACGCTGGTAATCAAGCAAAGATCCTAAGGGCTCTACTAATATGTATACCAGCAATATGCTAAAAGAAACACATGCACATATTAAAGCAGAGACAAACCAAGTAGCATACTACCATTTCGAGCAAGATTGTATATACAACTGTGAATATCCCAAGCTTCCATCAAGTAATATACAAGCTAGTATGATACAGTAATGGCCTCTAGGGCATATACACTAACATCAAGCATGCCCGATTTAAAATTTAGCTGTGCCGAACAACCCTTAACAAGATCTTTAAACTAGAGATTAGGCGAAAACAAGCATGTTAAAAATTTTAACGCTATGTGAGAGAGATTACAACCTTTGTAGATCTGGTCCTTCACTTCGAAAGCTCCGTATTGAGGTCCCTTCGCTGCGATCAACGTGTTCCGGACTCTCGAGAGGCTCCACGAAGAGAAAGATGCAAGCTTGCTTCCGATTTTCGATAACAATGGTGATCTACCTTGAACTTTCATTAACACAAGCTCTCACTCACTAAATGAAGTGAACACTCTCATCTAAAGGGAAGGGGTAGATGAGGATGATGAAGTAGGATTTTTGCTCTCATTTGTTTTCTTATTCTCACTCATTTTTCATCACAAAATCAAAGCAAGAAAGCTTTTTATGAAGAACTCAAGCAAGAAGAAGATGAATAATAGTAAATCCTTTTGTGATGAATAATGATAAGATAATAATGATGAATAATGCAACCATGGTCAACTATACCCTTGTAGAGATTTAACTAGGGTTAGGGTTTGAGTTGGGTTAAAGGTGAGTCACTTGAAAATATCAAGCATAATATCTTTTCCATGACAAAAGAAAACCTTCTAGAAGGTTCTAGAAATGATTAACCCAAATCAAACCCTAAAAATGTTTAATCTCCACTAAACATTTTGCATTAATAATCATATCATGTTACAATATTATATATCATATATATAATATTTATTGTAACAAAATAAAATAATACAATTAACATATATCGTATATATATCAATGTATTACCCGAGTGAAAAAAAGAATCTTTTAGTGAGCTAATATTAGTTAATGTAATTTAATATATCATATATATTATTATACATTAAATTATCGAATCAACACTTGATCCGACAATCCGGCTATATCGCATATAACCGACTAATATCTCATTTACTAATTCATCGAATCAACACTTGATACGATGACCCGGCTGATATCATATATCACGAGAATAGAATACGGTATCTCATATCGCATTATCCTTGGTCCTGCACATATCACAAATATGCCCCTACTCCGTTTTGCCTAAACCAAGAAACCTCTGTGTAGGACTCTAAAGAATCGTCAATACGCCGGCAGTAGGTGATGATCATATCAAACACCCACAAGCTGCAGGCGGTCAGCTAAACGTAACAGCCACCCAGGTATTGAGCGCTCAGAAGATCAACAAGCAAGCCTGTACATTCTCCTTTGAATCCAAATAGTAACACTCCCGTACAGTCCGGTCTCGTCGTCTGATATGTCGCATATCTCGACTAGGGGTGGTATACGTCAGACCCCAGTAGCTTGATAAGTCATGTCGATATGAGGTCTATAACAGTTCGAGAACACTTACCAGTAAATCTCAGCAACCCTGGCCAGGGATTTCCAGTTATAGCCAATCGAACACAGCACAACAACAACTCCTATACCGGGTGAGACGAATCCCCTCCTATCGCTCATTGCCTCCATGTGATTCAGGACTGTACCCAAAAGCCACTTTTTTGCACGCCATCTTGGACGTGGTATGATGGAAATCAAAGCACAGTGGGAATCACACAAGACTCTATGACGATCTCGGGTCAACAGACTACTCTGTACCAGTGTCACCGGAGAACTGCCATCTGACGTGAGGTATAATACCATCTGGGAGTTCTCGGCGAGTCCGTCCAGTGTACCCAGTCTCTACTGAGCACCCGTACACCATCCTTGATGTCAAACACCAATGGATAGGGATCATCCATCGCCCATCATATGGGTCAAGATGCGTATACGCTAGTCTACTCTGGTGTATCGATGCCCTATCTCGATACACCCTCGAGTAGGAACAGTTACAGGATGTATTCGTCGACTACCGCGGCCCCACTAATATGATCTCATCATAGTCCCAGTAGTCGAGTACATATCCTAAGGGCTTTATCAACATGTAATATAGAGACAATCAGAGTACATGTTAAGATAAAGTACAACCAGATAGCATACTATCATGTCGAGTAAGAAAGTCCTCCCTATATATATCCAAGCATCCATTACAATATACATCGTATGTACAATAATGGTCTCTAGGGCATACATATAACTAACAAGAGGTTTCCTAGCTTAAGTGAAACGAAGTAGGGAATATATGTGATATGTGCGGAACCGAGATTAAATACGTGTATGTAATACAGTATTCTATTCTCGTGATATAGGTTATATGTGATATAATCGGATTATTGAATCAAGTGTTGATTCAATAATTTGTTATATGTATATTTGATATACATAGAATTGATATTAGTCGGTTATATATGATATAGCCGGATTATTAAATCAAGTGTTGATTTAATAATTTAATATATAATTATATATTTGATATATTAATATATATTAACTAATATTAGCTCACTAAAGAATTTTTTCTCATTTAAATGCATTTAATATATATATGATATATGTTATTTGTATTTATATATATTGTGTCATGCTAGATGATACATTGGACATGGGTGTATGAGACTCACACTAAACTAAATATAATTTGGATGATTTAATTATTAAGGGAAAGACAAAATTAGTTGGAAAGTAATATGGCTTAAGATGCTTGTGGAAGCATGTAGAAGCCTTGACTAATTCCACTAATTTTGTTTTACTCTAGATATTTTATAACGCAACCATTATCTTTTTGCCATGGTTAACTCTCTACACATATCAATGAGATATTTTCTTCACCTTGGTTCATCACTTGTTCATTTTCTTCATCTCATTTTGCTCTCTAGCTTTGAGTGAGGTGATAAAAGAAAAAGAGAAAAAGAATCCTAAAATGAGAAAAATTCCTACTTCATCAACCTACTCTCTTCTAGCCCATTAGTGTAGGTTGTTTACTTCACTAATTCCTTAGTTAGTGAAGAGATAGCTTGAGTTAGAGATTCTTCAACAAGGATCATTTTCGGCCTCGAAGATCCTTAAGCAAGCTTATTCCTTTCGCCTAGTGGAGCTTTAGAAGAGTTCGGGGGACCATTACTTGGAGCTATGGGACTACTACTTGGAGCTTTAGAAGTGAAGGACCGGTCTACAAAGGTTGTATTCCTTGTTCACTTAGTGTAAAGCTTGTTTACTAGTTTAAAAACCCTAATTCTCTAGTTCGATTCTGGGATAGCATGCAACAGCACACCAGATTTTTTAAAATTGTATACTTGATGCTTCTAAAAACCTAGTAGTGGTGGTAAGGTATACTTTCATTTTCACCATCTAAGATCTAAACCTTTTGTGGAGTTTAACTCCAAATAAATTTTTCAGAAGCTCAACTCTAAGTCTAAGATCCTAATCCTCAAAGTAGTTAAACCCCAAATCCAAATCTTTTAAAAGTTTAACTCCAAATAAAAATCCATCTTTTTCTAGGAGCTTAACTTCAAAGCCCCTTGGGAGTTCAAGTCCCAATTTATGGGTTAAGCCATTTTTTTCTGCTGGCGCCTGGCGGCCGCATGTTGGGCATGTAACCCGTTGGCGCCCAGCGCCCACAAGCGTGACCCGCTAGCGCCCACATGCCACATACTTGACCCGCTGGCACCAGCAGCCATATGCTATCTCACGCTACCTTAGGACGCTCCTTACCCCTCTTTTTCCTACATGTTTGAGACTCGAAACATTTTCCCGGGGCACTGCCCTGCACCCTGCAAGGGGGCTGCTAGCGATTTGACCCCAGCCTACTATCCAGGTAGTGATACCCCCGTAAGTTCTGCGAGGCCCCCGATACGTCCAAAACACCTTCAAGACATAACACATGCATACTACACATTGAGTTCGCATGATCAGTTTTACCCGTCAATCGGAGGTTCTCTCACACCAAAGGCGAGGGGTAATTAACAACAGCTTAGTCCGCGGCTGCAAGAGATTCAGATCCCCATAATCAATAAACATCAGCCTACCCTAGACAGGGGGAATCTGTATACGCCTAACTAGCGTGCGTATTTTTATCTCAATAGGGTGATGAAAAACACTCTACAATCATAAGATATAAATATGATATGTTTAGTTATAAATACAAGTGCGATATAAATGAATTCGCATAAAAATAGAATCAATATCATTAAATCATCATAAATCTTGTGTCTATCACCGACACATGAAATCCAAATATCGTAGGTGCCGTCTCACAGACCGGCCTTCACTAGATATTAATCCAGCCTTGGACAGTATCCTCCGGATATCTGCCATGCTCCAATACTATCTCCGGTATCGATCACCTCGTAGGCTCTCTTACCTCCCTACGGACTTCCTGCTCCTCGGAGTCATACCGGGTCCACTATGTATCCATAATCGGTTAACCTCCCCGTCAATTCGGATATCTCATCATGAAAACCAAAACTTATGGTGGACGTCAAATCATCAGATCATGAGAAAACTGTACTTTTAAAAACATAATCCGTTTTGTAAAAGATAACCGTGGTTTCACAAATCCATAAAAACATCAAATCTATGATATCAACAGTGAATGATTCATTTATGCGACATTTGGCAACTATAAAAAGTAATTATACAAACTATAGCATTCGAATAATGAAATATGGTAAATAGCAACTAATACTATCACAAAACATGGTAATACGGTTAAACATAACAATTCTACGTATCATGGTAGTACTAATAATGTGTGGTGTAGCATGCAAGTCTGTGAACTGTGTAACATGGAATTATTAGTATTGTGCTTGTGTTCTATCCAATGTATTATTCTAGTAAGTATAATTATACACTAGGGATGTCATGTTAGTGTTATATGCCCTAGAGGCAATTATTGTATCGTACTAGCTTGTATATTATATTTTGGAAGCTTGGGATATATACACAGGTTTATAACAGTCTTGTTCAACATAGTAGTATGCTATTTGGTTTGTATCTGTCTTAATATGTGTATATGTTTCTTTTAGCATATCGCGAATACATATTGATAAAGCCCTTCTTGCTTGACTACCAGCATTGTGATGGCAATCACACTAGTGGGGACTGGGTAGTCTACAAGCACATCCATTTTCAGGTCCCTAGTCATAGGATTATCGAGACAGGGCATCGATACTCCGGAGTAGACTAGTGTATACGCTTCTCATCCCAGCAGGGGAGATGGTATGTCCCACAGCCATTAGTATGTTGTATTGAGGATAGTATGCAGGTGCTCGTTGGGTTACGGGTACACCGGACAGGACTTGCAGGGAACAGTTGGTTGCTATTATACCCGTCATCAGTTAACAGTTCCCAGGTGACATGAGTACAGCATAGTCCGTAGACTTGAAACTGTTGTTTCGCCTCGAGTGTATTCCCACTGTTCTTAGATTTCTACCCTACCATGACTCGACAGAGTCTTGTAAACAGGTAGCAGTTGGGTGCAGTCCCGAAGCACTTGGATGCAGTAGCGGTTAGATAGGAATCGTCTCTCCCGGTATTTGGAGTTGATATCGCGCTGTGTTTGGAGATCCATTACGCAAGGTCCCTGGCCAGGGCAAGCAAGATTTACTGGTAGGTGTTCCAGTAGTTTCTCAAGGTGTAATGGGCTTCACTCCGACACGATTTATACCGCTTTTAGGGCACTGACGCTTGCCGCCTGTTAGGCCCGATATGCGATAGTCTTAGACGAACAGACCAGACTCTACAGAGATTGTCACATCAGGCTCAGTAGGAGTTCGAATGGGTTTCCTCATCGACCTTTTTATCGACATCTACCTAGGGGCCGTTACTTACTGCTAGTGCCACTTGCGGCCTGTGGTTAAACCCACTGCCAGCGTAGTGTCGAGTCTTTAGAGTCCCACACGGAGGGTTTCCCTGCTTCAGGAGAAACGATATAGGGGTCGTATGGTTTTACGACAGGGTTCGGACATATACATGTACTTATGCACGTATGATGTTCGGGCAGATTATACTAGCAGGCTTTGGTTTAAGCCAGATTCTAGTATTGGATTATTAGATTTATGCAGTCTCAATATATCCGTGTTTTTCATAAATACGGATGGGAGGGGCATTCTCGTAATTAGTCAGGAAGCTTCTAGAAGAAAGGTGACTCATTTAGTTTTAATTCATTTATGAATTAAACTTAATGAGGTGGAGAGATGATGTGTTATTTTCATTAATTGCACCATGAGTCATGAGGTGATTCACCTCAAGGTAATTAATGAAGCATGATTGATAATTTATTACTTAGATATTTTCATGCTTCATGATATTATCCAATGACTCAAATTCAATTCATTATCACAAATACAGTCTCTCTCCTCAAGCTCTCATCTTCTTCATCCTAACCCTAATCCTCTCATGAGTTGAGAACCATAGGGTTAGAAAGACTAATAGATTCTTAATCAATCTCTATATCCTCTAGGTCACTTGGATTAGCAATCCTCGCCACATAGTTACCTCAAGTTAGTGGTTAAAACTTGAAGAAGGAACTCTCGGGTGGATCTTCTATTACATCGAGGAGGCCGACGAGGAGGTGAACAACAAGAACAAGAAGGACTAGTATCTTGAGGTATAATCATCTATCATAGTAGTTAACTACTTATAGATAGTTTATTAGTTAGGATTTAGCAAAGATCCGTTTGATAGTCAATGTTACTTTGAACAAAATGATTGTTTTACCTATTCCGCCTCCCCGCATCTTGTGGGGTGTGTAACGTTGACTTACATGTCATATTACTCAATGTAAGTGTATAGCATGGAAATGCAGATAAGTATCACAATTAGAGTTTAAAAACTGATGCGGAGTTTTATAAAGCTTCTGGTAGTCGGGGTGCTATATGCCATCCGCCCGAGTTCCCAATAGTAGATGTCCCCCTACTCACCTACAATCGACAAGTGCTAGACGAAGCTCACGAATTCTTTGCCCTTCTTTGCCGCGTCGGACGTCTCCGTGACCGATCCTAAACATTAAACCAAGCATATTTATAAGAATCGAAATGCAACCGTTACTAAAATTCTAACGCACATAGACTAAGACGTACGATTGATGTATTCTAACACGTGTTATCTATATCGAAAAACTTCCGGCAATAACGAAAACCAAAACTTAAGTTTTTAAAACGCAAAACATTGAATTTTTGTAAGATACATGCTCCGGATTTTTCTACAAGTAATCTGGGACAAAAAGAAGTATACAAAAGTCTAATTAGGATGTCTAGGAGCTACTGTAAAAAACCCAGACTCACTTTCTTGGCCGAAAATTGCGCCCAAACACATTAAATCTGTGGCCATAATTAGTCTGGATGGACTCGGGCTTTGGGTGTGGTCTCAAGTTGGTCTCTCCATCTCAGAAAAACACTCTGATAAATTTTCAGAGCTCTTAAATAACAGCAGATATCATTTGAGTACCAAAAACACAAAAATCCTAGTTCAATACTTTAAAAAAAACTTAGTCTACAAGTGCTAAAATACTTGGATAACCTGAAAAAAATGGTCTTTACCTATTTGGATGGATGCCAAATAAATTCCAAGCTCATAAGGTGTTTACTTGAAACTTCTTGAAGTTGTATTGGCTTAATTTTGAATTTTTGAACAATTTTCATGAAGAACTCATCATACTCCTTGTGATTATATGAAAGGATGCTAAAGTTTGATATGAAGATGTAAGGGAAATGATATGATCATTTTGAGAGTGATAATGTCATAAAAATTTTGAGAGAAAAGAAGGAGGAGGTGTGTAGTGTAAGGATGAGATGTAGGCATGATGGTGTATGCTGTGGTCTGGTGGGTATAAAGGTTTCCTATCACCTAACATATACCATTCACTCTCATTTACAAATTAAAACCTTTTATAAATAAAAACCCTTTATAAATAATTATCATAATCTTTAATAAAATATTTTTATCATTATTTAAAATTCTAAAATTGTTGGGATCCGGCGCCCGCCCCGCGGAGGCCGCGGCCGAGGCGGAAGCGAAAACGAAAAATTCTTGCGAGCACCGTAGTCCCGTAAAACACAGGATATGAACCATATAACTAAACTAGCTATTCTACAAGAGCAAGAGGTTGAGAAATACAACATTTGTCGCGTGTCCACCCAATTGTGGAAGACTCCTCCAAGCTCGTAACCGCCAGGATCGTGCTTGAAAATCGACCACCCTTTGCCGAAGACGATCCACCCGAGGGAACGCGCAGGAGGATCTAACCGAAGACCTAAATTCTCTAGGTTTGGATGGTCGGTGATGTAGGAAAACTCCATTAAATTTTTCTCTCTAAAATCTTGCTAAAAATGGGAGCAAGAAGAAGAAGAAGAAGGAGAAGAGGAAGCATGGAGCATGAGCCATGGAGCAAGTGTGAAAAATCATCAAGTGATGAGAGTGGGCATGGCTTGCTCTTTATCAACCATACAAGAATAGTGCACCCAAATGATTTAATCATTTTTAAATGAAAACCTTGCCTCTCTACAACGTTGTAGCCATACTTTATTGTCTCTAACTTTACACCTCATTTCCCATTTAATTTTCTAAATAGAAAATTAAATATGAGGTGTCCTTCTTTAAGAAGCATTGCCGTACAAATACGGAATACTTCACCTGGTATATGTATCGCTGCATATACGCGTATCCGTATAAAAATACGGATAACACCAAAGAGAGAAAATAAATAGTGAACAATAATACTAAAATATATGTATTCAAATACATATATAAATTATTAAATCAAAACATGATTTAATAATGGCTAGTATTATCAATCGCCCGATTAAAGTCCGTGTAATACGTACACGTATTTAATCGGACCCCTGCACGTACCATCGTACGACTCCTACATCTGTCGCCTGAACCGGGAAAACCCTCTATGTGGGACTCTAAAGACTCGACAATACGCTGACAGTGGGTTTAACCACAAGCACGTCAGCGGCACTAGCTGTACGTAACGGCTACCCAGGTAGTTGTCGAAAAGGGGTCGACAATCAAGTACGTCCTTACCCTACTAATCCTGAATATGACAATCTCCGTACAGTCCGGTCTCTTCGTCAAAGAGTATCACATATCGGGTCTAGGGGGTGGATAACGTCAGACCCCTACTAACCCGATAAGTCGTGTCTGAGTCTAGCTCATCACCAACTGAGATACTACCGATCAACTATCGGTAAATCTCCCTTACCGTGGCCACGGATTTTTGGTGATAGCCAACCAAACACAGCGCGACATCGACTCCTAATACCAGGAGAGATGAATCCCTGACAGTCGACCACTACCTCCATGTGGCTCGGGACTGTACCCAACTAAAACCTATTTGCACGACTCCTTTGAGCCGTGGTAGGTTAGTAATCAAAGTACAGTGGGAACTCACACGAGACAAATGACGACTTCAGGTCAAAGGACTAACATGTACTCATGCCACCTGAGAACTTCCATCTGACAATAGGTTTAATACCATCTAAAAGTTCTCGGTGAGTCTGTCCAGTGTACTCACCTCCAGTGAGCACATGTATACTATCTTAGGTGACACAACACCAATGGCTTGTGAGACTGGCAACCGCCCCTCGTCAGGGTCTTGAAACGTATACACAAATCCACTCCGGAATATCGATGCCAAGTCTCGATACTCCCACGACTAGGGACATTTAAGGATGTGCTTATAGACCACCTAGCTCTCACGTATATGATCGCCATCATAATGCCGGTAGTATACGGGCTTCATCATTATGTATTAGCGACACATAATAACAACTAAAACATGTACACATCAATGATAAAGACAAATCAGATAGCATACTATGATTTCAAGAATATTGTTCTACCTGTATAGGTCCTCTTTCAATTATCATAATCGCGTGCCTGCAATTACAATAATTGCCTCGAGAGCACTATATCCAATAATCTCCCACTTGCACTTAAGGAGAATTATTGCGGTATAGCGTACCCACAGCTCGTGTGCTACTGAATACCCAACTTCTCTACTAATCAGTTTCGCAAACTACATTTGTGAAACATAACTTGTTCAAGAAATAGCCTTAGTGAGTGGACCCGCTATAATGTTCCAACTTCATCTCTTTATATCTCAACTTTGCGGAGATCAACAATCTCCCAAACTGAACGATACCCCGCCTCAAGAATTTGTCTGGATAACTGATGGGACCAAGTTCATCAATGAACAACTCCTATCCAACAAACTTCTTGGGCTGGATCCTCTGTTGAGTTATAACCGGCATCCTGCACCATGATTACCTCAGTATCATTATTGGAACACTATCCAATATACTGATCCTCAGAAGATGCTAAACTCAAAACTTGACAGCATCTCTGTCATCCAGTTCACCTTGGAAGTCTTAACCGATAACCGCCTCACAGAGGAGACTGCCGTTATCTTATACCAAGAACATCCTCTTATGTTCTTTACTGCTTCCCTATGTTTCTTAAGGATTGGATTAATATATGCTTGTTGCATCTTGTGCAAAAGCAATATCTGGTGTTATACAAGACATTGCATGATTGACTCAATTGCCTAAGCAAATGATGTGTCATTCATGCCTTCCCCTCTCTTCATCAGTCCAAAAAGACATCTTTTAGAAAGGGTGACTCCATCACCCGTAGGTACACTACCACGCTAGGAATCGTCCATTCTAAGATACTTTTAGAATGCAGTCTAAGTACCCGATTTGGGAATCATCCCAAATCTAGATCTAAAACCATAGATCTAGTCACCAGAACTCTTGATATACTATCCATATCCAACCTGGAGAAAACACTGTGTGACAACCAAAATCTGATCGATTGTACTATAGGAACATCATTTCTTATCTGGAGTATGTCATCTAAACCATGGACAATACTGTCACGACCCGAAAATGGTACGTGACTTGCACTTGAATCATATGAAGTCTATAGGACCCCATCTAATTCAAGTAAGCCAAAATCCCAGAAATCTAAACCATTTTGAAGAATAAGTGAAGAAAACTTATTTTAAAGCAAGTGGTTTTAATAACATAAGTCGAAGTATGCATTTTTAAAATCTCAAGTCTTTTCTGAAAATTTTTCCAGAGTTTCCTATGTAAATACTGGCCCCAAAAGGGTACAACATACATAATATGAATAAAGGCATCCCCAAGCGAGAGCTAGCTCTTCGTCAATTGGCGGTCATAACTACGCAAGCAATATAATATACAACGCCGAAAGGAGAGGATCAAAACTCAAAAGGAAACCAATATCATCAAGGAAACCACAATAATACAAGCGCGACTCTAAGGTCGAAATAATATACAACTGGTCTTCTAAGGTTATAAAATATACAAATCTGGTTGATGGAGTTTACTAGATACAACTGAAATAAATAAATATACAATGGTGGTCACGATTCAAGTGAACCCACGAACCAAAGCAATCACCCGGAATTAAAGTAGTATGCCAGCAAAGCCGCAACAAAACTTGTACGGCAAAACCTGCAAGAACTGTGGCACAACGGGGGTGAGTTGCCAACTCATGGGTAGAAAATATCACAGAGCAGAAATCGAATGTATGACTCAATCCTAAGTCATACGATCAGTAATATCCTCAATATGATATAGTCTGAAGCATCTAAATATGGCATGGGTAAACATCTATACATATGTATAATACCAAGTGCTCGTGGCAGTGCCTCAGATAGCAACATATCATAAATATGAGGTATGAATGCAATATAATGAAAACAGAATGCATCATGTATGAGAAAACTGTTTTCTTTAATTGGTGAGATTTCTGTTTATATAAATCGAGGTATCATCAATGAAATCAACAAAAAATCAGTGTCTAGTATCGACACAAAATATATATCTCAAATCCCAGGCTCCGGCTATCCGGACTGGCATGTATAATCAAATCTCAATACCTCAGGCTCCGGCTATCCAGACTGGCCTGTATCATAAATCTCAACTCCGGCTATCCGAACTGGCCTGTATCATAAATCTCATGACCACGTCGGTATCCTCCGGATATCCGGCGTGTCACAATAAAATCACCGGTCAGTAATGCTCTCCTGTCTCAGGCTCAACGCCATCATCTGTGACCATCTCGTCCCGGGGTACCGCACCGGGTCCACCATGCACCCACAGACGGTTCCTCCTCCTCCTCGAATCGGGTGTATGATATCGCTCAAGAGCTGAGAAAACTCATAGTGGACGTATCTCAATTCATATCAAGGGAAAACCGCAATTTTCTATCATTTGAAAATGATAATAAGTTTATAAATCTTTGCGGTTTCACCAAATCCAGAAATCTCATGGAAAATCCGAAATCCAAATCTCAAGAGTAAATAACAATGAATACCGAGCTCCGGCAATCCGGACTGGCCCATATAATATTGCATGATAAATGAATATATAAATATGCATGAAATATCACGATAATAAATGCAATATCTAAACTAGCACAGTAATGATAAATCGGAACTATCAGCTAGCAGACGATATCTATAAAGTAATATTCTCTAAAGTGTACGTAACATGGCAATTATGGATGATGATGTGTGTGAGCCGGCAAGCAAGTGTACGCGGAGTATACGCATCATCGGTAATGGTGCTGGTGTCCTGACAGCATGGTTTCATAATCACTATAGTACAAAATAAACATGTAATGCGATGATAACAACATGGATAAACGGAGGTTGAATAATAAACGCAGCAATACCGAATATACAGAAATGAATAGTAAATGCAACAATAAGGAATCTACATTACTATATATGGGTCATACAGTTTTGGCGTTTGAAATAACACGAATCGTTGTGTTTAGAAAATAGGGCTATGGTGTTTTTAAGAAAAGGTACGTCCTTTGAAATATCCGTAGAATCCCTTGGCCTGTCATTAAAATACTCACGATTCGTTAGTTTTGAAATAGGTATGACCCGAGTCTAGTCTAACATCTACAAATAAACTACTGGACTAAATTAACAGACTGATCGAAAGGGTAAGGAAAACCACCTAAGTCTGAGTCGATATATATATATATATATATATATATATATATATATAATAGTCGGTGATCTCGCCTCAATAGTATCGCGTACGATACAATATATATATCATATAACATCCTCGAGTCAAGAGTGCGGATCTATGATCATAATTATATCTCGTACGGTAAATCCATCGTACGGTATCCCAAATCAGGGTACGGGTCAATCTCACTTTTATCTCATTATTCAAATGGTATCCTTATCATCATATATCATGAGCTAGGTATTGATCTACGTCGAGTACATACTGATACCATCAACATATACATGTGCGTGTGTATGATAACATATCTCCTAAAGACCCGCTATAAAATCATATTGTACCTCAATATACGATCCAAATCATATCACCGATCTCGTGACATCATGCCCAATCACATCGACTCATCTCCAAATAGCATATACTATCCTCATCATCCATGTATATGTATACGTATATATATACAAAGTCCCATACATATGCGTATATATATATACACACACACACATATCCCTATATACGCACAAATAATATAAAATGTATGCATGAGTGTGTGTGTGTGTGTGCGCGCGTGTGGGTGTAATCTTATTTTAGGGTTCACAACTAAGAAACTAACTACGACACTATCAACCAAAGTCTTCTAAAGCAATTCTAGCTAAGTATACACATATTATAATACCATATAAGTATATATCTATATATAACATAACGCATTCACGTTCTATACTACGAACTGCGGGGGTGCTATACGCCATCCACCCGACTTCCTCCGTAGATATATATCTACTCACCTCGATTCTCGCTTGCTGGAGTCGATGACGCCACGCTCATCCTTGTCTTCTCGAAGTCCACATGGGGGTACCTACATATATACACATATAGTATCGTAAACAGAAATCACGCATGAAAACAAAAACGTCGCATGAATCACACATAGGTTAAAACCTATGGTCTAAGCATGCAAGAATCACCAACAACTCCCGATACTGATGTACAAACGTCAAGTGACCGGGATAAAACACAAATACCCAATTTCAAGTTAACAGAATTCGCAAAACGAAATCAGAAATAATGCAAAACACCTGCAGATTTTACCCTTGGTCAAATTAGCAAATTTTGCACATGGGAAGGGTCTAGTTTACTGGAGATAAAGACATGGACCAAACACTGACCTAACCATCCCTACCCTGGCCGTAATTTGCGGCCATATAGAATAAATTTGCGGCCTGGCAAGGGAATTAGGGTCTCGGGTCTTAGGGTTATCATCTAGGTTGCATGCACATCTCTCTGTGTTTGCTATATATTTTTCAGGTGTCCCGGGTGATAGCAGATACCAATATATCCTCACAGAATCCACAAAATCTGATATCGGGGATTTCTCAGTTCGGGTTAAAGGGTTCTAGTCTCTGTTTTAGTCCTATAAAAAACAATCACCACAAGGGGTTTGAGGTCACTACTAAGCTCAATTTACACTTTACTATTCATACAAACCCCTAACCTCTTCTAGAAATTTTCAAAGTTCACTAATCTACACTAAATCGGTTCTAAACATGTATGGATGCTTAATGAATTGAAATACTACACTATTGGTGCAGAAATTACCTCATTTGGCAACTCAAGAATTTTCTTGAGTTGCCCCAAGTCTTCAAAATCTAATTTTTCTTGGTCCAACGTGCTTGTGATGATCTTGTGCATGTTTTTATTAAAGTGAAGATGAAGTTTTGATGTTGTTTTAGGGGTGTTTTGAGATGATAGAGGAGGGAAGAAGAAGAGGGCTGCCATGGTGATGGAGGAGGGAAAAATGATGAAGGAAAACAAATAAAAGAGGAAATGGTCTTGGTCAACTTGACCCCTTACCTCTCTCTCTTCTTTCTCATGCCCATGCTTTATTGTTTATTCTTTTTCTTTTCTTTTTCTATTTCCTTTTATTCTCTTTATCTTTTCTTTCCAAATTAAAAACAAAGCCATGCTAAAAAAGAAAAGCCATGATAGAAAATGTAACAATGTGTAATATGATATGGTGCATGTCATGTGAACAAATCAAGCTTAATACATGATTAGTGTTATTTAATCGCGATTAGCATTAAAATGGAATATAAAAATTATAAAAATTCATGATTTGCCTAAATCACATAAAACACTCTCATTTCAGAAATTTCTATAATTTTCAAAATATTTCCCAATTTATCGGTATTTAATTATACCGCATTATCAAAATATTCATAATATTTATTATTTAATTTTATAAATTCCCAAAAATAATATTTTATTTTTCTGAAATGTTATAGTCTTCCCCCCTTAAAAAAGTTCGGTCCCCGAATTTAAATTTAAACCCCTCAAATGCTAAAATATTTTAGTAAAATGATCAAGTCGTCGGGGCTCCGAAATCATAAATACATAAAACATATCATAGCATAATGCATGAGCATGAAAAATAAGCATATAACTCAAAATCAAAATTCCGTCAGGCATCCCGAATCATCGGAGTTATGGTGAAGACACCAAAGTCAGAGTCCAATACGAAAACCGACAGGATAAATATCGAAACTATACATGTAAACATCATTAAAACATCTAAAAGAAATGCATGCCAAACGCTTTTCCAATCGCTGTGCAATGCGCGTATCACGGCACAGGGGCGGTCGTCTGTTGTAAGAAAATAACTATATATATACCCTTTGTTTAATATACACGCCCCGCCATTTTGAAAACAATTTTAGAAGGGTTTCCTTTATAAAATGTTTCATGTCATCTCAGACACGTAGGGAATACTGAGACTATAGCTCTTTCTTTGGAAATCCCTTCGATAACTATTAATGCATGCAAAAATATATTCAAGTACTGTCCTCGGACTAGTCCTGCTCAGCTACTATACCAAATAGTAAATATCATAAAAACATACTGCTCAAAATCAATCCCAAAATGTATATAAGAATGCCATGTGCGTCTGGTGCGCACGGAAATCGAAATCCATGAATGTGCCATACATGTGCACAAAAACAAAATCTAAGTGCAACGGGTGTGCACGGAAACACCTGTCAAAGGCAACAGGTGTGCCTGACAGCAATATCAGGTGCATCTGATATGCACGAAGAATCTCGATTTAGTGCATCTGGCGTGCACCAAAATCGCATCAAGCGCCTAAGTATGCGCAAGAATCCAAGTCAAGTGCAAAAGGTGCACGAAAACAATATCGAATATCACAATCGAAATCGAAGATATACAACACATTTCAATCCAAATCCAAATCAGGTATACCGTGGTATATATAACTTCACAACCATGTGCATCAGCGTGCACAAAATCGAATCAAAATACTAAGAGTGCATGAAAACTATGCCGAAAGCATAAGTCAAATTACATGCATACCATAGGCATGAAATCAAAATCAACATCTCGAATGACATCAAATCGAAGTCAAGTGCAACTGTGGTGCACAAAATCTTATTCATGCAAATAAATCACCCAAATTACCAAAATCAAAGATAGCGGAAATAGTCTCGCTCTAGCACATCCTCTAAAGATCTCTGGCCAACTGTCATGGTCACTCATAACATGACTCGTCGACGGTGCCGAACTCTGGCCTACTGGGTGTGTGTAATATGACCGCTCCTGGGTCCAAGTCTTCTCGTATAGTATTCTAAAAAGGTTCTGTCGAAGTCTCCCCCAAATCTCGTTTCTGCTGAACTGCCCGGAAATCATCATCCTTTACTAAATCTGTTTCTTGTTCCGGAATGGCTGCATACTCGTCGTGACTGCTTCTAGAAGATATATCTATATACAACGTCTCTGCATGCGTATCACATCTCTGATGTCAGCAGAGTGGAACGTCATCTCATCAAGATCTCGTACGAACCTCTTACTCCACTTTTCTCTAATGTCGACTGATTCAGACTCGTCCCTTCATAGCTGTATGGACTGTGCTCCAACGGCTATACTCGTATCTAGAGTCTCCCAAGCAATGTATCTCATCACATGATATCCGAATGACGTCGAACCTTTCGATCAATTTTTCAAGGTTCCATAATCCCCCAAGAGCTCAACTCTTGAGTACAGTTTAATAATATCCGGCACATGCTATAGTACCTCTAGACCAACCGTAGAAGGGCAAACCCAAGCCTCATCAATGGCACCGCGGAACTGCTATAAACCCTAAGGTTTCAAAGGGTTCTCATGGTCATTATATCGAGTTAGGGTTTCATTCTTCTAGAGGGTCCATAGAATTACTTGCATGTTTTTCCGAATACTTTAAACTTGGAAAATGGGTTCCTGACATTCGATCTTCTCTATCGACTCTCAACGTACCTGCGTTAAGTCGTCTTTAACTGGAATCAATCAATCTGATGACCTCGCATCGGGGTAGGCAATGAATCATGTGTCCTAGTCTCTCATCTTTGGTGACTACCGATCTTCTATCATATCTCGAAGTTTAACTTGTGCGGCATTAGCTTCAAACATCTGGGGCGATATCTTGTCATTCGCAGCAATCACTGGCTCATTCGTCCGTACACTGAACATTGCCTCAATCATCAAGTATAATCGGTGCATTGATGGTCATCATATTCTGGCTGGCCTCTAGCAGTGGCCCAATCCTCTGGTGCTGATCTGCACGTCCGAGAAATCTCGTAAAAGCGATCCAGCAAACGCATATGGCGCGAAAACACAATAGGACTATACATCTATGCAATCGTGTGTCCATGGAATCATGCCCTGGTCAGTCCTCATCCGTGACGAGGTCATGCTGACTGCAACTTTAGCCGCAGCTCTCTCTGCCCGTGTAATTGTGGTAGCAAAAACCATAAACCATTATCGATAAGGATAGATCATAGGAATGAAAATAATAATGTGCAAGGAAATGTACATCCTAAGGCTTCTTAAACAGAGTAGCGTATCGTAAGTATGCCGCGGAACATACACACGGTACGTCACTCTCCTTAAGTCACATACTCCATCAACCAAGGTCAACCTACGCGACGAAAATTCGGGTCTAATACCCCCTCGACTAAGTCTACGTTCCGTAAGGTCAAGCCTAGATTCCGTATATATACAAACGCCCTAGGTTCCGCATAGTCAAATATATACTCGAACCAAGGTTAACTTAGCGCTCTGATACCAACTTTGTCACGACCTAAAAATGGCACGTGACTGGCACTTGAATCATATGAAATCTATAGGACCCCATCTAATTCAAGTAAGCCAAAATCTCAGAAATCTAAACCATTTTAAAGAAGAAGTGAAGAAAAATTATTTTAAAGCAAGTGGTTTTAATAACATAATCCGAAGCATGCATTTTTAAAATCTCAAGTCTTTTCTGAAAATTTCTCCAGAGTTTCCTTTGTAAATACTGGCCCCAAAAGGGTACAATATATATAATATGAATAAAGACATCCCCAAGCGGGAGCTAGCTCTTCACCAATTGGCGGTCACAACCATGCAAGCAATATAATATACAACGCCAAAGGGCGAGGATCAAAACTCAAAAGGAAACCAATATCATCAAGAAAACCATAATAATACAAGCACGACTCTAACGTCGAAATAATATACAACTGGTCTTCTAAGGTAATAAAATATACAAGTCTAGTTGATAGAGTTTACTAGATACAACTGAAATAAATAAATATACAATGGTGGTCACGACGCAAATGAACCCACCTACCAAAGCAATCACCCGGAATGAAAGCAGTGTGCCAGTTAAGTCGCAACGAAACCTTTACGGCAAAATCTGCAAGAACTGTGGCACAACGGCGGTGAGTTGCCAACTCGTGAGTAGAAAACATCACAGAGCAGAAATCGAATGTATGACTCAATCCAAGGTCATACGATCAGCAATATCCTCAATATGATATAGTATAAAGCATCTAAATATGGCATGGGTAAACATCTATACATAGGTATAATACTAAGTGCTCATGGAAGTGCTTAAGGTAGCAACATATCATAAATATGAGGTATGAATGCAATATAATAAAAACAGAATGCATCATGTATGAGAAAACTGTTTTCTTTAATTGGTGAGATTTCTGTTTATATAAATCAAGGTATCATCAATGAAATCAACAGAAAATCAGTGTCTAGCATCGACACAAAATATATATCTCAAATCCCAGGATCCGGCTATCCGGACTGGCCTGTATCATCAAATCTCAATACCTCAGGCTCCGGCTGTCCGGACTGGCCTGTATCATAAATCTCAATATCTTAGACTCCGGAAATGCGGACTGGCCTGTATCATAAATCTCAAGACCACATCGGTATCCTCCGGATATCAGGAGTGTCACAATAAAATCACCGGTCAGTAATGCTCCCCTGTCTCAGGCTCAACGCCATCATCTGCGATCTTCTCGCCCCAGAGTACCGCACCGGGTCCACCATGCACCCACAAACGGTTCCTCCTCCTCCTCGAATCGGGTGTATGATATAACTCAAGAGCTGAGAAAACTCATGGTGGACGTATCTCAATTCATATAAGGGGAAAACCGTAATTTTCTATCTTTTGAAAATGATAATCAGTTTATAAATCTTTGCGGTTTCTCCAAATCCAGAAATCTTATGGAAAATCCGAAATCCAAATCTCAAGAGTAAATAACAGTGAATACCAGGCTCCGGCAATCTGGACCGACCCGTATAATATTGCATGATAAATGAATATATAAGTATGCATGAAATATCACGATAATAAATGCAATATCTAAACTAGCACAGTAACGATATAGCGGAACTATCAGCTAGCAGACGATATCAATAAAGTAATATTCTCTAAAGTGTACATGACATGGCAATTACCGATGATGATGTGTGTGAGCCGGCAGGCAAGTGTACGTGGAGCATACGCATCATCGGTAATGGTGCTGGTGTCCTGATAGCATGGTTTCATAATCACTACAGTACACAATAAACATGCAATGCGATGATAAAAACATGGATAAACGGAGAATGAATAATAAACGCAGTAATACCGAATATACAGAAATGAATAGTAAATGAAACAAGAAGGAATCTACATTAACATATATGGGTCATACAGTTTTGCCGTTTGAAATAACACGAATTGTGGTGTTTAGAAAATAGGGCTACGGTGTTTTTAAGAAAAGGTACGTCCTTTGAAATATCCGTAGAATTCCTTGGCCTGTCTTTAAAAAACTCACGATTCGTTAGTTTTGAAATAGGTATGACCCGAGTCTAGTCTAACATCTATAAGTAAACTACTGGACTAAACTAACAGACTGATCGAAAGGGTAGGGAAAACCACCTAAGTCTGAGTCGATATATATATATATATATATATAATAGTCGGTGATCTCGCCTTAATAGTATCGCGTACAATACAATATATATCATATGACATTCTCGAGTCAAGAGTGCGGATCTATCATCATAATTATATCTTGTACCATAAATCTATCGTACGGCATCCCAAATCAGGGTACGGGTCAATCTCACATTTATCTCATTATTCAACCGGTATCCTTATTATCATATATCATGAGCTGGGTACTGATCTACGTCGAGTACATACTGATACCATCAACATATATATGTGCGTGTGTATGACAACACATCACCTAAAGACCCGCTATAACATCCTGCCGTATCTTAATATACGATCCAAATCATATCATCGATCTCGTGGCATCATGCCCAATCACATCGACTCATCTCCAAATACCGTATACTATCCTCATCATCCATGTATATGTATACGTATATATATACACACACACACACACATAGTCCCATACTTATGCGTATATATATATATATATATATATATATATATATTCCCATATACGCATAAATAATACAAAATGTATGCATGAGTGTGTGTGTGCGTGTGGGTGTAATCTTATTTTAGGGTTCGCAACTAAGAAACTAACTACGACACTATCAACCAAAGTCTTCTAAAGCAATTCTAGCTAAGTATACACAAATTATAATACCATATAAGTATATATTTATATATAACATAACGCATTCGCGTTCTATACTACGAACTGCGGGGGTGCTATACGCCATCCATCCGACTTCCCCCGTAGATATATATCTACTCACCTCGATTCTCGCTTGCTGGAGTCGATGACGCCACGCTCATCCTTGTCATCTTGAAGTCCACGTGGGGGTACCTAGATATATACACATATAGTATCGTAAACAGAAATCATGCACGAAAACCAAAACGTCGCACGAATCACACATAGGTTAAACCTATGGTCTAAGCATGCAAGAATCACCAACAACTCCCGATACCGACGAACAAACATCAAGTGACCGGGATAAAACACAAATACCCAATTTCAAGTTAACAGAATTCGCAAAACGAAATCAGAAACAATGCAAAACACCTCCAGATTTTACCTTAGGTCAAATTAGCAAATTTTGCACATGGGGGGGTCTAGTTTACTGGAGATAAAGCCATGGACCAAACACTGACCTAACCACCCCTACCCTGGCCGCAATTTGCGGCCATATGGAATAAATCTGCGGCCTGGCAACGGAATTGCGGTCTCGGGTCTTGGGGTTATCATCTAAGTTGCCTGCACATCTCTCTGTGTTTGCTAAATATTTTTCAGGTGTCCCGGATGATAGCAGATACCAATATATCCTCACAGAATCCACAAAATCCGATATCGTGGATTTCTAAGTTCGGGTTAAGGGGTTCTAGTCTCTGTTTTAGTCCAAAATACAATCACCACAGGGGGTTTGAGGTCACTACTAAGCTCAATTTACACTTTACAATTCATACAAACCCCTAAGCTCTTCTAGAAATGAGGGTGTTTTATATGATTTAGGCAAATCATGAATTTTTATAATTATTATATTCAATTTTAATGCTAATCGTGATTAAATATCACTAATTGTTTATTAAGCTTGATTTGTGCACATGACATGCACCATGTCATATTACACATTGTTACATTTTCTATCATGGCTTTACTTTTTTAGCATGGCTTTGTTTTTAATTTGGAAAGAAAAGATAAAGAAAAGAAGAGGAAATAGAAAAGGAAAAGAAAAAGAATAAACAATAAAGCATGGGCATGAGAGAGAAGAGAGAGAAGTGAGAGGTCAAGTTGACCAAGCCCATTTCTTCTTTCATTTGTTTTTCTTCATCATTTTTCCCTCCTCCATCACCATGGCAGCCATCTTCTTCTTCCCTCCTCTATCACCTCAAAACACCCCCAAAACAACATCAAAACTTCATCTCCACTTCAATGAAAACATGCATAAGATCATCACAAGCACATTGGACTGCCATAGTGATGGAGGAGGGAAAAATGATGAAGAAAAACGAATAAAAGAAGAAATGGGCTTGGTCAACTTGTCCCCTCACCTCTCTCTGTTCTCTCTCATGCCCATGCTTTATTGTTTATTATTTTTCTTTTCTTTTTCTATTTCCTTTTCTTCACTTTATCTTCTCTTTCCAAATTAAAAACAAAGCCATGCTAAAAAAGAAAAGCCCTAATAGAAAATGTAACAATGTGTAATATGACATGGTGCATGTCATGTGCACAAATCAAGCTTAATAAACAATTAGTGATATTTAATCGCGATTAGCATTAAAACGGAATATAATAATTATAAAAATTCATGATTTGCCTAAATCATATAAAACACCCTCATTTCAGAAATTTCTATAATTTTCCAAATATTTCCCAATTTATCGGTATTTAATTATACCGCATTATCAAAATATTCATAATATTTATTATTTAATTTTATAAATTCCCAAAAATAATATTTTATTTTTCTGAAATGTTACAAATACTCTGTACATCCTTCTTATTAGGTTCATTTTTTGTTTTGATGAAGTCAACCACCTTCACTATCACATCAATAACAGATGATCTATCTCTGCTATCATTGCTTTAGTATACAAATAGACATAAACATCTTGCACACCTTCTGTTGCTCCCACTGACTACGATAACCCTCTGGCAGAGTCATACATACGTGCACTTCCAAAGTCCTATTTGGAAAAACGTTATAGTCATCTACCTACCAAATATCATATCCATGAACTGCATCAGCGCCAAAACATATCCATATAGACTTCAGCACAGACACTGAAGTAAAAGTCACATCACAATCCATAATGGGTATTTGATGAAAACTCTTTACAACAAGTCTATTCTTATTAGGTTAGCACCTTTCCACCTGCACAGATCTCGAAAAATCTACTTGCTCCTAATGGGTTTTACCCCTTCAGGAGCACCCAGCAAAGTCTAAAATCCATGATTTGCAGAAGTGCGTGGAGTCCATCTTAGGTATGAAATACCTGGTCAACTGGAAGTTACCACTTCCTATGACCAGCTGATAACAAGTAGAGGGGATAGCAGTATCAAGTTATATCCATATGGACTTCAGCATAGACACTGAAGTAAAAGTCACATCACAATCCACAATGGATATTTGATGAAAACTCTTTACAACAAGTCTAATCTTATTAGATTAGTACCTTTCCACCTGCACAGATCTCGAAAGATCTACTTGCTCCGAATGGGATTTATCCCGTTCAGGAGCACCCAGCAAAATCCATAATTTGCTGAAGTGCGTGGAGTCCATCTTGGATATGAAGCATCTGGTCACCTAGAAGTTACCACTTCCTATGACCTACTGATAACTAGTAAATTCATCATCACCATGATGCTGACCTCCCTGTCACCGTATACGAGAAAACCGATGTGTCTCTCGGGTGTCTAAAGTCACCTACAAAAATCTGCGGAGAGGCTAATGGTTTGTCAAGTCCAATTGAATTCTTAGGTTTTACTAAATTTTCGGTAACCGTTTGTGGTTCTGGAATTACTTTCAATTTTACCATACTCCCACTAGTTTCTTTTGCAAAAAGATTCTTTTATAAAATGGTGGCGAGTTAAGAACAATGTAACCATTGACCTTGAAAAATGGTAGAAACAAAATCCAAGCGAATGCTTGGGATAATCCACAAACTGCCATTACCGAAGCGTGCCTCGAGTTTGTCCGGAATCTGTTTTTAGACAGAAACTGGATAACTCCATATCTTAACAACGTGAAGATATGTAACCATTCTATATCCATATAGAATCAAGGTACTAATTTAGATGGAACCAGATTCAAAAGTCATGCAGCTGTTTCCAGTGCATATTACCTAATGGAAAAAGGCCAATGCAGCATTACTTATTATGAAGCGCGTCCATGGATGAGTAACCTACGAGAGAATCAAGTTCTCGATATTACTATGATGGAATACCTATCATAAGTATCTACATTTTCGATCACCTCGAAGGATCCCGATGTAGGGTTCCTAGGCACTCTAATGGAGTCTCACAAGTGATCAAACATGGCCAATTGAAATTTTACAAGTGCCTATTAACCCTAATACGGATCGTTAACTAGATAAATAGGCGAAGCAAGCAAGTAAACGGAAATATAGCTAAATGAAAGGGGCGACAACCTTTGTAGATCCGTTCCACCACCTCCTAAGCTCCGTGATGAAGTCCCCTCGCTGTCCAAATCATATCTTGGGCTCTAGCGTCGGCTTCATCGGAGAATATGCGAGATAGGTCGTCGATGTCCATGCCGAAGATGATCTACGTCGAAGCATCGCTAGATCAAGCTCCAACTTCACCAAGTCAAGAAAACTTATGAAGGAAACACCCTATACTACTTGGCAAGAGGTAGAGGATGAAGAAATAGGATGTGGGTTCACTTTAGAATTGGATTTCTCACTAGTTTTCATCACTTGCCATTGGAGTAGCAAGCTTTCTTCATGGAGGAAGAAGATGAAGAAGAAGAAGAAGTTATGATAAGTGTTTTTTAATTAGATAAATAATTCAATACTTATCATACTTTCAACTATAGTTAAGTATAGAGAATTAACATGGGTTAGTTAAATGGTTAGGGTTAAGCAAAACAACAAAAGAGTGACTTAGTCAAAGTTTCAAGAAACTTCAACTAAAAAACAAAACATACAACCATTCATTTATCTTTTCCTTTTTCCAAAATAAATAAATAAGAAAAAGATAAATGAATAAATAATCAAAACCCTAATCATTAACTTAAACCATGGTTTGATTCTTTACACTTAACCAAGTAAGCATGTATCATCAAACATGATACAAACATGTGCACAAAACTATATCGCATATACAATGTGTACAATTCAAGTGAGAAAATCCTTTTAAAGTGAACCAATACTAGTTAACGCACAGTAATATATCAAATATATAAATATGCACTAAATCATTAAATCAACACTTGATTTAACGATCCGGTCATATCGGATATAACCGACTAGTATCATATGTATCGGCTTATCGAATCAATCCTTGATTCGATAACTAGGTTATATCGCATATAACCATTCGACACATTCGTCGCGAGAATGGAATACGGTATCACATACACGCATTATTCTCGGTCCCGCACATATCTCATATGCGCTCCTATTTCGTTTCGCTTGAGCCAGGAAACCTCTGTGTAGGACTCTAAAGACTCGTCAATACGCCGGCAGCAGATGATGATCATATAAAACACCCATAAGCCGCAAGCGGTCTGCTAAACGTAACGGCCACCCGGGTATTGAGCGATCAGAAGATCGACGAGCAAGCCCGCTCAGACTCCTGCGAATCCAACCAGTAACACTTACCGTATAGTCCGGTCTGTTCGTCTGATATGTCGCATATCTCGCCTAGGGGTGGTAAACGTCACACCCCAATAGCTCGATAAGTCGTGTCGATACGAGGTCTATAACAATTCGAGAAACTACCGGTAACACTTACCAGTAAATCTCAGCAACCCTGGCCAGGGATTTCCGGTTATAGCCAATCGAACACAGCGCAACATCAACTCCCTATACCGGGAGAGACGAATCCCCTCCTATCGCTCATTGCCTCCATGTGACTCGGGACTGTACCCAAAAACCACCGTTTTGCACGCCCTCTTAGACGTGGTAAGATGGAAATCAAAGCACAGTGGGAACCACACAAGACTCTATGACGATCTCGGGTCAACAGACTACTCTGTACCAGTGTCACCAGAGAACTGCCATCTGACGTGAGGTATAATACCATCTGGGAGTTCTCGGCGAGTCCGTCCAGTGTACCCAGTCTCTACTGAGCACCCGTATATCATCTCTGATGTCAAACACCGATGGATATGGGATCATCCATCGCCCATCTGTATGGGTCGAGAAGGTATACGCTAGTCTACTCTGGTATATCGATGCCCCGTCTCGATATACCCTCGACTAGGGACTTTGAAGGATGTACTTATGGACTACCATGTCCCCACTAGTATGATCCACATCATAGTCCAGGTAGTCAAGTACACATCCTAAGGGCTTTATCAACATGTAATCAGAGAGACAGAAAGTATACATGTTAAGATAAAGTGCAACCAGATAGCGTACTATCATGTCGAGCAAGAAAGTCCTACCTATATATGTCCCAGCATCCACTACAATATACATCCAATGTACAGTAATGGCCTCTAGGGCATACATATAACTAACAATCTCCCACTTGCACTAGGGCCATCTGTAGCAGTGGTTGCAGTATCACATACTCAACCATCCCCTAAATTGTCTCTCTTTGGGAAAAGGCCTTCGTGTGTGGATCCGCCGTGTTGTCCTCTGAGTCTACTCTCCTAACCTCGATCATCCTGGAGATCAACTATCTCCATGATCAGGTGATGCTGCCTCAGAATTTGTCTGGGTCACTGATGGGACCAGGGTTCCAGGGCCAAAGCCACACTTCCATTGTCATACAATGGCAGGAACCTAGTTCATCTTATGAACCAATATACACCCAAACTTCCTCTTTGGTAGTATCTTCAATAGCGATGTTACCAGCCTTTATCGTCTAGTTTGCCACGGTATCGAGCTTGGAACTCTTCCAACATACCGTCCCTTTACTAAAGGTAAAGACAGTGCCTGCGACTGACATTCAGTCGTCTTTATCACCCTGGAACTCTTCCAGTGATTCTCCCCAGGATCGATTGATACCATCTCACTACACCTAGTGAGAATCCTAGCATCCAATTACATCTATCTCATAGATGAAAACTCAGGATTTAGGAGGTATCACTTTGATCCTATTTGGAGAATCCTAGTGATAATAGGAGATTGACCGATCGTAGTATAGGAAACTCTTTTCCTATCAAGAGTATGTTGTCTACGTACAATACGAAGATGACCACCTTACTCTCTACTACCCTTTTGTATATACAAGGTTCGTCTACCATTTTGATGAAGTCAAACACTTTGACTATCACATCAAAACAGACGTTCCAACTCCGCGATGCCTGCTTCATTATGTAAAGCAACTTGCACACGTTTCCGCTGCTCCCACTGTCTACGAAGACCTCTGGCTGTGTTCTTATAGACGTTCTCTTCTAAATCAGTATTTAGAAAAGCAGTCAGGGCACCCAACCACCAGATATCGTAGTCATGGTATGTAGCCGTGGTAAGTAGGATCTGGATAGACTTAAGCATAGCTACTGGAAAAAGGTTTCATCATTATCCACGCCTGGTCGATGACGAAAACCTTTAACAAGTCTAGCTTTGAAAGTCTCAACTTTTCCATCTAAACAAAATAATCTTCTCAAGATATACTTTCTCCTGATGGGGATTTAACCCTTCAGATATAGCAGCTAAAGTCCATACTTTGCTGGTGTACATGGATTCCATCTCAGATCGCTAAGCATCCAGCCATTCTTACAGAGTCCCTACTCTCGATGGCCTGCTCGAAACTAGTTGGGTCATCATCTCATGATGCAATCCTTGCTCCCACTGTCATCGAGAAACCGAGGTATCTCTCAGGCGGATGAGGAACCCTACTAGATCGGCGGAGAGGCTGAGGTTCGTCGGGAACTATAGAATCTTATGGTTCTGTCAAATCATCAACTGCAGTTTTGTATAGCTGGAACCTTTCCAGTTCTACAGAACTGATCCTGCCTCGATCTTGTCCGGATTTTGCTTTAAACATAGGCCGGACAACCCCAAATCTTAACTCGCTTAAGAGATAGGTTCTTCCCATACCATATCTTATATAGAGTGGTAGGCAGTGATTTGATTCAAACCTAATTCAATAGGTATGCAGCTTCTCAAGTGCATAACCCCAAAAGGAAATAGGTAACTCAGTAATACTCATCATAGAGCACACCATATCTAATATTGTGCAATTGCTCCGCCCTGATACACCGTTGTGCTGTGGTGTATTCAGAGGAGTAACACTGAGAGAAAATCTCATTCTCCTTTAGAATAGTCCAGGAATTCTATGCACAAGTATTCTCCTCCCTGATCTTATCATAGGACATAATACTTATACCTGTTACTGGTTCTCTACTTCTTACTTATATTCTGTGAATATCTCAAAAGGTTCGGACTTGTGTTTCAACAGGAACATAGGTCTGAATCTTGAGAGATTATCAGAGAATGTAATGAAGTACAAATAACCAGTCCTGACATGTGTAGACAGGCGACCTTATATACATCATCATGCATCAGTCCCAAGAGTTCATTAACACTTTCTCTATTTCCAATAAACAGAGCTATGGTCATATTATCTTTGTGACATGACTGGCAAGTTTCACAAGATGTAAATTCAAACTGATTTAAATATACATCTAAATGTAACTTCAGCCAGTCGGGTCGCATTGATATGACCTAGTCTACAATGCCTCAAGAAGAATTCGTTCATTTCTGAACTCTTCTTCCTGTGTGTGTTCAGTATACAAGGAACTGTAGTTTGATTTAGAACGTCAATGCTTTTAGATAACGTGCCTGAACCGATCAACTTTTGATATAGGAAATGTTCAAAAGATTATCCATCAATACAAAATTATATCCTTTCTTTACTAATAAAGAGATTGATATGATTTTGTATATCAGGTTCGGTATCTAATAGCATTTGTTCAGAATCAATGTATTCGTAATACAGGGTGACAGTGACCAACAGACTTGGCTGCAACACATGCCCCGTTTTCTGCCTCATGAAACTTATCACCCGTTCTCAGTTTTTCTACCTTTTTGTAGCCCTATGTAACAGATTACATATCTGGGATCCTGATCCGGTATCATATACCCAGGATGCAGAGGATACTGAGAAACAGTTCTTTATAATGAACACACCCGAAGGAGATGCATCATATGCACTTTCTTCGTTTGGGCGGCATAGGAATTCTGGTATTCCCCAATTTCCTGCTCTGTCTTATAACAATTATAAGTTGGAGCGGGACTAACGTTCCCCAGCTCAGTATAACAAGCGGGTTCGGTCAATACATCCATATTATTATCTTGATTAAGGCGTGACATGGTCGCTACCAGGAGAGAGAGAAGAAAACACTCTGCGTGCGCTCTTGCAAGATCAGATTGGTTATATATTTTATCTAATCAGGATGGCTTCCACTGTTTTTATCAAATCTTCCTTCAAACCTTAAAAGGAAAGACTAGCCGGGATTAATTACACTCTACAAGTTCGCCAATCTTTCAGCCAGGCCAGTGTCGGTACTTTGAGAGAGGTTCCCCGTGCTTTCGCACGGACCTAATTAATGTAAACCTCGTTTTCCCAGAGGCGTAACCCCGTTGACACCTTTCTAGACACCTACTTGATCGGCTAATTGCAAAGTGCAAAACTCTCCCAGGAGTAACAATTACTCGCAGTGGGTATCGGGATCCAACTATCACATAGAAGGTATGCAATCTCATTGCAAGTTTCAACACTTGAAACTCCCGATAAAGGTTTTTACCCCTAGCACCTATGACCTTAACTATGGTCAACAAATCATAAGTACTAGTCAAGTTCTACCCGTCATTTCGTGATTAATTAGACCCACCCACATGACCCTTAACTAAGGTCAACAAAGTCACGCGACTGTCCTAACTAATCGCATCATATGCGGTGTAGGAAGACATCACTTAGCTACCGTACACTGTGCCTTGACTATGGTCAACAAACACAGCACGAATACTAAGTACTCTACTTCCTAAAATGACGGAGGGTTGCGGCTGGTTTTTGTGAAAACCTTTAACGCTTTGAACTTGATCTCGTTGCGGAATCAAATGGTTTTTAAATGGAATGTTTTCGAGGCTTTTTTAGTTTTGCTAAAGGGGTCACTCCCGGTGAAGGGATCGTCGGCCCTTTCCTCGTCGAATGAGGTGCGGGATATATCATATATATCACTGTGCAAAGCGGAAACTATAGAAGCGATCAAAGACAAACCGAGAGTTGTAGCATCTGCCAGTTATTGCTAAAGGAGTCACTCCCGGTGAAGGGATCTCGGTCCTTTCCTCATCGAATAAGGTGCAGGATGTTCTATAATGAACACCGTGATGCAAAGCAAGAACTGTAGCTACCTGTTTTTATTTTGAAATTCGATTCCACAACATCAATTAGGTTTATTTTCTTTCATTAATCTCATTAATGAATATCCCATCATTTAAGTCCACCTAACCATCACAGATAAATATAACGTACGCTTATGCCATCCGCATTCGCCTCGATGTCCCGTCTGCACCGTTAGGTTAGGTAACTAACGCCAGAGCGAGGCAGGGCTAGCGCGGGTGTAAAACATAAGCAACGTCTATATAATATATCATATATACTATATATAATATCTGTCACAGAACATCACATGATCTCATCATAGATAAATCACAGCAGAAGAAACATATGAAATATTGGATATACTAGGACGTCCGTGTTTTCAATACGAGCCAGTATAAAACACGGATTCCACGGTCGTGATGAATAGCCAATCCCACACCCCTAGACCCCTACGAGAGCGGCAAGCAACCCTACCAATTCTAGGGTTAGGAGACCCGGACTCGACTCCTCGAGTTGGTCTCCCACTGGACCCCAGAACCCGGTTACTTGTGCTCCCCTCCGTGGGTCTATCCTAATGCGGAAAAGTAAATAATATACAACGGGTGACGACTTCCGCAACCTGGAAGTGCCCCAATAAAAGAATATTACATACAAGTTTTTACATGAATGAAAATGAAAAACACTCATCTCACATAAAAACCCCCGGCTATTCAAACACGACGATCCAATATAACATATCCAGCAACACATAACATCACATGTCATCAACGTAAGTAAATATGCGCATCCCAATTGTCGTTGACATATAGCAACGAAACCGGCGATATCACATATTACACTTACGGTCACAGAAAAGAAAATGTAAAACTACAACAGTTGGAATCCGCAACCTCCTCAGACATCGCATGCCTGACCAAATGAATTACTTAGACATCGCATGCCTAACAATTATAAACCCCGCATTTTAGTCTCATTATCGAAAACTCTTTTCAATATCAAGTCGGGCAATTCAACAAGATTCCCGACATTCTGATCGAATGCTCGTCGCAAACTTCAGTAGGCGGCCGCACCCCCGACGCCGTCGACGAAGTGCACCAAGGCGGAACACCGCTACCGGGAGCACCCGAACGGATGCTTTCGGCGACGGGGTTCTCCTACAGTCACTTGGTCGGGGCTATGGGGTGAGGCTGTCTATTAAGTTTACCCGGCGAGTATCCGCGTACACTACGTGATTGCGACGGACTTTTGATCACATCAAAATTCCGTGGCAACCGATCAAGTGAGACTAAAGTGCTATGTTTATAACATTCATTCAGTTATCTCATAACTATTTGTGAATTCCAATTATTGTATCACATTCCGGATAAATAGAAAATGTTAAACTTTCCGATCGAACAATCGAACACCCAAGTTTTCCCGATACAGCTCAACACATGAAATAAGTCTAACAGCATTCAGTTCGTGCCTTAGTGGCAACGGTCCAGCCGTAGAAGGGTCAAGCCAACGCCTCACATGTGGCACGCCGTACTGCCCCAAACCCGAAGGTTCAAAGGGCAGTTCAAGACGGTCACATAATCGAGTTAAGGTTTGTTGTCTTCTAGAGGGTCCATCGCGTTACTTGCACTACTTAGAACGTCGTTAAACTACGGAAAAAATCCAACAATTGGAAATTTCCCGGCAGGGGAAAAAGTGGGTATTTATATCCGGTCGAACTTTTTAACATATTCTAAAAATACCCGGAAAAGCACACCGACAAAATTAGACAGTCCGATCGAATACACCGAGTCCCCAATACAACACAGAAAATACAACTCTGGAAAAATTATTAAAAATTCCCAGGAAAATTAGCACAGAAGAATAAGAATTACTGTGCAGAAATAGATGCACAAAACGACAAAGTGGCCGCGGATCCGCCGCATGAGCCTTCTGTAAGGCCGCGGATCCGCGCCTACTTTGTGGAATCAGGACCACGAATTTTACAGTATGTCTTAGATCTTCCTGCTGATTTTTCTGAATATTTTTAATCTCGAAAAAACCACATTTTACAGAAATGTCCAGAGAGCATTTTCAAAGTCGGGTTTTGGGTCGATCGGACTTCTGATTCCGTCGGGACTTCGCCTAAGGCTCTAGCTAGGCTCTGATACCACTGTAGGGATCCTAGGCACCCTAGTGAGGTCTCACAAGTGATCAAACATGGCCAATTGAAATTTTACAAGTGCCTATTAACCCTAATACGGATCGTTAACTAGATAAATAGGCGAAGCAAGCAAGTAAACGGAAATATAGCTAAATTAAAGGGGCTACAACCTTTGTAGATCCGTTCCACCACCTCCTAAGCTCCGTGATGAAGTCCCCTCACTGTCCAAATCATATCTTGGGCTCTAGCGTCGGCTTCATCGGAGAATAGGCGAGCTAGGTCGTCGATGTCCATGCCGAAGATGATCTACGTCGAAGCATCGCTAGATCAAGCTCCAACTTCACCAAGTCAAGAAAACTTGTGAAGGAAACACCCTATACTACTTGGCAAAAGGTAGAGGATGAAGAAATAGGATGTGGGTTCACTTTAGAATTGGATTTCTCACTAGTTTTCATCACTTGCCATTGGAGTAGCAAGCTTTCTTCATGGAGGAAGAAGATGAAGAAGAAGAAGAAGTTATGATAAGTGTTTTTTAATTAGATAAATAATTCAATACTTATCATACTTTCAACTATAGTTAAGTGTAGAGAATTAACATGGGTTAGTTAAATGGTTAGGGTTAAGCAAAACAACAAAAGAGTGACTTAGTCAAAGTTTCAAGAAACTTCAACTAAAAAACAAAACATACAACCATTCATTTATCTTTTCCTTTTTCCAAAATGAATAAATAAGAAAAAGATAAATGAATAAATAATCAAAACCCTAATCATTAACTTAAACCATGGTTTGATTCTTTACACTTAACCAAGTAAGCATGTATCATCAAACATGATACAAACATGTGCACAAAACTATATCGCATATACAATGTGTACAATTCAGGTGAGAAAATCCTTTTAAAGTGAACCAATACTAGTTAACGCAAAGTAATATATCAAATATATAAATATGCACTAAATCATTAAATCAACACTTGATTTAACGATCCGGTCATATCTGATATAACCGACTAGTATCATATGTATCGGCTTATCGAATCAATCCTTGATTCGATAACTAGGTTATATCCCATATAACCATTCGACACATTCGTCGCGAGAATGGAATACGGTATCACATACACGCATTATTCTCGGTCCCGCACATATCTCATATGCGCTCCTATTTCGTTTCGCTTGAGCCAGGAAACCTCTGTGTAGGACTCTAAAGACTCGTCAATACGCCGGCAGCAGATGATGATCATATCAAACACCCACAAGCCGCAAGCGGTCTGCTAAACGTAACGGCCACCCGGGTATTGAGCGATCAGAAGATCGACGAGCAAGCCCGCTCAGACTCCTGCGAATCCAACCAGTAACACTTACCGTATAGTCCGGTCTGTTCGTCTGATATGTCGCATATCTCGCCTAGGGGTGGTAAATGTCACACCCCAATAGCTCGATAAGTCGTGTCGATACGAGGTCTATAACAATTCGAGAAACTACCGGTAACACTTACCAGTAAATCTCAGCAACCCTGGCCAGGGATTTTCGGTTATAGCAAATCGAACACAGCGCAACATCAACTCCCTATACCGGGAGAGACGAATCCCCTCCTATCGCTCATTGCCTCCATGTGACTCGGGACTGTACCCAAAAACCACCGTTTTGCACTCCCTCTTGGACGTGGTAAGATGGAAATCAAAGCACAGTGGGAACCACACAAGACTCTATGACGATCTCGGGTCAACAGACTACTCTGTACCAGTGTCACCAGAGAACTGCCATCTGACGTGAGGTATAATACCATCTGGGAGTTCTCGGCGAGTCCGTCCAGTGTACCCAGTCTCTACTGAGCACCCGTATATCATCTCTGATGTCAAACACCGATGGATATGGGATCATCCATCGCCCATCTGTATGGGTCGAGAAGGTATACGCTAGTCTACTCTGGTATATCGATGCCCCGTCTCGATATACCCTCGACTAGGGACTTTGAAGGATGTACTTATGGACTACCATGTCTCCACTAGTATGATCCACATCATAGTCCAGGTAGTCAAGTACACATCCTAAGGAATTTATCAACATGTAATCAAAGAGACAGAAAGTATACATGTTAAGATAAAGTGCAACCAGATAGCGTACTATCATGTCGAGCAAGAAAGTCCTACCTATATATGTCCCAGCATCCACTACAATATACATCCAATGTACAGTAATGGCCTCTAGGGCATACATATAACTAACACCCGATACTTCCAACGTATGGTTCTCTACTTTATTTTTATACCTACAAACTTCTCAAAATTTTTGGACCTTGCATTACTACGAATGCGTGTCTAAAACCAGAGAACTTATAGGTAATTCTAAATGAAGTAAGAGTACTAACCCCTTTGTCCTAAAGGATGGACAATATACATTTTTATGTATAAGTCCCAAAAGTATACCAACTCAAATTTTGTGTTTTGTAAATTGAAAATTGTATCTTGGTTAAGAATGTCTTACACCGTTATTCAATGCACCTTACCTTATCCTCAACTGATAAAGGTAAATGTTTACAGCACAAATTTCAAAATGTATATCTCACTTTATAAAAATAAAGGTATATATATTTCATTTTAAAATTCGGTGCATATCAACAGTTATTCGATACCAAATATTTGTCGTCAGGCAAAAACCAGGCGATTTAATCCAATATCACCAATTACAACGAATTCCGATATGGAGAATCAAATTGCCCATTTCCCAATAGTTTGCTCCTACTCATCATCTATAACACCGTATAGATATGAGATCAAAAACTGGTAAATACATACCCTGGAGTCAGAATTGATTAGGAAAACAGTTCTCGATGACACATACATTGAAAAACTGAAACATGAAAATGTTTCATAGGGGATGGTCAGGTATTCCTAGTAATGTCTTTTCTATTATCCAGATTCATGACTGTAGTCGCAATTTTCTTTTCTTTTACTTCAATCCCTTTATATGTCTCTACTTCTTACCTTCTGCACACCGTTCCTGCGCTAATTGGTATTCTTCTTTTCCTACCTTTCGGCACCAGCCTAAGGTTTGGAAGAAGACTATCCAATAAGAGTAACAGGTGTACTCTTCTAATCATGGAGCTCTCGCGACCTTAAAGAAAGTAAAGGGAAGAGACAACCGAATAATTCTATTCAATTTCTTCACAACCTGTGGCCATTCTCGACTGAAGTAACTTCTTCGAGTTCATATGTAATTATACGATGGCCGTTCCATGCAATATGGATCATTGTAGTGATATGACATGTTCTGAAGAAATGTAAAAGGTAAAGTAGGAGTGGCAGGGATATATACGACTTTGTCGCGAATCAAGACAATCCAAAGCCAAAGAGTGTAAGAAGGTTCGGTCAAATTGGTTCATGAGTTTTCAAGGTAAGTCATGGGTCGCTGTATAAGAGAGAGAGAAAGAAACACTCGGCATGCACTCTATCAAGGTCAGATTGGTTATCACTTTCTCTGATCAGGATGGCTCCCACTATTTCATCGAATTCTCCTTCAAACCCTAAAAGGAGAACTAGTCGGGATCATTTAAGTGAAAAATCTCCCGAGGAGTAATACGTACTCATCAGTGGGAAATGGGACCCAACTATCATCATATAATAACCTGACGGAATCCACTCAAGTCACCACACTCCAGAAGGTATGCGTATGCCTGGTAAGTTTCCCATATGTTTGAAACTCCTGATATGGTTTTGCCTTAAGAAGCTTATGACCTTAACAGATGCCAACAAATCATAAGCTGCAAGTCAAGTTCTACCCTTCATTGTTCTGATTAATTTAGACGCACCCGTACTCGCCCTTGACGGATGCCAACAAGGATGTACAACTGTCCTAGATTAATGCATCTCTATGCTGCAGAAAAGTAACACATAGCTACCGCACACTATGTCTTGAAAGAAGCCAACAAACATAGCACGAATACTAGACGCTACTTTTCTGAATAGATGGAGGGCTATGGCTGGTTTTTGGCGAAAAACCTTTAACGTAATGAACTTGATATCGTTGAAAGAACTCGAGTGGCTTTGAAATGGAGTGGCTTAAGCTCTGCTTTTTAAAACTAGTAGCATAAACCTGTTGGATATATGCACACCCTAGAGGCCATTATATGTATAGTGGATGCTTGGAAATGTATATATATATATATATATGACTTTCTTACTCGACATGATAGTATGCTATCTAGTTTACTTTATCTTAATATGTTCATTTGATCATAGATCTTATTCATTTGGTATATGTTGATAAAGCCCATAGGATATTTGCTTGACTACTGGGACTATGATGTAGATCATACTAGTGGGATACCTGTAGTTTACAAGCATATCCTTTTAATTGTTCCTAGTCGTGGGTGTATCGAGATGGGGCATCGATATTCCAGAGTAGACTAGCGTGTACCATTCTTGTCCCATATGATGGGCGATGGATGATCCCATATCCATCTGGTGTGGTGACACAAAAGATTGTATGCGGGTGCTCAGTGGAGACTGGGTACACTGAACAGACTCGCCGAGAACTCCTATGTGGTATTATATCTATCGTTGGATAGCAGTTCTCAGGTGACACTGGTACAGGTTAGTCTGTAGACCCAAGATCGTCATAGAGTCTTGTGTGTCCTCCCACTGAACTTTGATCACCACCCTACCACGGCTCTACTGAGTCGTGCAAACAAGTGGTCTTTGGGTACAGTCCCGAGGCACATGGAGGCAATGAGAGATAGGAGGGGTTTCGTCTCTCCCGGTATTGGGGGTTGATGTTGTGCTATGCTCGATTGGCTATAACAGGAAGTCTCTGGCCAGGGCTGCTGAGATTTACTGATAAGTGTTATCAGTAGTTTCTCGATCTGTTATGAGCCATCCAACGGCATGACTTATTGAGTTATTGGGGTCGACGATTCCATCCCTAGACTCGATATGCAACATATCTGATGAAGAGACCGGACTATACGGTAAGTGTTGCCAGTTGGCTCGACGGGGGTTTTGACAGCTTCATTAGTTTTCTTCTGATCGCTCAATACCTGGGTGGCCCTTACGTTTAGCTGACTGCTTATGGCTTGTGGGTATTTGATATGATCATCACCTATTACCGGCGTATTGACGAGTCTTAGAGTCCCACACAGGAGTTTCCTAGCTCAGGCGAAACCATGTGGTGTGCATATGAGATATACGCAGGGACCCAATTAAATGCGTATATGAGATACTATATATTAATCAGGCATTTTTTTATTGGTCGGGTCGTATGTGATATGACTGGTTTGTTAAATCGAGTGTTGAATTAACAAAAGACTTTTAGCTTAATTCTTTATTAAACCCTTTTCTTTGTTGATGTATGCATGCATGTATGCATATGATGATGTGTATGGACACATACATACATCGTATCATGGTTGATGATACACAAATGGTGGTAATGTAAGACTCACATGGTTGTAAATATGTATATATTTATTTATTTTGTGTTAAAGAAAAGATAATTCACTCATGGTTGATATTTATCTACTTTGACTACACTTGACCTAACCATTAACTATGAGTTTATTTTCTATGGTTCTTATTACTCAATAATAAATATCTAGATATTTACTAACCATAGTTGAAGTGAGAAGGATTTAATATTGATTATTCATTCTCATCTTCATTATTCATAATATCATTATCTTTTGAGCTCAAATCTTAGCCACCATTATCTTCTTCTTCCTCCACGCTCTCTTGTAATTTCTAAAGAGCGAGGTTGATAAAAAGAAAGGGTTTTGATTATAAGATACAAACCACCTCATCATTCTATAACTCTCTAGCCCATTTGTGTAAGGTGTTTGTTATACTTCTTTCAAAGATCAAGTGAAGCAAGGAGCTTTGGGCAAAGGGACTTCGGGTGGATCATCATGGACGAGGAAGGGCTCTAGCGATCCGTTCCATACTCTCAAAGGTCCAAGGAGTCACCAAGGAAGGTCTACAAAGGTTGTAATCTTTTCACTTAATGATAGATTCTCATTTGTATGTGATACTTGTTCATTGTTACCCTAAAATTCTAGTTATGATTCTAGTTTAGTTTACTTACCACCTTAAAAATTTAATTGTGGCATGTGTGATGCTTCCAAACCCTAGATTAGGTGCTACGTAAACCCAACAATGGTATCAAAGCCAGGTTAGATCTTTAGAGTAACCTAGACGACGTTAAAAACCTCAAACGAATGAAACATGTCGGCTGAATCATGCTCTCTGGAAATTTTTTAAAAAGTTGGATTTTTCACATTAAAAATACTCAGAAAAAAGTGCAGGGAATTGTATGGGCCTACAGGAAGAACGAAGCCCTAACTCGACTTAACGACCGTGGAACCGCGGCTAAAATGGTCATTTTGTGGCGGTTCCGCGGCGCCGTTGGTGAGGCGTGGACTGTGTCTTCTTGTGCTGGCCCGTATGAGCTTATGGCAGTCTCTGGTGTATTTTAATATTGCTTAAATGTTGAGCTTTCTTAGAATTATTTGGGTAATTGATCGTTCGATCGAATGTTTTAACTGCGCCTAGTTTTTGAGAATGTGATACAATAATTGGAATCTACAAATTTGTTTGTTGCGTGTAAATTTAACATTTTGGTCTCGGGTTTAATCGGAAATATTGTTGAATTATCCGACTTAATTTGAAAAGTGTTTTCATGGGTGAGACCTAAATGTGAGCTTTACATTGTTGGACATGAAATCTTTGATATGTGGTATCCCGGGTTTTTGATGTCTAAGGGCAGTTACGATTCCAATTGTTGTAGTTTTTCAATTTCTTTTATGCGACCATAAGTGTAGTATGTGAAATATTGCCGATTTCGTTGCTATACATCAACGACAATCAGGGTACGCATACTTACTTATGTTGATGATATATGATATTATGTGTTGCTGAGATATGATGTACAGGATTGTCATGATGGAATAGCTGGGGGTTTTATGTGAGATGAGTGTTTATTTTCATTCATGTAAAAATAAATTGTATGTAATATTCTTTTATTTAGGGCACTTCCGGGTTGAGGATGAAGTCGCTATTATTGTATATTATTTACTTTTCCGCATTAGGATAAACCCAAGGTGGGGAGCGCAAGTGACCGGGTTCTAGGGTTCAGTGGGAGGCCATCTCGAGGAGTCGAGACCGGGTCTCCTAAACTCTAGAATTGGTAGAGTCACTTGCCGCTCTCGTAGGGGTCTAGGGTTGTGGGCTTGGCTATTCATCACGACCGTGGAATCCGTATTTTCTATTGTTGGCTAAATATAAAATACGGACATCCTAGATATCCTTTAATTTCATATATGCTTCTGCTGTTGATATTCTGTGATGTGATTACTTAGTATCTGAAACGAATGGATTATTATTATATATATGATATATAATAAACGTTGCTTATGTTTTACACCCGCGCTAGTCCCGTCCCGCTATGCCGCTAGTTAAGTAACCTAACGATGCATAACGGGACACTGTGGCGAATGCGGATGGTATAAGTATATGTTCTATTTTCGTTTCTTTTCTGTGATGGTTTAGGAACTTAAATGATGGGACTAAATTAATAAGATTAATTTAAAGAAAAAAAACCTAAAAATGTTGTAGAATCATATTTGAAACCCACTCGGCCTTTTTTTATGAAAAATGCAAGTTTCAAAAGATGCAGAGCTTAAGCTACTCCTTTTCTAAACTGTTTTGATTCTACAACGAGATCAAGTTCAAAGCGTTAAAGGTTTTCATAAAAACCATCTGCAACCCTCCGTCATTTTAGGAAGCAGAGTACTTAGTATTCATGCTACGTATGTTGATTATATTCAAGGCGTAGTGTACAGTAGCTAAGTGATGCCTTCCTACAAAGCATATGATGCGATAAGTTAGGACATTCATGTGATTATGTTGATTATAGTCAAGGATCATATGAGTGGTCTAGTTAATCTCGAAATGACGGGGAGAACTTGACTAGTGCTTATGATATATTGACCATAGCCAAGGTCATAAGCAACTAGGGGTAAAAACCATATCGGGAGTTTCAAGAATTGAAATTTGCAATGGGATTGCATACCATCTATATGATAGTTGGATCCCGATCCCACTGTGAGTAAGAGTTACTCCTAGGAGACTTTTCCACTTTACAATTAGCTAATCCAGTAGGTGTCTAGAAAGGTGTCAACGGGGTTTGACTTCTGGGAAAATGAGGTTTATTTTAATTAGGTCCGTGTGAAAGCATGGGGAACCTCCCTCAAACTACCGACACAGGCATGGCTGACCGATTAGCGAAATTGTAGAATGTAATTAATCCTGGCTAGTTTTCTTTTCAGGTTTTGAAAGAAAATTTGATAAAAGCAGTGGGAGATATCAATTAGATAAGATAATAACCAATCTAATTCTTTGCAAGAGCATTTCGCTGAGTATATTCTTTTCTCTCTCCTAATGGCAGATACCTGATGATGGGACTTAAGCTTCTTTTAGAGAAAAACAAACTGACAGGACCGAATTATAAAGAATGGTTGAGGAACTTGAACATTGCACTCACATATGATAAAGTATCATATGTCCTCACTACCAAAGCCCCACCCGTCCCAGGTCCTGAATCATCTGTTTTGGATAGAGAGATCCGAAAAACATGGGATATTGATTGTAACATAGCAAAGTGCCTCGTGCTTGCTTCTATGGACAGTATACATCAGAAGCAGGACAAGAAGATGGATGTTCAATCCATCTTTCTTCATACAAAGGAGTTATATGAAGAGCACTCTTGGACTTTACGATACGAGGCATCTCGAAAGTTGTTTCAGATGCGAATGACCCTGGTACATCAGTAGGAGAACATATTCTAAAGATGATTGGTCTTATAGAAGAACTCGAGGAACTGGGATGGACCATGGATAATGAACAATATACAGATATTGTTCTGCAGTCTCTCCCCCCTTCATAGTGAATTTCAATATGAACGATTTGGAGAAATCATTGCCTGAACTTCTCAATATGTTGAGAAGTGCAGAGAGTACGCTTAAGACAGCGAAGACTCCCGCTCTACTTGCCGGGCCATCTTCCTCTTCCGTCCCAAAAACTAAGGCCAAGTGAAAGAAGAAGAAGAAACCCATCAAACCGAAAGGTGGAGTTCAAAAGGCAAAGGGAAAAGACAAATCTGGGGCCGCGGGAAGTGGAAAAGGAGAATGTTTTTACTGCCACAAGTCAGGACATTGGAAACACAATTATGCTATGTATCTTGCTGATCTCAAGAAGAAGAAGCATTTTGATACTTCCGCTTCAGGTGTGTTTGTAACTGAAAACTGTTTTTCTATAAACTCTGCATCTTGGGTATTAGATTCCGGTTCTGATTCTCACATCTGCAATTGTATGCAGGGATTGAGAAATAGTAGAGTTTTGAAGACTGGTGACCATACTCTGCGGGTTGGAAATGGTTCCAATGTACATGTTGTATCCGTAGGAGGGTATCATCTGGGGTTGCCTTTGGGATGTATTTTTGTTTTGAACCTGTGTTATTATGTACCTAGTATGCTATGTAATATAATATCCATTTCTTTGTTGGACAATGAAGGATATCATTTTGTGTTGCAAAATAATGCTATAAATATTAACTTGAATCAACAGTTGATTGGGTATGGTACACTAAATAACGGTATTTACGTCTTGAATCAACACACAGTTTTCAATATACAACATACTAATAAAAGAAAGTTTTCAGATATAAATAAAGCTTTTTTTTGGCATTGTAGACTTGGTCATATTAATGAAACAAGACTAAACAAGCTACATAAAGAAAGATATTTGAATCCTTTTGAATATAAATCTTATGTGACTTGTCAGTCCTGTATCAAAGGTAAAATGACCAAAACTCTGTTTACTGGACATGGAGAAAGAGCTGTGGAACTCTTGAGCCTCATACATAGTGATGTATGCGGATCAATGTCTACACATGCTAGAGGCAGTTTTTCTTACTTCATTACTTTTACTAATAATTTCTCAAGATTCGGACACGTGTTTTTGTTAAAGCATAAATCTGAAGCTTTCGAGAAATTCTAGGAGTACAAATTTGAAGTAGAAAAACAAACAGGCTTGAGTATCAAGAAACTTCGATCAGATCGAGATGTAGAGTATTTGAGTACAGAGTTTTCAGACTTCTTAAAAAAGAATGGGATTCTCTCTCAGCTCACTCCTCCTTACACACCACAGCACAACGGTGTGTCAGAACGGAGGAATCTTACCCTATTAGATATGGTATGGTCCATGATGTGTGATGCTGAGTTACCGCTTTCCTTTTGGGGACATGCATTGGAGACGGCAATGTATCTGTTAAACAGGGTTCCAACCAAGACCGTGTCTACCACTCCATATGAGATATGGTATGGAAAGGGACCATCTCTTAAAAGAGTTAGGATATGGGGTTGTCCGGCTTCTGTTAAAAAGCAGAATCCAGACAAACTAGAGACACGATCAGTCATGTGTAAATTTGTGGGATATCCAAAACATTCATATGGATATCTATTCTACCACAAGGAGGAACAAAAGGTGTTTGTTTCTCAACATGCCGTATTTTTAGAAAATGAGATTTTTACAAAAGATGATGATGGCAATGTGGTAGAACTAGAAGAGGTTCTAGAGACACAAATTACTCATGACGAATTAGTTAAAACAGACGTTGCAGTAGAACTTCAAGAAGCTCAGCTGCTCCGGAGATCTAGTAGAACTTCTTACCCACCGGAGAGATACTATGGGTTTCTCATTGATGGTGATAGAGAAGATTGCATCATGGATGATGATAACCCTACTAGTTTTCAACAAGCTATCATGAGTAGTGATTCAGTGAAGTGACTGGAAGCCATGAGATCCGAAATGGAGTCCATGTACACCAACAAAGTATGGACTTTGGACGTTGCACCTCCTGGGATAAAACCCGTAGGGTGCAAATGGATCTTTAAGAGAAAGATTGGTGCAGATGGACAGGTAGAGACCTATAAAGCAAGGCTTGTAGCGAAAGGTTTTCGTCAAAGACCAGGATTGGACTATGATGAAACTTTCTCTTAAATCCATTCGGATCCTACATGCAATTGCTGCTTACTACGACTATGAAATATGGCAGATGGATGTTAAAACTGCATTTCTAAATGGTGATTTAGAAGAATGCGTTTATATGGATCAGCCAGACGGCTTCATTGACAGTGGGAGCGGCAGGAAAGCATGTAGGTTGCTTAAATCTATTTATGGATTAAAGCAGGCCTCACGGAGCTGGAACATCTGCTTTGATGATACAATCAAAGAGTTTGATTTTATCAAAAATATAGATGAACCATGCATTTTTAAGAAGATTGTAGGGAGTACTGTCACATTCCTCGTATTATACGTCGATAACATTCTCTTGATAGGAAATGATATTCCTATGCTACAATCGGTCAAACTATTCTTATCACAAAGGTTCTCCATGAAGGATTTGGGCGATGCCTCGTGCATTTTGGGCATAAGGGTATATAGAAATAGATCCAATAGGTTATTGGGATTGTCCCAATCAAAGTACATTTACACCATCCTAAAAAGGTTTAGTATGGAAGATTCCAAGCGTGGTGCCTTGCCCGCTTGTCATGGAATCACTCTTTCTAAGGACTTCTGTCCGAAGACTGATAAAGAGAGAGCTCGCATGAGCATTATACCCTATGCTTCAGCCATAGGATCTATAATGTATGCGATGTTATGTACTTGCCCTGATGTAGCTTATGCACTTGCCCTGATGTAGCTTATGCACTAGCTGTAGTAAGCAGGTATCAATCCAACCCAGTGGAGAAATATTGGATAGCAGTGAAAAACATTCTTAAGTACTTGTGAAGGACTAAAGAACTGTTCTTGGTGTATGGTAATGGAGATCTCCAAATGGAGGCCTTTACTAATTCCAGCTTCCAAAGTGATAAGGATGATAGCAAATCTAACTCAGGGTTTGTATTTACCCTCAATGGAGGGGCGGTTAATTAGAAGAGTTCCAAACAGGATACCGTTGCAGACTCCACGAAGGAAGCTGAGTATATTGCTGCAAATGATGTTGCCAAGGAAGCCATCTGGATGAGGAAGTTCATCGCAGAACTAGGAGTAGTTCCAACCATTGTTGATCCAATACCATTGTATTGTGATAATAATAGGGCTAAGGTGTTAGCCAAAGAACCAAGATCCCGTCAGAAGTCCAGACACATCCTAAGGCGATATCATTTGATCCGGGTGATAGTAGATTGCCAAGAGATCGAGATTCGGAGAGTAGATATAAAGAATAACACTGCGGATCCACTCACCAAGGCCCTTCCACAGCCGCAGCATGAGCAACTTTTTGAGATGTTGGGTATGAGATACGCCAATATTGGCCTTAGTGCAAATGGGAGATTGTTGGATATAAGTATACCCTAGAGGCCATTATATGTATAGTGGATGCTAGTGGGACACCTGTAGTTTATAAGCATATCCTTTTAATTGTTCCTAGTCGTGGGTGTATCGAGACGGGGCATCGATATTCCAGAGTAAACTAGTGATTGAATGAATCTCGGTGTGTAGGTAAAAAAGTGTAAAGATCACAACCAAAGAAATTTGTAAACCGCAATCAATAACGGTGTCAATTGTAGGTTCGTTAGCGAGTGCGGATCGTCCATAGGGAAAGTGTGATTTGATCGATCTTATTTTAGTAGAGTCGAAAATTAAAAGAGAAAAGAAAATGATTCAAGAATTTTGAAATTTAGTTTCACGAATTTTAAAGATCTAGATCTAATATCAAGAAATACTATAGATCAAGAATCAAGAATTGTCCAAATCAAATGAATTATCAAGATTTGTAATGAGGCTCGTAGGAATCGATCGAATCGATAGTAATGATGAAGACTTGTGATTACGTATTTTTATCCATTGATGATTTGTTACTAGATCGATGACGATCAACAAGGTTTAAGGATCTATTGAAGGAACTAGGGTTTCTTCATCTCATCCTTTGTTCTTTCATTGATTAGCATTCAAATTCTAGCCTCTAGGAAACTCATTCATCGATCGTTGATCTCTAGTTAAGAGCGAAAACATTCAAGAAAGCATCTCGCTCGAAACTAGGTTGTCGATGATTCAATTTACTAAAGTTTCCAAAACTCATAAGACTTAGGAATCGTTCATGAATTTAATCATCGTCATCTATCAATTTTCTCGATTCCTCCACGAGCGGAGTTTTTACTCAAACATCATGATAAAGAACACAATCAAGAATTGAGAACTAATCATAATGCTCAATTGTAAAGAAAAGCAAGAATAAAAGTTTTCACCTTTCATTATTCAACAATTTCATTACAATTCACTCAAGACTACAAGAATTGAGGAGAGAACTCGATCGTCGAACTAGCTTCGCACCGTCTTCGTGAGTCGCGGATCGTCTTGGATCACTTGCTCGGTTGAAGATCGGCGTCGCTTCAAAAAAGCTTGATGGATTCTTGCTTGATTTTATACTCGGTGATCTTGAATTAGCTTTTGGAATTGGATTAGGGTTTGGATGCACAAGTTATGTCACTCAACTTGTAGGTGAATTGATGTGGAATGATCAACAACCTTTGAGATGAAGCCTTTGGGTCCTTTTTATAGCCTTCTCATTTAGCTTCCCTAGAAGCTTGATTAGGATTAGCTTCCTTTAGAAGCTAAGCTAGGTTTAGCTTCTCTTGCAAGCTTGGTAGTTATGAAAGAAGCTTCTAGATTTAGGTAGTTAGCTAGCTTCCTTGATAAGCTTACTTATTGGGGAGAACCTTCTAGGTTTAGCTAGCTTTCTTGAGAAGCTAGGATGTTAGGACGGAAACTTCTGGAGATCTTTAGAGATTGAAGTGTGTTGAAGAAATTTGGCCACTAAAAGAAGACCCTTGAGAATGCAAACTGCCATTTATGTGATGACGTGGCCGCGGATTCGCCGCCAATAGGCCCCTTCGGCCGTGGATCCGCGGCCCTTTAGAGGTATTGGCTTATGGAAATTTCTGGTAATTCTTCTGTTGGCTTTAGGGCACTTTTCTGATGTCTGGAATATTTTATACTTTCTTGTTCACTGCCAGATCACAAGTCTTGGACTTGGCGTATTTTTATCAGCACTTTTAGCAATTTTGGCTCTTTACCTGGAATTTCCTACATACAATCTCGAGACAAGTGTTGCGATATACTAAAGATTATGCGTGCAATAATAAACACTCAATTTCCCTCAAAATACCGGTTATAATGTGTAACACAAGTTATTTGGTATTTTACAGACAATTTGCTAATATGTGCTATATTTATACCGAACACCTTTAGATGATTGCAAATAGTAGGGAAATTGATGTGTTAAAAATGCAATATTTTCGACTGATCAAATTCCCCCAAACCTAATTTTGGTCGTCTCGAGCTATCTTGTTTTATTAGAAAGAGAAGGAGAAAATAAAGAAAGAAAAATCTAACTAGCACACTTTCGTAGGCAACACGATTGCACTGAGCATGTGCAACAAGCCTTTAAACCTTTAGGTGTCCCTAGTAGGAGGAGTGTTGTCTCGTAAGGGTTTTTAACGGATTGCACCCACAAAATCCAATAATAAAAGGAAGACCGTGAAAGTTACATATAAAGATAAGAATTGTAAAAAAAAGACTTTGAAAATTAGAGTTTTCAACTATACTAGCTTTTCGGTTGTCATGAGCCCTATCTTAATAGTCATGAAAAGATATTAGAAATCACATCATCCCTCAATAAAACATCGTCTTTATTCTTCATTCCTATCTTTCTTCCAAACACCAATCATATAACCCTACGTGTGTGTAAAGAACATCCCTACATTCGGAGAATTCAATTCAAGCTATCATACTCTTGTCCATCTGCGTTAGTACTTTTTAATCAATGAATATTTAGATGGATTTGCTCACACATTTTTCATGCGACCGTTAATACTTTTTGAGATACTAACCGACCGATTACTCATGTGCTTGATTATACGGTGTATTAGTATTTTCCTCGTCCTGCACCACCTAAGGCTTAGCACTGACTCCCAGACCAATTGGTCTAAGGCACTAGGTGATGAAGCACCCTCGCTATATTTTTTTATTGCTGCCTTGGCGATAACAAAATCAGTGTTCATTTTTTTTTCTTCACCATTTTATATTTTCTTCACTTATTATTTCCTTCATACTTTGGCTTTTAGACAGGAGCATTTCAAGGTATTCTCTACTATCCCGAGTTTCAAGATGTGTGTAAGTGCGTATAGTAGGGTATCAACGTTCAAATGTTTGGCTTCCAGAATAGGAACTATTTTTCAGACTTATTTTTATCCTCAGATTAGTCCTTCATCTTACAAACCCTTGCGACAACGGTTCATAACTACTTATTACTAGTTCGTTTAAGAAAACTTCTAATTTTCTTGATTTTCTTAAATTTTTCCAATTTTTTGGATGTAATTTTTCACTATCTAATCTTTTATTATCAAATTAAATATTAAATAATTTTATTGTTTGAAAAATATTTTAAATTTTTATATGTTTTAAAAGTTTTGTGCTTATGCAAAGTATGATGCAAATGATGCGAAAATAAGCACAAACCTCCCCCAAACTTGTTTTCAACAGTGTCCTCACTGTTGCCATCCGTTGAATTACAAAAACCTGTAAGCCTGGGAGGAAATTTATTAACGGGGGCAATAAATATGATCGTGAAAATCCTCCCCCAAACTTATTATTTTCGCTCACCTCCATTCTAAAAGATGATACAGTGTTTAACAAAACATGGAGGTGAGACGGACGAATTTTAATCAAGATAAATTGGCTCCTGTAAAAACAGGAGCTCCTCCGTGGGGTCAGTGGAAAAATACGGTTTTAATCTATGTCTATTCACTTTGAAAAATGTACCGTTTTTAACATTCTCTACCTCAACTGCCCCATGCGGGTATACAGACCGAACAACAAAAGATCCTTTCCATCGAGATCGTAGCTTACCCGCATGAAGATGGAGTCGTGAATTATAAAGAAGGACTTGTTGACCAGGTGTAAAAGTTTTTCTCAAAATGTTTTTATCGTGAAATACCTTAGTCCGATTCTTTACAATCACAGCATTATCATAAGCTTCATCGCGAAGTTCGCTTAGCTCGTTTAATTGCAGCTTCCGAAAGTTGCAGGCTTGATTTAAGTAAAATTTGATTTCTCTAATGGCCTACATTGCTTTGTGCTCAATCTCGACCGGCAGGTGACAAGCCTTACCAAACACTAGTCTGTAGGGAGACATACCTAGATCGGTTTTATATGCAGTTCGAAATGCCCAAAGAGCATCCGTCAATTTGGTTGACCAATCTTTTCTAATTTTAGCAACAGTCTTCTCCAAAATTTGTTTAATCTGTCTGTTTGAAACCTCAGCCTGCCCGCTTGTTTGGGGATGATAGGGTATGGAAAGTTTGTGGTTGATTGCGTATTTCCGCATCAAAGTCTCAAAAGACCGATTGCAGAAATGCGCCCCGTTATCGCTAATGATAGCGCGTGGGTGTCCAAATCGCGAAAAGATGTTTTCTTTTAAGAACTTAATGACAACATTTTTGTCATTAGTGCGACAAAGAATAGTTTCAACCCACTTTGAGACGTAATCAACCGCAAGCAATATGTACAGATTCTCAAAGGAGTTGGGAAAGGGACCCATAAAGTCAATACCCCAAACGTCGAAAATTTCAACCACCAAGATGGGTTGAAGTGGCATCTCATTTCTCCAGGAAATCCTACCCGTGTGTTGACACTGTGCACAGGGTTTGCAATGATCAAATGCATCTTTAAACAAAGTCGGCTAATAGAAACCGCATTGCAAAACCTTCTCCGTCGTCTTTCGAGGACCGAAATGACCCCCACATACCTGATCATGACAAAAAGATAGAACACTCTTGAATTCATTATTAGGGCACACCTGCGAATGATCTGGTCAGGACAATACTTAAACAGATAGGGTTCATCCCAGTAAAAATGTTTTACTTGGGATAGAAATCGATGTTTGTCCTGTTTTGACCATTCGCGGGGGATAAGTCCCATGGAAAGATAATTCACAATATCCCTGAACCAAGGTTCATCGGATACGTTCAAGAGTTGTTCGTCCGGAAAAGAATCATTGATCGGCAGGGTCACAGGTGAAGAAGAGATGCGCGAAAGATGGTCGGCTATAACGTTTTCACATCCTTTCTTATCTTTAATAACAAGATCAAATTCTTGCAATAGAAGGATCCAATGTATTAGCCTACCTTTAGCATCCTTCTTCGCCAAAAGATGTTTCAAGGCGGAGTGGTCAGTGTACACAACAATAGGTGAGCCAATCAAGTAAGGCCTGAATTTTTCTAATGCAAATACAACTGCCAAAAGTTCTTTTTGGGTAGTTGTATAGTTAATTTGAGTATCGTTCAGGGTCTTACATGCATAATAGATCACGTGTGGCATCTTTTCAATGTGCTGTCCTAAGACTGCACCAACTGCAAAATCTGATGCATCACACATAAGCTCAAAAGGGTGGTTCCAATCTGGAGATGATAGAACGGGGGCTGTAGTGAGAGAGTGTTTGAGTGAGTTGAATGCTATCTCAAAATCCGAGTCAAAGTGAAAGGTCGTGTCCTTGGCCAAGAGAAGAGTTAAAGGTCTTGCAATTTTGCTAAAATCCTTAATGAATCTCCTGTAAAAGACTGCATGGCCAAGAAAAGATCGGATATCCTTGACGCATTTGGGATGAGGAAGGTTTTGAATGACATCTATTTTAGCTTTGTCAACCTCAATAACTTTCCGTGAAATAATATGACCAAGCACAATTCCCTCTTGGACCATGAAATGGCATTTTTCCCAATTCAAAGTTAAGTTCTTCTCTTTACAACAAGTAAGAACTGCGTCAAGATGAGATAGGCAGTCAGAAAAAGAGTCTCCAAATATCGAGAAATCTTCCACAAAAATCTCCAGAAAATTTTCGACCATGTCCGAGAATATCCTCATCATACACCGCTGAAATGTAGCGGGACCATTGCATAACCCAAAGGACATGCATCTATAAGCAAAGGCATCAAAAGGACAAGTAAATATGGTTTTATCTTGATTCTTTTTGGCAATAGGGACCTGATTATAGCCAGAGTATCCGTCCATGAAGCAGTAGTATTCACGTCCAGCTAAGCGTTCTAGCATCTAGTCAGTAAAAAGTAGAGGAAAATGGTCTTTCCTCGTTGCGGCATTGAGTTTTCTATAATCAATACATACACGCCACCCAGTTTGAGCGCGTGTCTGGATTAACTCATTTGCCTCATTTGTAATGACTGTGATGCCAGATTTCTTAGGGACGACATGAATTGGACTCACCCATTGGCTATCGGAGATTGGGTAAATGATACCATTGTCAAGACATTTGATGATTTCTTTCTTCACCGCATCCTTCATAACGGGGTTTAACCATCTCTGTGGTTTTTAGGTTGGCTTGGCTTCATCCATCAGATGTATATGATATTCAACAAGCAAGGGACTAATCCCTTTGATGTCAGCCATAGTCCAACCAGACGCCAGCCTATTTGATCTCAGTACCGTCAAAAGCGCATTATCTTGCTCTGATGCTAGAGAAGCAGATATGATCACCAATAAAGACTCATTCTCACCTAAATATGCATATTTAAGATGAGAAGGTAAAAGTTTGAGATCTAATGCTGGCGGAGAAATAATAGAAGGTGGGATCATCGAATGATACTTGGAGTCGCAAAGAAGCTCGTAGCCTGCATAGGATACAGACTCGGAGTTAAGAGTGTCGGACTCAAGTGTGGAAAGAGTGTTCTCACTAGGATGTGCAAGATCAAACATTGATGTGCTAGTGTCATCGAGATCTTCAAAGAAAAGTTCATCAACTTCGCAACTTTCGGGAGCAATCTCGTGGACAGAACAGACATCAAGTATATGAGCAGAGGGTTCAGATGGCTGACTTCCAATTTTGTAGATGTTCAGTTCAATTGTCATTTTTCCAAAAGATAGGTTCATTGAACCGTTTCGACAGTTAATGACAGCATTGGAAGTGGCAAGGAATGGTCGACCCAAAATCACCGGAATTTGATTCCTTGGGTTTGCTACAGGTTGTGTATCAAGAACAATGAAGTCCACAGGGAATACAAATTCCCTGACTTTTATCAACACATCCTCCAGTTCACCCCTAGGCTTGGTGATTGAACGGTCTGCCATTTGGAGAGTGCAATAAGCTGGCTTCAACTCTCCAATCCCTAACTGCTCATAGACAGAATATGGAAGCAGGTTAACACTTGCGCCAAGGTCAAGTAAAGCACGGTTGATGTTTTTACCCCCAATAGAAATCGAGATTGTAGGACATCCTGGGTCCTTACGTTTCTTTGGTAACTGTGGGGTAAAAGCAGTGCTAACGTTATTAGTCATGAAGACCTTCTTTGGCACTTGGTCTTTCTCTTCCTAGTGCACAAGTCGTTAAGAATTTTCGCATAAGCGGGGACTTGTTAAATAGCATCTAGGAGAGGGATGTTGATGTTAACCTGTTTGAACATTTCCATAATCTTCTCTATATGTGGACTCGATTTGTTACCCCTTAAACGATTCGGATAAGGAGCTTTAACAATAAGAGCTGGGTCCATCATTGGAGAAGGTGGTGTGTGTGGATGTGATCCCAGAATAGGAGTGGGGATCGTCTTTGGTGGACTAGAAGAGGTTTGCTGAGGTGTTGAGCCTTGAGGGAAACGGAGAATAGGCTCGCTAGAAAATGGAGGGGTAGAAGAACAAGGATCAGAAGTAGAAGTGTGTGTGGAAGAAAAGGTCTCAGCCAGGGTGTTATTGATAGATTTTCCAGTATCATCAATCTCTTCCCCAACGTGATTGTTCAGCATTCTTCCTGATCTCAACGTTGTAATGGCATTCACATTGTAATGCTCAGGATTCGGTAAGGGTTGAGACGGAAGTTTCCCTTTCTCTCTTGCACTCCTCTCAGCTTTTAATAGTGCAATTTCTGCTTCCATCGATTTTATACTCTCCGGTTGGGAGGTGGAGCTTCTCTTTATATCATCGACAGAAGACTGAATTTCAGCCGACACTTGCATGAAAATTTTCAAAATAAAATTCATGGTTTGTGCAAGTGAAGAGGATTCATCAGAACCGGTCAACTGCAAAGGATTATACGGTGCAGGTGTGTTGACTGGATTTTGGAAGTTTTGGGATTGGTAGAGGTGCTGACTCAGTTGAAGTGGTTGCTGTTGTGGTGGAGAAGCCCTTTGGAAATTATTTTGATTTGGAACCGTGTTTTGATTTTGTTGTTGGTTCCAAGCAAAGTTAGGGTGATTCCTCCAACCCTGATTATATATGGAAGAATACGGATCGTTTCTAGGTCTTTAAAAAGCGGCATTGGTATACTCATGACCTTGAAACGGAGAATTCAATGGACATTCTTCCGTAAGATGTGATGGATCAGAACAGCATCCACATACAGTTTTGGGGAGTGACATTTGATTTAGGGAGGCTGCTAAAAATTTTTGTTCCATAGCTTCGAGTTTCTTTCGCATTGTTGCCATTTCAGCTCTAACTCCTATAGAAACATCAATTTGGTGAATGCCACCCCTAGACGATGACTGGTTTACACTCTCCCACTGTAAGGATTTTTCAGCGAAATCTTCTAAGAATCTCCAGGCTTCACCATCATCTTTAGTCATGAAAGTGCCTTGACACATGGATTCAAGGTTCTGTTTTGTGGTAGGATTAATGCCCTCATATATGATTCTGCACAGATCCCATCTAGGGATTCCGTGATGTGGACATTGAACTAACAGATCCTTGAAGCGTTCAAAACACTTCGAGAATGGTTCATTTGGAAGCTGGGCGAATTGATTTATTTCGCTACGGACTCGAGCTGTTTTATGATTGGGGTAGAATTTCTTTAGGAATGCCGCGACGAATTCTTCCCAGTTTGAAATGGAATGTGTGGTTGTGTTATAAAGACACTTCTCGGCTATATCGCACAAGGTGAATAGGAGAAGACGTAGACTTATAGTATCCACAGAAAGCTGTGAGGTACCCATCATTGCGCATACATTTTCAAATTTGGTAATAATGACATATGCGTCTTCAGACTCGAGACCGTAATATTTGGGTAGAAGGTTGATGTATTGGGGTTTTATTTCAAAATTGTCCCCGTTGGCTGGTGGAATGGTGAGAAAGGTCGAAAGAGGACCTCGCATAGGATAGCATCTCTCTTGGAGAGAGATGCGGGGTGGATTCTGCGCACCTGCGGATGGCGGCAGAGTAGTAGTAAAGAAGTTCGATGGAGAACCGTCCATCGAAATGGGTGTGGTGGTAGGTAAAGAAGAAGTAGACGTAGAATTACCAACTTCGGAGTCGATAGAGGGAACGCGGATAAGACGGGCACTAGAATCCCGTGTACAGCCAAGCATGCACTAAAAGGTTTAGCATAAGTTGCAGCGTTGTGATAATTAAGGAAAAGATGAGATTGGTGTTTGGTTTTTTAAAAGATGCGGATTTTTGAAAAATACAAATCACAAACAGTGCACAAGAAACCCTAGATCTAGTGGTCACCTAGGTCAAGTCTCTAGACCGCTCCTAACTTCCAGAAGACAAGTCGTAAGATCAATCCTCTACTGCCTCTTTGTCTCTCCAGTGGCCAGGTAAGTGGGAGGTTCTCCACTACGTAAGTAGTGGGCCTAATTAAGCAACCACTTACCTTAGACACACTTTCCATAGACACCACAAAAGAAATGCGGATAAGCAATAGATTACCCATGACCTCCTTCTGTCCTAAGTGAGCGCGACGGTCCTTAGAGTCATGTCTAGATATTTTTTAGTTAATGAGGGTTATGCGGATGCAGTTTTATGATTTTTGGGGCTTAGGAAGGGTAATGAACTCCCCACCTAATCTGAATTTGGTCTTTGCCCCTTAATTTCCGTATTAAAAATGCAAATAACCAAGATTAAACACGCAACAATTTTTCTTTTTGCGGCGCTGGGAATTTTTGCAAAGAATCCTGCAGAAATTGGTTAATGGAGCATATCAAAGAGGAGATAAGAAAGTCAGAAAGTCGCCGAGAAAATTTGATACAGCAAAACCCTAATTTTGCCGTGCTTCCGCCGCGAAAAGGCTCAAGATACCGCGGTTCCATGGTCTGGTAGTTTGATCCCTGCACAAAAATTTCAGGCACTGTTCCAAATGCCTCACTGAGCTCTCTGGAATATTCAGAAAATTTTTCCTCTTGCTCCATAGATTCCAGATCTCCTTGCAACAAATCACAACAAATCGTTTAATATTTGTGCGAATTTTGATCTAAAATTTCTGATGGATTAATAAATCTTTCAACTCAAATTTCAAAAACGAACAAATTAGCATACGATCCCCGGCAACGGCACCATTTGATTGAATGAATCTCGGTGTGTAGGTAGAAAAATGTAAAGATCACAGCCAAAGAAATTTGTAAACCGCAATTAATAATGGTGTCAATTGTAGGTTCGTTAGCGAGTGCGGATCGTCTACAGGGAAAGTGTGATTTGATCGATCTTGTTTTAGTTGAGTCGAAAGTTAAAAGATAAAAGAAAATGATTCAAGAATTTTGAAATTTAGTTTCAAGAATTTTAAAGATCTAGATCTAATATCAAGAAATACTATAGATCGAGAATCAAGAATTGTCCAAATCAAATGAATTATCAAGATTTGTAATGAGGCTCGTAGGAATCGATCGAATCGATAGTGATGATGAAGACTTGTGATTACGTATTCTTATCCATTGATGATTTGTTGCTAGATCGATGACGATCAACGAGGTTTAAGGATCTATTGAAGGAACTAGGGTTTCTTCATCTCATCCTTTGTCCTTTCGTTGATTAGTATTCAAATTCTAGCATCTAGGAAATTCAATCATCGATCGTTGATCTCTAATTAAAAGCGAAAACATTCAAGAGAGCATCTCGCTCGAAACTAGGTTGGCGATGATTCAATTTCCTAAAGTTTACAAAACTCATAAGACTTAAGAATCGTTCAAGAATTTAATCATCATCTATCTATTCTCTCGATTCCGCCACGAGCGAAGTTTTCACTCAAACATCATGACAAAGAAAACAATCAAGAATTGAGAACTCATCATAATGCTCAAATATAAAGAAAAGCAAGATTAAGAGTTTTCACCTTTCTTCATTCAACAATTTCGTTACAATTCACTCAAGACTACAAGAATTGAGGAGAGAACTCGATCGTCGAATTAGCTTCGCATGGTCTTCGTGAGTCGCGGATCGTCTTGGATCACTTGCTCGGTTGAAGATCGGCGTCGCTTCAAAAAGGCTTGATAGCTTCTTGTTTGATTTTGTACTCGATGATCTTGAATTGGCTTTGGATTAGATTAGGGTTTGTATGCACAAGTTGTGTCACTCAACTTGTGGGTGAATTGATGTTGAATGATCAACAACCAACAACCTTTGCATTGAAGCCTTAGGTCCCTTTATATAGCCTTCTTTTTTAGCTTCCCCTAGAAGCTTGATTAGGTTTAGCTTCCTTTAGAAGCTAAGCTAGGTTTAGCTTCTCTTGCAAGCTTGGTAGTTATGAAGGAAGCTTCTAGATTTAGGTAATTAGCTAGCTTCCTTGATAAGCTTGGTAGGTACAAGGCTTGCATGAGAAGCTGGGTTGTTAGATGGAAGCTTCTGGAGATTTGAAGCGTCTTGACGAAGTTTGGCTAGTGAAAGGAGAACCCTGACATAGTGATCTGCCGATGACATGATGATGTGGCCGTGGATCCACGGCGGATCCGCTCATTCGGCCGTAGATCCGCGGCCGTTTGGAGGGTTTGCTGCATGGAAATTCTAGGGTAGTTTGGTGTTGGCTTTAGGGATGCTTCCTAATGTCTGGAATCTTATAATTCTTTCTTATTCACTGCCAGATTTCAAGTCTTGTACTTGGCGTATTTTTATCAATACTTTTGGCAGTTTCGGCTCTTTTCCTGGAATTCCCTGCACACAATCTCGAGACAAGTGTTGCGATATACAAAAGATCATGCGTGCAATAATAAACACTCAATTTCCCTCAAAATGCCGGTTATAATGTATAACACGTGTTATTTGGTATTTTACAGACAATTTGCTAATATGTGCTATATTCATAACGAACACCTTTAGATGATTGCAAATAGTACGGAAATTGATGTGTTAAAAATGCAATATTTTCGACTGATCAAATTCCCCCAAACTTAATTTTGGTCATCTCGAGCAAACTTGTTTTATTAAAAAGAGAAGGAGAAAATAAAGAAAAAGAAAAACTAATTAGCACACGATCCCCGGCAATGGCGCCATTTGATTGATCATTAAATTCTCGGTGTCGTATATAAAAGATGTTTCACAACCAAAGAAATTTGTAAACCGCAATAAATAATGGTGTCAATTATAGGTTCGTTAGCGAGTGCGGATCGTCCACAGAGAAAGTGAGATTTGATCGATCTTGTTTTAGTTGAGTTGAAAATTAAAAGAGAAAAGAAAATGATTCAAGAATTTTGAAATTTAGTTTCAAGAATTTTAAAGATCTAGATCTAATATCAAGAAATACTATAGATCAAGAATCAAGAATCGTCCATTTTGAATTAGTTATCAAGATTTGTAGAGAGGCTCGTAGGAATCGATCGAATTGATAATAATGATGAAGACTTGTGATTACGTATTCTTATCCATTGATGATTTATTGCTAGATCGATGACAATCATCGAGAATTAGAGATCTCTTGCGAAAACTAGGGTTTCATCATCTATCCCTTATCCTTTCGTTGATTTTCATTCAAATTCTAGCCTCTAGGAAACTCAATCATTGATCGCTGATCTCTAGTTAAGAGCGAAAACATTCAAGAAAGTATCTCGCTCGAAACTAGCTTGTCGATGATTCAATTTACTAAAATTTACAAAACTCATAAGACTTAAGAATCGTTCAAGAATTTAATCATCGTCATCTATCAATTTTCTCGATTCCACCACGAGCGAAGTTTTTACTCAAACATCATGATAAAGAACACAATCAAGAATTGAGAACTAATCATAATGCTCAATTGTAAAGAAAAGCAAGATTAAGAGTTTTCACCTTTCATTATTCAACAATTTCATTACAATTCACTCAAGACTATAAGAATTGAGGAGAGAACTCGATCGTCGAACTAGCTTCGTATCGTCTTTGTGAATGACGGATCGTCTTGGATCACTTGCTCGGTTGAATATTAGCGTCGCTTCAAAAAGGCTTGATGGCTTCTTGCTTGATTTTGTACTCGGTGATCTTGAATTGGGTTTTGGAATTGGATTAGGGTTTGGATGCACAAGTTGTGTCACTCAACATGTGGGTGAATTGATGTGGAATGATCAACAATCTTTGAGATGAAGCCTTTGGGTCCTTTTTATAGCCTTCTCCTTAAGCTTCCCCTAGAAACTTGATTAGGATTAGCTTCTTTTAGAAGCTAAGCTAGGTTTAGCTTCTCTTGCAAGCTTGGTAGTTATGAAGGAAGCTTCTAGATTTAGGTAGTTAGCTAGCTTCCTTGATAAGCTTAGTTGTTGGGAAGAACCTTCTAGGTTTAGCTAGCTTGCTTGAGAAGCTAGGATGTTAGGACGGAAGCTTCTGAAGATCTGTGGAGATTGAAGTGTGTTGAAGAAATTTGGCCACTGAAAGAAGACCCCTGAGAATGCAAACTGCCATTTATATGATGACGTGGCGGCAGATCCGCTGCCAATAGGCCCCTTCGGCCGCGGATCCGCGGCCTTTTAGAAGTATTGGCTTATGGAAATTTCTGGTAATTCTTCTGTTGGCTTTAGGGCACTTTTCTGATGTCTAGAATATTTTATACTTTCTTGTTCACTGCCAGATCACAAGTCTGGGACTTGGCGTAATTTTATCAGCACTTTTAGCAATTTTGGCTCTTTACCTGGAATTTCCTGCATACAAACTCGAGACAAGTGTTGCGATATACAGAAGATCATGCGTGCAATAATAAACACTCAATTTCCCTCAAAATGCCGGTTATAATGTATAACACAAGTTATTTGGTATTTTACAGACAATTGATAATATGTGCTATATTTATACCGAACACCTTTAGATAATTGCAAATAGTAGGGAAATTGATGTGTTAAAAATGCAATATTTTCGATTGATCAACTAGCGTATACCATTCTTGTCCCATATGATGGGCGATGGATGATCCCATATCCATCTGGTGTGGTGACACCAAAGATTGTATGCGGGTGCTCAGTGGAGACTGGGTATACTGAACAGACTCGCCGAGAACTCCTATGTTGAATTATATCTATCGTCGGATAGCAGTTCTCAGGTGACACTGGTATAGGTTAGTCTGTAGACCCAAGATCATCATAAAGTCTTGTGTGTCCTCCCACTATACTTTGATCTCCACCCTACCACGGCTCTACTGAGTTGTGCAAACAGGTGGACTTTGGGTACAGTCCCGAGGCACATGGAGGCAATGAGCGATAAGAGGGGTTTCGTCTCTCCCGGTATTGGGGGTTGATGTTATGCTATGCTCGATTGGCTATAAGAGGAAGTCCCTGCCCAGGACTGCTGAGATTTACTGATAAGTGTTATTAGTAGTTTCTCGATCTGTTATGAGCCATACACCGGCATGACTTATTGAGTTATTGAGGTCGACGATTCCATGCCTAGACTCGATATGCAACATATCTGACGAAGAGACCGGACTGTACGGTAAGGGTTTCCATTTGGCTCGACGGGGGTTTTGACAGCTTCGCTGGTTTTCTTCTGATCGCTCAATACCCGGGTGGCCGTTACGTTTAGCTGACCGCTTCTGGCTTATGGGTGTTTGATATGATCATCACCTATTACTGGCGTATTGACGAGTTTTAGAGTCCTATACAGGAGTTTCCTAGCTCAGGCGAAACGATGTGGTGTGCATATGAGATATGCGCGGGGACCCGATTAAATGCGTGTATGAGTTACCGTATATTAATCGGGCGTTTTTCTATTGTTCGGGTCGTATGTGATATGACCGGTTTATTAAATCAAGTGTTGATTTAACAAATACTTTTATCTTAATTCTTTATTAAACCCTTTTCTTTGTTGATGTATGCATGCATGTATACACATGATGATGTCCATGGACACATACATACATACATTGTATCATGGTTGATGATACACAAATGGTGGTAATGCAAGACTCACATGGTTGTAAATATGTATATTTTTATTTATTTTGAGTTAAAGAAAAGATAATTCACTCATGGTTGATATTTATCTACTTGACTACACTTGACCTAACCATTAACCATGAGTTTATTTTCTATGGTTCTTATTACTCAGTAATAAATATCTAGATATTTACTAACTATGGTTGAAGTGAGAAGGATTTAATATTGATTATTCATTCTCATCTTCATTATTCATCATATCATTATCTTTTGAGCTCAAATCTTAGCTACCATTATCTTCTTCTTCCTCCAAACTCTCTTGAAATTTCTAAAGAGTGAGATTGATAAAAAGAAAGGGTTTTGATTATAGAATACAAACCACCTCATCATTCTACACCTCTCTAGCCTATTTGTGTAGGGTGTTTTCTATACTTCTTTCAAAGATCAAGTAAAGCAAGAAGCTTTGGGCAAAGGGACTTCGGATGGATCATCATGGACGGGGAAGGCCTCTAGCGATCCGTTCCATACTTTCAAAGGTCCAAGGAGTCACCAAGGAAGGTCTACAAAGGTTGTAATCTCTTCACTTAGTGATAGATTCTCATTTGTATGTGATACTTGTTCATTGTTACCGTAAAATTCTAGTTATGATTCTAGTTTAGTTTACTTAGAGCCTTAAAAATATAATTTTGGCATGTATGATGCTTCTAAACCCTAGATTAGGTGCTATGTAAACCCAACAAAACCTTCACTTTAGAGCGAACCCCCAGTGAAGGGATCAAGTCTCTTCCCTCATAGAATGAGTTGTGGAATATTCCTAACCGAATATCTCTATGCAAAGCAAAACATTACGACTATGAGTTTTGAAGAAAACCGAGTAGTTTTAAAATTAGTTCCGACAACATCATTTTGGTTTATTTTTCCTTGCATTATATAGATAATGCATTCCCATCATTTTATGTTTCCAAGCCACAAAAGAAACAACAAAATAACATGCTTTTTATATGCCATCTGCATTCGCCAAGAGACCCCGTCATGCACCGTTAGGTTACTTAACTAACGACAGAGCAGGGACTATTCTTATCAGAATTTTGCATTATTATATTCCCCATTCTTAATCATATTGCAAATTAATAGGTGCTTTTGATCTATGTCTGCTGAATAGTTGCAGGTTACAGGTTCTCGGAACAATACAGTGAAAATGGTGAAAAGACGCTACAAAAATGAGACTACGACCAACAAATAGATGAATCTTTATGATGCCGCCTACAGTTTAAGGAACAAATGAAGATCAATGAACAGTTCGATTGCACAAAGTACTAGGGCAGCACAAAGATTCAAGACTTCAACACGAAGCGAACGGTAAAAGTCCACAACATTCTACACTGTAGAAATCTGGAAGAAACTAGAAAATATTCTGAGAAACCAAGTGAAGAAACCAGAAGTAAAATGCAACAGGAAGCAGCCCTGAAGATTTGAGACAGAGCACCCTCTGTTGGATATAGTGCCCTCAGAGTCAATTATTGGATCACAGGCACGTGATTGCAATGATTGAGGGAGGACCTATGCTGGTAGGACAGTCTTACTCAAGATGATAGTATGCTATCTGGTTTATCTTTATCATCGTAACTGCTTTAGGTGACCTTACAGGTCACTATTGCGCATTGATAGAGCCTTTAGGATTCTTGCTTGACGGCCGGCAGTATGATGGCGATCATATACGTGGGAGCTGGGGTCCATAAGCACATCCTTAAAGTGGTCCCTAGTCGTGGGAGTTTTCGAGACAGGGCATCGATACTCCCGGAGTAGACTAGTGTATACAGTCGAGACCCCGATGAGGGGCGGTGGCCGGTCTCACAAGCCACTGGTGTCAGTTGGTTCACCTAAGATGTATACAGGTGCTCATTGGGTTATGAGTACACCGGACAGGACTCGCCGGGAACATGCTACTTAGTATTATACTTGACGTCAGATAGCAGTTCCCTGGTAACATGTGTACAGGTTAGTTCATCGACCTGAGATCGTCATTTGTCTCGTGTGAGTTCCCACTGTACTTTGATTACTACCCTACCACGGCTCAAAGGAGTCGTGCAAACAGGTTTTAGTTGGGTACAGTCCCGAGCCACATGGAGGCAGTGAGCGGATCGGCAGGGGTTCGTCTCTCCCGGTATTGGGGGTGAGGTCGCGCTGTGTCTAGGAGAGCCATTACACGAAATCCTTGGCCAAGGCAGGAGATTTACTGGCAGGTATTCCAGTAGTATCTCACGGTGTTCTGGGCTACACTCCGACAGGACTTGTACCGCTTTTGGGGGTCTGACTTTTACCAACCCCCTAGGCCCGCCATGCGATGCTCATAGAAGAATGGACCGGACTGTACGGATATTGTCACTGACAGGCTCAGTAGGGTGTCAGGATGAGTTTGCTCATCGACCTCCCTTTTGGTCAATACTTGGTAGCCCGTTACGTACGGCTAATACCTCTGACATGCTAGTGGTTAAATCCACAGCCAAAGTATTGACGACTCTTTAGAGTCCCCCACAGACAGTTTCTCAAAGTTCGGGCGAAACGCTGTAGAGGCCGTATGGATATATGGCAGGGTTCGATCATATACGTGCAGTATTGCACGGATCATGATCGGACGGATAATACTAGCGGGCTTTGGTTTAAGCCGAATCCTAGTATTATACAGTGTAGATTTTGTCTCATTGCATTTTTATTCGATCGGAATACAAATGCGGGTATGTATATACAGTCGCGGGGTTTTCCTGTAATTTATTACGGGATCGCTTTTTTGAAGTTGCCAGTTTACATTTCATTTCGGCCATTTTCCTTTCTTTCTTTCTTTGGCTGAAAATTGATGGGAGGGGCTTATTTGCAAATGTGCAAATTAGCAAATGGGAGGGGGGGTTTGTGATGGAGGGTTCATGAGAATTCTAGAAGTGTTTTGTTGTCATTTTCTTTTCATTAATGAGATGGGAGTTGATATGGATTTGGGTGTGACTTATTCTCCTTATTGTCACCCATTTCTTTGCTTATGATCACCACTTACTTTTTCCTACACTCACCTCCCTTCATTATCTCTCTCTCTCCAATTTGGCCGGCCACTTGATTTTGGGGGGGATTCATTTTTGTGTAAGAAAAAAATTATCATTCTCATTTTTGCTTGCCACAAATATTCCTTAGCCCATCTCCAAAGTTCATATCTCCTTCTCCACTAAAAATGGCAACTTCTTATAACCCTTGAGACAAAGAGTTCTACACTTAGTCTACAGCAACCTTGGACACGTCGGCTAGCCAACTTCGTGTCCGAGTTGCCTCGGTTAAGAGGTGGGAGCCCGTAAAAAGACTTCTCGATGTGGTGCCCTTTCCGACGAGGAGATCGAGACCGGAGATGCCGCGAGGAGATCGGGATGGTGGCCGAAGACCGAAGGACACGGATCGCTCGATATAGCTCTCTACCCTTTCTCCAATTAGCTAGTAGTAGGTTAATGGTCCGATTCGGGTTTTATAGTCCGCGGTAGCACCGGTTTCTAGTTTGAAAAAGTTTTTGTTTCCGCATTTTGGCCTCAGACAGACGGCCGGGGCGCTACCGTAGACTTACATGGTATCAGATCCACGCCATTAACCTTTACTAGCTTGCTCTAACGTGTTTACAAGTTCGATCGAACGAATTTTCTAAAAACCGCATTTTCAAGTCACAGTTTCTGTCGAATTTTTTCTGTGGTCAAAAAATCATTTAGTGTATTGCAGAAATTCGTGCAGGGTTTTTTAAGAATTCTGTGAAAATTTGGTAGCTTGTTGGCACTGTTCCCCCGCGGAACCGCGGCCATACCAATGCATTGGCCGCGGTTCCGCCACCATTCTAACTCTTTGCTGCACCAAATTTTCTACAGGAGTCTCTGACTTGGAAATAGGGTTTCTGGTATATTCTGTTTGAGCCCAGATTTATTTTGAGTGCTACAGTTGTGCTTGGGGCCCACTTCGGGAATTTTTGTCGATCGAAAATTTTAAACATGTTATTTCATAGTATTTACATTATATCTGCGACCGTGAATGTCATTTGATCGGTAAATCCTGTCTAATTGCTATAGTTCTTTTAGACCGATTTGTGAACGTGACATTCACGTTGATGTTCTGTGTTGTGCTGTGATGTTGCGGATTTGTCATGGTGGATAGCCTGGATGCAATGGTAGTACAGTTTGGTTGTATTTGTACATTTGATATTGCGGGGCGAGCGTCCGACATGTGGACTGCCGTCACTGCCTGTTTGTATATTATTCTTTTGGGGCACGACCGGGCTGAGGTCGATGTACCCGTTGTATATATTATTTTACTTTTTGTACTAAGATTACCCCGCGGAGGGGTGCACGAGTAGCCGGGTTCTAGAAGGCAACGGGCCCGCATCTCATGGCTTTGAGACGGAGGGGGCTTTACTCTAGAATTGGCAGGCTATTCGCCGCACTTGTAGGGGGTACAGGTTGACCCAAGGAGGGGTGCTCAAGTTACCAGATTCCGTGAAGTGCTGGGTGGTCCATTCACTTTGTTGAAGGGGGCTTCCTCTCTTCAGGTTTTGGCGGGTAACTTGCCGCGCCCTTAGGGGTCTAGAATTTCATTGCACAGGCTATCCATACGACCAGGGAAACGTCGGGTTTCAGTAGCGGCTCTATAAAACCCGGAAATCCCAGATTATCTGTATTGTTCTGTGATGCTTATTACATTTCTGTGATGTTGTATTTTATCACGCCTTGAGCGATTATTTTATATTGATATATATACTAGTAGATGTTGTATATGTTTTGCATCCGCGCTAGTCCAGTCCCCGCTCTGTCGTTAGTTAAGTAACCTAACGGATGATGACGGGACCCAGTGGCGAATGCGGATGGCATATACGTACATCGTATTTTCGTTCTTTTGTGGTGTGATCAATTGATGGGACTGCATTGATTCGGATCAATGCAAGCTAAACAAACCTATTCTGATGTTGTTGGAACAATTTTTCAAAAAGCTGTTATTGCAAGGACGTTCTCTTTTGTTTTGCACAGTGGTATTCGGTTATGAATATCCAGCACCTCAGTCGACGAGGCAAGGGCCGAGATCCCTTCACCGGGAGTGACCCCTTGGACAGAAGTTTGCGTCAGGGCAATAACTTCACTATAGTCGATTACTTTTGCTTTGCATCGTGGTATTCAGTTGGAATATCCTGCACCTCATTCTACGGGGAAAGAGACGAGATCCCTTCATCGGGAGTGACCTCTTTAGCAAAGGTTTTCGCCACTATATTTTTATAAAAAGCTATCTGGTTCCTTCAACGATATCAAGTTCATTACGTTAAAGGTTTTTTCACCAAAAACCATTCGTAGCCCTCCGTCATTTCAGACGGGTAGCACTTAGTATTCATGCTATGTTTGTTGGCCTTAGTCAAGGCATAGTGTATGGTAGCTATTTGTTACTTTTCTATTGCATAGATAAATGCGTTGGTTTAGGACAGTCGTACAGCGTTGTTGGCCCTAGTCAAGGGCTTGTACGGGTGGGTTCAAATTAACCTGGACAATGACGGGTAGAACTTGACATGTGACTTATGATTTGTTGGCCTTAGTCAAGGTCATAAGAGCATGGGGTAAAAATCACATCGGGAGTTTCTAAAGAAACTGAAACTTGCCAGATATGCGCATACCTTCTGGAGTGTGATAACGTGAGCGGATTCCATCACGTTATCATGCGATGATAGTTGGATCCCGATTCCCACTGATGAGTTGGTTTACTCCTCGGGTGATCCCGACTAATTCTTCTTTGAGGTTACAGTGGGAGGCTTCCTGATAAGATAAAGAGATAACCATTCTGATCTAGGTTAGAGTGCACGCTGAGTGTTTCTTTTCTCTCTCTCTTTGGCAGCGACCATGGCCCGACCTTTGACTATGACTCAGTGACCAAGTTAACCGAACCTTCTTAAAACACTGGCTTTTGGATTGTCAGAGTTGCATACCTCATTGCCACTCCTACCTTTACCCTTTTCTCCAGAACACCCCGTATTACTACCAACGTCCGCTTCCATTGGATAAAACCATCGTATGGTTATATACGAACTCAAAGGAACTTGTTCCAGATTCGAGGATGGTTTCTGGTTCTGGAGAAAACGAATAGGACTATTCAGTTGTCTTTTCCTTTTACCTTCTCTCAGGTTGCGAGTGCTACTTGGATTAGGGGATAGTACACCTGTTACGCTTATTGGATAGTCTTCTTCCAAACCATAGGCAGGTGCCGAATGGTAGGGAATGAAGAAAACCAATTATCCTAACGAAGGTGTGCAGAAGGTATTAAGTAAAGAAAAATAAAGGGATTAGTAAGAGGGCAAAGTAAATTGCGACTGCTGTTCACGACCAAACCAAAGTATTTCTTCGCCATTCCTATTTCACCTTTGTATTTCTCCGGGACACTCCGTATCACTACGAAAATCCACGGTTATTTGGATACTCCATCGTATAGTTATATACGAACCGAAGGGACTTGTTCCAGTTCGGGGATGGATTCTGGTTCAGGAGAAATAGGAATAAAGTTTTATTCAGTTGTCTTTTATCTTCACCTTCTCTCAGGTTACGAGTACTCCTAGGATTAGGAGAGTACACCCATTATGCTTATTGAATAGTTTTCTTCCAAACCATAGACTGGTGCCGAACGGTAGGGAAGGAAGAAAATGTTAGTTATATGTATGCCCTAGAGGCCATTACTTTACATAGGATGTATATTGTAGTGGATGCTGGGATATATATAGGGAGGACTTTCTTGCTCGACATGATAGTATGCTATCTGGTTGCTCTTTACCTTAACGTGTATACTGATTGTCTCTCTGTTGCATGTTGGTAAAGCCCTTAGGATGTATACTTGACTACCTGGACTATGATGCGGATCATACTAGTGGGGACATGGTAGTCCATAAGTACATCCTTCACAGTCCCTAGTCGTGGGTATATCGAGACGGGGCATCGATATACCAGAGTAGACTAGCGTATACCTTCTCGACCCATACAGATGGGCGATGGATGAACCCATATCCATCGGTGTTTGACATCAGAGATGATATACGGGTGCTCAGTAGAGACAGGGTACACTGGACGGACTCGCCGAGAACTCCCAGATGGTATTATACCTTACGTCAGATGGCAGTTCTCTGGTGACACTGGTACAGAGTAGTCTGTTGACCCGAGATCGTCATAGAGTCTTGTGTGGTTCCCACTGTGCTTTGATTTCCATCTTACCACGTCCAAGAGGGCGTGCAAAACGGTGGTTTTTGGGTACAGTCCCGAGTCACATGGAGGCAATGAGCGATAGGAGGGGATTCGTCTCTCCCGGTATAGGGAGTTGATGTTGCGCTGTGTTCGATTGGCTATAACAGGAAATCCCTGGCCAGGGTTGCTGAGATTTACTGGTAAGTGTTACCAGTAGTTTCTCGAATTGTTATAGACCTCATATCGACACGACTTATCGAGCTATTGGGGTCTGACGTTTACCACCCCTAGGCGAGATATGCGACATATCAGACGATCAGACCGGACTGTACGGTAGTGTTACTGGTTGGATTCACTGGAGTGTGAGCAGGCTTTCCCGTCGATCTTCAGATCGCTCAATACCCGGGTGGCCGTTACGTTTAGCAGACCGCTTGCGGCTTGTGGATGTTTGATATGATCATCATCCGCTGCCGGCGTATTGACGAGTCTTTAGAGTCCTACACAGAGGTTTCCTGGCTCAAGCGAAACGAAATAGGAGCGCATATGAGATATGTGCGGGACCGAGAATAATGCGTGTATGTGATACCGTATTCCATTCTCGCGATGAATGTATCGATTAGGTTATATGAGATATACCCTAGTTATCGAATCAAGGATTGATTCGATAAGCCGATACATTAGACACTAGCCGGTTATATGCGATATGACCGGATCGTTAAATCAAGAGTTGATTTAATGATTTAATGCATAATTATATATTTGATATATTACTTTGCATTAACTAGTATCGGTTCACTTTAAATGGATTTTCTCGCTCGGATGTGCACATTGTATATTTGATATACTTTTGTGCACTTGATTGTATCATGTTTGGTGATACATGTTTACTTGGTTAAGTGTATAGAATTAAATCATGGTTAAACTTATGATTAGGGTTTTATTTCCTTTTCTCATTTATTTATCTATTTATTCATTTTGGAAATAAATAAAAAGGCATAAAGAGAAAAATGGTGGCTAATTTTGTTTCATATTGAAGCTTCTTGAAGATTTGACCAAGTGACCATTTTTGTCTCATGCTTAACCCTAACCATTCCTTTCAACCATGATTAAATCTCTACACTTGACCATGGTTCATTATATGATAAGTATTGATTTTCTTTTCAAAACAATTAACTTATCATAACAATTAGCTTCTTCTTCTTCATCTTCTTCAAAGAAGAAAAGCTTGACTACATCAATGGTGGATTGATGAAATGAGTGAGAAATCCAATTCTAAAGTCTACCTACTTCCTATTTCTTCATCCTCTACCTCTTGCCAAGTAGTAGAGTGTGTTTTCTTCACAAGTTTCTTGACTTGGTGAAGTTGGAGCTTGATCTTGCGATGCCTCGACGTAGATCATCTTCGGCACGGACATCGACGACCTAGCTCGCCATTTCTCCGACGAAGCCGACGCTAGAGCTCGGGAATTCATTTGGACAGTGAGGGGACTTCGTTACGGAGCTATGGAGGTGGAGCACCGGATCTACAAAGGTTGTATTTCCGTTTTCTTATAGTTAAGTGTTAACTAGTTATCTTTTCGCCTAGTTTTCTAGCCAACGATCCGTAGTCGGGTTTCTCGGCACCTAGATTTTTTGAAATTGGCATGGTTGATGCCTTGTGAGACCTCTTGGGAGTGCCTAGGAACCCTACAGTGGTATCAGAGACTAGCTAGAGCCTTAGGCGAAGTCTAGACGGAGTTTGAAGTCCGAACGACCCGAAAACCCAAACCCATCCACGCTCTCTGGACTTTTTCTGAAAACGTGGATTTTTCCAAATTAAAAATTGCTAAAAAATTCAGCAGGGAAATATATGAGTTAGGGCGCAAAATTGGACCCATGATTCATCCAAAACGGCGCGGAACCGCGGCAGAAGCCCAGCTTCTGCGGCGGTTCCGCGGCTAGGTGATGACGTCACCTTCCCATTGTTGCACAGTAATTCCTATTTTAATATGCTGGGTTTTCTGGGAATTTTTAATATGTATTCAAGAGTTGAATTTTCTGGGGTTGTTTTGGGGATTCGGTGTTTCGATCGGAGTATCAAATTTTGTCTATGTGGCTTTCCGGATAAATTTTTAGAATATGTTAAAAAGTTGGACCGGATATAAATACCCAATTTTTCCCCTGTCGGGAAATTTCCAAGTGTTGGATTTTTCCGAAGTTTAACGACGTTCTAAGTAGTGCAAGTAACGCGATGGACCCTCTAGAAGACAACAAACCTTAACTCGATTATGTGACCGTCTTGAACTGCCCTTTGAACCTTTGGGTTTGGGGCAGTACGGCGTGCCACATATGAGGCGTTGGCTTGACCCTTCTACGGCTGGACCGTCGGTACTGAGGCACGAACTGAATGTTGTTAGACTTATTTCATGTGTTGATCTGTATTGGGAAAACTTGGGTGTTCGAATGTTCAATCGGAAAGTTTAACATTTTCTAATTATCTGGAATGGGATACAATAATTGGAATTCACAAGAAGTTATGAGATAACTGAATGAATGTTATAAACATAGCACTTTAGTCTCACTTGATCGGTTGCCACGGAATTTTGATGTGATCAAAAGTCCGTCGCAATCACGTAGCGTACGCGGATACTCGCCGGGTAAACTTAATAGACAGCCTCACTCCATAGCCCCGACCAAGTGACTGTAGGAGAACCCCGTCGCCGAAAGCATCCGTTCGGGTGCTCGCGGTAGCGGTGTTCCGCCTTGGTGCACTTCGTCGACGGTATTGGGGGTGCAGCCGTCTATTGAAGTTTGCGACGAGCATTCGATCAGGATGTCGGGAATCTTGTTGAATTACCCGACTTAATATTGAAAAGTGTTTTCAATAATGAGACTAAAATGCGGGGTTTATAATTGTTAGGCATGTGATGTCTAAGTATTTCATTTAATTAGGCATGCGATGTCTATGGAGGTTGTGGATTCCAACTGTTGTAGTTTTACACTTTCTTTTCTGTGACCGTAAGTGTAATATGTGATATCGCCGGTTTCGTTGCTATATGTCAACGACAATTGGGATGGACATATTTACTTACGTTGATGACATGTGATGTTATGTGTTGCTGGATATGTTATATTGGATCGTCGTGTTTGAATAGCCGGGGGTTTTATGTGAGATGAGTGTTTTTCATTTTCATTCATGTAAAAACTTGTATGTAATATTCTTTTATTGGGGCACTTCCAGGTTGCGGAAGATGTCACCTTTTGTATATTATTTACTTTTCCGCACTAGGATAGACCCAAGGAGGGGAGCACAAGTAACCGGGTTCTGGAGTCCAGTGGGAGACCAACTCGAGGAGTCGAGTCCGGGTCTCCTAACTCTAGAATTGGTAGGGTTTCTTGCCTCTCTCGTAGGGGTCTAGGGGTGTGGGTTTGGCTATTCATCGCGACCGTGGAATCCGTGTTTTATACTGGCTCGTATTGAAAACACGGACGTCCTAGTATATCCAATATTTCATATGTTTCTTCTGCTGCGATATCTGTGATGTGATCATGTGATGTTCTGTGATAGATACAGCATATAGTATATATAATATATTATATAGACGTTACTTATGTTTTACACCCGTACTAGCCCTGCCCTGCTCTGCCGTTAGTTACCTAACCTAACGGTGCACGAGGGGACATCGAGGCGAATGCGGATGGCATAAGTGTACGTCGTATTTATCTGTGATGATTAGGTACTTAAATGATGGGACTTCATTAATATGATTAATGAAATAAAAGAAACCTAAGATGTTGTAGAATTGAATTTCAAAATAAAACAGGTAGCTACAGTTCTTGCTTTGCACAGCGGTATATATGATATATCCTGCACCTTATTCGATGAGGAAAGGACCGAGATCCCTTCACCGGGAGTGACTCCTTTAGCAATAACTGGCAGATGCTACACACTCGGTTTGACTTTTGATTGCTTTTAAGTGATTTTGCTTTGCACAGTGATATATATGATATATCCCGCACCTCATTCGACGAGGAAAGGACCGACGATCCCTTCACCGGGAGTAACTCCTTTAGCAAATCTAGAAAAGCCTCAAAAACACTCCATTTCAAAATTCATTCGATCCTACAACGATATCAAGTTCATTACGCAATAGGTTTTCAGAAAAACCTGTCGTAGCCCTCCGACATTTCAGATAAGTTGTATATAGTATTCGTGCTGCATTTGTTGGCTTTCGTCAAGGTGCAGTGTACGGTAGCTATATGCTGCTTATCTGCAGCATACGATGCGATTGGATTAGGGTAGTCGTGCGGCTTTGTTGGCTTTCGTCAAGGGTCGTGCGGGTGGGTTTAATTCGATCAAGAAATGTATGGGTTGAACTTGACTAGCGGGCTATGGTTTGTTGGCTTTCGTCAAGGTCATAGCACGTTAGGGGCAAAAGATTATCGGGAATTTCAAGTGTTGAAATTTGCAATGAGATTGCATACCTTCTATGAGATAGTTGGATCCCGATACCCGCTGCGAGTAAGAGTTACTCCTGGGAGAGTTTTATACATTACAATTAGCCGATCAAGTAGGTGTCTAGAAAGGTGTCAACGGGGTTACGCCTCTGGGAAAACGAGGTTTACATTAATTAGGTTCGTGCGAAAGCACGGGGGACCTCCCTCAAAGTACCGACACTGGCCTGGCTGAAAGATTGGCGAACTTGTAGTGTGTAATTAATCCCGGCTAGTCTTTTCTTTTAGGGTTTGAAGGAAGATTTGATAAAAAGCAGTGGGAGCCATCCTGATTAGATAAAATAATAACCAATCTATTCTTGCAAGAGCGCACGCTGAGTGTTTTCTTCTCTCTCTCTCCTGGTAGCGACCATATCACGCCTTAATCAAGATAATAATACGGAATATTGACCGAACCCGCTTGTTATACTGAGCTGGGGAACGTTGGTCCCGCTCCAACTTATAATTGTTATAAGACAGTGCAGGAAATTGGGGAATACCAGATTTCCCGTGCCGCCCAAACGAAGAGAGTGCATGCTGATGCATCATCTTCGGGTGTGTTCGTTACAAAGAACTGTTTCTCTGTATCCTCTACATCCTGGGTATATGATACCGGATCAGGATCTCAGATATATAATCTGTTACATAGGGCTACAGAAAGGTAGAGGACTGAGAACGGGTGATAAGTTTCATGAGGCAGAAAACGGGGCAAGAGTTGCAGCCAAGTCTGTTGGTCACTGTCACCCTGTATTACAAATACATTGATTCTGAACGAATGTTATTAGATACCGAACCTGATATACAAAATCATATCAGTCTCTTTATTAGTAAAGAAATGATAAAATTTTGTATTGTTGGATAATGTTTTGAACATTTCCTATATCAAAAGTTGATCGGTTCAGGCACGTTATCTAAAAGCATTAATGTTCTAAATCAAACTACAGTTCTTAGTAAACGGAACACACACAAGAGGAAGAGTTCAGAATTGAACGATTCCTTCTTGAGGCATTGTAGACTAGGTCATAACAATGCGACCCGACTAGCTAAGTTGCACATAGATGCATATTTAAATCAGTTTGAATTTACATCTTGTGAAACTTGCCAGTCATGTCACACAGAAAAGATGACCATAGCTCCGTTTACTGAAAACAGAGAAAGAGTCAGTGGACTCTTGGGATGATACATGTTGATGTATGTAAGGTCCCCTGTCTACACATGCCAGGACTGGTTCTTTATACTTCATTACATTCTCTGATGATCTTTCGAGATTCAGACCTATGTTCCTGTTGAAACACAAGTCCGAACCATTTGAGATATTCACAGAATATAAGTTAGAAGTAGAAAACCAAAACACGGGTATAAGTATTATGTCCTATGATGAGTTCAAGGAGGAGAATACTTGTGCATGGAATTCAAGGACTATTCTAAAGGAGAATGAGATTCTCTCTCAGCATTACTCCTCTGTATACACCATAGCACGATGGTATATCGGGGCGGAGCAATCACACCCTATATGATAAGGTGTGCTCTATGATGAGTACTACTGAGTTACCTATTTCCTTTTGGGAGTTATGCGCTTGAGAAGCTGCATACCTATTGAATAGGGTTCGAATCAAATCAGCTGCCTACCACTCCATATGAGATATGGAAAAGGAAGAGCCCATGTCTTAAGCTAGTTAAGATTTGGGGTTGTCCGGCCTATGTCTAAAAGCAAAATCCGGACAAGCTCGAGGCAAGGTCTGTAATGTAGAACTGGAAACGTTCCAGCCATACAAACTGCAGCTGATGATTTGGTAGAACCAAAGGATTCAGTAGATTCCAACGAACCTCAGCCTCTCCGCCGATCTAGTAGGGTTCCTCACCCACCTGAGAGTTACTTCGGTTTCTCTATGACAGTGGGAGCGAGGATTGCATCATGAGATGATGACCCAACTAGCTTCGAGCTGGCCATCAGGAGTAAGACTCTGTAAGAATGGCTGGATGCTTAGTGATCTGAGATGGAATCCTTATACACCAACAAAGTATGGACTTTGGTTGCTATATCTGAAGGGTTAAATCGCCATCAGGAGCAAGTATATCTTGAGAAGATTACTTGGTGTACATGGAAAAGTTGAGACTTTCAAAGCTAGACTTGTTAAAGGTTTTCGTCATCGACCAGGCGTGGATAATGATGAAACCTTTTCCAGTGGCTATGCTTAAGTTCATCCGGATCCTACTTGCCACGGCTACATACCATGACAACGATATCTGGTGGTTGGGTGTCATGACAGCTTTTCTAAATGATGTTTTAGAAGAGAACGTCTATAAGTACACAGCCAGAGGGCTTCGTAGACAGTGGGAGCAGCGGAAACGTGTGCAAGATGCTTTATAGGATAAAGCAGGCATCGTGGAGTTGGAACATCTGTTTTGGTGGATTAGTCAAAGAAGTTAACATCATCAAAATGGTAGATGAACCTTGTATAAACAAGAAGGTAGTAGGGAGTATGGTGACGATCCTCGTAGAGTACGTGGATGACATACTCTTGATAGGGAAGGAGTTTCCTATGCTACGCTCGATCAATCTCCGCTTATCACAATGATTCTCCATATAGGATCAAAGTGATACCTCCTAAATCCTGGGTTTTGGATCTATGAGATAGATCTAATTGGATGTTAGGATTCTCACTAGTTGTAGTGAGATGGTATCAATCGACCCTGGGGAGAATCACTGGAATAGTTCCAGGGTGATAAAGACGACTGAATGTCAGTCACAGGCATTGTCTTTACCCTCAGGGAAGGGACGGTATGTTGGAAGACTTCCAAGCTAGATACCGTGGCATACTAGACGATTAAGGCTGGATACATCGCTACTTAAGATGCTACCAAAGAGGCAGTCTGGGTGTATATTGGTTCATGAGATGAACTACGTTCCTACCATTGTGAGACAATGGAGTTGTGGCTTATGCCAAGGAACGTCTGTCCCATCAGTGATCCAGACATATTCTAAGACAGTATCATCTGATCATGGAGATGGTTGATCTCCAAGGGATCGAGGTTAGGAGAGTAGACTCAGAGGAAAAACATAGCGGATCCACTCACGAAAGGCCTTTTCCCAGAGAGAGACTTTTATGGGATGGTTGAGTATGAGATACTGCAACCACTGCTACAGATGGCCCTAGTGCAAGAGGGAGATTGTTAGTTATATGTATGCCCTAGAGGCCATTACTTTACATAGGATGTATATTGTAGTGGATGCTGGGACATATATAGGGAGGACTTTCTTGCTCGACATGATAGTATGCTATCTGGTTGCTCTTTACCTTAACGTGTATACTGATTGTCTCTCTGTTGCATGTTGGTAAAGCCCTTAGGATGTATACTTGACTACCTGGACTATGATGCGGATCATACTAGTGGGGACATGGTAGTCCATAAGTACATCCTTCACAGTCCCTAGTCGTGGGTATATCGAAACGGGGCATCGATATACCAGAGTAGACTAGCGTATACCTTCTCGACCCATACAGATGGGCGATGGATGATCCCATATCCATCGGTGTTTGACATCAGAGATGATATACGGGTGCTCAGTAGAGACTGGGTACACTGGACGGACTCGCCGAGAACTCCCAGATGGTATTATACCTTACGTCAGATGGCAGTTCTCTGGTGACACTGGTACAGAGTAGTCTGTTGACCCTAGATCGTCATAGAGTCTTGTGTGGTTCCCACTGTGCTTTGATTTCCATCTTACCACGTCTAAGAGGGCGTGCAAAACGGTGGTTTTTGGGTACAGTCCCGAGTCACATGGAGGCAATGAGCGATAGGAGGGGATTCGTCTCTCCCGGTATAGGGAGTTGATGTTGCGCTGTGTTCGATTGGCTATAACAGGAAATCCCTGGCCAGGGTTGCTGAGATTTACTGGTAAGTGTTACCAGTAGTTTCTCGAATTGTTATAGACCTCATATCGACACGACTTATCGAGCTATTGGGGTCTGACGTTTACCACCCCTAGGCGAGATATGCGACATATCAGACGATCAGACCGGACTGTACGGTAGTGTTACTGGTTGGATTCATTGGAGTGTGAGCGGGCTTGCTCGCCGATCTTCAGATCGCTCAATACCCGGGTGGCCGTTACGTTTAGCAGACCGCTTGCGGCTTGTGGATGTTTGATATGATCATCATCCGCTGCCGGCGTATTGACGAGTCTTTAGAGTCCTACACAGAGGTTTCCTGGCTCAAGCGAAACGAAATAGGAGCGCATATGAGATATGTGCGGGACCGAGAATAATGCGTGTATGTGATACCGTATTCCATTCTCGCGATGAATGTATCGATTAGGTTATATGAGATATACCCTAGTTATCGAATCAAGGATTGATTCGATAAGCCGATACATTAGACACTAGCCGGTTATATGCGATATGACCGGATCGTTAAATCAAGAGTTGATTTAATGATTTAATGCATAATTATATATTTGATATATTACTTTACATTAACTAGTATCGGTTCACTTTAAATGGATTTTCTCGCTCGAATGTGCACATTGTATATTTGATATACTTTTGTGCACTTGATTGTATCATGTTTGATGATACATGTTTACTTGGTTAAGTGTATAGAATTAAATCATGGTTAAACTTATGATTAGGGTTTTATTTCCTTTTCTCATTTATTTATCTATTTATTCATTTTGGAAATAAATAAAAAGGCATAAAGAGAAAAATGGTGGCTAATTTTGTTTCATATTGAAGCTTCTTGAAGATTTGACCAAGTGACCATTTTTGTCTCATGCTTAACCCTAACCATTCCTTTCAACCATGATTAAATCTCTACACTTGACCATGGTTCATTATATGATAAGTATTGATTTTCTTTTCAAAACAATTAACTTATCATAACAATTAGCTTCTTCTTCTTCATCTTCTTCAAAGAAGAAAAGCTTGACTACATCAATGGCGGATTGATGAAATGAGTGAAAAATCCAATTCTAAAGTCTACCCACTTCCTATTTCTTCATCCTCTACCTCTTGCCAAGTAGTAGAGGGGACTTCGTTACGGAGCTCGGGAATTCATTTGGACAGCGAGGGGACTTCGTTACGGAGCTATGGAGGTGGAGCACCGGATCTACAAAGGTTGTATTTCCGTTTTCTTATAGTTAAGTGTTAACTAGTTATCTTTTCGCCTAGTTTTCTAGCCAACGATCCGTAGCCGGGTTTCTCGGCACCTAGATTTTTTGAAATTGGCATGGTTGATGCCTTGTGAGACCTCTTGGGAGTGCCTAGGAACCCTACAGAAAACCATTTGGCCTAAAGGGGTGTACAGAAGGTAATGACTAAAGACATATAAAGGGATTTGGAGAGATGGCAAAGAAATATACAGTTACAGTTATGAATCTGATAATGGAAGAGGCATTACTAGGAATACCCGGATACCCCTTCGAAACATTTACATGTTTCAGTTTCACCGTGTATTGTTAAAAGAAAACTGATTTCCCAATTAGTCCTTACTCCAGAGTATGTATTTACCAGGTTTGATTCTCACATCTGTATGGTTTTACAGATGATGAGTGGGAGTAAGTTATTGGGAATTGGGTGATCATCCTCATTATATCGGGATTCGATGTAATTGGTGATATTTGAGGAAATCACCTGGGTTGTTTGCCGGACGGCAAATATTTGGTTTTGAATATCCGTTGTTATGCACCAATTTCAAATTGATATATCTGTACGTTTATTTTTATAAAGTGAGATATAACTTTTTGAAATTATGTCTATGACATTTAGCTATATCAGTGGATGGTTAGGTAAGGAGTATTAAACAGCGGTGTAATTCTTCTTTACCATAAGTACAGTTTTCAACCTACGACACACAGGGAATGAGTTATTAGACTCAGGGGACTTATACAGAGTATTGTATGTTGTCCAGTGTCCATGAGGACAGAGGGGTTGGTACTCGTACTATATTCTGTTTACTTGTGACTTCTTTAGTTCTTAGACATGTGTTTCGTAGAAATGCAAGGTCTAAATTTTGAGAAGTTATAGGTATAAGAGTAAAGTAGAGAACCAGGTATTGCAAGTATCAGGATTCTTCAAGGTGATCAAAGATGTAGATACTTGCGTATGGTATTCAGTTGATAGTAATGATTAACAGAACTTACTTCTCTTTCAGGTTACTCATAATTGGAAGCATTCCTAATTTGCGTAATGCTGATCAGCCTCTCTCCATTTAGTTGACATGCACTGGAGACAGTTGCATGATTTGAATCTGGTTCCAATTAAATCAGTGCCTCTATTTCTATATTGGATATAGAATAGTTCGTATCTTAACAATGTTAAGGTACGGGGAGTTGTCCGGCTTATGCTTAAAACTAGACTCTGGATAACTCAAGGCACGTTTCTGTAATGGCTGTTTGTGGGTTGACCCGGGCTATGACAAGGGTTGACTTTCTACCATCTGGAAGATCAATAGTGATATTGTTCTTGACTCGCCACAGTTTTAATAAAAATGGATTTTTTCAAAAAACAGAAGTGGGAGTATGGTAGAATTGGAAGTGATTCCAGAACCGCAAACGATTACTGAAAATTTGATAAGGACCTAAAGATTCAATCTGGTTTGACATTCCAGTAGCCACTCCGCAGATATGGTGGGTAACCTCAGGCACCCGAGAGGTACTCCGGTAGCCTCAAGGACGGTGACAGGGAGGTTCTTGTTTACCCTGTCTTGACACTACTGTTGTTCCAGGCTATGAGACCCGGCAGAAGGATGAGTATAGCGTCATTCTGAACTAGCTTTAGAAGTGCACATGTATATGACTCTGCCAGAGGGTTGTCGTAGTCAGTGGGAGCAGCGAAAGCATAGTGGACAAGTAGCTTATGTCTATTTATGGACTAAAGCAGATATAGCGGAGATATATCATCTATTTCTGATGTAACAGTCATAGGTTTGACTTCATCAGAATAGGGGATGGATTTGTTAAGAAGGTAGTAGGGTGTGATGTCCTGGTATTTGGATGACATACACAGAGTAGGAAGTGAAATTCCTATACTACGGTCGGTTATACTTTGGTTGTCACACAGTGGTTTCTCCATAAAGGACATGGATTTTATATCAGATATTCTGGTTACTAAATCTATGGTTTTAGATCTAGATTTGGGAAGTGTCCCAATCAGGGTACTTAGACAGCATTCTAAAGGTATTTAGAATGGACGACTCCTGGCACGGTAGTGTACCTGCAGGTGATGGAGTCACCCTCTCTAAAGGTGTCTTATAGACTAAAGGGGAGAGGGATGTGCATGATTGGAAAATCACTTGCTTAGGCAATTGAGTCAATCATGAGATGTCAAGTACCACACCAGATATTGTTTTTGCACAAGATACAGTAAGTTGATATTAATCCTATCCTGGAGAGACATTCAGAAGCAGTTTTAGAACATAAGTGGATGTTCTAAGGATTTGATAATGGCAGCCTCCTTTAGGAGACGGTTGTCATTCCAGGTTTCCAAGGTGACCTGGATGACAGAGTAGCTGTCAGAGTTATAGTTTTCCCTCTTACGAGGGGCAGTATTTTGGACAGGTGGTCCAAGGGGATACTGAAGGAGGCATGGCGCAGGATACTGATTGGTTTCAGTTGACGATACAGTCTAAGAAGTTTGGATTAGGAGTTCATTAACGAACTAGGTCCCATCAGATATCCAGACATATTCTGAGACAGGTATTGCTCATTTCGGGAGATGGTTTTCTCCGCGAACTTGAGATAAAGAGAGACATAGAAAGAAACATCAGGGCGGATCCACTCACTGAGGCTATTCCTCGAACACAATAGTTTCGCAAACGGGCTTTGTGAGACTGATTAGTAGAGGAGTTGGGTGTTCTGTATCACACGGGCTGTGAGTATGCGACAACGCAATAATTAGCCTCGAGTGCAAGTGGGAGATTATTGGATATAGTGCCCTCAGAGTCAATTATTGGATCACTGGCATGTGATTGAAATGATTGAGGGAGGACCTATGCCGGTAGGACAATCTTACTCAAGATGATAGTATGCTATCTGGTTTATCATTATCATCATGTACTAGTTTAGGTGACCTTACAGGTCACTATTGCACGTTGATAGAGCCCTTAGGATTCTTGCTTGACGACCAGCAGTATGATGGCGATCATATACGTGGGAGCTGGGGTCTATAAGCATATTCTTAAAGTGGTCCCTAGTCGTGGGAGTTTTCGAGACAGGGCATCGATACTCCCGGAGTAGACTAGTGTATACATTCGAGACCCCGACGAGGGGCGGTGGCCGGTCTCACAAGCCACTGGTGTCAGTTGGTTCACCTAAGATGTATACAGGTGCTCATTGGGTTATGAGTACACCGGACAAGACTCGTCGGGAACATGCTAGTTAGTATTATACCTAACGTCAGATAGCAGTTCCCTGGTGACATGTGTACAGGTTAGTTCATCGACATGAGATCGTCATTTGTCTCGTGTGAGTTCCTACTGTACTTTGATTACTACCCTACCACGGCTAAAAAGAGTCGTGCAAACAGGTTTTAGTTGGGTACAGTCCCGAACCACATGGAGGCGGTGAGCGGATCGGCAGGGGTTCGTCTCTCCCGGTATTAGGGGTGAGGTCGCGCTGTGTCTAGGAGAGCCATTATACGAAGTCCTTGGCCAAGGCAGGAGATTTACTGGTAGGTATTCCAGTAGTATCTCAGGATGTTCTGGGCTACACTCCGACACGACTTGTACCGCTTTTGGGGGTCTGACTTTTACCAACCCCCTAGGCCCGCCATGCGATGCTCATAGACGAACGGACCAGACTGTACGGATATTGTCACTGATAGGCTCAGTAGGGTGTCAGGATGAGTTTGCTCATCGACCTCCCATTTGGTCAATACTTGGTAGCCCGTTACGTACGGCGAATACCTCTGACGTGCTAGTGGTTAAATACACAGCCAAAGTATTGACAAGTCTTTAGAGTCCTCCACAGACAGTTTCTCAAGTTTCGGGCGAAACGCTGTAGAGGCCGTATGGATATATGGCAGGGTTCGATCATATACGTGCGGTATTGCACGGATCATGATCGGACGGATAATACTAGCGGGCTTTGGTTTAAGCCGGATCCTAGTATTATACAGTGTAGATTTTGTCTCATTGCATTTGTATTCGGTCGGAATACAAATGCGGGTATGTATATACAGTCGCGGGGTTTTCCTGTGATTTATTACGGGATCGCTTTTTTGAAGTTGCCAGTTTGCATTCCGTTTCGGCCATTTTCCTTTCTTTCTTTCTTTGGCTGAAAATTGATGGAAGAGGCTTATTTGCAAATGTGCAAATTAGCAAATAGGTGGGGGGAGTTTTGTGATGGAGGGTTCATGAGAATTCTAGAAGTGTTTTGTGCTCATTTTCTTTGCATTAAAGAGATGGGAGTTGATATGGATTTGGGTGTGCTTATTCTCCTCATTATCACCCATTTCTTTACTTATGATCACCACTTACTTTTTCCTACACTCACCTCCCTTCTTTACCTCTCTCTCTCCAATTTGGCCGGCAACTTGATTTTGGGGAAGATTCATTTTTTGTGTAAAAAAAAAATTATCATTCTCATTTTTGCTTGACACAAAAATTCCTTAGCCCATCTCTAAAGTTCATATCTCCTTCTCCACTACAAATGGCAACTTCTTATAACCCCTTGAGACAAAGAGTTCTACACTTAGTCTACAGCAACCTTGGACACGTCGGCTAGCCAACTTCGTGTCCGAGTTGCCTCGGTTCAGAGGTGGGAGCCCGTAAAAAGTCTTCTCGATGTGGTGCCCTTTCCGACGAGGAGATCGAGACCGGAGATGCCACGAAGAGATCGGGATGGTGGCCGAAGACCAAAGGACACGGATCGCTCGGTATAGCTCTCTACCCTTTCTCCAATTAGCTAGTAGTAAGTTAATGGTCCGATCCGGGTTTTATAGTCCGTGGTAGCGCCGGTTTCTAGTTTGAAAAAGTTTTTGTTTCCGCATTTTAGCCTCGGACAGACGGCCGGGGCGCTACCGTAGACTTACACCCTCCATATGGCCGCAGATCCACGGCCAAACATGGCTTATGGCCGCGGTTCCGCGGCCGTTCTGAGCACGTGTCGGTGCATCTTGTCGGTGGGTGTCGGTGTGTTGACCAGGCTTCTCAGGGTAGTTTTGTAATTTTAGATATGGATCAGATATAAACTCTAGGGTTTCTATTATTTATAAATAGGAAGCCTACAGCTCTGTTTGGAGCATGCCTCTTTTTATTTTCCTAGATTAAAATTTTCATTCCTTGTAATTATCAATGAGTGCATCAATAAAAAGTAAGTTTTTTATCTTGAATTTCTTATTATCTGCAAATTTTATTTCTATGCAATTTTTATCTGCCGTAGTTATTTTCCGCAAGTTAATTAGGTTATTAAAAGAAAATCAGAAAAATGAATTCACTTGTTAATTCCCTAATGAGTAAGTAGTTCCTCACTTGTTAGGGTTAGGTTTGGGTCGGTTTGAGAGATGGAATCTCTCACTCTTTTCTTGCCCGTTCAATATTTTAATAGGACTCTGTACAAATCCAATACACACCGCTCACTACAGCACCCTATCCCACGAGGTAGTGGTGATTCCCTAGTTAAGACTGGTTGTGATTGATTTCCATAGAGATTAGGGCTAAGAATTAAGAAAGGACGGACAAGGGCCAAAAGGAAGAAACGAAGTTTCTTCCTGATCGCGCTAATCCCCTTTGTTAATTATTACCATAACACCTAAGATCTTAATTAAGGCAAAGAAAGCGGTGAGAAGAAATGACTTTCCAAACTAATCTAATCCTAACCTTAGCAAGGTTTAAATCCAAATCAATTTTAACCTCTGTTTTTATAGAAAATCAAAACATACCACAAATAGGAATTGACTCATTATACACGTTTTCCCTGGGGACCGACCCGTACTCAACCGGCTAGCTACCAAGCGACACCGTCCTTGATTGCGGTAAATTCTAAATTCTTTGATTTCAAAATGAACGCGCAAAATCTCTACCAATCAAATGGCGCCGTTGCCGGGGATAACGGTAGTTATTTTCTTTTTGTAATTTTGGGTTAATTAAAAAAATTAAAAATCATAAAAACTGAAAAATATAAAAACTAAAAAAAAAATTCATCTTGTTCTTTTTGAAGGGTTTTCGTGTGAATTGTGCAGGTAAGAAAGACGGACAAATTCAGATCTGGAAAAATACAGTGAACAGAACAGCAAATAGCAGATCTGAAAAGACAGAGAAGGTCCACAACAGAAAACAGGAAAAGTTTGACGGCCTGATCCAACAAGTACACCGCGGAACCGCGGCGGGAAGACACATTTGACCGCCGATCCGCGGCGCTTTGCTGACGTCAGCACATCAAATCTCTCTGTGAGTATTTCTTTTCCTCTCTTCTACCCTCCATAGTCCTCTGAAAAATTTTCCTGCAGGGTTCTTCGCGCAAAACTTCTCCCCCTTCTCTAATAAATTGATTTTGTGCAGGATTCTTTGCGCCGCAATAAAAAAAAAATTGGCAAGTGTTTTGAATTTTTGTGTGTTTACTGATTTGCATTTTTAAAACGGACTTTTAAGGGGCTTTAACACCAATCCAGATTGGGTGGGGATTTCATTACCCTTCCTAGGACCCCAAAAATCACAAAAAGCATTTGCATCAACCTTCGAGTTAATTAAAAAATATTAGACTCAGCCAATAAGGACTTTCGTGCTCATTAGGACAAAGGAAAAGTTGTAGGCATCGGTCGTTTATCTAAACCAGACTTTGTGGTGCCTAGGCTAGATAAGTGAGAAAGGTAATTTTAAAAGGCCCGTCTCACGGTGATTCGTGAGCGGATCCCTCCTTTCCTTACTTGTGCTTACCTGGCCACAATTGGCAGTGAAGAGGCGATTTGAGGATCTCACAACTTGCCCTTTGGAACTGTTAGGAGCAGTCTGATTAACTTAGGAGACCCTAGCTCTAGGCTTGATTGTGCATATTGTGATTACTTGAAAGTGTGTCTAGCTCCTTATAAAAATCTTTTTGCAAAAACTCCTTATAAAATAAAAATAAAAAAACCACAAAACAAAATTTTTACAAAAACTTGCCATTTTGTCGCTAGAAATCCATTGCACCCACTTTTTCTCATTGACGTTTTCTTACCCCCACCTTCTGTTTTTACTTTTTGACTACACTACACATCATTAGTGTATGTCCAGTTGAACTAGGGACACTAGCGCCCGTTTAGTCCGTGTCTCGTTAATTCCTACTGACGACGCGTTCGACTCCAAAGTCGAAATTCCCTCCACTTCTTTACCTTCACCTTCTAATTCATCATCTTCTAAGGAGATGTCGGGATTCAATCCTAACAATCCTTTACCTCCTGTCGAAGCGCCCCAACGAATCGCGCTCCAGGATCTTTTCTATCCCGTCTGCACATCATTTCCCACTTGTCTTTCACTTCCACCGGCTAATGGAGATAACTTTGAAATTAAACCCCACTTCATCAATATGTTGCCCAAATTTCATGGGCTGGAATCCGAAGATACCTATATCTTCATTAACAAATTCCAGAATGTTTGCGCAATGATGAAGACGACACAACTTTCTGATGATGCTATAAGGCTACGTGTCATTCCATTCACCTTATGTGACCTAGCTGAAAAATGGTTATATATCACAGCATCACACTCCATAAAAAATTGGGAAGAGTTTGTTAAGGCTTTTCTAAAAAAATTTTACCCACGCCACAAGACCGCGAGAATTCGCAATGAAATTATTCAATTTTCCCAGCTTCCTTCCGAACCTTTTTGGAAGTGTTTCGAAAGATTTAAGGACCTTCTTGTTCAGTGCTCTCACCACGGTATCGAGAATTGGCAACTTTGTCAAATTTTATACGAAGGACTGAACCTAGCAACTAAGCAGTTGTTGGAAACCATTTGTCAAGGTCACTTTCTTACAAAATCAAGCGAGGAAGCTTGGCAATTTCTCGACGATCTTGCTGAACAAACACTTCAGTGGGAAAGCACTAAGACCACTTCATCTACTTCATCAGGTCAGTCTAGGGTAGGCATACATCAACTTGATATGTCAATTGCAATGAAGGCCGAAATGGCTGCACTCACGAAAAAACTTGAAGCAATTGAGAGAAAATTCTCATCGCCTTCTCCTGCCCCATCTTTACCCCCACGCACTATTTGCGCTTGTTTTTTGGATCCATCCCATCTTACTGAAGAGTGTCCTTACAATCCACATGTTCAAGGACAAGATCAAGTCAATGCTGCCTTTCAGCAAAGACAAAGAAATGATCCATACTCTTCAACTTATAATCCTGGTAGGAGGAGCCACCCAAATTTTGCTTGGAACCAAAATCAACAACAATTCCAAGGTAATAACAATTTTCAGAGGCCTCCTCCACAACAACAAGCCCCTCAACAAACTCAATATCAGCAACCTTTTCAACTCCAACCTTACCCAAACCAAATGAACAATTTTGTACCAAACAACTCTTATCCTCAAAACAATTTTGTTCAGCCAAATAATGATAACGTTTCCTCACTAGAACGAAGTCTGGATGCGTTTTTAAAACAATATACATAATCCTCAGCAAGCATCCAGTCTTCCATTCAGTCTTTGGTGCAACACAGTGCTTCACATGATCAGAGCATCAAAACAATTGAGGCCTAAATTGCACAACTGAATGCTGCGTTAAGCGAGCGAGAAAAAGGAAAGCTTCCGTCTCAACCATTGCCAAATCCCCATCACACACACAATGCACATGTTGCTTATGAACAACAAAATCATACTATAAATGCTGTGACTACGTTGAGATCTGGAAGAGTGTTGCACAACAATTTGGGCATTAGTGATGAAACCCCGGCCGCCGCTTCTTCTTCTTCTTCATCTTCTTCCTCTTCATCTTCTTCGTCATCTTCTTCTTCGTCAGAGCCTGTTCTTCATTCTTCACAAGGCACTACTTCTTCTAATTCGAACGGACCCATATCTCACTCCACGATAACACCGACACTGGGATCCGTTCCAACTCCGAAATCTACTCCACAAACATTGGACTCAACAAATTTTCAAAATATTCCATTTCCAAACAGGTTGAGATCCAATAAACAAACTCCACAAATGGAGAAGATTGTGGAGTTATTCAAACAGGTTAGCATTAACATACCTCTCTTGGATGCAATCCAACAAGTCTCTTCTTACGCTAAAATCTTGAAGGACTTATGCACCAAGAAGAGGAAGTCTCAGGTACCCAAGAAAGTATTCGTAGCTAGTGCCGTGAGCAATGCTCTTACCCAACTTTTGCCCCAAAAACGAAAGGACACTGGCTGTCCTACAATTTCAATAACAATTGAGGATAATGTAACATTTCAAAAAAATAAAATATTATTTTTGGGAATTTTTATAATTTAATATTAATTTTAAATGAATATTTTAATATTTCGGAATAATTAAATACCGATAAATTGGGGAAAAGTTTTGAAAATTATAGAAATTACTAAAAGAGCGTGTTTTATGTGAATTATGCAAATTTTAAGTTTTTATGATTAGTTTGACACTAATTTAGTGCTAAGCGCGATTAAAAATCGCTAATCGCGTTTAAGCTTGTTTTGTGCAAAACATACACCATATCTTTTTTTTAACACTTGTTGCATTTTCGTACATGTTTTGGGTGCATGGCTTGTTATTTTGGTGTTACTATTGAAGAGAGAAGGGAAATAGAAAAGAATAAAGAAATAGGTATGGGTGAGAGAGAGAAAGGTGAGGGTTTGTGTTGACCTAGTCTTGAGCCATCCCCCATCATTATTCTCACTCATTCCTCTCTCCTCTCTTCCCCATTTCTGCTGCTGCTGCCGCCCCTCCTCTCCCTTCTTCACAAAATCCCCCAAAACACCATGAAAATCAACTCAAATCCAAATCCCATTTCACAAAAAAGATACACAAGCTCAAGGGAAACACATTGGACCAAGAAAGAAGAGATTTTAGGGAGTTTAAGCAACTCAAGAAAATTCTAGAGTTGCCAAAGGAGGTAATTTCTGCACCATTAGAGTTGTGTTTCAATTCCTTACGCATCCATACAAGTTTCATGTCGATATTGAGTGGTTATGTGGGCTTAGAAAATTCTAGTTAGGGTTTGAGGGAACTTTGGGTTGTGATGGGTAATTAAGCTCAGTAGAGGCCACCCAAACCCCCTAATACTAGAACCCAGGCCTAAACCAGAGACTTGAAAATCCAGAATACGGATTTAGAAAACCCGATATCGGGGTATTGTGAATTCTGTGAATGTAAAATGGAATCTGTTATCACGCCGAGACTCTGAAAATTATTTTGCAAACACAGAAAAATGTGCAGGCACCTAGGAAGTTACCACCAAAACCCCAGCCCCTGACTCGTTTTCTTGGAAGCAAATTTAATCTTTCTGGCCGCAAATTGCGGCCAGACCAGGGTGAAATTGGTTCGTGTTCGTTCTGTGATCCCCTCATCAGTAAAATAGACCCTTGGTATATGCAAAATTGTCCAATTTGACCTAGGGTAGAATCTGGCGCCTTTTCCTGAGTTGCTGTTTTGATTCGTGTTTTCGTACTCCGTATTTTAAATTCTGGATTTGTATATTTGCGTTTTACCTCAATTACTTGGCGTTTGTACGACGATATCGAGGATTGTTTGATGGTTTTGAATGCGTACCTATAGGTTCTAACTTATAAGCTTTTAAGCGTATCATTTTGGTTTTCGCGTGTCGTCTTGGTTTCGATTTGGTTTTAATGCGATACGATACATATGACATGTAGGTACCCCCACGATGATTCGAGACGATGAAGAAGATGAAGGCGACATCGACACCGACACGCAGGATTCAAGGTGAGTAGATTATATCTACGGGGGAAGTCGGGTGGATGGCGTATAACACCCCCGCAGTTTGATGTTTAGTATACCATATATATACTATATATATAAATATGATAGCGTTATGTGTGATATGGATATTCTAGATGTGATTAGGTGTACTATGGATAGAATAGGGTTTAGGTGTAAACTAGTATAGTTTCCTAGATGCGAACCCTAGAATAGTTTTACACCCACACGCACACACATGCTTACTTGTTATAGTTATACCTAGATGATGAGGAGCATTCTTATCATTTGGTAGATCCAAGTCCATGGCCTATTTCGGGTTCACTCGGAGCTTTGGCAACCACCGTAGGAGGTGTGAACCTTTATTTATTCAAAAATTGATAGTTCTGTGGATGATATTTGGAGATGAGTCGAGCAGATTGGGCAGAGTGCCATGAAATCGGTGATATATTGTGGTTCGTATTTGGGATACGACATGAGATTTTAGCGAGCCTTTGGACGTGTGTTTCACACACGCATTTATATTTATATAGATGGTATCGATTTGTACTAGACTTAGATCAGTACCCCAGATCATGAGATATGATGATAAGGATACCTGATAATTGATGAGAGGAATGTGATATTGACCCGTACCCAGCTATTGGGATGCCGTACGATGATTTACCGTACGAGCTTTATATTGATGATAGATCCACACTCATGACTCGAGGATGTCATATGATATTGTATCGTACGCAGTACCTTTGATGCGGGATCACCGACTATTATATTTATACATATACTTATATCGAATCAGATTTACGTGGTTTTCATACCCCTCCTGATTGACTTGTTAGTCAGACTTGTAGTTTTGCTAGTAGATGTTAGGCTAGTCCAATGTCATACCTATTTCAAAAACTAACGAATCGGGAGTATTTTAAAGACAGGCAAAGGGATTCTATGGATATTTTCAAAAGACGCATCTTTTCTTAAAAACACCGTAGCCCTTATTTTCCTAAAAACCCCGATTCGCCTTCTTTCAAATGGCAAAACAGTATGACATAGATACATTGATGTAGATTTTACACGGTTGTGTTGGTTTTTCATTTGCCGCAGATTCTTACTGTTTGCATCGCATCGCATGTTAAATATGTTATTGTTATATCAAATCCATGTTGTTAGGACACCAGCACCATTATCGATGATGCATATGTTCCACGTACACCTGCTTACCGGCTCACACACTTCATCATCGATAATTGCCATGTCACTACACTGTAGTACTGTTGCATTCAGGATATGACCCTTGCATGTCATACTTTGTGCACACACCTATTGTACATTCATATTCGTGTACTTACATATTGTACACTCATACTTGTGCACACATCTATTGTACACTCATACTCGTGCACCTACCTATTGTACACTCATACTTGTGCACATACCTATTGTACATTCATACTCATGTACTTACATATTGTACACTCATACTTGTGCACACATCTATTGTACACTCATACTCGTGCACATACCTGTTGTACATTCTTATTCATGTACTTACATATTATACACTCATATTTGTGCACACACCTATTGTACATTCATATTCGTGTACTTACATATTGTACACTCATACTTGTGCACACACATATTGTACATTCATACTCGTGTACTTACATATTATACACCCATACTTGTACACATACTCATTTGCACATACATAGATGATTTCTCGCTTGATTTGGAGATTTGGGAACCGTAAGATACTCTTTAAAACTGATTCATTTTAAAAGAGTGGTTTTCCCAAATATTTGCATATTACTATTCCATGTTGCATGATATACTGATATGCTTACATTCTTTTATATGTCGCATACATTATGCTTTCTGATTATAAGCATTAAGATATGTTGTTTCCATGATATTTCTGGATTTTGGAACCGTGGGTATTTTAAAAGAGAGTAGGCATTGTTTTAAAAACTCGGTTACCCTTGATATGATATTTCAGTGCGTCCACCATGTGTTTTCTCGGTTCTGAGAGTGGCATGTGAAACCCGATTCGAGGAGCGGTAGGCACCGTTTGTGGGTACATCGTGGACCCGGTGAGGTACCCCGGGGAAAGAAGACTCGTATATGCTAGACGGTGAGCCCGGCAGGGGAGTACTACCTACCGGTGATTGTGTTGAGCTCGGCGGATATCTGGGGGATACCGGCCGGAGTTGAGAGATGAGACGGGCCGATCCGAACCGACGGAGCCCTATGTATATGAGGATTTACGTGCCGATGCTAGGCACAGGTTTCATGATGTTTTCGAGTGTCGATGCTTGACACTCAGGTTCCATGATTTTGATATGTCGCGAGCGACACATGTTGATTTACATCCTCATATTTCCATGCATATGCTTTATGATATTTACATGCATGATGTTTATTGTCATTGGGTGACACGTGGACGATATCCACATACATATGGTTGACATTTATGACTTTGATCACATAGTTGGACGAGATCCACATACATGATGACATTGATTATATAGTTGGATGATATCCATATACTTATAGACTCCATGATATAGTCGACATTGATCATACCTCATATTTATGATATGTTATTACCTGAGGCACTGGCACGAGCACTTGACACTACACTCATGTATAGATGTTACATTGCCACCTTATCATGCTTCAGACGTATTCATTTGAGGTTTATATATATATATATATATTGATCGTATTGACCTAGGATTGTGTCATACATATGATTTCTGCTCTGTGATGTTTTCTATTCACGAGTTGGCAACTCACCCCCGTTGTGCCACAGTTCTTGCAGGTTTTGCCGTACAGGTTCCATTGCGGCTTTCTGGCACACTGCTTCCCTTATGGGTGATTTGCTTTGGTAGGTGGGTTCTTTTGCTTCAGAACCACCATTGTATATGTATTATTCAGTTGTATCTAGAAATTCCATCAACCAAACTTGTATATTGTTTCAGACTTAGAAAACCAGTTGTGTATTATTTCGACCTTAGAGTCGCGCGTTGTAGTATTATGGTTTTCATGCTGATTTTGACTTTTCCTTTGAGTTTGATCTTCACCATTCAGCGTTGTATATTAAATTGCTTGCGTGGTTGTGACCGTCGATTGACGAAGAACTAGCTCCCGTTTGGGGATGCCTTTTATCATTTTGTATATATTATTCTTGTTGTACCCCGTTCGGGGCCATTATTTACAAAGGAAACTCTGCCGAAATTTTCAGAAAAGATTATAGATTTTAAAAATGCATATTCAGCTTACTTATTTAAAAACCTTGTTTTTAAAACATGTTTTCCTTACTTCGTAAAAACTAGTTTTCCTTGTTTACTCCTAAAAAACTGGTTTTAGATTTCTTGGCTTTTGGCTTACTTGAATTAGATGTGGTCCTATAGGCTTCATATGATTCAAGTGCCAGTCACGGGCTATTTCGGGTCGTGACAAAGTTGGTATCAGAGCGCTGGGTTAACCTTGGTTCAAGTCTAAGTTTGACTATGCGGAGCCTAGAGCGTTATATATACGGAACTTAGGCTTGACCTTACGGAACTTAGACTTAGTCGAGGGGGTATTATACCCGAACTTTCATCGCATAGGATGACCCTTGGTTGATGGAGTAGGTAGCTTGAGTAGAGTGACGTACCGTACGTATGTTCCGCGGCATACTTACGATACGCTACTCCGCTTAAGAAACCTTAGGATGTACATTTCCTTGCACAGTATTATATTCATTCCTATGATTTATCCTCATCGGTATTAGTTATGATTTTGCTGCCATGATCACACGGGCAGAGAGAGCTACGGCTAGAGTTGTGTCAGCATGAGCTCGTCACGGACGAGGACTGACCAAGGCGTGATTCCAGAGACGTACGATTGCATAAAGGCTTCGTTTTATTGTGTTTTCGCGCCATGAGCGTTTGACAGATCGCTTTTACGAGATTTCTCGGACGTGCAGATCGGCACCAGAGGATCAGGCTACTGCTAGAGGCCAGCCAGAATGTGATGACCATTGATATATCGCTTATTCATGCTATCTGCGCACTGTAAATGTTCTCGTCTATGGTCAATCCGAAGTCTCTCACATGGACTCGAAATCACGAACTAGGTATCTTCATCACTCTGCGGAAGATATCTAGCTGAACTCGTCCTCGGAAACTCGTCCCAACCTGCGGAGATATACTCCATACTCGTCCTTTCTTGACCAATTCACAAAGCATCTGGTTGAGGTCCTTTATCCGAACCTGGTCAACTATTTCGTCGACGATGCCGGACTCTGGCCTGCTGGGTGTGTGCAATATGACCACTCCTGGGTCCAAGTCTTCTCGTATAGTATTCCAGAAAGGTCCTGTCGAGGTCTCTCTCTAATCCCGTTTCTGCCGAATTGCACGGAAGTTATCATCTTTTCTATATCTGTTTCTTGTTCCGGAACGGCTGCATACTCATCGCGACTCCTTCTGGAAGATATATCAATAATCAATGCCTCTGCATGCGTATCGCATCTCTGATGTCAGCGGAGCGGAACGTCATCTCATCGAAATCTCGTGCGAACTCTTTACACCACTCTGTTCCAATGTCGACTGATTCGGACTCGTCTTCTTATGGCTGCATGGACTGCGCTCCAATGGCTATACTCGTATCTGGAGTCTCTCAAGTAATGTGTCCCATCACATGAAATCCGAATGATGTCGAACCATCCGATCGATTCATCAAAACCTCATGATCCCCCAAGAGATCAATATCTTGGGTACAGTTTAATAGTATCGAGTACATACCACAGTATCAGTGGACCAGCCGTAGAAGGGCAAACCCAAGCCTCACTAATGGCGCCGTGGAACTGTCGCAAACCCTAAGGTTCAAAGGCTTTCACACGGTCATTATGTCGAGTTAGGGTTTTATTCTTCTAGAGGGTCCATAGAATCGCTTGCAAGTCTTTCCGAATACTTTAAACTTGGAATATGGGCTCCTGACATTCGATCGTCTCTATCGACTACTAATGAATCTGAGTGAAGTCGTCTCTAGCTGGAATCAATCTATCTGATGACCTCACATCGGGGTAAGCGAACGAACCACATGTCCTAGTCGTCCATCCTCAGGTGACTAGCGACCTTCCATCATATCCCTAAGTATATACTCATGCTGCAGTAGCTCCAACAGCTGGGCGACATCTCGTCATTGCAGCAACAACTGGCTCATTCGTCTGTACGCTGAACAGCGCCTCAATCATAGAGACGTGACGTCGAAATGGACGATGATACAGACAAATGGGACAAGAGCTTCGTGCGAGATGCTGATGAGCTGTTGTTACTCCCCGTTAAGATTAATGGTCGGATATGTCTACAGAGGCGTTGGAATGCGACCAGTTTCCAAGAAAATGCTGTGCTGAGGACACAGATGTCCAGAGAGCGAGAAAAGATTATGCAAGAGTACTAGCCTCCGTACAGTTCGGTATAGGCGAAATCGGAAGAGACCTTGAGTAGGATTCCTTCCAGGACACAGCTGCAATAAGATTTGCACCCATGATCAGATATGGGATGTGTATTCAGAGGACCAGAGGTCGGCACCAGTGACGCACTGCTTTACGAGTGGCCGTGAGGATTGACCGAGAGGTGACTAGAGAAGTGCCAGAACGGAATCGTCCCCGTTAGCACACCTGACAGGGCCGATGAGCCGATGGATTGTGAGATTGTTAATCCAAAGAGAAAATATGGACCCAGAGATAGAGGACACCAGACCGTAAGCAAGAGGCAAGTAGATATCTTGCGCTGCTAGCATTGGATGCACCGACACCTTCCCGACTTTGAAGGAGGATATACCGAAGATGGTATTTATGATTTGTGATTTTGTGATTCGATTATCACGTATCCGTCACCTTGGATTTCGGTATTTTGGGCGATTTACTCGCATGATTTAGTTTTGATGGCTGAGTTCTATGATATTTTTTTTCGTGCACCATGGTTGCACCTACTGGGCATTTATATCTTACGCATAGTTATTACACTTGAGATGTGCTTTATACACCGTTGTGTTGATTTATGATTTGTGCACGGTTATTGCACCTGATATCGTTTTCGTGCCTTGGCTGCAAATGCTTATGACTTCATGGATTTCATACAGTTGAGTTGATTTTGTGCATATGATACACACACGATTTGATTTTTGCACTCGGTATAGCTTATATGTGCTTGTAGTGCATTGATATGTGTTTTGTGCACGCAGTTGCACACGCTTATGATTTTTACACCTTGGTACACTCGGTGCTGCTATTTATGCATTTGAGTTATCGTTTGGGTTTTGTGCACAGGATGCACCGTATTTGTATTTCTTGCACAGGATACACCAGTTTTTATACTTCGTGCGTTTGTCGCACCAGTTTTATGTTTCGTGCGTTTATCGCACCAGATTTATATTTCGTGCCTTTGTTGCACCAGATTTACATTTTGTGCACTACGGTTGCACCTGACTTCGATTTGATGTCATTCGATATGTTTATTTTGATTTCATGCCTATGTTATGCATGGGATTTGACTTATGCCTTCGGCATCGTTTACATGCACTTTTAGTGTTTTGAGTAGATTTGTGCACGCTGATGCACATGGTTGTGAGCTTATACACCGCGGTATACCTGATTTTTATTAAGCCATATTATATACCGTCGATTTTGATTCTGATATTGATGTTGATTTCTTGCACTCCGTGCATTTGATTAGACTTTGCGCATGTTCAACGCTTGATATTGGATTTCGTGATTTCATGCATATTGGATTCACATGATTTAGATTTTATTTGTGCATGATGGATGCACCCGATTTGGATTTTCACGCGTGTTGAGCGCATGTTTTAAGATGCGATTTTGGTGCACACCAGATGCACTAAATCGGGATTCTTCGTGCATGTCAGATACACCTGATTTTGCTGGCAGGCACACACGTTGTCTATGACAGATGTTTCGTGCACACCCGTTGCACCTAGATGTTGTTTTGTGTACATGTATAGCACACATATGGATTTTGATTTCCGTGCGCACCAAACACTTAGGGTATTCTTATATACATTTTGGGATTTATATCTTATGGACCGGTACGTTTTTATGATATTTGCTATTTGTTTTCGTACTGAGCAGGACTAGTCGGAGGATAGTGCCTGGATATATTTTGCATGCATTGATAGTTATCGAAGGGATTTCCAAAAAGGGAGCTATAGTCTCAGTATTTACCTACGTGTCCGATATGACACGAAACGTTTAAGACAAGAAAACCCTTCTAAATTGTTTTTCAAAACGGCGGAACGTACATATTAAAAAAAGGGTATATAAGTATATGATTATTTTCTTATAATAGACGTCCGCCACTGTGCAGTGTTATGCGTATCGCACAGCGACTTAAAGAGATTTAGCATGCATTTACTTCAGCTAATTACATGTATAGATTTGATGTTTACATGTATAGTTCTGATTTATATCATATTGGTTTTAATTTGGATTTGACATTTATGTCTTTACCATGACTCCGATGATTGCGGGATGCTTGACAGTGTTTTGATTTTGAGTTATCTGCTCATTTCTCATGCGCATGCATTGCACTATGATGCATTTTATGTATTGATGATTTCGGAGCCCCGACGACTTGAACTTTTATTTGAAATGTTTTAGAATTTGGGGGTTTAAATTAAAATTCGGGGACCGAATTTCTTTAAGGGGGGAAGATTGTAACATTTCAAAAAAATAAAATATTATTTTTTGGAATTTTTATAATTTAATATTAATTTTAAATGAATATTTTAATATTTCGGTAAAATTAAATACCGATAAATTGGGGAAAAATTTTGAAAATTATAGAAATTACTAAAAGAGCATGTTTTATATGAATTATGAAAATTTTAAGTTTTTATGATTAGTTTGACACTAATTTAGTGCTAAGCGCGATTAAAAATCGCTAATCGCGTTTAAGCTTGTTTTGTGCAAAACATGCACCATATCTTTTTTTAAAACACTTGTTGCATTTTCCTATATGTTTTGGATGCATAGCTTGTTATTTTGGGGTTACTATTGAAGAGAGAAAGGAAATAGAAAAGAATAAAGAAATGGGTATGGGTGAGAGAGAGAAAGGTGAGGGTTTGTGTTGACCTAGTCTTGAGCCATCCCCCATCATTATTCTCACTCATTCCTCTCTCCTCTCTTCCCTATTTCTGCTGCTGCTGCTGCCCCTCCTCTCCCCTCACTACAAAATCCCTCAAAACACCATGAAAATCAACTCAAAACCCAAATCCCATTTCACAAAAAAGATGCACAAGCTCAAGGGAAACACATTGGACCAAGAAAGAAGAGATTTTGGGGACTTTGAGCAACTCAAGAAAATTCTTGAGTTGCCAAAGGAGGTAATTTCTGCACCATTAGAGTATTATTTCAATTCCTTATGCATCCATACATGTTTCATGTCGATATTGAGTGGTTATGTGGACTTAGAAAATTCTAGTTAGGGTTTGAGGGAACTTTGGGTTGTGATGGGTAATTAAGCTCAGTAGAGGCCACCCAAACCCCCTAATACTAGAACCCAGGCCTAAACCAGAGACTTGAAAATCCAGAATACGGATTTAGAAAACCCGATATCGGGGTATTGTGAATTCTGTGAATGTAAAATGGAATCTGCTATCACCCCGAGACTCTGAAAATTATTTTGCAAACACAGAAAAATGTGCAGGCACCCAGGAAGTTACCACCAAAACCCCAGCCCCTGACTCCTTTTCCTAGCCGCAAATTTAATCTTTCTGGCCGCAAATTGAGGCCAGACCAGGGTGAAATTGGTTCGTGTTCGTTCTGTGATCCCCTCATCAGTAAAATAGACCCTTAGTATATGCAAAATTGTCCAATTTGACCTAGGGTAGAATCTGGAGCCTTTTTCTTGAGTTGCTGTTTTGATTCGTGTTTTCGTACTGCGTATTTTAAATTCTGGATTTGTATATTTGCGTTTTACCTCGATTACTTGGCGTTTGTACGAAGATATCGAGGATCGTTTGATAGTTTTGAAAGCGTACCTATAGGTTCTAACCTATAAGCTTTTAAGCGTATCATTTTAGTTTTCGCGTATCGTCTTGGTTTCGATTTGGTTTTAATACGATGCGATACGTGTGACATGTAGGTACCCCCATGATGATTCGAAACGATGAAGAAGATGAAGGCGACATCGACACCGACACGCAGGATTCAAGGTGAGTAGTGTTAGTTATATGTATGCCCTAGAGGCCATTACTGTACATACGATGTATATTGTAGTGGATGTTTGGACATATATATGGAGGACTTTCTTGCTCGACATGATAGTACGCTATCTGGTTGTACTTTATCTTAACATGTACTCTGGATGTCTTTATGTTACATGTTGATAAAGCCCTTAGGATATGTACTCGACTACTGGGAATATGATGAGATCATACTAGTGGGGCCACGGTAGTCGATGAGTACATCCTATAACTGTTCCTAGTCGAGGGTGTATCGAGACGGGGCATCGATACACCAGAGTAGACTAGCGTATACACATCTTGACCCATATGATGGGCGATGGATGATCCCATATCCATCGGTGTTTGACATCAAGGATGGTGTATGGGTGCTCAGTAGAGACTGGGTATACTGGACGGACTCGCCGAGAACTCCCAGATGGTATTATACTACACGTCAGATGGCAGTTCTCCGGTGACACTGGTACAGAGTAGTCTGTTGACCCGAGATCGCCATAGAGTCTTGTGTGATTCCCACTGTGCTTTGATTTCCATCATACCACGTCTAAGAAGGCATGCAAAAAGGTGGCTTTTGGGTAAAGTCCCGAATCACATGGAGGCAATGAGCGATAGGAGGGGATTCGTCTCTCCCGGTATAGGGAGTTGATGTTGTGCTGTGTTCGATTGGATATAACTGGAAATCCCTGGCCAGGGTTGCTGAGATGTACTGGTAAGTGTTATCAGTAGTTTCTCGAACTGTTATAGACCTCAAATAAATACGACTTATCAAGCTACTGGGGTCTGACGTATACCACCCCTAGGCGAGATATGCGACATATCAGACGACGAGACCGGACTGTACGGGAGTGTTACTGATTGGATTCGCAGGAGAATGTACAGGCTTGCTTGTTGATCTTCTGATCGCTCAATACCAGGGTGGCTGTTATGTTTAGCTGACCACTTGCTGCTTGTGGGTGTTTGGTATAATCATCACCTACTCCGGCGTATTGGCGATTCTTTAGAGTCCTACACAGAGGTTTCTTGACTCAGGCAAAACGGAGTAGGGGCACATATGTGATATGTGCAGGACTGAGGATAATGCGATAAGAGATACCGTATTATATTCTCGCGATATTTGATATCAGCCGGGTCATTGGATCAAGTGTTGATTCGATGAATCGGTATATGATATATTAGTCAGTTATATTCGATATAGCCGGATTGTCGGATCAAGTGTTAATTCAATAATTTAATGTATAATAATATATATGATATATTAAATTACATTAACTAATACAAGCTCACTAAAAGATTCTTTTTCTCACTCGGGTAATACATTGATATATATGCGATATATGTTAATTGTATTATTTTATTTTGTTACAATAAATATTATATATATGATATATAATATTGTAACATGATATGGTTATTAATGCAACATGTTTAGTGGAGATTAAACATGGTTAGGGTTTAATTTGGGTTAAGCTTTTCTAGAACCTTCTAGAAGGTTTTTTTTTGTGCAAAGATATTTGTTTTGATATTTTAAATGACTCATTTTTTAACCCAACCAAAACCCTAGCACTAGTTAAATCTCTACAAAGGTTATATTGACCATGGTTGCATTTCTAACCTCATACTTGACTTTCATTATTCATCACAAAAGGATTCATGATTATTCTTCTTCTTCCTTGAGTTCTTTCATGAAAAACTTTCTAGCTTTTTATGAAGTGATGATTTTGAGTGAGAATAAGAAAACAAATGAGAGCTAAAATCCTACTTCATCATCCTCATCTATCCTTGCCATTTAGATGAGGGTGTTCACTTCATTTAGTGAGTGAGAGCTTGTGTTAACGAAACTTAAAGGTAGATCATCTTTGTTATCGAAGATCGGGAGCAAGCTTGCATCTTTCTCTTCGTGGAGCCTCTCGAGAGTCCGGAACTTGATGATCGCAGCGAAGGGACCACAACACGGAGCTTATGAAGTGAAGGACTGGATCTACAAAGGTTGTAATCCCTCTTACTTAGTGTTAAAGTGTTTAACATGCTTGTTTTCGCCTAATCTCTAGTTTAAAGATCTTGTTAAGGGTTGTTCGGCACGTCTAAATTTTAAATCGGGCATGGTTGATGTCTCGTAGACCCTTGTGAGAGTGCCTAGCATCCCTACAGTGGTATCAAATCCAAGCTAGAGCTTTAGGCGAAGTTTAAAGTCCGATCGAACTCCGGATACCCGCTAATCCCTAGTTTCTGGAAATTTTCTAAAAATGTTGATTTTTTCATATTAAAAATACTCAAAAAAATCAGCAGGGTATTTTAGGAATTACTGTAAAAAAACGACCCCATAATACCTTCATTGCGCCGCGGAACCGCGGCCGTACCCTTGCTTTCGCGGCGGTTCCGCGGCGCTAGAGTGGGATTATGGATTCAATTTTGTACAGTAACATCCGTTGGAACTGCTGCATGTTTCTGGGATATTTTTAATTGTTCTCAAGTGTTGAGTTTTCTGGGATGTATTGGGGACTCGTTTATTCGATCAGATAATTTAACTTCGTTTAATTTTTTTTCGGATATTTTAGAATCTGTTAAAAAGTTCGAACGTATATCAATAACTCACTTTTTCCCCTGTCGAAAAAAATTTCAAAAGTTGGATTTTTTCTCGAGTTTGAAGCTTTCGGAAAATCATGCAAGTAACGCGGTGGACCCTTTAGAAGAACACAAACCTTAACTCGATTATGTGATCGTCTGAACCGCCTCTGAACCTTAGGGTTTGGGGCAGTACGGCGTTGCCACATGTGAGGCGTTGGCTTGACCCTTCTACGGCTGGACCATTGGTACTGTGACATGTGATGGATATTTTTTTTTTGAACTCCGCTCATGTGTTGAGCTATTTGGGAAATCTTGGGTGTTTGATTATTCGATCGGAAGGTTTAACACTGTCTATTTATCTGGAATGTGATACAATATTTGGAATCCACATGTAGTTATGAGATAACTAATTTGAATGTTATAAATGTAGCAGTTTGGTCTCAGATGATCGGTTGCCACGGAATTTTGATGTGATCAAAAGTCCGTCGCAATCACGTAGCGTACGCGGATACTCGCCGGGTAAACTTAATAGACAGCCACGCCCCATAGCCCCAACTAAGTGACAGTAGGAGAACACTGTCGCCAAAAGCATCCGTTCGGGTGCTCGCGGCAACGGTGTTCCGCCTTAGTGCACTTCGTCGACGGCATCCGGGGGTGCGGCCGTCTACTAAAGTTTGCGACGAGCATTCGATCAGGATATTGGGAATCTTGTTGAATTGCCCGACTAGATATTGAAAACTGTTTTCGATTATGAGACTAAAATGCGGGGTTTATAATTGTTAGGCCTGCGATATCTAAGGAATTCATTTGGTTAGGCATGCGATGTCTAAGAAGGTTGCAAATTCCAACTGTTGTAGTTTTACACTTTCTTTTCTGTGACCGTAAGCGTAGTATGTGGTGTATCGCCGGCTTCATTGCTATACATCAACGACAATCGGGATACGCATACTTGCTTACGTTGATGATATGAGATATTATGTGTTGCTGTGATATGTTATATTGGATCGTCATGTTTGAATTGCCAGGGGTTTTATGTGAGATGAGAGTTTTTTCTTTTTCATTCATGTAAAATTCATTGTATGTAATATTCTTTTATTGGGGCACTTCCAGGCTGAGGATGATGTCACCATTGTATATTATTTACTTTTCCGCATTAGGTAGACCCAAGGCGGGGAGCACAAGTAACCGGATTCTAGGGTCCAGTGGGAGACCAACTCGAGGAGTCAATACCGGGTCTCCTAACCCTAGAATTGGCAGTGTTGCTTGCCGCTCTCGTAGGGGTCTAGGGATGTGGGTTTGGCTATTCATCGCGACTGTGGAATCCGTGTTTTATACAGGCTCGTATTAAAAACACGGACGTCCTAGTATATCCAATATTTCATATATGTTCTTCTACTGCAATGTTCTGTGATGAGATCATATTACTGCCTGAGACGAATGTTTATATTATATATATGAGATATATGTTATATTGCAGATTTCGTTTCAAATGTAATGCTTGTGAAGCATAATAAAATGGGACTTCATTAATGAGATTAATGAAACTAAAAGGAACCTAAAGATGTTGTAGAAACTTGTTTTAAAACTGGTAGCTCTAGTTCTTGCTTTGTATAGCGGTGTTACTTGTAGAACATCCAGCACCTTAATCGATAAAGAAAGAGCCGAGATCCCTTCACCGGGAGTGACCTCTTTAATGAAACTAGCAGATGCTACAAACTCGGTTTGTCTTTTGATTGTTTCTATAGTTTTTGCTTTCAATAGTGATATTTGTGAAATATCCTGCACCTTATTCGATGAGGAAAGAGCCGACGATCCCTTCACCGGGACTGATCTCTTTAGCGAAACTAGAAAGCCTAAAAAACATTCCATTTAAAAATCACTCGATTCTACGACGATATCAAGTTCATTACGCAAAGGGTTTTCTTAAAAACCTGTCGTAGCCCTCCGTCATTTCAAATAAGTACTAGTTAGTATTCGTGCTACGTTTGTTGACCATGTTAAGGCGTAGTGTGCGGTAGCTGATTAGTACTTATCTGTATAAGCATATGATATGATTGGATTAGGGTAGTCGTGCGACTTTGTTGACCATATTAAGGGTCGTGCGGGTGGGTTTAATTCAATCGGGAAATGACGGGTTGAACTTGACTAGCACTTATGATTTGTTGACCATGTTAAGGTCATATAGCTGCTAGGGGCAAAATATTATTGGGAATTTCAAGTGTTGAAATTTGCAATGAGATTGGATACCTTCTATGAGATAGTTGGATCCCGATACCCGCTGCGAGTAAGAGTTACTCCTGGGAGAGTTTTACACATTACAATTAGCCGATCAAGTAGGTGTCTAGAAAGGTGTTAACGAGGTTACGCCCCTGGGAAAACGAGATTTATTTTAATTAGGTCCGTGCGAAAGCACGGGGAACCTCCCTCAAAGTACCGGTACTGGCCTGGCTGAAAGATTGGCGAACTTGTAGAGTGTAATCAATCCCGGCTAGTCTTTCTTTTTAGGGTTTGTAGGAAGATTTGACTAAAACAGTAGGAGATATCCTGATTAGATAAATTGATAACCAATCTAATCTTGTAAAAGTGCACGCTGAGTGTTTTCTTCTCTCTCTCTCTCCTGGTTACGACTATGTCACGCCTTAATCAAGATAATAATATGGATGTATTGATCGAACCCGCTTGTTATATTGCGCTAAGGAACGTTGGTCCCGCTCCAACTTATAATTGTTATTAGACAGAGCAGGAAATAGGGATTACTAGAATTCCCATGCCACACAAACGAAGAAAGTGCATGCTGATGCATCTTTTTCGAGTGTGTTCATTACACAGAACTGTTTCTCAATATCCTTTACGTCCTAGGTATTTGACGCCAGATCAGGATCCCACATATGTAATTTGTTACATGGGCTACAGATAGGTAGAGAACTGAGAACGGGTGATAAATTTCATGAGATAGAAACGGTGCAAGTGTTGCAGCCAAGTCTGTTGGTAGTTATCACCCTGTATTATTAGAATACATTGATTCTGAACGAATGTTATTAGATACCGAACCTGATATACAACATCATATCAGTCTCTTTATTAGTAAAGAAGGATATAATTTTGTATTGTTGGATAATGTTTTGAACATTTCCTATATCAAGAGTTGATCGGTTCAGACACGTTATCTAAAAGCATTGATGTTCTAAATCAAACTACAGTTCTTAGTATACAGAACACACACACAAGAGGAATAGTTCAGAAATGAATGAATCCTTCTTGAGGCGTTGTAGACTAGGTCATATCAATGCGACCCGACTAGCTGAAGCTATATTTAGATGCATATTTAAATTAGTTTGAATTTACATCTTGTGAAACTTGCCGGTCATGTCACAAAGATAAGATGACCATGACCATAGCTCTGTTTATTGGAAACAGAGAAAGAGTTAGTGAACTCTTAGGATTGATACATGCTGATGTATGAAGGTCCCCTGTCTACACATACCAGGACCGGTTCTTTGTACTTCATTAGATTCACAGATGATCTCTCAAGATTCAGACAAATGTTCCTGTTGAAACACAAGTCCGAAGCTTTTGAGATATTCAATGAATATGAGTTAGAAGTAGAGAACCAAAAACGGGTATAAGTATTATGTCCTTTAATGAGATCAAGGAGGAGAATACTAGAGCACGGAATTCCTGGACTATTCTAAAGGAGAATGAAATTCTCTCTCAGCATTACTCCTCCGTATACACCATAGCACGATGGTATATCGGGGTGGAGCTATAGCACCCTATGTGATACGGTGTGCTCTATGATGAGTACTACTGAGTTTCCTATTTTCTTTTGGGAGTTATGCACTTGAGAAGCTGCATACCTATTGAATAGGGTTCAAATCAAATCAGTTGCTTACCACTTCATATGTGATATGGAATAGGAAGAGCCCATATCTTAAGTTTGTTAAGATTTGGGGTTGTCCAACCTATGTCTAAAAGCATAATCCGGACAAGCTCGAGGCAAAGTTAGATCTGTGGAAGTTTGTTGGATATCCCAAGCATATGCAAGGGAATATCTTCTACCTAACAGAGGAACAAAATATGTTTTGTTTCTCAACATGCCACCTTTGTGAAAGGGAATTTCTTGTGAAGAAACTAGTGGTCATGAGGTAGAACTGGAAGGAGTTCCAGCTATACAAACTACAGCAGATGATTTTGTAGAACCAAAGGATTCAATAGATTCCAACGAACCTCAGCCTCTCCGCCGATCTAGTAGGGTTCCTCACCCACCTGAGAGATACTTCGGTTTTCTCTATGACAGTGGGAGCGAGGATTGCATCATGAGATGATGACCCAACTAGTTTTGAACAAGCCATCAAGAGTGGGACTCTGTAAGAATGGCTGGATGCTTAGCGATCTGAGATGGAATCCTTATACACCAACAAAGTATGGACTTTGGTTGCTTTATCTGAAGGGTTAAATCCCCATCAGGAGCAAGTATATCTTGAGAAGATTACTTGGTGTATATGGAAAAGTTGAGACTTTCAAAGCTATGCTTAAGTCCATCCAGATCCTACTTGCTACGGCTATATACCATGACTACGATATCTGGTGGTTGGGTGTCATGACTGATTTTCTAAATGATGTTTTAGAAGAGAGCGTCTATAAGTACACAGCCAGAAGGCTTCGTAGACAGTGGGAGCAGCGGAAACGTGTGCAAGATGTTTTATGTGATAAAGCAGGCATCGCGGAGTTGGAACGTCTGTTTTGATGTGGTAGTCAAAGAGTTTGACTTCATCAAAATGGTAGATGAACCTTGTATATACAAAAAGGTAGTAGGGAGTATGGTGGTGATCCTCGTAGAGTACGTAGATGACATACTCTTGATAGGGAAGGAGTTTCCTATGCTACGCTTGGTCAATCTCCGCTTATCACAAGGATTTTCCATATAGGATCAAAGTGATACCTCCTAAATCCTGGGTTTTGGATCTATGAGATAGATCTAATTGGATGTTAGGATTCTCACTAGTTGTAGTGAGATGGTATCAATCGATCCTGGGGAGAATCACTGGAAAGGTTCCAAGGTGATAAGGACGACAGAATGTCAGTCGCAGGCATTGTCTTTACCCTTAGTGGAGGGACAGTATGTTGGAAGAGTTCCAAGTTAGATACCGTGACATACTAGACGATTAAAGGCAAGATACATCGTTACCAAGGATACTACCAAAGAGGCGGTCTGGATATATAAGTTTATGAGATGAACTTCATTCCAACCATTGTGTGACAATGGAGTAAAGGCTTTGGCCTAGGAACCCCCGTCCCATCAGAAATCCAGATATAATTCTTAGACAGTATCACCTGATCATGGAGATGGTTGATCTCCAGGGAGATCGAAGTTAGGAGAGTAGACACAGAGGACAACAGCGCGGATCCACTCACAAAGGCCTTTTTCCCAGTGGAGACTTTTATGGGATGGTTGAGTATGAGATACTTCAACCACAGCTAATTGTTGGGTATGCGATACCACAACAGATGGCCCTAGTGCAAGTGGGAGATTGTTAGTTATATGTATGCCCTAGAGGCCATTACTGTACATACGATGTATATTGTAGTGGATGCTTGGACATATATAGGGAGGACTTTCTTGCTCGACATGATAGTACGCTATCTTGTTGTACTTTATCTTAACATGTACCCTTGATGTCTCTATGTTACATGTTGATAAAGCCCTTAGGATATGTACTCAACTACTAGGACTATGATGAGATCATACTAGTGTGGCCACGGTAGTCGACGAGTACATCCTATAACTATTCCTAGTCGAGCGTGTATCGAGACGGGGCATCGATACACCAGAGTAGACTAGCGTATACGCATCTTGACCCATATGATGGGCGATGGATGATCCCATATCCATCGGTGTTTGACATCAAGGATGGTGTACGGGTGCTCAGTAGAGACTGGGTATACTGGACGGACTCGCCGAGAACTCCCAGATGGTATTATACCACACGTCAGATGGCAGTTCTCCGGTGACACTGGTACAGAGTAGTCTGTTGACCCGAGATCATCATAGAGTCTTGTGTGATTCCCACTGTTCTTTGATTTCCATCATACCACGTCTAAGAGGGCATGCAAAAAGGTGGCTTTTGGGTACAGTCCCGAATCACATGGAGGCAATGAACGATAGGAGGGGATTCGTCTCTCCCGGTATAGGGAGTTGATGTTGTGCTGTGTTCAATTGGCTATAACTGGAAATCCCTGCCTAGGGTTGCTGAGATTTACTGGTAAGTGTTATCAGTAGTTTCTCGAACTATTATAGACCTCAAATCGACACGACTTATCAAGCTACTGGGGTTTGACGTATACCACCCCTAGGCGAGATATGCGACATATCAGACGACGAAACCGGACTGTACGGGAGTGTTACTGATTTGATTCGCAGGAGAATGTACAGGCTTGCTTTTTGATCTTCGGATCGCTCAATACGTGGGTGGCTGATACGTTTAGCTGACCGCTTACAGCATGTGGGTGTTTGATATGATCATCACCTACTGCCGGCGTATTGACGATTCTTTAGAGTTCTACACAGAGGTTTCTTGACTCAGGCAAAACGGAGTAGGGGCACATATGTGATATGTGCAGGACCGAGGATAATGCGATATGAGATACCGTATTATATTCTCACGATATTTGATATCAACCGGGTCATCGGATCAAGTGTTGATTCGATGAATCGGTACATGATATATTAGTCGGTTATATTCGATATAGCCGGATTGTCGGATCAATTGTTGATTCGATAATTTAATATATAATAATATATATGATATATTAAATTACATTAACTAATACAAGCTCACTAAAAAATTCTTTTTCTCACTCGGGTAATATATTGATATATATGCGATATATGTTAATTGTATTATTTTATTTTGTTACAATAAATATTATATATATGATATATAATATTGTAACATGATATGGTTATTAATGCAACATGTTTAGTGGAGATTAAACATGGTTAGGGTTTAATTTGGGTTAAGCTTTTCTAGAACCTTCTAGAATGTTTTGTTTTGTTTTGTGCAAAGATATTTGTTTTGATATTTTAAGTGACTCATTCTTTAACCCAACCAAAACCCTAGCCCTAGTTAAATCTCTACAAAGGTTACATTGACCATGGTTGCATTTCTAACCCCATACTTGACTTTCATTATTCATCACAAAAGGATTCATGATTATTCTTCTTCTTTCTTGAGTTCTTTCATGAAAAGCTTTCTAGCTTTTTATGAAGTGATGATTTTGAGTGAGAATAGGAAAACAAATGAGAGCTAAAATCGTACTTCATCATCCTCATCTATTCTTGCCATTTAGATGAGAGTGTTCACTTCATTTAGTGAGTGAGAGCTTGTGTTAACGAAACTTCAAGGTAGATCATCTTTGTTATCGAAGATCGGGAGCAAGCTTGCATCTTTCTCTTCGTGGAGCCTCTCGAGAGTCCGGAACTTGATGATCGCAGCGAAGGGACTACAACACGAAGCTTATGAAGTGAAGGACCGGATCTACAAAGGTTGTAATCCCTCTCACTTAATGTTAAAGTGTTTAACAAACTTGTTTTCGCCTAATCTCTAGTTTAAAGATCTTGTTAAGGGTTGTTCGGCACGTCTAAATTTTAAATCGGGCATGGTTGATACCTCGTAGACAATTGTGAGAGTGCCTAGCATCCCTACAAGTAGATTATATCTACGGGGAAAGTCGGGTGGATGGCGTATAGCACCCCCGCAGTTCGATATTTAGTATACCATATATATACTATATATATATATATATATATGATAGTGTTACATGTGATATGGATATTCTAGATGTGATTAGGTGTACTATGGATAGAATAGGCTTTCGGTGTAAACTAGTATAGTTTCCTAGATGCGAACCCTAGAATAGTTTTATACCCACACGCACACATATGCTTACTTGTTATAGTTATACCTAGATGATGAGGATAGTGGATGATATTTGGAGATGAGTCGAGGAGATTAGGCAGAGTGCCATGAGATCGGTGATATATTGTGGTTCATATTTGGGATACGACATGAGATTTTAGCTGGCCTTTGGACGTGTGTTTCACACACGCGTTTATATTTATATAGATGGTATCGATTTATACTAGACTTAGATCGGTACCCCAGATCATGAGATATGATGATAAGGATACCTGATAATTGATGTGAGGAATGTGATATTGACCCGTACCCAGCTATTGGAATGCCGTACGATGATTTACCGTACGAGCTTTATATTGATGAAGATCCGCACTCATGACTCGAGAATGTCATATGATATTGTATCGTACGTGGTACCTTTGAGGCGGGATCACCGACTATTATATTTATACATATACTTATATCGACTCAGATTTAGGTGGTTTTCATAACCCTCCTGATTGACTTGTTAGTCAGACTTGTAGTTTTGCTAGTAGTTGTTAGGCTATTCCGATATCATACCTATTTCAAAAACTAACGAATCGGGAGTATTTTAAAGATAGGCAAAGAGTTTCTACGGATATTTTCAAAAGACGCATCTTTTCTTAAAAACACCATAGCCCTTATTTTCCTAAAAACCCCGATTCGTCTTCTTTCAAATGGAAAAACAGTATGACATAGATAAATTGATGTAGATTTTACACGGTTGTGTTGGTTATTCATTTGCCGCAGATTCTTACTGTTTGCATCGCATCGCATGTTAAATATGTTATTGTTATTTCAAATCCATGCTGTTAGGACACCAGCACCATTATCGATGATGCATATGTTCCATGTACACCTGCTTGCCGGCTCACACACTTCATCATCGATAATTGCCTTGTCACTACACTGTAGTACTGTTGCATTCAAGATTTGACCCTTGCATGTCATACTTGTGCACACACCTATTGTACATTCATATTCGTGTACTTACATATTGTACACTCATACTTGTGCACACATCTATTGTACACTCATACTCGTGCACCTACCTATTGTACACTCATACTTGTGCACATACCTATTGTACATTCATACTCGTGTATTTACATATTTTACACTCATACTTATGCACACATCTATTGTACACTCATACTCGTGCACCTACCTGTTGTACATTCATATTCGTGTACTTACATATTGTACACTCATACTGGTGCACACACCTATTGTACATTCATTTTCGTGTACTTACATATTGTACACTCATACTTGTGCACACACCTATTGTACATTCATACTCGTGTACTTACATATTGTACACCCATACTTGTACACATACTCATTTGCACATACATAGATGATTTCTCGCTTGATTTGGAGATTTGGGAACCGCAAGATACTCTTTAAAACTGATTCATTTTAAAAGAGTGGTTTTCCCCAATATGTGCATATTACTATTCCATGTTGCATGATATACTGATATGCTTACATTCTTTTATATGTCACATACATCATACTTTCTGATTATACGCATTGAGATATGTTGTTTCCATGATATTTCTGGATTTGGGAACCGTAGGTATTTTAAAAGAGAGTAGGCATTGTTTTACAACCCGGTTACCCTTGATATGATATTTCGGTGCGTCCACCATGTGTTTTCTCGGTTTTGAGAGTGGCATGTGAAACCCGATTCGAGGAGCGTTAGGCACCGTCTGCGGGTACATGGTGGACCCGGTGAGGTACCCCGGGGCAAGGAGACTCGTATATTCTAGACGGTGAGTCCGGCAGGGGAGTACTACCTACCGGTGATTGTGTTGAGCTCGACGGATATCTGGGGGATACCGATCGGAGTTGAGAGATGAGATAGGCCGATCCGAACTGACGGAGCCCTATGTATATGAGGATTTACGTGCTGATGCTAGGCACAGGTTTCATGATGTTTTCGAGTGTCGATGCTTGACACTCAGATTCCATGATTTTGATATGTCGCGAGCGACACATGTTGATTTACATCCTCATATTTCTATGCATATGCTTTATGATATTTACATGCATGATGTTTATTGTCATTGGGTGACACGTAGATGATATCCACATACATATGGTTGACATTTATGACTTTGATCACATAGTTGGACGAGATCCACACACATGATGACATTGATTACATAGTTGGATGATATCCACATACTTATAGACTCCATGATATAGTCGACATTGATCATACCTCATATTTATGATATGTTATTATCTGAGGCACTGGCACGAGCACTTGACACTACACTCATGTATAGATGTTACATTACCACCTTATCATGCTTCAGACTTATTCATTTGAGATTTATATATATATATTGATCGTATTGACCTAGGATTGTGTCATATATACGATTTCTGCTCTATGATGTTTTCTATTCACGAGTTGGCAACTCACCCCCGTTGTGCCACAGTTCTTGCAGGTTTTGCCGTACAGGTTCCATTGCTGCTTTTTGGCACTGCTTCCCTTACTGGTGATTTGCTTTGGTAGGTGGGTTCTTTTGCATCAGAACCACCATTGTATATGTATTATTCAGTTGTATCTAGAAATTCCATCAACCAAACTTGTATATTGTTTCAGACTTAGAAAACCAGTTGTGTATTATTTCGACCTTAGAGTCGCGCGTTGTAGTATTATGGTTTTCATGCTGATTTTGAGTTTTCCTTTGAGTGTTGATCCTCGCCATTCGGCGTCGTATATTATATTGCTTGCGTGGTTGTAACCGTCGATTGACGAAGAGCTAGCTCCCGCTTGGGGATGCCTTTTATCATTTTGTATATATTATTCTTGTTGCACCCCATTCGAGGCCATTATTTACAAAGTAAACTCTGCCGAAATTTTCAGAAAAGATTATAGATTTTAAAAATGCATATCCGGCTTACTTATTTAAAAACCTTGTTTTTAAAACATATTTTCCTTACTTCGTAAAAACTAGTTTTCCTTATTTACTCCTAAAAAAATGGTTTTAGATTTCTGGGCTTTTGGCTTACTTGAATTAGATGGGGTCCTATAGGCTTCATATGATTCAAGTGCCAGTCACGGGCGATTTTGGGTCGTGACAGATAAGAACATCAATCGCGCACTTTTAGATCTTGGTTCCAGTGTTAACCTGCTTCCCTATTCCGTTTATGAGCAATTAGGCATTGGAGAGTTGAAACCCACTCATTGTACTCTCCAAATGGCTGATCGATCCATCACCCATCCTAGGGGTGAGTTAGAGGATGTGTTGATTAAAATAGGGGACTTCATATTCCCCGTTGATTTCATTGTTATGGACACACAGCCTGTGGCTAACCCACGGAACCAAATTCCGGTGATTCTTGGTCGACCATTTTTGGCCACTTCCAATACTGTAATCAACTGTCGTAACGGCTCTATGACTCTATCTTTCGGGAAGATGTCAAGTGAGTTCAACATTTACAAGATAGGAAGTCTGCCCTCCGAACCTTCTGCTCATGCATGTTCTATCGAATTAATGGATGTCGACAGCAGCGAATTTAATCAGCTTCAGGATACCGATCTAAATTCTATTCATTCGTTGTTTGACCCAACTATGTATTATACACATACGGACTCTTCCATTAAGTTGTCCGGGACAACATTTAACGCTGATTATGAATCTTTCATGGAGTCTAGAGATCGCCCCACTCTTTCTGATGACATTATTCTTCGAGGTATCGATGAAAGCTTTGAGGAAATTTTCGCTGATGAGCTCGCATTTTTAGCAAACACGGGTGTTGAGATGAATCAACTCCAAAAAGAAATTGAACATCCGCCCCTTCTTCTTGACAATCACAAAAATACGAGTAATCCATCGTCACAATCACTTTGTCGTCTCTTCAAATTGATATGCAATCCATTTCTGTTACACCACTTATCTCTTCCCCACTCCTTCGTGATTCTAGACAGCATACTCTTCTACCAACCGCTATGTTTCACTGATAAATTCTTCGAATGGTTGGTATTGACTTTTGGCCTTTGCAAAGCTTGGCATTGACTTGTAACATTGTTTAATTCAAGTTTGGGGGAAATTATGTTGGCTCTAGAAAGAAAATGATTTTTAGCCAACCGTATGATTGGGGGTACCTTTACCACTTGTAAATATAAAAAAAATTGGGTATTTTTGTAAATTTCCAGATTTAATATAAAAATAAAAATTTTATTTGCAAATAATTTCCTCTTTTTAAGAGGGGATTTTTGTAAATACCCAACACACACACACCCTATAAATAACCCCGACCCCTCTCTGTTTGCATAACCCTAAAAAAAACCTCAGAAAACCCTAGCCGCCGCCGCAGCCAGACCTAGGAGATCGCTCCGCAGCGCCACGCAACCGCCGCTGATCCGCTGCGCTTCTACCTCTTCGCCCTCTGAATCTTTCAGAGGAGGTTTGCATCTTCTTCTTCTTCTCTGTTAAATTTTTTAGATCTGTAAATTTTCAGTGATGGCACCAAATATGCAGTTAGAACGTGATTTCTCACAAATCTTTTCACACACGATATATGGGAGTTATTTTGCTGATGAAATAATACGTATGGGCTAGAATTTTTTAATCTATAATCACCCAAATGCTTACGCCCTTCCAGATCTAGTCACTCGTTTTTACGAGTGCATGGAAGACGGCTGCCTTGCACAATATGGCTTTATCAAATTACTGTGGGGCGATAGGGAGATAATTATTGATAGAGACTTTATTCATGAAGTCACTCTAATCCCTAGGTTACATGTTCACGATCAACCCCTTCAGTTTGAGGATTACATGCCCTTAATGGGTAATGTTGCTCGAGGGAACCGAGGAAGGGAATACAAGCGAGAACCCTTTTCGCTAATGTTTTAACTGTGTGTCGGTGGGCACAAAAAAATATTTTGGGAGTTCCCATAATACCACATTTTTCACCCCGTCACTTCATATCGTGCACACACTAATGACTAGGAACCCTAGATTCGACATGTGCACGGTTCTGCTTAATTCAATTGGTGCGGGCAAAAGGGACGCGAACTACCCATGCCCCATGTTAGTGACACAACTGTGTCATCATTTCCTCCCTGTAGAGGAATTTGAATTCTACATGCATGGAGGTATACCCATCAGGCCTCTCATTGAGGGTGTATCTACGTCCTATACACGCTTGACTGATATCTGGTCACGAACAGAACCGGCGGAACACGTGCCCGCCAGAACACCTAGCTCCAGCTCGACCGCGAGCGAGGAAGAGCACACCCCCTTAGATCATGCACGTTTAATGAGAAGAGCCATCAGGGGGATTGACGAATTGAGGGGGATGATGAAGGAGCATGATCGGCGTCTGATAGAAATAGAGCAGGGAGTCAGAACCCTGCTAGCTAGGGAGGAGCGTTCCCGTTCACGCTCAAGGGCACGGCGAGGGGCCGAGCAGTGAGGGCACTGCTTTTGGTAAGTTTGAGGGAGGAGGTGGTTGTAAATAGTTATCATTGCATTGCATATTTTTTTATTTTTTTATATATTTTTTCTTTTTCTTTTGCATGTTTAATTCTGCATTGCATCTTTATAAAAAAATTTAAAAAATTTTAAAAAAATGAAAATAAAAAAATAAATGAAAATAAAAAAAATAAATTTGAAAAATTGAAAAATTTTAAAAATTATAAAAATTGAAAAATTAAATTCTGACCATAATTGACTTAAGTTTGACAAGACGGTTAACTTGCTAGGAAAAACTAGATCTTAAACTTAGTAAATTAAAAACCCTAAAAGTAACCTTTCTTAAAATTTAATGGTAGAAAATATATGTCATTGTGGTATACTTAGAAATAGGCAAATTTTGAGTTCACTTCTTGGGCTAAGTCAAAACAAGGGAAGAGTATTGAAATTTTTATTGAAGTGTAAATCTGAAAAATAATTCCGAACCTTGAGTCTAAATTTTGAAAATATATACCCTACAACTTATACAAACACGCACCTTGAAACTTGGAATAGTAGAGGACACCTTGAAATGCTCTTGTCTAAAATCCTTAGTATGAAAGAAAATAAAAGTGTGAATAAAGAGATATAAAAAAATGAACACTGGTTTTGTAATTATTTAAGGCTGCGTAAAATAAAAAAAATATATAGCTAGGGTGCTTTATCACCTAGTGCCTTAAACCAACTGGTTTGGGAGTCACTGCTAAAGCCTCAGGTGTTACAAGACAAGGAATTACGCCTAAACGCGCGAACACATTTTGTAATCGGTCGTTAGTACCTTAAGAAATATTAACGGTCGCATGAAGGATGTGTGAGCAATTTCATCTAAAAATTCACCAACTAAAAGTATTTTGGATAATGGACAAGAATATAATAGCTTGATTTGAATTTCCAAGTGTAGGGGTGATACATACACACACGTAGGGGTATATGATTGGGGTTTGAATGTGAGATAGTAATGAAAAATAGGACTTATATCTTCATTAGAAATGATAAAAATTCCTAAGTTGAGATGGAAGCTTAGAAGGAAAATTCAAAAGATGCTAAAAGCTAAGTAAATTTACAGAACATATACAATCTTAAGTTAAATGATAAATGAGTGTGAAAAATACGGGTTGATAATTTCTGAGTTGAAGATAATAGAATTTCTTACTAGAACACCGAATTGAAGAATGAAAGGACTATGCCAAATTGATCGGATTTTGTGGGTAGTATCTGCTGAAAACCCTCAGAAGACAGCACTTCTCCTACTAGGGACACCTAGAGGTTTAACAGCTTATTGCTCGAGCTCAGTGCAATCGCGTTTCCCTGCGAAAGTGAGGTTAGGATTTTTCGAGAATAAAATTAGTTTTGCTCGGGACGAGCAAAAGATAAGTTTGGGGGTATTTGTTCATATCAGAATTTTGCATTATTATATTCTCCATTCTTAATCATATTGCAAATAAATAGGTGCTTTTGATCCATGTCTGCTGAATAATTGCAGGTTACAGGTTCTCGGAACAATACAGTGAAAATGGTGAAAAGACGCTACAAAAGTGAGACTATGACCAACAAATAGATGAATCTTTATGATGCCGCCTACAGTTTAAGGAACAAATGAAGATCAATGAATAGTTCGATTACACAAAGTACTAGGGCAGCACAAAGATTCAAGACTTCAATACGAAGCGAACGGTAAAAGTCCACAACATTCTGCACTGTAGAAATCTGGAAGAAACTAGAAGATATTCTCAGAAACCAAGTGAAGAAACCAGAAGTAAAATGCAACATGAAGCAGCCCTAAAGATTTGAGACAGAGCACCCTCCATATGGCCGTGGATCCGCGGCCAAACATGGCTTAAGGCCGCGGTTCCGCGACCGTTCTGAGCATGTGTCGGTGCATCTTGTCGGTGGGTGTCGGTGCGTTGACCAGGCTTCTCAGGATAGTTTTGTAATTTTAGATATGGATCAGATGTAAACCCTAGGGTTTCTATTATCTATAAATAGGAAGCCTACAGCTCTTTTTGGAGCATGCCTCTTTTTATTTCCTAGATTAAAATTTTCATTTCTTGTAATTGTCAAAGAGTGCATCAATAAAAAGTAAGTTTTTTATCTTTAATTTCTTATTATCTGCAAATTTTATTTCTATGCAATTTTTATCTGCCATAGTTATTTCCCGCAAGTTAATTAGGTTATTAAAAGAAAATCACAAAAATGAATTCACTTGTTAATTCCTTAATGAATGAGTGTTCCTCACTTGTTAGGGTTAGGTTTGGGTTGGTTTGAGAGATGGAAATCTCTCACTCTTTTCTTGCCCGTTCAATATTTTAATAGGATTCTGTGTAAATCCAACACACACTGCTCACTACGGCACCCTATCCCATGAGGTAGCAGTGATTCCCTAGTTAAGACCGGTTGTGATTGATTTCCATAGAAATTAGGGCTAAGAATTAAGAAAGGACGGACAAGGGCCAAAAGGAAAAACGGAGTTTCTTCCTGATCGCGCTAATCCCCTTTGTTAATTATTACCTTAACACCTAAGATCTTAATTAGGGCAAAGAAAGCGGTGAGAAGAATTGACTTTCTAAACTAATCTAATCCTAACCCTAGCAAGGTTTTAATCCAAATCAATTTCAACCTCAGTTTTTATAGAAAATCAAAACCTACCATAAATAGGAATTGACTCGTTAGAACAACTAGAAAATACACGTTTTTCCTGTGGACCGACCCGTACTCAACCGGCTAGCTACCAAGCGACACCGTCCTTGATTGCGGTAAATTCTAAATTCTTTGATTTCAAAACGCACACGCAAAATCTCTCTAAATCAGGGACTGGACTAGCGCGGATGTAAAACATATAGAAGTATCTAATAAATATATATAATATATATATATTAACATTGCAGGTGGATAATAATCATCACAAGTATGCGAACAATAATATGGAATAGCGGATAATCTAGGAGCCCCGCGTTTCATTTGAGCCATAAATGAAACACGACGTTCCTCGGTCGTGTGGATAGCCATTGTAATGAAGATCCTAGACCCCTACGAGTGCGAAAAGTTACCCGCCAATCCCCGAAGTGAGGCAACCGCAATCAACAAAGTGAATGTGCCACCCAGTATTTCACAGAATCCGATAACTTGAGCACCCCTCCGTGGGTCAACCTATACCCCTACGAATGAGACAAATAGCCCGCCAATTTTAGAGTAAGGCCCTCCTGGTCTTAACACCATGAGATGCGGGTCCGTTGCCCTCTAGAACCCGGCTATTCGAGCACTCCTCCGCTGGGTAATCCTAGTACAAAAAAGAAAAATATATACAATAGTGACAATGACCTCAACCCGATCGTGCCCCAATAAAAGAATATACATACTGGCAGACACGGCAGTCCACATGTCGGGCGTTCGCCCCGCAATAAACAATATATAAATGAATCTGAACTGTACATCTGACATTGCACATAAGGCTATCCATCACAACAATCTGTCAATAACATCAGTGCAACACAGAACATCAACGTGAATATCATGTTCGTGAACCCGTTTGATTGTGCATATAGCAACCAGTCGGATTGTATAGCTCTATGATATTCACGGTCGCAGAAACTAACACATGCACTGATACAAACGAATTCAAAATTTCGATCGACTAAAACTTTCCGCATTGGCCCTAAGTACAAACCAGTGCTCAAATAAATATTGATCAAAACCATACATCTCAAAAATCACATTTCCATACCATAGAGCACCTGGGAGAAATTGGGGCACAACGGCCAAACTTCAACCGTGGAACCGCGACCAATGGGCACTTTGTGCTGCGGTTTCGCGGCCAAAGTTTGAGCTCGTGTTCCCAAATTTCTTCCTAGCCTCTACAAATGCCTGCACACATTTTTAAAACATCCAGAAAATTTTTTTTAACAACTTTCAAACTCGGACAGCAGGCATGCAAAATGGGAATGCGATTCGGAAAAGCCCGTCGATCGAAATTCTAAACAAGTGCAAACTAGCTAGTTAAGGTTTATGGTGGCTTTGATACCATGTTGGGATCCGGCGCCCGCGCCGCGGAGGCCGCGACTAAGACGGAAGCAGAAATGAAAAATTCTTGCGAGCACCGGAGTCCCATAAAACCCAGAATACGAACCATATACCTAAACTAGCTATTCTACAAGAGCAAGAGGTTGAGAAATACAGCAATTGTCGCGTGTCCACCCAATTGTGGAAGACCCCTCCAAGCTCATAGCCACCGGGATCGCACTTGAGAATCGACCACCCTTTGCCAAAGATGATCCACCTGAGGGAACGCGGAGGAGGCTCTAACCGACGACCCAAATTCGCTAGATTTGGATGGTCGGTGATGTAGGAAAACTCCACTAAATTTTTCTCTCTAGAATCTTACTCAAAAATGGGAGCAAGAAGAAGAAGGAGAAAGAGAAGAGGAAGCATGGAGCATGAGCCATGGAGCAAGTGAGAAAAATCATCAAGTGATGAGAGTGGGCATGGCTTGCTCTTTATCAACCATACAAGAATAGTGCACCCAAAAGAAAACCATGCCTCTTTACAATGTTGTAGCCATGCTTCATTGTCTCTAACTTTACACCTCATTTCCCATTTAATTTTCCAAATATAAAATTAAATATGAGGTGTCCTTCTTCAAGAAGCATTGCCGTACAAATACGGAATACTTCACCTGATATATGTATCGCTGCATATACGCAAATCTGTATAAAAATACGGATAACACCAAAGAGAGAAAATAAATAGTGAACAATAATACTAAAATATATGTATTAAAATACATATATAAATTATTAAATCAAAACCTGATTTAATAATCCGGCTTAATCCTAAGCCGGATAGTATTATCAACCGCCCAATTAAAGTCCGTGTAACGCGTAAACGTATTTAATCGGACCCCTGCACGTACCATCGTATACATCTATCGCCTGAACCGGGAAAACCCTCTTTGTAGGACTCTAAAGACTCGACAATACGATGACAGTGGGTTTAACCACAAGCACATCAGTGGCACCAGCTGTACGTAATGGCTACCCAGGTAGTTGTCGAAAGGTGGTCGACAATCAAGTGCGTCCATACCCTACTGAGCCTGAATGTGACAATCTCCGTACAGTCCGGTGTCTTCGTCAAAGAGTATCGCATATCGGGTTTAGGGGTGGATAACGTCAGACCCCTACTAACCCGATAAGTCATGTCTGAGTCAAGCTCATCAGCAACTGAGATACTACCGATCAACTATCGGTAAATCTCCCTTACCGTGGTTACGGATTTCTGGTGATAGCCAACCGAACACAACGTGACATCGACTCCTAATACCATGAGAGAAGAATTACTGACAGTCGACCACCACCTCCATGTGGCTCGGGATTGTATCTGTCACAACCCGAAATTGGCACGTGACGGCCCTTAAACTACGCAACTTCCACAGGCGAAACGCAATTTAAGTAAGGCAAAAACCCAGCAATTTAAACCATCAAAAGTAGTAAGAATAAAGAACATTTTTAAAAGCTTTAAAATCACAACCCAAATTCTTTAAAAGTCCAACTTTATTTCCTTTAAAATTTTGGCAGCACCTCCTTTGTAAAAACTAGCCCCAAAAGGGGTACAACATAAATAAAAATAAAGCATCCCCAAACGGGAGCAAATACACGCCCAAAGGCGGAAAACAACCACAACAACAAATATGCGAGGCCGTAGCGAAGAAATAAAAGACGATAAAAGGAAACTGTATAAAAGACAACCAAGTCACAAAATAATATACAATATCGTCCTCACCAAGTCTCTAAGTCAACATGAAAATAATAGATGGAGAGTACAAGGATACAACGAATATACAATACAATAACGAATAACCACAAAATCCACCTAAAGCAAAAATGCACACTGTGAGCCGATGTGGTATCCGCAGCAAAAGATGATAAAATAGACGAATAGCCTGCCTCGACTACTCTGGGAAACAACCTTCAAAACAACTGTGGCACAACGGGGGTGAGTTGCCAACTCGTGAATAGTAAATAACATATGCAGATAATCGCAAGTATGCACGTACATCGCGAATCTAACATATGCAATTAATAACAATAAAAGGTCATATGAATGCAAAAATCATGAAAGGTACACTAACGGTTACTACAAATACATGAAGCAATAATATGACAATCGGTATGCAATAATCATGCAATAATGATATGAATGTGTATATATGCAACAGTCATGAAAGGTACGCTAGCAGGTACAACTAACACATGAAGTAATGCATATAAATAAAGGTATGTAAATACAACAGTCATGAAAGATACTCTATCAGGTATAACTAATACATGAAGCAGTACAAAAATAATAAATATGAAGTATGGAATGAAACATGTCATTTCCACGGAATTCTGACATCGTGGTAGGATCAAAATCCATCAAGACAATCTAAATCCCAATTTTCTCAAATTAGCCACCAAATTGGCTCTCACATCATATAAGTCTTACAAATCCTGAATGTACAATATCGAATAAATCTCATATATTTTGAATGTACAAAATCAGCAATCTCATAAATATATATCTGGTATCCAATCTCAAATAAATCTCCTATATCCCAAATCTAATATTAAGTAAATCTCTAATATCCTAAGTAAATTTGCATGAATAAATATGAAGATGTATATGAATTTATATGGATACATATATATTAGCGTCCCATTCCACTTATATATATATATATATATATATATATATGCATATATAACAGCGTCTCATTCCACTGTTATATATACTTAGAAGTAAAATATCATGAAAACAATGTGTCAAGTATCGACAGAGAAAGGCTGATCTATCAGGTGTTGTCACCACGACTGGCACCCTGATAGGTACGTATTATACGCTATACCGAAAGCTCAAGTGCCTAGCTCTGACCCTCGACTCTCGACGTACCCATACGCATATGACTCCCGTCGGTATCCCCACAATAACCGCCGAGTCATTGGTAATGTCACCGGAGTTTATGGTTCCCCTACCAGGCTCAATCAGTAAGATCCATCAATCTTCTTGCCCAGGGGTACCTCCGGGCCCCACCATATACCCTCATACGGCCCACGACGCTCCTCGCATGGAGTATATATATCAGAACCGATAAATCTCATGGTAGATGCTGAAATATCATATCAAGAGAAACCGGGTTTTTCAAATAATGCATAATTTCATGAACTACCACGGTCCCTAAATCCAGAAAACATCATGAAAAATCCATATCTCAATGCGAAAATCCATGAATATCATATATGCAACATAAAACTGAAATGTAAGCATATAAAGGAAAAGCCGCTAATTAACTGCAACAAGTTAATATAAATATAATACGGTTCCTAATTTCTCCGATTCTAAATAACATCAAGTAAAGGTAAACATGTAGCTATAGCTGATATATGTGTAAACATAAAGATATAGCATGATATACGTATCTACCTATCAGTAATGATGTAATATACCTTCCAGGTATAAGTGAAGTATGTATGCAAAGTATACATGTAGCTATTGTTGGGGTAAAAATTTGCACCCGGTTGACCAAGTCAAAGTCAAGGTCAACCCCCAAGTTAGGTGGGCCCAAGCCCAGGTCAAGCGGGCCCATGCCCAAGTCGAGCTCGCAGCCAGCCTCCCCATGCCAACAACAAAATCATGTAATAAATAATTTTTATGTAATTTTTTATACATGAATGTATGCAAAATGGGCATAAAGCCAACATTTTGTAAGCCCATGGCTTATGTGCAAAAATGAAATGGCACAGGAGCCATGGGATGGGCAAAATGCTATTTTTGTAAAGCTCAAGGGGCTATATGTAAATATGTAAGCCTATAAAAGGCAACATGATGATGAATAAAAAAACACTCTTCATTCCTCCAAAAAACTAGGGTTCTTTGTGCCTCCTACTCCTTCTCCAAGGTTCTAAACCTTCTCATTTCTTTAGAATTAAATCAAGAGTTTTACTCCTTCTTTTCCAAAACTAAATAGTTTTTCACCACAAAACCCACAAAGGGGAACTCAGATCAGCCATCAGATCTCAGAAATGAGGGATTTTTAGATCTCACATCTCTTGATCTTCATGATCCGGCCAACAAAGGAAGAAAGAGGAGACCATCTCCAAAAATCCCATCTTAGGAAGATCCGGAACTAAAGGGAGAAACAAAGCAACCCCCCTTTGATCATTCCTGAACTTTTTTAGGAGTTCAACTCCACAAATCGGGAGCACAGCTCCCCAGTCCAGGGACCAAGGCCCCCTTTCTGTTTGACGCCCTGCGTCCGGCGCCCAGAGCGCTTGCGCACACGTACCGAGCACGTGCTGTGCCCGGTGCCCCGAGCGCTTGCGCCCACGTGCCGAGCACGTGGTGCGCTAGCGCCCAGTGTGCTTGCGCCCACGTGTCGAGCACGTGGTGTGCTAGCGCCCAGGGCGCTTGCGCCCACGTGCCGAGCACGTGGTGCGCCCAGCGCCCCGAGCGCTTGCGCCCACGTGCCGAGCACGTGGTGCGCTAGCGCCCACGTACCGAGCACGTGGTGCGCTAGCGCCCAGGGCGCTTGTGCCCACGTGCCGAGCACGTGGTGCGCTCTGCGCCGAGTGCGCTTGCGCCCACATGCCGAGCACGTGGTGTGCTAGCCCCCAGGGCGCTCGCGTGCACGTGCCGAGCACATGGTGCGCCCTACGCCCAGTGCGCTTGTGCCCACGTGCCGAGCACATGGTGCGCCCTACGCCCAGTGCGCTTGTGCCCACGTGCCGAGCACATGGTGCGCCTTGCGCCCTGCGCCCAGTGCGCTAGCGCCCTGTATGCTAGCACCCACGTGCCGAGCACGTAGTGTGCCTAGCACTCAGAGCACTCGCGCCCAGCGCCTATTGCGCTAGCGTCCAACGCCTGCGTGCCATGCACACGAGGCGCTGGCCCCCACGCATCCTTTGGATGCCCTTTCCCTTTATATATGCATACATACATATATATATATACACACACATGTACACACACACACATACTCCACGACACTGTCCCTGTTAGAAAAAAATTTCTAACGGGGCGCTGCCCCGCATTCCGCAAGGGGGCTGCTAGCCCCCTTGACCCCCAGCCTGCTATCCGGGTAGCGGGACCCCCGTAAAAACTCTGTGGGGTCCCCAATATATCCAAAACCCCTTCAAAACACAACACTTCACATTGAGTTCGAATGACCAGTTTAACCCGTTAATCGGAGGTTCTCTCGCCCCAAAGGCTTGGGGTAATTAACGGCAGCTTAGTCTGCGGCTGCCGGAGATTCAGATCCCCACAATCAATAAACCCCGGCCTATCCTAGATAGGGGGAATCTGTAATGCGCCTGACAAGCGCGCACGTATTCCCATCTCAATAGGGTGACGAAAAACACCCTACAGATTCTGGCACGCCCGGTGGGACCAATCTCTCCTCCCATATTTCGGGTTAAGCATTCATGCGAACTCAGTCAATAAGCATACCTATATTTATACTGAAATAATGCTTTCTCATGCAGGTTTTCAAGCAATCACCTTTCAACAATGTCTCCAAAGATGAACTCAGCTCACATCTCCTACACGATGAAGATAGACTCCAGGACGGTCCTTCCGGCCAGTCTCGAGCGACAATGGGAGGAGCCGCCGCTACCATTTGGCTCTATTCTGTTCGTGTCAGCTAAACGCCATCCCAGCTCCTCAAACCCCGGTGACAGACAAACCGGTCTCGAAAGGCAAGAGGCCAAATGTGGTGGTCTCGAAGGCGCCCCAACTCAAACGCAAGTCGGTGTTTAAGCGGCTCTCCTTGGCCCCGGCTGGGGGCAAGGCCATCAACACCAACAAAGCAACAGGGCATCTCGAGCAAGCTCCAGCGGTGCCCCTGACAACTGCTCGATCGGGTGTTTTCTCTAAGCTCCCCGCTAATCGACTCACGGTGGCTTCCCAGGAAATGGATGCCCGCCGAGCCCTTAAAATTGAAAAGTTAAGGCAGAAAAGGCTCAGATATAGAGCCAACAAAGGGGCTAGGGCTCCTGCTAGGCTGAACCTCATGAGGTTCGATGAACAGGGTTACCCCGATGAAGATGGGGAAATGGCTGGGTATGTGGTCTAAACTGTCTACATGGTGGGCACGCGCAGCAAGAGCAAGGACGGGGCCACCACATCTCAAATCCAATCTGGCTTGAATGTGGTTGCCGCTTCCCAAGAACAGCCGCCCCCGCTGGGTGATGAAAACCTTCTTGATGAGGATGATAGGCGGAAAGGCCCTTCGGTCCATGAGGAATTGGGCTCGGAAAGAGAAGATGAGCCAACTTTCCAGCCTAAGAATGCGGAGCAGCAACTTCTCCAAGAGCTCCAAAAACAGCTCAGAAGCAAAGACAAGGAGATGGCCAAGCTTTACTCAAAGATCGACGACTTAACAAATGTCGTCTTACGGCTTACGGCCCAACTTGCCTCTCAGCCGCCCAATCAAGCGCAGGGCTCTGCTCATAAACCAGGAAACGTTGTCCCAAAGCAGCCGACACCTATTCCCTCAAATCCAAAAGTGGGCGAACCGCATGAAAATCAGTCGCATCCTATCTCAGGAAATGTCTTGGCTACCGATGACAGTAGCCCTCTAACTCAAGATCAAATCATGGATTTGGTTGCCAGCAAAGTCAAAATGTTGGTAGCCGAAGCCGAAGCGCAAAAAGATATCAGCAGTAGTGGGAGACCATATCCTGCTCAGTATGATCTGGTAGAATTTCCTAGCGGCTATGTCATCCCCAAATCGGAAGATTCGACGGGACGGGAAATGCGAATCAGCACATCGCCCACTTCAAAGACTCATGCTGGAATACTGGGGGCAACGATGCGCTTCTCCTCCACCAGTTCATTAATAGCTTGACCGATGTTGCTTTAGACTGGTACGCGAGCATACCAGATGGCTCCGTTACTACTTTCGTCCAAATGGAATCTTTGTTTCGACAAAGGTTCATGAGCGTCAGCGATAAGATCTCCATTGCCGAGCTCGTAAGGACCAAGTCCAAGAACAACGAAAGCAGCACGGATTTTAAAACCCGATGGCGCAATCTCTCCATCAAATGTGAACCGCCGATAGAGCAGGACCAATCTGTCAGTCTCCTCGTCGGAAATCTCAACAATTGGATAGCCCCGTTCCTATGCACCGCGGGTCTCAAAACATTCCAAGATCTGACCAGGAAAGTTCAAATGCTGGAGCGCTCAAAGCAGGAGTCCTCCTCGGATTCCCAAAATAACAATAGGTCCTGGAGAAACCGAAGGGATGATAATCGCAAAGGCGGAAACTCCGATGATTCTGAATCTTTCAACACCTCGGCTAACCGAAATAAGCAAGGGATGAACGGGCCTAGCACCAACCAGCCTCGGAAGCCAGTGTTCGGAGAGGGAGAAGAATCTCCACTCAAAGAGAAGCTAGATAAGGTCTATTCCTTTAGGAGGGAAAAAATCCGTAAAATATTCAAAGACGCCCTGAGGAACGGTCTACAACTGCCAGAATCAAAGAGGCCGCAGGAAGCGAATATGACCGACGACCCCAAATACTGCCCCTATCACAGAGTGATAAGTCATGCCATTGAAGACTGCTTCGTCTTCAAAGATTGGGTCGAAAAGCAATACAAGGCAGGAGAGATAGAACTGTCTAAAGGCGTGTTAACAAACAGTCCAGCTGCGACCGCCAATTTCATACAAACGGAGATCGAAGATCTTCGTGAAACTGATTCTCTCAGACATCTGCCTTTCTTTGAAAACAATTGACCACCACGTCAAAAAACTGGGAACAGTTGACCACCACGTCATTAAACTGGGAACAGTCGACCACCACGTCATTAAACTGGGAACAATCGACCGCTAACTCGTTAAACTGGGGATGTAAAAAAATGTAAATAAACAAAAAATGTGTAAATAAAAGAAAAATAAAGAAAAGCCGAAATGATGGGGCAACTCGCAATAAAGATCAGCGAGTGAAAATAAAAATGAAAATAAAGCCGAAATGATGGGGGCAACCGCGAATAAATAGCCGAAATGATAGGGCAATCGCGATCTTCGCGATAAGAAAAGCTGAAATGATAAAGCAATCGCGGTAAAACAAAAATAAAACAAACAAAAAACAAACAAAATAACGATGAATGATGAGTCGCTCCTAGTACCATATTCCAGTGCAGCGATGCAAATGCCAACCGAAATTCAAATTCCCAAAACTCTCCCAGCCTTACGGCTGGTCCCCAAATTGACTGCCGTATACAATCCACGGGCTTAAATAATTCTCAGCATACCCATGCCCCACCGCAACCACCAGTTACACGGCCGGTCTCCGCCTTTGGAATTATGCTCCATTGAGAAGACCCACTGTTCAGTTGATAAAACTGCACACTTGTATTACATTTTTCCTACCATTTTCATATTAAAAAAGGACTTTATTATAATATATTATACATATGAGGGTTTATGTGTAAAAACATTATTTTCCATATGTTGATATATTTTAATTATCATTTGGGAGGAAAATGTATGCAAATATTATTGACCTAATCCTAGTAGAACAAAGTCTACTAAAATCTTATTTGAGTTGTTGTGCAGAATATTTCCAAGTTGTTATGAAGAATTTATCAAACAAATCAATTTGTTGAAGAAAAGTTGCCAAATTAAGAAGCAAAACTTGGAGACCAAGTCTGGAAGCAACCGAGAAAAGATTTTCAGATTCTGAAGATGCCTAGGATTGCCACATGTCACCAGATGAAAGCCCACGAAAAAGAATCAAATGATCCCCACCCTTAGGCCGCGGATCCGCCGCAATTTAAGGGGGTTAGAAGGAAAGATTTTGGGAGTTAAATCATTGCTAAATTTTACCAACTTTTCAACAATAATATTCTGGATTTGCACTATAAAAAGGCACCAAGGGCCTCTTGGAAAAGCTATCAAGCCGAAGAGATCACGAAGTCCAAGACGGCTCACGCATCCAGGCTGATCATCAACTGTTCATCTACCTCCTTGGAAGAGATCGAGAAGCAAACTAGGTTTTTGTAATCATTTTCTAAGGAATCAAAGTGTACTTGATCTTGTTGATTAATAAAGGTAGTTCTTTTTCTTATTCTATTTCTTCGTAGTTTAATTATGCAATTTCTCTCCATCTCTTTTTCTCCCAACATGCGCGAGTAATTCTCCGCTTGTTAGGGTTCGTAGGATTAGGGTAGGCTAATGGGCGATGAAAATAATTAAACCCTTTTTAAGTCCTATAAAGTTTAGGAACTTTATCAAAATAATCATTAACATCCTAATCAGGGCGAGCTAGCAATTCTTTGCTAGTTCCGACCGCGATTAGAGATTAGATTAATGATTGTTTTGGTAAAGGCTAGATATGAACGGAGTTCCGTGTCGAGATAAGGGTTAAGAGTGGGATTCCTTTTCCCTCCAGAAACTCTAATCTACACGCATCACCGTCGTTCTAGTTCTAAATCTATTAATGGATAAAAATGGTAACTTTTAATTAATCGTCCATAACTACTAAATCCTAACGAACCCTACAAGCCCAATTATTATATTATTTAAATCTCTAAAATAATCTAGATCTATATTTTACATTCTTGTTTAAAGTAGATCTAGAAACTTTTCACAAAATTCTTTATTCCTCCTCTCTTTCTCAACACATCTAAAGTAAAAATAAAAGGTTCCACGTTTCCCAGAGGACGACCCGTACTCACCTCGGTCTAGCTACGCGCGACACCGTTCTGATTGCGGTTAACTACAAAAACAAACTCTTTCGACACATCAATCAAATGGCGCCGTTGCCGGGGATACGTGCGTAATTTTTTATTTTTACTATTTGTGTTGAATTCTTAGACGAGTCATATCATTATTAACACAAAACTGCAAATTGCATATTTAACGATTTGTGCGTGAATTTTTGCAAGGAGATCTGGAGTTACAGAATTGAGGAAAACAGGAAACAGAGACATTTTTAGAGATCCAGAGGAGCAAAGGAGATCACAGAAAAATTTTCAGCAAGCGATCCATCCACCTCGCGGCGGAACCGCGGCACAAAGGTGCTTCCTGCGGCGGAAACGCGGCTGTTTAGAGGGATTAGGGCTACAGAACTCTCTGGTAAGATTCTCAACTCCTTCTCTCTCTCCTCAAATCCAATAAAATCTATTTTCTGCAGGATTCTTTGCAAAATTGCGCCGCTCAAAAATCTTTTTGCAAAAGTTTTGTGATTGGTTTTGTTTTGCATATTTAATACGGACTCTAAGGGGCAAAGACCAAATCAAGATTAGGTGGGGATTTCATCACCCTTCCTAAGCCCCACAAATCACAAACTGAGCATATAGCATCAACCCTTCATTAATTTAAAAAATATCTAGACCAGACTCTAAGGACTGTCGCGCTCAATAAGGACAGAGGAAGGTCGTGGGTAATCTATCGTTTATCCGCATTACTTTTGCAGTGCCTAGGCAAGTGTGACTAAGGCTAGTGGTTTTTAATTAGGCCCACAACGTGGTTCCTTCCCACTTACCTGGCACTTATCTCGCTACAAGGGTAGTACGGAGGCGGTAGAGGATTTATCCTGCGGCTTGTCCTTTGGAAGTCTAGGAGCGGTCTAGAGACTGGACCTAGGTGACCTTAGTTCTAGGGTTGCTTGTGCATCTTAGGGTGATTTGTCTTGAGTCCCACTTTTTCAAAACAAGCCAATTTTAAAATCACACACACGCTGCCACTTACACTAAACCCGCTTAGTGCATGCTCGGCTGGACACGGGATCCTAGTGCCCGTCTTGTCCGTGTTCCTGCTATCGACGCCGAAGTCGGTACTTCTTCATCTTCTTTTCCCCCACCACACACCACATCGATCGTGATGGACGACACTCCATCTAATTATAACACCACGCTGCCACCGCCCGCAGGTGCGCAGAATCCACCGCGCATCTCTCTCCAAGAGAGATGCTATCCTATTCGTGGTCCCCTTCCTACTTGTCTATCTCTTCCACCACCTAACGGGGATAATTTCGAAATTAAACCCCACTACATCAATCTGCTGCCCAAATTTCACGGGCTTGAGTCGGAAGACGCGTACGTTTTCATCACCAAATTCGAAAACGTATGCGCAATGATGGGTACTTCACAATTGACTTTAGATGCTATGCGCTTACGTCTTCTCCCATTCACACTGTGCGACTTGGCAGAAAAATGGCTTTACAATACTGCCGCACACTCTATCACTAATTGGGATGAATTTGTCATAGCATTTCTTAAGAAGTTTTACCCAAACCATAAGACTGCACATATTAGGAGCGAGATCAACCAGTTCACCCAGCTTCCCAACGAACCATTTTGGAAGTGCTTTGAACGTTTCAAGGATCTGCTTGTCCAATGCCCCCATCACGGAATACAAAGATGGGATTTATGTCGGATTATATATGAGGGCATTAATTCAGCGACAAAGCAGATGCTTGAAACAATGTGTCAATGCAATTTCATGTCTAAAGATGATGGTGAAGCTTGGAAATATCTGGAAGATCTCGCAGAAAGCACTTTGCAGTGGGAAAGCGTAAGACCACCTTCAACTAAGGGAGGTATTCACCAGCTCGATGTTTCTATCGCAGTAAAAGCCGAAATGGCAGCGATTCAGAAGAAACTCGATGCTATTGAAAACAAGTTCTCAACATTCTCCCTAAATCAGGTCACGCTTCCTAAGACCATTTGTGGTTGCTGTTCGGATCCTTCACACTTAACGGAAGAATGTCCTATGAATGCATCGTTTCAAGCTAATGCTGCTTTTCAGCAGCGACCTAGAAACGACCCTTATTCTTCCACATACAATCAAGGATGGAGGAATCATCCTAACTTTGCTTGGAATCAAAACCAACAAAGTAATTATCAAAGACCTCCTCCACAGCAACCACAACCACAGAATCAGCCCCCCTTTCAGTCACAAAATTTCCAAAATCCGGCCAACATTTCTACACCACAAGTGGCCGGTACTGACAACTCACTTGCACAAACTTTGGATATGTTCATGAAACAATCCATGCAAAATTCGGCTGAGATAAGGTCTTCTATTGATACCCTAACGAAAAACTCCTCCTCCCATGGTGAGAGTATCAAATCAATAGAAAACCAAATCGCACAGTTAAACGCCGCAATGAGTGCGAGAGAGAAAGGGAAACTCCCATCTCAACCCATACCTAATCCTGGCCACTCACAAAGTTATAATGTGAGTGTTGTTACCACGTTGAGATCAGGAAAAGTGCTGAATGACCGAGTGGGTGAGCAGTGTGATGATAGTGATACCAATGATACCCCAGCTTCTTCTTCTTCCCCTAATTCGTCTAGTCTCCCACCTTCACCCGAGCCTATTCTCCGTTTTCCCCAAGGCTCGAACCCTTCGCCCATTTCACCAAATCTATCTAAGTCGATTCCCACTCCAGTTTTGGGATCGAATCCGTCCCCACAATCCTCTCCAATGTTGGACCCAAAACTTATTGATCAAGCACCTTATCCAAACAGGTTGAGGGGCAACAGACCAAGTCCACAAATGGAGAAGATTGTGGAAATTTTTAAGCAAGTTAACATAAACATTCCTCTCCTAGATGCTATTCAACAAGTTCCGTCATATGCAAAAATCTTAAAGGACTTGTGCACTAGGAAGAGAAAGGTTCAAGTACCTAAAAAAGTTTTTCTTGCGAGTAATGTGAGCACTGCTTTTACACAACAACTTCCCAAGAAACGAAAGGACCCCGGAAGTCCTACAATTTCAATTTCTATTGGGGGTAAAAATATTAATCGTGCTCTACTCGATCTAGGTGCTAGTGTTAACTTGCTTCCGTATTCGGTTTATGAGCAATTAGGAATCGGAGAGTTAAAACCTGCGCATTGCACTCTTCAGATGGCCGATCGATCTATCACCCAACCAAGGGGTGAGCTAGAGGATGTGTTAATCAAAGTCGGGGAATTCATATTCCCTGTGGACTTTATCGTTATAGATACACAACCTGTAGCAAACCCACGCAATCAAATCCCGGTGATACTCGGTCGACCCTTTTTGGCCACTTCCAACGCAGTAATTAATTGTAGAAACGGCTCTATGACCCTATCCTTTGGAAAGAAGTCAATTGAGCTTAATATTTACAAGTTGGGAAGTGAAACCTCCGAACCCTATGCTCATGTGTGTTCTGTCGAATTAATGGATGTCGACAGCAGCGAATTTGATCAACCTCATGATACAGACTCTTTTCATATGTTGTTGTTTGACCCAACCATTTACTCTTCCACCGAGTTGTCCGGGTCAACATCTAACACGGATGAGGAACTTTTTATAGAGTCTGACGATTTCCCCAATTTTTCTGATGACATTATTCTTCGGGGTATAGACGAAAGCTTTGAGGAAATTTTCGCTGATGAACTCGCATTTTTACAAGACACGGGTGTTGAGATGAATCAAATCCAAGATGAAGAAATTGGACCTCCACCCCTTCTCTTGGATAATCATGATAATGCGAGTAATCCATCATTACTATCACTGTGTCGTCTCTCCAAATTGAGACGCAATCCTTTTCCATCACACCTCTTATCACCTCCCCACTTCTTCACGTCAAAAGGTGACATGTTCTTCCACCAACCTTGGTGCTTCATCGATAAAATTTTTGAATGGTTGGTGTTGACCTTCGGTCTTTGCAAAGCTTGGCATTGACCAATAACCTTGACCCCCTCATGTGATTTTAAAAAGATTAAAATTGTTTAACTCAAGTTTGGGGGAGGGGTGGTATATTTTGGCTCTTGAAAGAAAATGATTTTTACAAAATTGTGAGCTTAAAATAAGTTTGGGGAAGGATTTTCACTTTCATATATTCTTGCCCCCATTAATAATTTCCTCCCAAGTCTACAGGTTTTTTGAGCTTAACGGATGACATCAGTGAGGACACTGCTGTAAACAGGTTTAGGGGAGGTTTGTGCTTATTTACACATCAATTTGCATCATATTTTGCATAAGCACAAGATTTTCAAAAATTAAAAAAAAAATTATAACAAAAGATTAGAAAGTGAAAAATTACATCCAAAAGATAGGAATAGTTTAAGAAAACCAAGAAAATTAGAAGTTTTCTTAAACGGACTGGTAATAAGTAGTTATGAGCTGTTGTCCTAAGGGTTAGTAAGATGAAGGAAGTCACTAATCTGAGGATAAAAATAAGTCTGAAAAATAGTTTCTATTCTGGAAGCCATACATTTGAATGTTGATACCCTACTATATGCACTTACACACGTCTTGAAACTCGGGATAGTAGAGGATACCTTGAAATGCTCTTGTCTAAAAGCCAAAGTATGAAGGAAATGAAAAAAAAATGAAGAAAATATAAAAATGGTGAAAAGAAAAAAAATGAACACTGGTTTTGTTATTGCCAAGGCAGCAATAAAAAAATATAGCGAGGGTGCCTCTTCACCTAGTGCCCTAAGGCCAACTGGTCTGGGAGTCACTGCTAAGCCTTAGGTGGTGCAAGACGAGGAAAATACTATCACCAAATCAGCAAGCACTTGAGTAATCGGTCGGTTAGTACCTCAAGAAGTATTAACGGTCGCATGAAAATGTGTGAGCAAAATATTCATCAAATTAAAAAGTACTGAGGTAGATGGACAAGAGTATGATAGCTTGAATTGAATTCTCCGAGTGTAGGGATGTTCTTTACACACACGTGGGGTTATATGATCAATGTTTGGATAAAAGGTAGGAATGAAGAATAAAGACGATGTTTTATTGAGGGATAATGTGATTTCTAACATTTTTTCATGACTATTAAGATAGAGCTCATGACAACTGAAAAGCTAGCATAGTTGGAAACTCTTCTTTTCAAAGTATTTCTTTTATGGTTCTTGTCTTTATATGTAAATTTCACCAACTTTCTTTTGTTATAAGATTTTGTGGGTGTAATCCGCTGAAAACCCTCAGGAGACAACACTCCTCCTACTAGGGACACCTAGAGGTTTAACGGCTTGTTGCACGTGCTCAGTGCAATCGTGTCTGCCTACGAAAGTGTGCTTAGTTTTCTTATTTCTTTTTCTCCTCTTAAATAAACTAGTTTGCTCGGGATGATCAAAGATAAGTTTGGGGGTATTTGTTCAGTTGATAAAACTGCACACTTGTATTACATTTTTCCTACCATTTTCATATTAAAAAAGGACTTTATTATAATATATTATACATATGAGGGTTTATGTGTAAAAACATTATTTTCCATGTGTTGATATATTTTAATTATCATTTGGGAGGAAAATGTATGCAAATATTATTGACCTAATCCTAGTAGAACAAAGTCTACTAAAATCTTATTTGAGTTGTTGTGCAGAATATTTCCAAGTTGTTATGAAGAATTTATCAAACAAATCAATTTGTTGAAGAAAAGTTGCCAAATTAAGAAGCAAAACTTGGAGACCAAGTCTGGAAGCAACCGAGAAAAGATTTTCAGATTCTGAAGATGCCTAGGATTGCCACATGTCACCAGATGAAAGCCCACGAAAAAGAATCAAATGATCCCCACCCTTAGGCCGCGGATCCGCCGCAATTTAAGGGGGTTAGAAGGAAAGATTTTGGGAGTTAAATCATTGCTAAATTTTACCAACTTTTCAACAATAATATTCTGGATTTGCACTATAAAAAGGCACCGAGGGCCTCTTGGAAAAGCTATCAAGCCGAAGAGATCACGAAGTCCAAGACGGCTCACGCATCCAGGCTGATCATCAACTGTTCATCTACCTCCTTGGAAGAGATCGAGAAGCAAACTAGGTTTTTGTAATCATTTTCTAAGGAATCAAAGTGTACTTGATCTTGTTGATTAATAAAGGTAGTTCTTTTTCTTATTCTATTTCTTCGTAGTTTAATTATGCAATTTCTCTCCATCTCTTTTTCTCCCAACATGCGCGAGTAATTCTCCGCTTGTTAGGGTTCGTAGGATTAGGGTAGGCTAATGGGCGATGAAAATAATTAAACCCTTTTTAAGTCCTATAAAGTTTAGGAACTTTATCAAAATAATCATTAACATCCTAATCGGGCGCACTAGCAATTCCTTGCTAGTTCCGACCGCGATTAGAGATTAGATTAATGATTGTTTTGGTAAAGGCTAGATATGAACGGAGTTCCGTGTCGAGATAAGGGTTACGAGTGGGATTCCTTTTCCCTCCAGAAACCCTAATCTACACGCATCACCGTCGTTCTAGTTCTAAATCTATTAATGGATAAAAAGGGTAACTTTTAATTAATCTTCCATAACTACTAAATACTAACGAACCCTACAAGCCCTATTATTATATTATTTAAATCTCTAAAATAATCTAGATCTATATTTAACATTCTTGTTTAAAGTAGATCTAGAAATTTTTCTACAAAATTCTTTATTCCTCCTCTCTTTCTCAACACATCTAAAGTAAAAATAAAAGGTTCCACGTTTTCCAGAGGACGACCCGTACTCATCTCGGTCTAGCTACGCGCGACACCGTTATTGATTGCGGTTAACTACAGAAACGATTTTTTGTACCAATCACCCACTCATGTGTCCTCACGATACATGAGGAGAACAAACTTTTGTGGGATCCTTATGACTCACGAAGGAAAAACACACTTGGGGGTCCTCACGACTCCTAAGGAGAAAATGCACCTACAGGATCCTTGTAGGGTTCCTAGGCACCCCAAGGAGGTCTCACAAGGCATCGAACATGCCATATTAAAATTTTACGGTGCCTACAAACCCTAAACTACGGATCGTCGGCTAGATGTCTAGGCGAAAAACTAACTAGTTAACACTTAACTAAAAGTTTAACGGAAATACAACCTTTGTAGATCCGGTGCTCCACCTCCATAGCTCCGCAACGAGGTCCTCTCCGCTGTCCAAATCAAATCCGGGCTCTAGAGTCGGCTTCGTCGGAGAAAAAGGGAGCTAGGTCGTCGATGTCCATGCCGAAGATGATCTACGTCGAGGCATCGCTAGATCAAGCTCACAACTTCACCAAGTCAAGAAACTTGTGAAGTAAACACACTCTACTACTTGGCAAGAGGTAGAGGATGAAGAAATAGGAAGTGGGTAGACTTTAGTTTTGGATTTCTCACTCTTTTCCAACAATCACCATTGATGGAGCTTGGTTTTCTTCACTTGAAGAATGAAGAAGATGAAGAAGAATATTATGATAAGTTAATTAAAAACAATAGAAAAATCAAAACTTATCATAATGTTAACTAGAGTTAAGTGTAGAGAATGAATCATGGTTAGTGGGAATGGTTAGGGTTAAGGATGAGATAAGAATGGTTGACTTGATCAAAGATTCATGAAGCTTCAACTAAACTCCAAATTAAGCCACCATTCTTTTCTCCTCTTTTCCAAAATGAATAAACAAATAAATAAATGAATAAATAAAGGAAATGAAACCCTAACCATTCTTTTAACCATGGTTTAATTCTTTGCACTTAACCAAGTAATCATGTATCATCAAACATGATACAATCAAATGCACAAAATCATATCGCATATGTAATGCGCACACCCGAGTGAGAAAATCCATTTAAAGTGAACCAATACTAGTTAATGCAAAGTAATATATCAAATATATAATTATACATTAAATCATTAAATCAACACTTGATTCAATGATCCGGTCATGTCGCACACAACCGACTAGTATACAATGTATCGGCTTATCGAATCAACGCTTGAATCGATAACTAGGTTATATTGCATACAACCATTCGATACATTCATCGCGAGAATGGAATACGGTATCACATACTCGCATTATTCTCGGTCCCGCACATATCTCATATGCGCTCCTATTTCGTTTCGCTTGAGCCAGGAAACCTCTGTGTAGGACTCTAAAGACTCGTCAATACGCCGGCAGCGGATGATGATCATATCAAACACCCACAAGCCGCAAGCGGTCTGCTAAACGTAACGGCCACCCGGGTATTGAGCGATCTGAAGATCGACGAGCAAGCCCGCTCACACTCCAGTGAATCCGACCAGTAACACTACCGTACAGTCCGGTCTGATCGTCTGATATGTCGCATATCTCGCCTAGGGGTGGTAAACGTCAGACCCCAATAGCTCGATAAGTCGTGTCGATATGAGGCTCATAACGGGTCGAGAAACTACTGGTAACACTTACCAGCAATTCTCTGAGCAGCCCTGGCCAGGGACTTCCTGTTATAGCCAATCGAACACAGTGCAACATCAACTCCCTATACCGGGAGAGACGAATCCCCTCCTATCGCTCATTGCCTCCATGTGACTCGGGACTGTACCCAAAAACCACCGTTTTGCACGCCCTCTTGGACGTGGTAAGATGGAAATCAAAGCACAGTGGGAACCACACAAGACTCTATGACGATCTCGGGTCACCAGACTACTCTGTACCAGTGTCACCAGAGAACTGCCATCTGACGTGAGGTATAATACCATCTGGGAGTTCTCGGCGAGTCCATCCAGTGTACCCAGTCTCTACTGAGCACCCGTATATCTCCTCTGATGTCAAACACCGATGGATATGGGATCATCCATCGCCCATCTGTATGGGTCGAGAAGGTACACGCTAGTCTACTCTGGTATATCGATGCCCCGTCTCGATACACCCACGACTAGGGACTTTGAAGGATGTACTTATGGACTACCATGTCCCCACTAGTATGATCCGCATCATAGTTCAGGTAGTCAAGCACACATCCTAAGGGCTTTACCAACATGTAACAGAGAGACAAACAGCATACACGTTAAGGTAAAGGGTAACCAGATAGCATACTATCATGTCGAGCAAGATAGTCCTCCCTATATATGTCCCAGCATCCACTACAATATACATCCATGTACAGTAATGGCCTCTAGGGCATACATATAACTAACAATCCTTACGACTCGTAGGGAGAAAATGCTTTTATGGGACCCTCACGGCCCATAAAATTGAAAAGTCTTAGGTGATAGGGATCTAAACATGTCTCCTAAGCCATCGCTTTCCAAATTCCATACCCCAATGGCGAATGATGAGTCGCTCCTGGTACCATATTCCAGTGTAGCGATGCAGACGCCAACCAAATTCCAAATCCTATATCCCAATGGCGAATGATGAGTCACTCCTGGTACCATATTCCAGTGCAGCAATGCAGACGCCAACCAAATTCCAAATCCCATACCCCAATGGCGAATGATGAGTCGCTCCTGGTACCATATTCCAGTGCAGCGATGCAGACGCCAACAAAGTCCCGAAATTTTTATTGCCCTACGGTCTGGATCATACATCCTGCAAAACCGTATACAATCCACGGACGTAAAAAATCCCAATCTCTCCAGAAATAATAAAATAAAAATAAAAAAATGGTATGTCCACAAGCAAAATTGGCACGGATGAAAACCCGAAAGGGCTCCGTGAGTAAAAACAGCAGGACTGCCGGCGAGTTTGTGAAACCCGAAAGGGCACAAACTCGTGAAAGAGAGAACGAAATGCACTCACAAAGTCCTCTCGACTTTGTGAGGAGAAAACTCCCGCGTGAGATCCTTACGACTCACAAAGGAGCAACACACTTAAGAATCCCCATGACTTCTAAGGAGAAAATGCACTTACGGGATCCTTACGACCCGTAGGGAGAAAATTCTTTATGAGACCCTTACGGCTCATAAAATTGAAAAGTCTTAGGTGATAGGGACCAAAAACCTGTCTCCTAAGCCATCGTTTCCAAATAAGCAAACGCAAATGATGATTCGCTCCTGGTACCATATTCCAGTATAGCGATGCTGATGCCAAACAAAAAAAACCAATTCCCAAATCCTCTCATGACAAATGATGATTCGCTCTTGGTACCATATTCCAGTGTAGCGATGCTGATGTCAACCCAAATCAAATCAAACCAACAACCTCTACGGCGGAATCATGCTCCGTCCCAGAAGTTACCCCGTGTCGAAATCATGCTTCGTCTTGGTGTATCTGCCTTCCCTGTCGGAATTATGCTTCGGCTCGGAATCAACCAACGACCTCCTCGTCGGAATTATGCTCCACCTCGGAATCAAGTCAACCAGCAAGCTCTGCGTCGGAATCATGCTTCCTGTCGGAATTATGCTTCGGCTCGGAATCAACCAACGACCTCCTCGTCGGAATTATGCTCCGCCTCGGAAAAATGTCAACCAGCAAGCTCTGCGTCGGAATTATGCTTCGTCTCAGAATATGCACCCCGTATCAAAATGATGCTTTGCCTCGGTGTATCTGCCTTCCCTGTCGGAATTATGCTTCGGCTCGGAATCAACCAACGACCTCCTCGTCGGAATTATGCTCCGCCTCAGAATCAAGTCAACCAACAAGCTCTGCGTCGGAATCATGCTTCGTCTCAGAATATGCACCCCGTGTCGAAATGATGCTTCGCCTCGGTGTATCTGCCTTCCCTGTCGGAATTATGCTTCGGCTCGGAATCAACCAACGTCCTCCTCGCCGGAATTATGCTCTGCCTCGGAATCAAATCAACCAACCAGCTCTGCGCCGGAATCATGTTTCGTCTCAGAGTGTACCCCGCGTCGAAATCATGTTTCGCCTCAGTGTACCTACTTTCCCTGTCGAAATTATGCTTCATCTCGAAACTAAGTCAACCAGCAAGCTCTACGTTGGAATCATGCTTCGTCTCAGATTGTGCACCCCGTGATGAAATCAAGCTTCGCCTCGGATTATCTCCTTTCCCCATCGGAATTATGCTTCGCCTGGGAATCAACCTCTGCATCGAAATTATGCTTCGGTCAAAATGTCTGCCGCCCTTCAGAATGATGCTCCGATATCTGGAATCATGATCCACTTATCGGAATGATGGTCCGATCCCTGGAATCATGCTCCGCTCTTCGGAATGATGCTCTGATTCTTGGAATCATGCCTCTACTCTTCGGAATTATGCTTCGACTCTTCGGAATGATGCTCCGACCTTGGAATTATGCTCCGCAAATCGGAATGATACTCCGATCCCCGGGAATCACGCTCCCCGAGGGATGCTCCGACCTTGGAATTATGCTCCGCAAATCGGAATGATGCTCCGATCCCCGGGAATCACGCTCCCCGATGGATACTCCGACCTTGGAATTATGCTCCGCGAATCAGAACGATACTCCGATTCCCGGGAATCATGCTTCCCGGGATGATACTCCGCCCCCGGAATGATATTCCACCTCGAAGTCCAGCTTCAAGATCCATCAATTTCATGCACACAACTCAAATGTGCGGTGTGCATTTATTGATGGGGGGCAATTTGTTGGGGGTAAAAATTTGCACCCCGGTTGACCAAGTCAAAGTCAAGGTCAACCCCCAAGCTAGGTCGGCCCAAGCCCAGGTCAAGCGGGCCCGTACCCAAGTCGAGCTCGCGGCGAGCCTCCCCATGTCAACAACAAAATCATGTAATAAATAATTTTTATGTAATTTTTTATAAATGAATGTATGCAAAATGGGCATAAAGCCAACATTTTGTAAGCCCATAGCTTATGTGCAAAAATGAAATGGCACATGAGCTATTGAATGGGAAAAATGCCGTTTTTGTAAAGCCCAAGGGGCTATATGTAAATATGTAAGCCTATAAAAGGCAACATGATGATGAATAAAAAAACACTTTTCATTCTCCCAAAAAACTAGGGTTCTTTATGCCTCCTGCTCCTTCTCCAAGGTTCTAAACCTTCTCATTTCTTTTGAATTAAATTAAGAGTTTTACTCTTTCTTTTCCAAAACTAAATAGTTTTTCACCACAAAACCCACAAAGGGGAACCCAGATCTGCCATCAGATCTCAGAAAGCAGAGATTTTTAGATCTCACTGTACGTGCACGGCAGCGTCCCGGCCGTCAATCCGACGCCGGAATGCGGAAACGAAACTTTTACAAAACTTGTATACTGGCACTACCGCACAATATAAAACACGGATCGAGCCATTAACCTAATCCTAGCAAACTAGAGAATGGGTAGAATGCTATACCGAGCTATCTGTGTCCTTCGGTCTTCGGCCTCCACTCCGATCTCCTCGTGGAATCTCCGGTCTTCATCTCCTCGTCGGAATGGGAAGCACATCGCCGGGTTCTATTACGGGCTCCCACCTCTGGACCGAGGCAACTCGGGCATGAAGTTGGCGAGTCGACGTGTCCAAGAATACTATAGGCTAGTGTAGAATCACTTTGTCTCAATGGGGTAATTGAAGTTGCCATAATAGATGTGGTGGAGGAAAAATGAACTTTGGAGAGAGGTGATGAATTTTTGGAGCAAAACCAAAAATGAGAACAACAAAATTTCCACCATCAAATGAATTCTCTCACCCCTCTAAAAGTGGCCGGCCATCTCAATGGTGAAGGAAAAAATGATCATGGAACAAAGCAAGTGGGGAAAGTGTATGATAATGAGAAAATTATGTCACCTCAAATCCTATCCAAGGTCTTTCACATATCCCTTCATAATCAATGCAAAGGAATTAATTCAAAAGGAATCTAATAAAGCAAGAACCATCACGAACCCTCCGAATTGCAAATAACACCCTTGCATTTAGCTAAATGCCACTTTGCAAGAAAACCCCTCTCATCACAAAAATCCGGCCATGAAGGAACAAAGGAAAACTGGCCGAAACGGAATGCAAACTGGCAACTTCAAAAAACTAATCCCGTAATAAATTTCAGGAAAACCCCGCGACCGTATATACATACCCGCATTTGTATTCCCACTGAATACAAATGCAATGAGACAAAATCTACAATGTACAATACTAGGATCCGGCTTAAACCAAAGCCCGCTAGTATTATCCGTCCGATCATGATCTGTGCATTACCGCAGGTATAAGATCGAACCCTGCCATATCTCCATACGGCCTATACAGCGTTTCGTCCGAAACTTGGGAAACTGTCTGTGAGGGACTCTAAAGACTCGTCAATACTTTGGCTGTGGATTTAACCACTAGCACGTCAGAGGTATTAGCCATACGTGACGGTCTACCAGCTATTAACCAAAAGGGACGTCTGTGAACGAACTCATCCTGACACCCTACTGAGCCTGTCAGTGACAATATCCGTACAGTCCGGTCCGTTCGTCTATGAGCATTGCATGTCGGGCCTAGGGGGTTGGTAAAAGTCAGACCCCCAAAAGCGGTACAAGTAATGTCAGAGTGTAGCCAAGAACACCCTGAGATACTACTAGAATACCTACCAGTAAATCTCCTGCCTTGGCCAAGGACTTCGTGTAATGGCTCTCCGAGACACAGCGCGACCTCACCCCCAATACCGGGAGAGACAAACCCCTGAAAATCCGCTCACTGCCTCCATGTGGCTCGGGACTGTACCCAACTAAAACCTGTTTGCACGACTCCTTTGAGCGTGGTAGGGTAGTAATCAAAGTACAATGGGAACTCACACGAGACAAATCACGATCTCAGGTCGATAAACTAACCTGTACACATGTCACCAGGGAACTGCTATCTGACGTCAGGTATAAGACCAACTAGCATGTTCCCTGCGAGTCCTGTCCGGTGTACTCATAACCCAATGAGCACCTGTATACATCTTAGGCGAACCAACTGACACCAGTGGCTTGTGAGACCGGCCACCGCCCCTCTTCGGGGTCTCGACTGTATACACTAGTCTACTCTGGAGTATCGATGCCCTGTCTCGAAACTCCCACGACTAGGGACCTTTTAAGGATGTGCTTATAGACCCCAGCTCCCACGTATATGATCGCCCTCATACTGCTGGCAGTCAAGCAAGAATCCTAAGGGCTCTATCAACGTGCAATAGTGACTTGTAAGGTCACCTAAAGCAGTATACGATGATAAAGATAAACCAGATAGCATACTATCATCTTGAGTAAGACTGTCCTACCGGCATAGGTCCTCCCTCAATCATTGCAATCACGTGCCTGTGATCCAATAATTGACTCTGAGGGCACTATATCCAACAATCTCCCACTTGCACTCAAGGCTAATTATTGCAATGTCGCATACTCATAGCCCGTGTGATACCGAACACCCAACTCCTCTACTAATCAGTCTCACAAAGCCAGTTTCCGAAACTATTGCGTTCAAGGAATAGCCTCAGTGAGTGGATCCGCTCTGATGTTTCTTTCTATGTCTCTCTTTATCTCAAGTTCGCGGAGAAAGCCATCTCCCGAAATGAGCAATACCTGTCTTAGAATATGTTTGGATGTCTGATGGGACCTAGTTCATAAATGAACTCCAAATCCAAACTTCTTAGACTGTATCGTCAACTGAACTTAATCAGTATCCTACGCCATGCCTCCCCCAGTATCCGCCTGGACCACCTATCCAAAATACTGCCCCTCGTCAGAGGGAAAACTATAACTCTGACAGTCACTCTATCATCCAGGTCACCTTGGAAGCCTGGAATGATAACTGTCCCCCGAAGGAGGCTGCCGTTATCATATCCCTAGAACATCCACTTATGTTCTAAAACTGCTTCCGAATGTTTCTCCAGGATTGGATCAATATCAACTTATTGCATCTGGTGCAAAAACAATATCTGGTGTGGTACTTGACATCTCATGATCAACTCAATTGCCTAAGCAAGTGATCTGCCAATCATGTATGTCCCTCTCCCCTTTAGTTTGTAAAACACCTTTAGAGAGGGTGACTCCATCACCTGCAGGTACACTACCGTGCCAGGAGTCGTCCATTCTAAATACTTATAGAATGCTGTCTAAGTACCCTGATTGGGAAACTACCTAAATCTAGATCTAAAACCATAGATCCAGTAACCAGAATGTCTGATATAATATCCAAGTCCTATGTGGAGAAACTACTGTGTGACAACCAAAGTATAACCGATCGTGGTATAGGAATATCACTTCCTACTCTGTGTATGTCATCCAAATACCAGGACATCACACCCTACTACCTTCTTAACAGATCCATCCCCTATTCTGATGAAGTCAAACCTATGACTGTGATATCAGAAATAGATGATCTATCTCCGCTATATCTGCTTTAGTCCATAAATTGACATAAGCTACTTGTCCACTATACTTCCGCTGCTCCTAATGACTACGACAACCCTCTGGCAGAGTCATATAGACATACACTTCTAAAGCTAGTTCAGAACGACACTATACTCATCCTCCTGCCGGGTCTCACAGCCTGGAACAACAGCAATGGCAAGTCTGGGTAAACAAGAACCTCCCTGTCACCGTCCTTGAGCATACCGCAGTACCTCTCGGGTGCCTGAGGTTACCCATCATGTCTGCGGAGTGGTCAATGGAATGTCAAACCAGATTGAATCTTTAGGTTCTTATCAAATTTTCAGTAATCGTTTGCGGTTCTGGAATCACTTTCAGTTCTACCATACTCCCACTACTGTTTTCTGAAAAAATCCATTTTTATTAAAACTGTGGCGAGTCTAGAACAATATCACTATTGATCTTCCAGATGGTAGAAAATCAACCCTCGTCATAGCCTGGGTCAACCCACAAACAGCCATTACAGAAACGTGCCTTGAGTTATCCAGAGTCTGGTTTTAAGCATAAGCTGGACAACTCCCCGTACCTTAACATCGTTAAGATATGAACTGTTCTATATCCAATACAGAAATAGAGGCACTGATTTAATTGAACCAGATTCAAATCATGCAGCTGTCTCCAGTGCATGTCAACTAAATGGAAAGAGGCCGATCAGCATTACTCAATTTAGGAGTACTTCCAATTATGAGTAACCTGAAAGAGAAGCATGTTCTCTTAATCATTACTATCAACTGAATACCATACACAAGTATCTACATCTTCGATCACCTTGAAGAATCCCGATACTTGCAACACCTGGTTCTCTACTTTATTCTTATACCTATAACTTCTCAAAACTTGGACCTTGTGTTTCTACGAAACACATGTCTAAGAACCAGAGAAGTCACAAGTAAAAAGAATATAGTACGAGTACCATCCCCTATGTCCTCATAGACACTGGACAACATACAATACTCTATACAAGTCCCCTGAGTCTAATAACTCATTCCCTGTGTGTCGTAGGTTGAAAACTATACTTTGGTTATGAAGAATTACACCGTTGTTTAATGCTCCTTACCTAACCACCCACTGATATAGGTAAATGTCACGGACATAATTTCAAAAGGATATATCTCACTCTATAAAAATAGACGTACAAATATATCAATTTGAAATTGGTGCATAACAACGGATATTCAAAACCAAATATCTGTCGTCCGGTACACAGCCCAGGCGATTTCCTCAAATATCACCAATTACAACGAATCCCGATATAATGAGGACAATCACCTAATTCCCAATAACATACTCCCACTCATCATCTGTAAAACCATACAGATGTGAGAATCATACCTGGTAAATACACACCCTGGAGCAAGTGTCTAATTGGGAAATCGGTTTTCTATTAACAGTCCACGATGAAACTGAAACATTGAAATGTTTCGTAAGGGTATCCTGGTACTCTTAGTAATGCCTCTTCCATTATCCAGATTCACAACTGTAACCGTATATTTCTATGCCATATCTCCACATCCCTTCATATGTCTTTAGTCATTACCTTCTGTACACCCTCTTAGGCTAAATGGTTTTCTTCCTTCCCTACCGTTCGGCACCAGTCTATGGTTTGGAAGAAGATTATCCAATAAGCATAATGGGTGTACTGTCATAATCCTAGGAGCACTCGCAATGCGAGAGAAGGTGAAGATAAAAGACAACCGAATAAACCTTATTCCTATTTCTTCTGAACCAGAATCCATCCCCGAACTGGAACAAGTTCCTTTCGAGTTCGTATATAACCATATGATGGAGTATCCAAATAACTATGGATCTTCGTAGTGATACGGAGTGTCCTGGAGAAATACAAAGGTGATATAGGATTGGCGAAGAAATCTTGGTTTGGTCGTGAATAGCAGTCGCAATTTACTTTGCCCTCTTACTAATCCCTTTATTTGTCTTAACTTAATACCTTCTGTACACCGTTTAGGCTAATTGGATTTCTTCATTCCCTACCGGTCGGCACCTGCCTATGGTTTGGAAGAAGACTATCCAATTTGCGTAATAGGTGTACTATCTCCTAAACCAAGAAACACTCGCAACCTGAGAGAAGGTAAGAGGAAAAGACAACTGAATAGTCCTATTCGTTTTCTCCAGAACCGGAAACCATCCTCGAATAAATTCCTTCGAGTTCGTATATAACCATACGATGGTTTTATCCAATGGAAGTGGACGTTCGTAGTAATATGGGGTGTCCTGGAGAAAAGGGTAAAAGTAGGAGTGGCAATGAGGTTTGCAACTCTGACAATCCAAAAGCCAGTCTTATAAGAAGATTCGGTTAATCTTGGTCACTGAGTCATAGTCAAGGGTTGGGCCATGGTCGCTGCCAAAGAGAGAGAGAAAAAAACACTCAGCGTGCACTCTAACCTAGATCAGAATGGTTATCAATTTATCTAATCAGGAAACCTCCCACTGTACCGTCAAATTCTCCTCCAAACCTGAAAGAAGAATTAGTCGGGATCACCCGAGGAGTAAACCAACACATCAGTGGGAATCGGAATCCAACTATCATCACATGATAACGTGACGGAATCCGCTCACGTTATCATACTCCAGAAGGTATGCGCATATCTGGCAAGTTTCAGTTTCTTTAGAAACTCCCGATGTGATTTTTGCCCCATGCTCTTATGACCTTGACTAAGGCCAACAAATCATAAGTCACATGTCAAGTTCTACCCGTCATTATCCAGGTTAATTTGAACCCACCTGTAGAAGCCCTTGACTAGGGCTAACAAGGCTATACGACTGTCCCAAACCAACGCATCCATCTATGCAACAGAAAGGTAACAAGCAGCTACCATACACTATACCTTGACTAAGGCCAACAAACATAGCATGAATACTACGTGCTACCCGTCTGAAATGACGGAGGGCTACGAATGGTTTTTGGCGAAAAACCTTTAACGTAATGAACTTGATATCGTTGAAGGAACCGGATAGCTTTATAAAAATATAGTGGCGAAAACTTTTGCTAAAAAGGTCACTCCCGGTGAAGGAATCTCGGCTCTTTCCCCGTGGAATGAGGTGCAGGATATTCCAACTGAATACCACGATGCAAAGCAAAAGTAATCGGCTATAGTGAAGTAATTGCCCTGACGCAAACTTCTGTCCAAGGGGTCACTCCCGGTGAAGGGATCTCGGCCCTTGCCTCGTCGACTGAGGTGCTGGATATTCATAACCGAATACCACTGTGCAAAATAAAAGAGAACGCCCTTGCAATAATAGCTTTTTGAAAAATTGTTCCAACAACATCAGAATAGGTTTGTTTAGCTTTTGCATTGATCCGAATCAACGCAGTCCTATCAATTGATCACACCAATAAAGAACGAAAATAATGATGTACGTATATGCCATCCGCATTCGCCACTGGGTCCCATCATCACCCGTTAGGTTACTTAACTAATGACAGAGCGGGGACTGGACTAGCGCGGATGCAAAACATATACAACATCTACTAGTATATATATCAATATATAATATCCGCTCAAGGCATGATAAAATGCAACATCACAGAAATGTAATAAGCATCACAGAACAATACAGATATCTGGGATCCTCGGGTTTCACAGAGCCGCTACTGAAACCCGACGTTCCTCTGGTCGTGTGGATAGCCTGTGCAATGAAATCCTAGACCCCTACGGGCGCGGCAAGTTACCCGCCAAAACCTGAAGCGAGGCAGCCCCATTCAGCAACGTGAATGGACCACCCAGCACTTCACGGAATCCGGTAACTTGGGCACCCCTCCTAGGTCAACCTATACCCCGTACGAGTGCGGCGAATAGCCCGCCAATTCTAGAGTGAATCCTCTTCCGTCTCAACGCCATGAGATGCGGGCCCGTTGCCCTCTAGAACCCGGCTATCCGTGCACCCCACCACGGGGTAATCCTAGTACAGAAAGTAAAATATACACAACGGGTACATCGACCTCAGCCCGGTCGTGCCCCAAAAGAATAATATACAAACAGGCAGTGACGGCAGTCGACATGTCGGACGCTCGGCCCGTAATATCAAATATACATAATAAACCAAACTGTACTACCATTGCATCCAGGCTATCCACCATGACAATCCGCAACATCACAGCACAACACAGAACATCAACGTGAAAGTCACGTTCGCAAATCCGTCTAAAAGGACTATAGTAGTTAGACAGGATTTACCGATCAAATGACATTCACGGCCGCAGATATAATGTAAATACTGTGAACTAACATGTTTAAAATTTTCGATCAACTAAATTTACCGAAGTGGGCCCCAAGCACTACTGTAGCACTCAAAATAAATCTGGGCCAAAAAATAATATTTCAAAAACCCCATTTCCAATTCAGAAAGCTACTGTATAAATTTGGTGCAATGAAGCTATATTTCGGCGGCGGAACCGCGGCCAAAATGGGGTTATGGCCGCGGTTCCGCGGCTCTATAGTAGGATCAGAATACCAAATTTTTACAGTGTTCACAAAAAACCCTGCACGATTTTTTAATATGCCCAGAAAAATTTTTGGAGCAGAAAATAAAATCCACAGAAGCTGTACTTTAGAAATTGGGTTTTCGGAAAATCCGTTCGATCGAACTTGTAAACACGTTAGAGCAAACTAGACTAGGTTAATGGCGTGGCTCTGATACCATTGTAAGTGCACGGCAGCGCCCCGGCCGTCAATCCGACGCCGAAATACGGAAACGAAACTTTTACAAAACTTGTATACCGGCACTACCGCGCACTATAAAACCCGTATCGGGCCATAACCTAATCCCAGCAAACTAGAGAATGGGTAGAATGCTATACCGAGCGATCCGTGTCCTTCGGTCTTCGGCCTCCACTCCGATCTCCTCGCGAAATCTCCGGTCTTCATCTCCTCGTCGGAACGGGCACCACATCGCCGAGTTCTATTACGGGCTCTCACCTCTGGACCGAGACAACTCGGGCACGAAGTTGGCGAGTCGACGTGTCCAAGAATACTGTAGGCTAGTGTAGAATCATTTTGTCTCAATGGGGTAATTGAAGTTGCCATAATAGAAGTGGTGGAGGAAAAATGAACTTTGGAGAGAAGTGATGAATTTTTGGAGAAAAACCAAAAATGAGAACAACAAAATTTCCCCCATCAAATGAATTCTCTCACCCCTCTAGAAGTGGCCGGCCATCTCAATGGTGAAGGAAAAAATGATCATGGAATAAAGCAAGTGGAGAAAGTGTATGATAATGTGAAAATTATGTCACCTCAAATCCTATCCAAGGTCTTTCACAAATCCCTTCATAATCAATGCAAAGGAATTAATTCAAAAGGAATCTAATAAAGCAAGAACCATCATGAACCCTCCAAATTGCAAATAACACCCTTGCATTTAGCTAAATGCCACTTTGCAAGAAAACCCCTCTCATCACAAAAATCCGGCCATGAAGGAACAAAGGAAAACTGGCCGAAACGGAATGCAAACTGGCAACTTCAAAAACTGATCCCGTAATAAATTACAGGAAAGCCCCGCGACCGTATATACATACCCGCATTTGTATTCTCACTGAATACAAATGCAATGAGACAAAATCTACAATGTACAATACTAGGATCCGGCTTAAACCAAAGCCCGCTAGTATTATCCGTCCGATCATGATCTGTGCAATACCGCACGTATAAGATCAAACCCTGCCATATCTCTATACGACCTATACAGCGTTTCGCCCGAAACTTGAGAAACTGTCTGTGGGGGACTCTAAAGACTCGTCAATACTTTGGCTGTGGATTTAACCACTAGCACGTCAGAGGTATTAGCCATACATGACGGGCTACCAGCTATTGACCAAAAGGGACGTCTGTGAGCGAACTCATCCTGACACCCTACTGAGTCTGTCAGTGACAATATCCGTACAGTCCGGTCCATTCGTCTATGAGCATCGCATGTCGGTCCTAGGGGGTTGGTAAAAGTCAGACCCCCAAAAGCGGTACAAGTCGTGTTGGAGTGTAGCCCAGAACACCCTGAGATACTACTGGAATACCTACCAGTAAATCTCCTGCCTTGGCCAAGGACTTCGTGTAATGGCTCTCCTAAACACAGTGCGACCTCACCCCCAATACCGGGAGAGACGAACCCCTGAAGATCCGCTCACTGCCTCCATGTGGCTCGGGACTGTACCCAACTAAAACCTGTTTGCATGACTCCTTTGAGCGTGGTAGGGTAGTAATCAAAGTACAGTGGGAACTCACACGAGACAAATCACGATCTCAGGTCGATGAACTAACCTGTACACGTGTCACCAGGGAACTGCTATCTGACATCAGGTATAAGACCAACTAGCATGTTCCCTGCGAGTCCTGTCCGGTGTACTCATAACCCAATGAGCACCTGTATACATCTTAGGCGAACCAACTGACACCAGTGGCTTGTGAGACCGGCCACCGCCCCTCGTCGGGGTCTCGACTGTATACACTAGTCTACTCTGGAGTATCGATGCCCTGTCTCGAAACTCCCATGACTAGGGACCTTTTAAGGATGTGCTTATAAACCCCAGCTCCCACGTATATGATCGCCCTCATACTGCTGGCAGTCAAGCAAGAATCCTAAGGGCTCTATCAACGTGCAATAGTGACTTGTAAGGTCACCTAAAGCAGTACACGATGATAAAGATAAACCAGATAGCATACTATCATCTTGAGTAAAACTGTCCTACCGGCATAGGTCCTCCCTCAATCATTGCAATCACGTGCCTGTGATCCAATAATTGACTCTGAGGGCACTATATCCAACACTCATATCTCTTGATCTTCAAGATCCGGCCAACAAAGGAAGAAAGAGGAGACCATCTCCAAAAATCCCATCTTGGGAAGATCCGGAACTAAAGGGAGAAACAAAGCAACCCCCCTTTGATCATTCCTGAACTTTTTTAGGAGTTTAACTCCACAAATCGGGAGCACAGCTCCCCAGTACAGGGACCAAGGCCCCCTTTCTGTTTGACGCCCAGCGTCCGGCGCCCAGAGCGCTTGCGCCCACGTGCCGAGCACGTGGTGTGCCCGGCACCCCGAGCGCTTATGCCCACGTACCGAGCACGTGGTGCGCCCGGCGCCCAGGGAACTTGCGCCCACGTGTCGAGCACGTGGTGCGCCCGGCGCCCCAAGCGCTTGCGCCCACGTACCGAGCACGTGGTGCGCCCGGCGCCCAGGGTGCTCGCGCACCACGTGCCCGGCACGTGGTGCGCCCAGCGTCCAGTGCGCTCGCGCCCATGTGCCGAGCACGTGGTGCGCCCAGCGCCCAGGGCGCTTGTGCCCACGTGCTGAGCACGTGGTGCGCCTTACGCCCAGTGCGCTAGCGCCACGTGCGCTAGCGCCACGTGCGCTAGCGCCCATGTGCCGAGCATGTGGTGCGCCTAGCGCTCAGAGCGCTCGCGCCCAACGCCTAGTGCGCTAGCGCCCAACGCCTGCGTGCCATGCACGCGAGGAGCTGGCCCCCACGCATCCTTTGGATGCCCTTTCCCTTTATATATACATATATATATATATACATGTACACACACACACATACTCCACGACACTGTCCCTGTTAGAAAAAAATTTCTAACGGGGCACTGCCCCGCACCTCGCAAGTGGGCTGCTAGCCCTCTTGACCCCCAGCCCGCTATCCAGGTAGCGGGACCCCCGTAAAAACTCTGCGGGGCCCCCGATATATCTAAAACCCCTTCAAAACACAACACTGCATATTGAGTTCGCATGACCAGTTTAACCCATTAAACGGAGGTTCCCTCGCCCCAAAGGAGAGGGGTAATTAACGGCAGCATAGTCCGCGGCTGCCGGAGATTCGGATCCCCATAATCAATAAACCCCGGTCTACCCTAGGAAGGGAGAATCTGTAATGCGCCTGACAAGCGCGCGCGTATTCCCATCTCAATGGGGTGACGAAAAACACCCTACAGCTATGTCATTATGTGTGTATTACCTATCACTAATGGTACAATACCCTATACGTATACAGGTAACTAGCATGTTAGTATGTCAAGGCATATATGTAAGCATGTAAGTATACAGGTATGTTATATATCATATGCGATAAGAAATATGAATCAATGTCACAATATCCCTAACCAAACAATATCATATCTATAAGTGGGTTGTGCGTGTCATGGTAATTATTGATGGTGTGTGGCATACAATCAGTGCTCGTGCAACATAAGCCGTCAATAATAGTGCAGTGTCCTAAGGATACTAGTCCAAGCACAACAATAACTAAGCAGTAAGGTGAATGCGCAATTCTAAATATGAAATAGAACTTGCGACAAGTCAAGTCATTTCTAGCCCAGGCGCATAACGCCATGCAGGAGATTCTCCTGTAGATGTTAAATATACTCACCAACGCTCCTGGCTAAGTGAAGCCTACACCTGTTTTCCCTTTGTCGCAGCGTCCGAAGACCCCGCCTGCGAACCTGTAACATAACAATATAACAGAAATATATTAGCAATAAACCTAAAACACATACAAACTACATTTGACCGACACAACAACACAAAACATACTCTCAAGTGTTCGTATTGTGGCTAACGTGCGTAGCGACACGACGAAAACAACCTAAGAGCAAAACCACACAAAGTGCACGAATTTCGCGCTTTGTTGCCACGCCCGAGTCAAAGGCACCTAAAAGCAAATTCCGTGTCGTATAATGTATCGCGCTTAAACGAAACACAAGAAACTACTAGGTGATCCCAGATTTTGATTACTGAGAAAAATCAACAACCAAATAAGACCAAAAACGCTTAAACAACAATACACAGCTACCTACCCAGAACCAACCCAAAACCCAACCCCTTAGCCGAGGTCACCGGATCGCCCTTCAGAAGTCGCCAGCCAAAACCGAGCTGCTAGGGTTCATGCTCCAGGTGAAGTTCTAGGGTCTTAGGTACAATACAACTATATTGTTTGGTTTTCTAGTAAAATCTCCGGGCAGCAGATCACAGAAGTCACAAACGACACTAAAAATACGATATTTGCACAAAAACTTAACTTTAAATACTCTAAACTAAAACTAACAAGCTAAGATACACAAAAACAACATAAACAACAGAAAGAAATCATTACCTACACAAAAGAACTCAAAAATCCAAGGTTTGCATGCTCCAAGGCATCCAAGAAGCAAATCTAAGAAAAATGTGTGATTTTTGTGAGATGTGTGAAGTTTTTGAGATGGAATTGTGATGAACTTGATAGTGTTCAGTTGAGAGGTGAGAGATATGAGAGAATAAAGGAGATAGAAGAAATGAGAGAGTGTGTGAGGATAAGAGAGAGGGAGGTGAGTGTAGGGTGAGGTTTGAGGTGAGTATAACCTTGCATTAATTCTCACATTAATGCATTCACACCACCTTTGCTACCTCCTCACTTCCAAATAAATATCTCTCTCTCACACACAAAAGATCTAGGAATGGTTAAGAATTGGATTAGGGTTAAGGCAAAGGATTAAAGTAAGGATTAGATTAGGTTAAGTGTCATGGTTGCTAAAAACTAAATTACAAAAACAAACCCTCATATTTACATGCACACGTGCATGTATGTCCATAATAAATAATAATAAATTTATTAATTAAATGTTATAAAATGTGAGGAACCCAAATTGGTAAACTTTTTACAGTAAACCCGCATTACCGTCTAAACGAACACTAACCGAAATCTAAGGTGTTACAATCTCCCCCTTATAAAAATTCTTCGCCGAATTTAAAATTCTCACTAAGCGTACCTTCAAAGAGAAGATTACAAAACTCTCAAATCTTGCTCGCAGCCTCCAATTGATTATCTCACCATACGGCTACGTCTAAGAAAACCCTTCACAGATAGCAAGACCCTTGACCGAAGTTTCTCTACCTACCGAGCCATTAACACAATTGGCTGCTGGTGAACGAAAGATCGCGTCTCAAGCTAAATGGTCAGGTGCTGAATTATATGAGAAAGGTCATGAAGGTAATAGCAAAGTATCGATACAAGGAATACGGGGTGAATACTCAATAATCTAGGCGGAAGTGCCAAATTAAAGGCAACAGAACTAACTCGCTTTAAGGATCTCAAAAGGACCTAAAATTCTGGGATAAGCTTTCCAAAACTCAATACGTCATTCATCGGAAAGTCCGTAGGAATGCATGATCTCCCACTGCGAACCCAAGTCTGCGACCACCACGGTCGGCATAAGACCCCTATCCGCACAAGACTGTCATCATCCTGACCTGAACCAACTGGATCATCTCCGAAGCCTCTAGACTAGCTGGTGTCCAAAAATCCTACTTCGCAGAGTCAGAAAAATAGACTGGAGATCGACACAACCTAACAACTAAACCTAAAGATTGCCAATTGGAGTGCCTCCTAATAACTGCTATCGAAGGAGAACCCTAACAATGGCAAGTGACGATCCCAACTGCCGACAACAATTAGTACGCACGCACAAGCATATCCTCCAGAGTCAGTATAGTCCGCTCTCACAAAACCATCATCCTGCGGATGGAAAGGCGGAGCTAAAGCTTAACCAGTACCCAAGGCTTCCTGAAGCTCCTGCCCAAGACGGCAAGTGAACAGGGTGCCCTCATTGGATACGACCCATGAAGGAACTCCATGCAACGCCTAAACTTAACAAAGAACAACTGAGCAAACTGAGTATAACCGGACAACAAGCATTTGAATGGAGTCACACCCCGACTAAACCTGGGTAGACACCATAACGAAATTCGTGGAGATCTGCTCCCACTCCCACTTCGGAACGGTTAAAGGTTGCAACTCTCCAGCCGGTCTCAGATGCTCAACCAAAACACACAACAAGACAGGCACTTTGAAATGAAACCCGAAACTTCTCTTTACATCCCAGCCCACCCGTAACTATCTCACAAGTCACGTCAAATGTTGGTGGAACTTGAATGAGTATAGAGAGTTGACAGATGTGCCTGCTCTAGGATTTCGCGTCTCTACCCAATAGTATCAGGTACACAAACGCGTCCCTAAACATAGCACATCTGGTCACAAATCAAGGTCTCCGAATCTTTACCCAGCCGAGTATGCTGAAGTATCTCTGACGAACGAGCATCGGCGGGTTGTACCTCGCGGAAGCGATTAAAGAAAAGTGGTCGGGCGCGGACATGAGCAAGCTGTCTCCTCCGTAGAGGTGAACTTAAGCTGTACTCAACGATCGAACAAGAACTGTAAATCTGAAGAAGACTATCTCAACAATCAAAATCCGCTGCGGGAAGATGTACATTAAGTTCTGGTGGTTCGTGAAAATCTGCCACGACTCTCCTAACAAGTAGTGTTTCCAAATCTCCAACGCAAGACCACCGCGGCCATCTCCAGATCATGAGTGGGATATCCTGCTAGTACTTCCTCCAAATGTAGGGAAGCAAAAGCGATAACTCTATAATGTCACCTCAGTACACAATCGAGCCCCACTCACGAAACATCACAGTTAAACAAAAGGTTGCCCGAACCAGAAAGCAAAGAAAGAACTGATGCAGTTGTCAACCGAGTCTTCAACTGCTGAAAACTCCGCACGCATGCCTCAGTCCAAAGAAAAGGAACCTCCTTTTCGGTCAGTCCAGTCAGCGGTGCAGCACTACACTAGTAATACTGTACGAAACGGCGGTAAAAACCTGCTAAGCCCAAAAATCTGCGGACCTCCGTCCGTACACAAGTCTGGGCCAAAGCTGTACGGCCTCGATCTTTCTCGGAACCATACGAAAACCGTCTCCCATGACTACAAGACCTAGGAGTCAACACAAACAAGTCTGAAGGAACAATCCGAGAATCTAGCAAACAGCTGGTGCTCTCCCAGTATCTGCAAAACAAATCCTCAAGTGCTTCTCTTGTCCCTCACGACACATTGAATAGACCAGAATGTCGTCAATAAGACAACAATAACTGGTCAAGGAACGGCCTGAAGAAATCCGGTTCATTATATCTACGAATGCTGCTGGGGCATTCGTGAGTCCAATGACACCACTAAAACACACAAAGCCCTTAGCACGCACAAGGCAATCTTCGGAATGTCATCACTCCGAACCCGCAACAATGATGACCTGATCCCGAACAAACTTAGAAAAAGTCTCACACTCACGAGCTAATCAAGAAATCGTCAATGCGAGGTAAAGGATACCTATCTGCACCGTAAGCCGGTTAAATTGATGATCAATCGATACACAAACTCAACTGCTGTTCTTCTCCTTGACGAACAAAAATAGGAGCTCCCCAATGCGAAACACTCAGATGCGCAAACCCCCCAACAAACAACTCTGCAGCTAATCTTTAAGCTCCCTAAGCTTCACCGGCTCATCTGGAACAACGTCGGAAAACTCTCGCACGAAGGAACCCGGTCCAACAAACCCACTGTGGCTCCGGTATGACGAATGAACACCAAGAATCCACGACATCCTCTCCTCAAAAGCCGACAGCGAAAAGGCTGAATTCAAGCTGTGAGAGGCGGCACCACTGTCCCCCTGCACAACAAGAACCGACTCGCCGGGAAAACAAAACCTGACTGTTTCCTCACGGTAGTTCATAGACGTCTAGCACGTAGATAACCAGTCCGTGCCCAAGAGAACGTCAAATCCAACATCTCTAGAAGGATCACAACGACGGACGAATCTCTACCTCCTATCCGATTGGCACACGACCGAAACACGTGTCGCACAACAAAAGAATCGCTGACAGAAGTTAACACAACAAACGGCTGATCTACCTAACACGACTCTCATCCCAACCACGGCACAAAGTGTGTAAAACAAACAAGTATATCAAAAGAACATACGAATTTAGAATACCTGAAAACTCTGCATTGGGCGCCCGCGTGTCCCGATGAGTAGAAGCAAGCTCTCGTGTCTGCCCCCTACCCGCAACTGACAGAATTCCTCCTCTGCCAAATTGATCCCTCTGAGCGAACCCTCCGCGTCCACGACGTCTCTGAATACGACCCTGACTAGGTGTTAGGGAACAACTCCTGATGAGGTGACGAAGGCTCCCATATCGAAAACATTCACTCGACGACTGTTGACCCTCCTGGGAATGAGAGCTGAACGACTGTCCTCATCCTAAGCCTCTGCTACCCCCGCGACGGTCATAAAATCTGTCTCGACGACTAAGCCTCTGTCTCTGGGCTGGTACACCGGTACGAGTCCTCCACGGTTCCGGAACTCCCAAAGTCTCTGGAATGCATGCCTCATCAACTGGGGCTGCATCTACTGGTGCGATGTAGGTGACGGAATGCTACATTCTGATCGCAAGGAACAACTGGGTAGCAGGGGTGACAACGTCCTGTCGCTGCGCTCGAACGGCCTCAACCAATGAACTCATCATCTGGCGCATGTCCTGCATCTCTGCCACAAGGCTAGTGATACTATCTGTCAAAGGCGGATCCGTCTGCACCTGTGCAATGAGCGTGCCATCCTGGTCAGTCCTGACCTCGGCCCTCGCTGCATCACTCTGGGTCCCCATAGTCATCGGCGACAAGGCTATAAATGGAAATAAGGGTCGATAAAAACACGGAAATCGAATCACAAAGATATGTCATCAAGGAAGGAATTTCAAGCAATTTGTACTTAGGTCACTTTGGGCGGAGAACCGCATTGTGAGTATGCCGCAGACATACACACACTATGTTACTCTGCTTAAGCAACCTACTCCATCATACCAAGGTCATCCTACACTCCGAAAGGTAAAACCTAGCGTTCTGATACCAACTTTGTCACGACCCGAAATTGGCACGTGACGGCCCTTAAACTACGCAACGTCCACAGGCGTAACGCAATTTAAGTAAGACGAAAACCCAGCAATCTAAACCATCAAAAGTAGTAAGAATTAAGAACATTTTTAAAACCTTTGAAATCGTAACCCAAATTGGTTAAAAGTCCAACTTTATTTCCTTTAAAATTTTGGCAGCACCTCCTTTGTAAAAACTAGCCCCAAAAAGGGGTAAAACATAAATAAAAGTAGAGCATCCCCAAACGGGAGCAAATACACGCCCAAAGGCGGAAAACAACCACCACAACAAATATACGACACCGTAGAGAAGAAATAAAAGACGATAAAAGGAAACTGTATAAAAGACAACCAAGTAACAAAATAATATATAATATCGTCCTCACCAAGTCTCCAAGTCAACATGAAAAAACTAGATGGAGAGTACAAAAATACAACGAATATACAATACAACAACGAATAACCACAAAACCCACCTAAAACAAAACTGCACACTGTGAGCCGATGTGGTATCCGCAACCAAAGATGATAAAATAGACGAATAGCCTGCCTCGACTACTCTGGGAAACAACCTGCAAAACAACTGTGGCACAACGGGGTGAGTTGCCAACTCATGAATAGTAAATAACATATGCAGGTAATCGCAAGTATGCACGTACAGCGCGAATCTAACATATGCAATTAATAATAATAAAAGGTCATATGAATGCAAAAATCATGAAAGGTATACTAACGGTTACTACAAATACGTGAAGCAATAATATGACAATAGGTATGCAATAATCATGCAATAATAATATGAATGTGTATATATGCAACGGTCTCGAAAGGTGCGCTAGCAGGTACAACTAACACATGAAGTAATGCATATAAATAAAGGTATGTAAATGCAACAGTCATGAAAGGTACTCTATCAGGTACAACTAATACATGAAGTAGTGCAAAAACAATAAATGTGAAGTATGGAATGAAACATGTCATTTCCACGGAATCCTGACATCGTGGTAGGATCAAAATCCATCAAGACAATCCAAATCCCAATTTCCTCAAATCAGCCCCCAAATTGGCTCTCACATCATATAAGTCTCACAAATCCTGAATGTACAATATCAAATAAATCTCATATATCCTAAATGTACAAAATCAGCAATCTCATAAATATATATCATGTATCTAATCTCAAATAAATCTCCTATATCCCAAATCTAATATTAAGTAAATCTCTAATATCCTAAGTAAATTTGTCTGAATAAATATGATGATGTATATGGAATTATATGTATACATATATATTAGCGTCCCATTTCACTAATATATATATATATATATATATAACAGCGTCTCATTCCACTGTTATATATACTTAGAAGTAAAATATCATGAAAACAATGTGTCAAGTATCGACACAGAAAGGCTGATCTATCAGGTGTTGTCACCACGGCTGGCACCCTGATAGGTACGTATTATACGCTATACCGAAAGCTCGAGTGCCTAACTCTGACCCTCGACTCTCGACGTATCCATACGCACATGACTCCCGTCGGTATCCCCATAATAACCGCCGAGTCATTGGTAATGTCACCGGAGTGTATGGTTCCCCTGCCAGGCTCAATCGGCAAAGTCCATCAATCTTCTTGCCCTGAGGTACCCCGGGCCCCACCATGTACCCTCATACGGCCCACGACGCTCCTCGCATAGAGTATATATATCAGAACCAATAAATCTCATGGTGGATGCTAAAATATCATATCAAGGGAAACCGTGTTTTTCAAATAATGCATAATTTTATGAACTACCACGATCCCCAAATCCAGAAAACATCATAAAAAATCCATATCTCAATGCAAAAATCCATGAATATAATATATGCAACATAAAACTGAAATGTAAGCATATAAAGGAAAAGCCACTAATTAACTGCAACAAGTTAATATAAATATAATGCGGTTCCTAATTTCTCCAATTCTAAATAATATCAAGTAAAGGTAAACATATAGCTATAGCTGATATATGTGTAAACAGGTCCCCCAAGGGTAGTCGCAGCTTCATCAGGCAGGAGGTCTCATCTCTTTTGGCTGGACGATGAGTTGACTATCGGGAGATATAGCATGATATACGTATCTACCTATCAGTAATGATGTAATATACCTTCCAGGTATAAGTGAAGTATGTATGCAAAGTATACATGTAGCTATGTCATTATGTGTGTATGTACCTATCATTAATGGTACAATACCCTATACGTATACAGGTAACTAGCATGTAAGTATGTCAAGGCATATGTGTAAGCATGTAGGTATACAGGTATGCTATATATTATATGCGATAAGAAATATGAATCAATGTCACAATGTCCCTAACCAAACAATATCATATTTATAAGTGGGTTGTGCGTGTCATGGCAATTATTGATGGTGTGTGTGGCATACAATCAGTGCTCGTGCAACATAAACCGTCAATAATAGTGCAATGTCCTAAGGATACTAATCCAAGCACAACAATAACTAAGCAGTAGGGTGAATGCGCAATTCTAAATATGAAATAGAACATACGACAAGTCAAGTCATTTCTAGCCCAGAAGCATAACTACATGCGGGCGATTCCACTGTAGATATTAAATATACTCACCAACGCTCCTGGCTAAGTAAAGCCTACCACCTGTTTTCCCTTTGTCGCAGCGTCCGAAGTCCCCGCCTGCGAACCTATAACATAACAATATAACAGAAATATATTAGCAATAGACCCAAAACACATACAAACTACATTTGACCGATAAAACAACACAAAACATACTCTCAAGTGTTCGTATTGTGGCTAACGTGCGTAGCGACACGACGAAAACAACCTAAGAGCAAAACCACACAAAGTGCACGATCTGTGTCTTATAACGTATCGCGCTTAAACAAAACACAAGAAACTATCTAGGTGATCCCATATTTTGCATACTGAAAAAACTCAACAACTAAACAAGACCAAAAACACTTAAACAACAATACACAGCTACCTACCCAGAACCAACCCAAAACCCTACCCCTTAGCCGAGGTCGCCGGATCACCCTTTAGAAGTTGCCGGCCAAAACCGAGCAGCTAGGGTTCGTGCTCCAGGTGAAGTCCTAGGGTCCTAGGTACAATACAACTATATTGTTTGGTTTTCTAGTAAAATCTCCGGGTCACAGCAGATCACAGAAGTCACAAACGACACTAAAAATACGATATTTGCACAAAAACTTAACTTTAAACACTCTAAACTAAAACTAACAAGCTAAACTACACAAAAACAACATAAACAACAGAAAGAGATCATTACCTACACAAAAGAACTCAAAGATCAAAGCTTTGCATGCTCTAAGGCATCCAAGAGGCAAATTCAAGAAAAATGTGTGATTTTTGTGAGATGTGTGAAGTTTTTGAGATGGAATTGTGATGAACTTGATAGTGTTCAGTTGAGAGGTGAGAGATATGAGAGAATAAAGGAGATAGAAGAAATGAGAGAGTGTGTTGAGGATAAAGAGAGAGGGAGGTGAGTGTAGGGTGAGATTTGAGATGAGTATAACCTTGCATTAATTGTCACATTAATGCATTCACACCACCACTGCCACCTCCTCACTTCCAAATAAATCTCTCTCTCACACACAAAAGATCTAGGAATGGTTAAGGATTGGATTAGGTTTAAGGAAAAGGATTAAAGCAAGGATTAGATTAGATTAAGTGTCATGGTTGCTAAGAACTAAATTACAAAAACAAACCCTCACATTTACATGCACACGTGCGTGCATGTCCATAACAAATAATAATAAATTTATTAATTAAATGTTATAAAATGTGAGGAACCCGAATTGGTAAACTTTTTATAGTAAACCTGCATTACCGTCTAAACGAACACTAACCGAAATCTAAGGCGTTACAGTACCCAACTAAAACCTTTTTTCACAACTCCTTTGAGCCGTGGTAGGGTAGTAATCAAAGTACAGTGGGAACTCACACGAGACAAATGATGACTTCAGGTCAAAGGACTAACATGTACTCATGCCACCTAAGAACTTCCATCTGACGATACGTATAATACCATCTAGAAGTTCTCGGTGTGTCCGTCCAGTGTACTCACCTCCAGTGAGCACCTGTATACTATCATAGGTGACATAACACAAATGGCTTGTGAGACCGGCTACCGCCTCTCGTCAGGGTCTCGAAACATATAACACTAGTCTATTCCGGAATATCGATGGCTAGTCTCGATACTCTCACGACTAGGGACATTTAAGGATGTGTTTATAGACCACCCAGTTCTCACGTATATGATCGCCATCATAATGCTGGTAGTCAAGTAAGAATCCCACGGGCTTCATCATTATGTATTAGCGAAACGTAATAATAAGTAAAACGTGTACACATCAATTATAAAGACAAACCAAATAGTATACCATCATTTCGAGTAAGATTTTTCTAGCTGTATAGGTCCTCTCTCAATTATCATAATCGCGTGCCTGCAATTACAACAATTGCTTTGAGGGCACTATATCCAACAAAAATAACATTTAATTTTTTTTCTAAAATGTTGCATTGCTTCTTGTAAGAAGAGAGTGGGGAAGCTCAGGAGTGGTAGTTTGTAGGTTTTGGTGATGGTAGTGTTGGCAGTGCAGAGATTAGTGGTGTTGAGGGGAGAAGCAGGTAGAGTTGGGGGTGTTTCCGGCGGCTCACGTTGGGGATCGCAGCTCGGTTTATGGAGGAGTTGCGCGGAAGCAGTGGTGTTGTTGGTAGTTAGAGGTAGTGCTTTAGGTGTTGGAGTTTTGGGTGCTCTGGTTGTTTCGAAGGGAAGAGGAGGGTGCTCGGTGGGTTAGGGAGGCTTGGTTGGTGTTAAGTGGGTGGCCGACGGTGCTTCTGGCTGTAGAGGAGTCGTCGGAAGTGATGCGTGAGAGAGGGAGGGGAAGAGAGAGAGTTTAAGAGGTAAGGAGAGAGAAAAGGAGAGAGATTTATAGAGAGAGTGAACGGTCGAGAGAAAGGGGAGGCGAGGAGGCCAGAGGAAGCACGGATCTCGTGGAAACGTTGGGGCGTAGTGACGTAGGAGGAACGGGTCGTGCGGGGGGTTGGCAAGGGAGGAGGAGCCATTAGCAAGAGAGATGGAAAAGATAGGAGAGAGAAAGGAGAGAAAGATGTAGGGTTCCTAGGCACTCTTGTGAGGGTTCATAAGGTATCAAACATGTCCGAATAAAAATTTAGACGTGCCGAACAACCCAAAGCCGGGATCTTTGCTAGATTATTAGGGTTAAACATGCAAGTAAATATCTTTAATACTAAGTGTTAGGGATTACAACCTTTCTAGTCTGCTCCTTCGCTTCACAAGCTCCGAGTAGAAGTCCCTTCGCCGCGATCCACGATCTCCCGGACTCAAGAGAGGCTCCACGACTCGAACGATCCATGCTAGCTTGTAGTGTTCCGCTTCTCCGATGATCTACGTCGAAATTGCTATAACTCAAGCTCTCTCACTCTAATGAGGTGAACACCCTAATCTAATGGGCTAGATTAGATGAGGATGATGGAGTAGTATTTATGCTTTCCTTTTATATCATTTTCTCATAAGAAATCATCACAAAAGAAATCACTAGTGAGCTCTTTCCAAAACTCAAGAGAGAAGAGGATGAAGAATAATGAGATAATTCCTTTTGTGATGAATAGTAGATAAGAATATATGATTGATTATGGAACCATGGTCAAGGATGAGAAGCTTAACCTTTGTAAAGAATAAACTAGAGCTAGGGTTTGGTTAGGTTAAGTAATGAGTCATGGATAAATATCAACCATAATATCTTAACCAAGACAAAAGCAATGCTTCTAGATGGTGCAAGAAGAAGCTAACCCTAATCAAACCCTAATCTCTTTTTATCATTCTTAAACATGTTTCATAATAAATCATATCATGTTACTATAATATATATCACATATATATTATATTTGTAACAAAAGAAAATAATACAATTAATATATATCACATATATATCAATGTATTATCCGGTGAGAAAACGAAATAATAAAGTGAGCCGATATTAGATAATGTAATATAATATATCATATATATTATTATACGTTAAATCATCGAATCAACACTTGATCCGACAATCCGGCTATATCGAATATAACCGACTAATATATCATGTACCGATTCATCGAATCAACACTTGATCCGATGATCCGGTTCATATCTAAATATCGTGAGAATATAGTACGGTATCACATATCGTATTATTCTCGGTCCTGCACATATCACATATGTGCCTCTACTCCATTTTGCCTGAGCCAAGAAACCTCTGTGTAGGACTCTAAAGAATCGTCAATAAGCCGGTAGCAGATGATGATCATATCAAACACCCACAAGCTGTAAGCGGTCAGCTAAACGTAACAGCCACCCAGGTATTGAGCGATCAGAAGATCAACAAGCTAGCCTGTACGTTCTCCTGTGAATCCAATCAGTAACACTCCCGTACAGTCCGGTCTGTTCGTCTGATATGTCGCATATCAAGTCTAGGGGTGGTATACGTCAGACCCCAGTAACCGATAAGTCGTATCGATGTGAGGCTCATAACAGGTCGAGAAACTACTGGTAACACTTACCAGTATATCTCTATATCAGCCCTGGCCAGGGACTTTCAGTTATAGCCAATCAAACACAGCACAACATCAACTCCCTATACCGGGAGAGACGAATCCCCTCCTATCGTTCAATGCCTCCATGTGATTTGGGACTGTACCTAAAAGCCACCGTTTTGCACGCCCTCTTGGACGTGGTAAGGTGGAAATCAAAGCACAGTGGGATTCACACAAGACTCTATGATGATCTCGGATCTACAGACTACCCTGTACCAGTGTCACCGAAGAACTACCATCTGACGTGTGGTATATCACCATCTGGGAGTTCTCGGCGAGTCCGTCCAGTGTATCCAGTCTCCACTGAGCACCCATATACCATCCTTGATGTCAAACACCGATGGATATGGGATCATCCATCGCCCATCATATGGGTCAAGATGCGTATACGCTAGTCTACTCTGGTATATCGATGCTCTGTCTCGATATACCCTCGACTAGGAACAGTTATAGGATGTACTCATCGACTACCATGGCCCCACTAGTATGATCTCATCATAATCCCAGCAGTCGAGTACAGATCCTAAGGGCTTTATCAACATGTAAGAGAAAGACAGTAAACGAATACAAGTCAACATGTTAAGATAAAGTGAAAGCAGATAGCATACTATCATGATGAGCAAGAAAGTCCTCTCTGTATATATCCAAGCATCCATCATAATATACATCATATGTACAACAATGGCGTCTAGGGCATATACATAACTAACAATCTCCCACTTGCACTAAGGCCAGCTGCTGTAGTATCTCATATCTAGCATCCCGAATAATCTCTCAAACTGTATCTGGGGAATGGCCTTTGTGAGTGGATCCGCAGTGTTGTCCTTCGTATCTACTCTCCTGACCTCGATCTTCCGGCGATCAACTATCTCCCTGATCAGGTGATACCACCTCAGAATATGTCTAGACTTCTGACGGGACCTGGGTTCCTTGGCCAAAGCCACAGCTCTATTGTTATCGCAATACAGAGGTATTGGATGCTCAATGGATGGAACCACACCAAGTTCACTAACGAACTTCTTTATCCAGACAGCCTCTTTGGCAGTATCGTTGGCAGCGATGTATTCAGCCTCCATCGTCGAGTCTGCAACGGTATCCTGTTTGGAACTCTTCCAACATACCGCCCCTCCATTGAGGGTAAAGACAAATCCCGAGTGCGACTTAGAGTCGTCCTTATCACTTTGGAAGCTGGAATCGATAAAGGACTCCACCCGGAGTTCTCCGTTACCATACACCAAGAACATGTCTCTAGTCCTTCGTAAGTACTTGAGAATGTTCTTCACAGCTGTCCAGTGACTCTCTCCAGGATCTGCTTGATACCGACTCACTACACTTAGTGAGTATGCTACATCGGTCTGGTACATAGCATCGCATACATGATAGAGCCTACTGCCGAAGCATAGGGTATCCCTTGCATGCGAGCTCTCTCCAAATCAGTCTTGGGAGACATCTCTTTGGAGAGAGTGAGTCCAGAGATCGTGGGTTAGTTCCCACGCTTGGATTCTTCCATACTAAACCTCTTTAGTATTGTGTCAATGTACCTGGATTGGGACAATCCCAGTATCCTTTTGGATCTATCTCTATAGATCCTAATCCCCAATATGCAGGAGGCATCACCTATATCTTTCATTGAGAATCTTTGTGATAAGAAGAGCTTGACTGATTGCAGCATAGGAATATCATTTCCTATCAAGAGTATGTCATCCACGTATAATACGAGGAAGGCAACCTTACTCTCTGCTACCTTCTTATAGATACAAGGTTCATCTATGTTTTTGATGAAGTCAAACTCTTTGACTACAACATCAAAACAGATGTTCCAACTCCGCGATGCTTGCTTCAACCCATAAATGGATTTAAGCAGCTTGCACACCTTTCCGCTGCTCCCACTTTCTACGAAGCCCTCTGGTTGAGTCATGTACACGCACTCTTCTAAATCACCGTTTAGAAAGGCGATCTTAACATCCATTTGCCAGATTTCGTAGTCATAGTATGCAGCAATGGCAAGTAAGATCCGGATGGACTTAAGCATAGCCACTGGAGAAAAAGTTTCGTCATAATCCACACCTGGTCGTTGACGAAAACCCTTTGCTACATGCCTAGTTTTGAAAGTCTCAACTTTTCCATCTACACCAAATTTCATTTTAAAAATCCATTTGCTCCCAATGGGTTTTACCCCTTCAGGAGCATTTTCTAAAGTCCATACTTTATTGGTGTACATGGATTCCATCTCAGATCGCATTGCATCCAGCCATTTTACAGAGTCACCACTCGTGATGGCCTGCTTGAAACTAGTTGGGTCATCATCTTCCATGATGCAGTCCTCGCTTCCACCATCAATGAGAAAACCGTAGTATCTCTCAGGTGGACGAGAAACCCTACTAGATCGGCGGAGAGGCTGGAGTTCGTTGGATACTACCGAATCCTCTGGTTCCACTAAATCTTCAGTTACAGTTTGTGTTGCTGGAACTTCTTCCAGTTCTTCCTCAGAGCCACTAATCTCTTTTGCAAGAAATTCCTTTTCTAAAAAGGTAGCATGTTGAGCAATAAATACCTTTTGGTGTTCACTATAGCAGAAAAAATATCCATTTGAATGTTTAGGATATCCCACAAACTTACATAGAACTGATCGTGCCTCGAGTTTGTCTGGATTTGGCCTTTTGACATAGGCCAGACAACCCCATATCTTAACTCGTTTAAGACATAGTCTCTTCCCACTCCATATCTCATATGGTGTGGTAGGTACAGATTTAGTTGGAACTTGATTCAATAGGTATGCTGCTGTCTCAAGTGCATACCCCCAGAAGGAAATAGGTAACTCAGCAGTACTCATCATTGAGCGCACCATATCTAATAGGGTGCGATTCCTCCGTTCTGATACACCGTTGTGCTATGGTGTATAAGGAGGAGTAAGCTGAGAGAGAATCCTATTCTCTTTTAGATAATCTAGGAACTCATTGCTTAAGTATTCTTCTCCTCGATCAGATCGAAGGATCTTAATACTTTTGCCCGTTTGTTTCTCTACTTCTTGCTTGTATTCTCTGAATTTCTCAAAAGGTTCAGACTTGTGTTTCATCAGGAACACATGTCCGAATCTAGAGAGATCGTCAGTGAATGTAATGAAGTAGGAAGAAGCGTTCCTGGCATGCGTAGACATGGGACCGCATACATCACTATGTACCAGTCCTAAGAGTTCCGTAACTCTTTCTCCGTATCCACTAAACGGAGCTTTGGTCATTTTTCCTTTGAGACATGAATGGCAAGTATCATAAGATGATAATTCGAACGAATTCAAATATCCATCCTTATGCAACTTAGCCAGTCGTGTCGCATTGATATGACCAAGTCTACAATACCACAAGAAGGATTCGTTCATTTCTGAACTCTTCCTCTTGTGTGTGTTTTGTATATTGAGGACTGTATTTTGATTGAGAATGAATATGCCATTATGTAACGAGCCTGATGCAATCAACTTTTGATCTAAGAATATGTTCATAACATTATCCTTTACTACAAAATTATATCCTTCTTTACTTAATAAAGAAACTGATATAATGTTGCACATCATGTTCGGTATATAATAGCACTCATTTAGAATCAGTGTATTACGACTTGGCAATACTAGGTGATATTCGCCAACTGCTTTGGCTGCAATACTTGCACCATTCTCTACTTGAACGGAATGATCACCTTTTCCCAGTTCTCTACCTTTACGTAGCCCATGTAACAATTTACATATGTGGGATCCTGATCCGGTATCTAATACCCAGGATGTAGGGTGAACTGAGAAACAGTTCTCAATAACTAACACACCTGAAGAAGATGCATCAACATGCATGTTCTTTTGGGCGGCGTGAGAATCTAGATATTCTCCTGTTTCCTGTTCAGTCTTATAACTCTTATAAGAAAGAACGGGTCCAACGTTCCCCTGCTCAGTATAATAAGCGGGTTCAGTCAATACATCCATATTATTATCTTGATTATGGCCTGACATGGTCGCTACCTGGAGAGAGAGAGAAGAAAACACTTTAGCGTATGCTCTTGCAAAATTAGATTGGTTATTATCTTATCTAATCAGCATGTCTCCCACTGTTTTTATCAAATCTTCCTTCAAACCCTAAAAGGTAAGATTAGCCGGGATTAATTACACCCTACAATTTCGTCAATTTTTCAGCCAGATCAGTGTCGGTACTTGAGAGAGGTTCCCCGTGCTTTCGCACGGACCTAATTAAAGTTAACCTCGTTTTCCCAGAGGCGTAACCCCGTTAACACTTTTCTAGACACCTACTTGATCGGCTAATTGTCCTGTGTAAAACTCTCCCAGGAGTAACACTTACTCGCAGTGGGTATCGGGATCCAACTATCTCATAGGAGGTATGCAATCTCATTGCAAATTTCAACACTTGAAATTCCCGATAATATTTTGCCCCTAGTGTGCTATGACCTTGACAGAGGTCAACAAACCATAGTGCACTAGTCAAGTTCAACTCGTCATTTCTTGATTGAATCAAACCCACTCGCACGACCCTTGACAAATGTCACGACCCGAAAGTACGGAATGTGACCGGCACTTAGATTACGAAATGTCTAGAGGCGCAACGTAACCTAAGTAAGCCGAAGCCCAGAAATCTAAACCATGAAAAAGAAGAATAAGCAGTAAAAGAAAACATGAAGGAGCAAGTTTAAAACATCAGCAAATTTTCTCAAAAATTTCGGCAGAGCCTCCTCTATAAAAACTGGCCCCCAAACGGGTACAACAGTATAATATACATAAACAATAAAAAGCATCCCCAAACGGGTGCTAGCATCAATGCCAACAGGCGGAAACAACCACAACAAGCACAATAATATACAACGCCAAAAGGCGAGGCTCAAAACTCAAAAGAAAACAAAACCACCAGATCAGAATAATACATGCGCGACTCTAAGGTCGAAATAAAAGACTGGTCCAATAAACTTATCAATTAATACAAGTATGGTTGATAGAGATTACTAGATACAACGAATGAATAAAATACAATGGTGGTTCAGATACAAGTGAACCAAACTACCGTGCAAATCACCCTGAAATAAAAGATGTGCCAGCAAGCTGCCCGGGAAACCTGTACATCGAACCTGTAATAAAATTTGGCACAACGGGGGTGAGTTGCCAACTCGTGAGTAGAAGACATCTACGAAAAGAAATCGAATGCACGACGCTATCCTAGGTCATAATAATACACTACTAAGTCTCAAACCTCAAGTAATAGCAGGGTAATAATACGTGTAAGTGCAGATACTCCGTGCTCGTGTCAGTGCCTCATATAGTACTATGTCATATGAATGGATATGCATGCACCATGAATGTAAAATAAGAAATCCTGAAATCCAGGTATATCTGTATAAGAAATCTTTGGCTGTTATCATAGTAAAATGTGTATAAGAATCTGAAATCTCAACAATGAAATCCATGGAAATCCGTGTCAAGCATCGACACAAATATGTAAATCTCAAGTCTCATAGTCTCAATACCTCGGGCTCCGTCAGTCCGGATCGGCCTATATCATCAAATCTCATGACAACGGTCGGTATCCTCCGGATATCCACCGTGCCAGACATCACCGGTAGGTAGCCTTCCCCTGCCAGGCTCATCGTCTACAACTCGATCTTCTTGCCCCGGGGTACCATACCGGGCCCACCATGTACCCGAGACGGTTCATCCACTCCTCGAATCGGGTCTCGATATCCATCAGAAAACATGAAATCTCATGGTGGACGACACATACATCACGAGAAAACCGCATCTTATTTTGAAAAGAGAAGAGGAGAGAGAGAGAAGTTTTTATATATTTTTGCGGTTTTCCCCAAAAATCCAGAAATCTCATAGGAATCCAAATCTCAAAATCATGAGTAAGTATATGATAAGTGTCGGCATATGCCCATAATACTGCGCGATAACATGAAAATATGAATGCATGAATGTCTAAGTAATAACTATCATGTCTTATACTAACATAAGAGAGAAATCACAATATTTTATCGGCTTAGTGGTTAACTGATTCTATCAATAAAAGATAATATGATCTAAAGTGTACATTTCAATGCAATTACCGATGATGATGTGTGTGAGCCGGCAAATAAGTGTGCGTGGAATATGCGCATCATCGGTAATGGTGCTGGTGTCCTAACAGGTAAGGTTTATACTGATTATAGCAACATATGTAAGAACATGCACCATGATGATTACAGTATGAATGTAATACAGGTGTGCATTATCCACTCCTCCGCGATATACGAGTACAACTACCACTATGTGAGTCGAACCTAAACTAGTGTCCATCTAATATCCTAAGGAACTAACCTAAGAAACTAGTCAATAAGAAATAAGCATCTACCTAAGGTCTGAACCAATATCTCTAATAGTCGGCGATCCCACCTCAATAGCGTCACGTACGTAGTATGGCTTCCTCGAATCAAGAGTGCGGATCAATCATCATATCTAAGCCTCGTACGGTAAAATCCATCGTACGGCATCCCAATATCGGGGTACGGGTCAAGTATCTCCTAGGTGTCTCATTATTCGTAATGTGTCATCATCAACACATCTCATGATCAAGGTGCTAAACTATAATCGCATACATAAATCATATATCATTGCCATCATGGAATAATCATTAGTTTATCCTCGGAAATATCATGTCACATGTATCATATTGTGATTAAGTCATACCGATATCTTATCGTCATCAAGTCACAAGCTACAGCCCAGGTACTATTTTAGCGTCCCATGTACCTCAATATCACCACCACCCTTCATAATTTATATATTCATGTTCATTATCTTATTCTCTAATGATTGATTGGAAGAATTTAAGTTAACCGCAATCAAGACGGTGTCGCTATGCAGCTAGCCGGTTGAGCACGGGTCGATCCACAGGGAGATGGTTGTGTTTCCTCTCTTGTTTTAGACGAGTCAATAAAGAATTTGTGTATGTTCGAGACCATCCTATGTGTAATATTTGCAAGTATAAAGTTGTTAAGAAAAAGATACGAGATTATAAGCTACAGAAATCCGTACTCAAAACCTTTGAGCCGAATCTTGACCAATTGAAGCTAAGCAATCGGCAACAACGTGGATTAGGGGATTTAAGCGCGGTATTCGTGGAATACGGCTTATTTACCCTTGTCCTTCCGTTCTTGTCTCTTGCTTTAGCCTCCGGCCAAACCGAACGCAACCGGTCGCGGTTAGGAATCACCGTTACCTTGTCAGGGTACGGTACCTAACGGAGCGCTTGCGTATGGTTTGGGCGGAGTTCAATGGAAAATACGGGAAAAGGAAATGGGCAAAGAAAATCTTTAACTTATAATATCGTATTTCTTCTTAACAATAATAATTATTACAACATTCACACAATGAACAAAAGAGAGCAAAAGAAAAGAAAAGAGAAAAGAAAAGATTACAAGAAATTAAGTGCATGAATTAAATTGCAAGAAAGTAAAGCAAGGTAATAAAAAGCAAGTAATAAATAAGCAAATAAAAAGAACAAGAAACTAGAACTCAAGACAAGCATGTGATCAATAGCCAACCCTTAAACTTGCAAGCTCAATCAAGAGGTTGTAAGATCAAGGGAAGGGTAGAGAACGCATGTGAAATAAAATGCTAATTCCATGAAAGAATACGACCTTTGAGATCAATAACTAACCCTTAACCATTCAAGCTCAATGAAGAGGTTGAATGATCAAGAGAAAGCAAGAATCTCAAGGGGAAAAAGAAACAAGAGAGAATGATACAAAAGCCCTCATCTTCATTGATCTTCCACTCAAAAAGCTCTCACTACAATTTTCATGGAAAAAGAAATGAAGAAGAAGAAGAAAAAGACTAAATCTACAAAAGAATGGAGAACAAAGAATGACCCTTGGTTGGGCTGAGATCTGCTGTATTTATAGGCAGGGAAATGAAACCCTAAGGGCAAATTCTGACACTATATGAAGTCCCCAAAATGCCCAGAAAAAACGACAGGGAGAGGGGCCCACATGGCCGCGGATCCGCGGCCAATACCCCCTATTGGCCGCGGATCCGCGGCTATATAGGTGAGTTAGGTCGTGGTCTTTTGGGTGCTTCCCTGGTTTTCTGTCCCCTCTTGTCTGGTATATGTATTTTCTGAAAATACTTTCACATTTCTTCCAGAATTTCTGTTGAGGAAAGGTGGACTTTTGTGGATGCTTTTGTCATGATTGCCTCGAGCTCCGCGTAGATTTCTTGGAACTTGTTGTTGCCATTGAGCCTTGTGCATGAAGGTGACATTGATTTGACATTTTGTCTTCCTAAACTGGTATCTGGCAACATACGGATGAAGAGCGGAGACCGTGTTTTCTCAGTGGTTGGCAGGAACCCGGATTTTATCGTGTTTTCTATGAATTTCACCGTTTTAGAACCGAGAACCTGTATCCTGCAAATATGTAACAAACACGGATTAAAAACACCTACCTATAAACAACCGAGCGTAAGAATGGGCGGTATAAAATGCAGTATTCTGTGATGAACAAATACCCCCAAACTTAACTTTTGCTCGTCCCGAGCAAAACCAATTATTCACAAAAATAAAATCCTAACCGCACTTCGCAGGGAACGCGATTGCACTGAGCACGTGCAACAAGCCGTTAAACCTCTAGGTGTCCCTAGTAGGAGGAGTGTTGTCTCCTGAGGGTTTTCAGCGGATACTACCCACAAAATCCGGTCAAGTTGGTTTTGTAAAATAACTAAGATTCAAACCCTAAAGTTTTGTTTTAGAAAATAGCAATTCTATAATCCTAAGTCTAGACCATCGAACCTTTATTTTTCACACCTCGCTTCTTATTTAACTACAGATTTTATATGTCTTTACGTGTAGTGCAAATAGTGTCGTTAAGTTCCAGAAGGATCGATTAAAGTCATCATGTCGCACAGAAAAGTCCAGATAACAATTTTAAAAGGATCACATAAGTTTTATAAAGAGTTAAGCATTTTTCAAGTTTCGTTTTCCAGTAAAGTTTCAACTTCAGAATTTCTATCTTCCTTAACAGGAAACTAAGTCGTATTTTTCACTCCACCTTTTTCTTGTTTTCATTTCATACACACCTCTGTGAACGTGCAATAGTCTTTATCATAGAATAAAACCTTCATATCTCCGTTTAAATTTTTTTTATAAAAGCCTGTCTTTTATCAAGATTATTCTCACACAAAGAACCGTTAGGAATTTTAACTCGGAGAGAACACTTGCTTGACTTTGTTTTAAACTGGACTTTCTAGGCTTCTTAGCAAGCTTTGGGCCAATGCACCCAAACCAGTTGGTTTTAGGGCATTAGGTGTAGAAACACCCCAGCAGACTTAATTACTCAAGTTACCTAGGTCCAAAAACAAAAGACAGTTTGACGTGAAAATCAGATGATTTAATACGAACGGAGATATAACCGGCAGTTCAATTATTTTTTTTGGATAAAAGACGTGTTTAGTGGGTTTGGTGTGTAATCATTCCAATCAAGTTTCCGATGGGTTATTTTTCAGACTTAGCTCCAATTACGGCATCAATAACATTCCTTCATTTTCGCTTTACTTCATAAACTATTCTTGACATTACTTATTTCAGAACAAACCTATTTGATCCTTAGAAAATCATTTATCTGTTTAAAAGTTTAAACATGAAAGACTTGTCATCTAATTCCCAAAATTCACGACACGTGTAGTATGATGTAAAGACGTATATCAGCTATAGTTAACTTCAAAGGAGAGTTATCTTTCAGGTTTTCAAAATCTAAACATAAGATTTAGTTATTCCTATTTTTTCAAACAAAAACCGTCGAATGTTGAATCAGAGTTCTTCCACAATCTAACTTGACAAAAATGTTTTTATATTTTTAGAAAATTTTCAGATTTTTATGGATTTTATGGATTTAATATGCAGATGCAAAATATACATATGAATGCGAAGGAAGAAAGCTTACCGAGCACACCCCCAAACTTAAACTTGACAGTGCCCTCACTGTCAGGCTATACCAAGAGGGTTAAAATTGCCGGTGCTTCCTAGAAACAAATTATATACAAAACAAAAAGGAAAACAAAAATATATACAAAAAAGTGTCCCCCCCCAAACTTAAGTAAAACAGTGATTCCACTGTTAAGCGTTGAAATTTAGGATTTAGGGGGGAAAGAACAGTATCAAGCTATACAAGGCCTTACACAGGCCAAAGGTGAGCACCAACCATTCAAAGATTTTATCATGGTAAAGCAGTGGTTGGTGAAAGAAGGTGGAGAGGAAAGAGATGGAAAATACGCGAGACCGTACGGAGATAGAAGCGGGATACGGTCTCGGTATATCAGAAGAAGAATGGCGGAAGGGAAAAAGAAGTGGAGTACGAACTTGAGGGTGCAAATGGAGTGAATAGATTAGCACAATTTGTGATGAGCGATGTGTAAACAGCGATTGTGCTAATCTATTAACCCGTCGAGAGATTGGATCAAATCCCTCAAGATTTGTAAGAAACCATGGGTACGCCGAACTTGGTAAACCAGACATATGAAATGAAAGTGAGACAGGTTCTTGCAAGGACGGAACGATGGAAAGGATGGAGGGAAGGGGTTGAGGAAGGGTATCGGTTAAGGGTTCTGGAGGGTGTACACAGTCAGTGAAAGGAACAGGATGAATTGGAAAATCCGACTCATCATCTAGAACTGTTTCATCCTCAAAACTATCCTCAAAATTCTCCTCAAAATTTAGCACATCCATGCTCTTCTCTTCAAAGTCCAGACGCATATGGGGTTCGGGAAAAACAGTTGAAGACTCGGGATGATGATTTGAAGAGACAAACTCAGCCAAATCTACGGGTTCATCATCCAAAATATCCCCAGCGTCAATATCCTCAATCCAGTGAAAATCAAAATTCTCTGACACCTCATCAAAAGCATGGATATTAATCGATTCTGGTTCTAAGATATAGGTGTAGAGGTCAAAAGGATTAGGTATGGTTTCACTTGGAAGGGACCCTTCACAATCGGGCAAATCAAACACTACGAAGTCGCACAACTCATTAAACATTCTATCTTCAACTGATAATTCATTTGGGACATTTGATAGACTTTCAACACAGGAGTTGTGGGATTTAATTTGAGACGGGTAGGTTTGATTTGGAAGGGGGTACAGCTCACTCTCTCCACTCAAATTCACAGCCTGTCCTGCCGCCTCATCATACATTGAAAAAGTTGGAGCTAGTTGAAAACTAGCTACCGGGTCACTAGGTTGCATGAGGGCGGCCATGGACGCATTCAAATCCATCATCTGTTGGCTTGACGCTACCCTAAAATCTTCCAACGACAGTTCCAGACTAGACATAGATTGTGATGGGGTTTCAGTAAAAGATTCAAAGTTATTTGGATACTGAAAACTCCCGAATGGCGGTTCTGAAGCAATGTCTAGGGAAGGTGCAAAAGTAGGGTAGGATTGGTAGGAATTGAATGGCTGGACAGGAGTAGGATCAACATCTGGATAGGAAGGTGAATGGAATTGTTGATCCCAAGAATTTGAAGTGGTGAAAGGAGTGAAAGATCGGCTACGAGATTGTTCAATACGTTCAGCAAGAGACATAGGTCTTGTGGCTACAACTGGACTTTCAAAAGGGGTATCAACGCAAGAAGGGGTGAATGTTTGAAACGGTTGGTACGAAGTGGATTGCGGGGTCCAGTTGTTCGTCCTAGACGCGTCTATCCGGTCTTTCAAAGAAATTTTGGGTATGGAGGGGTCGTTTGAAGTTCGACCAAAACAAGAACCGTATGAAGTAATGTCTGGTTGTGGGTACCAAAGTTCGGCAAGAGTTTTGCGAGGTGGAGTACCCATGATATGAAGAGAGAAAGAGAGAAAGGCAGAGAAAAGGAGGGGAAAAAGAATGTGATAATTTTTTTTTTTAGTTATATATTAACAAAAGAATGAAGTATACACACAAAAAGAATATTGACAAAAACAATCACGACACGAAAATACCACACACCTAATCGTTCTAGGGTTCACCTAGGTCAACTAGACCTGCTCCAGAACTTGATTGTCGAAGTAAAACTGTGTCGAGAAACAGGCTCGAGATACACTGATCACGAGGCCAGGTAAGTGCAGAGATAAGGGGAGGTTTTCCAACGCTTTCGCGAAGTTCCTTAATTAAATAACCCTTTCTCTTTTGGCGGTTTCGCCGTTAACACTTTCCTAGACACCCCGTAAACAATATACCGTTAAGCAAGGTTCTAAACACAGTTAACTTCTCCTAGTGAGCGCGAAGTCCTTAAGGCTTAAAGTCTAGTTTCTTTTAAATTTTGTGCGGGTAAACGTTATGCTCAAGTTCGTGATTTGTGGGCCACGGAAAAGGTGATGAAATCCTTTACCGTATGTTGTGGGGTTCGCTTGCCCTTAAGTCCGTATTAATGTATGCAATGCGCAATTCAATAAAAATTCTATAAAGAATAAAACAATCGTTTTTTAGTTTAAGCGCGGCGCTGCAACAAATACGGGTTAGTCAATTTTTGGCGTTTGTTAGCGAACTTGCAAAGAATCCTGCAAAGAATAGTATAATGGACGTGTCGGATTTGAGAAAAAGGTGTTAGTAAAGTACGTACCGTTAAGTTTTTGGGTTAGGAAACCCCCGTTGAATCAAATCCGGTAAGCTTGAAAAGTTCGTTTGCGCGGGTCAAACTACCCGGATCTTTGGCACTGTACTTTGCAATCACCTTAGCCTTGAATGTACACTTTGCTCCCCACAATCGCAGTTTGCAAATCTGCAAAAATCTGCACTCTTGCCCACAAAAATGATCAAAAACGACAAAAAGTTTTTTTTTTTTTATATACAAAAAGAATATTAACCCGAATAACAAGAAAGAAAATACGCTACCGTCTCCCCGGCAACGGCGCCATTTGATTGGAAGAATTTAAGTTAACCGCAATCAAGACGGTGTCGCTATGCAGCTAGCCGGTTGAGCACGGGTCGATCCACAGGGAGATGGTTGTGTTTCCTCTCTTGTTTTAGACGAGTCAATAAAGAATTTGTGTATGTTCGAGACCATCCTATGTGTAATATTTGCAAGTATAAAGTTGTTAAGAAAAAGATACGAGATTATAAGCTACAGAAATCCGTACTCAAAACCTTTGAGCCGAATCTTGACCAATTGAAGCTAAGCAATCGGCAACAACGTGGATTAGGGGATTTAAGCGCGGTATTCGTGGAATACGGCTTATTTACCCTTGTCCTTCCGTTCTTGTCTCTTGCTTTCGTCTCCGGCCAAACCGAACGCAACCGGTCGCGGTTAGGAATCACCGTTACCTTGTCAGGGTACGGTGCCTAACGGAGCGCTTGCGTATGGTTTGGGCGGAGTTCAATGGAAAATACAGGAAAAGGAAATGGGCAAAGAAAATCTTTAACTTATAATATCGTATTTCTTCTTAACAATAATAATTATTACAACATTCACACAATGAACAAAAGAGAGCAAAAGAAAAGAAAAGAGAAAAGAAAAGATTACAAGAAATTAAGTGCATGAATTAAATTGCAAGAAAGTAAAGCAAGGTAATAAAAAGCAAGTAATAAATAAGCAAATAAAAAGAACAAGAAACTAGAACTCAAGACAAGCATGTGATCAATAGCCAACCCTTAAACTTGCAAGCTCAATCAAGAGGTTGTAAGATCAAGGGAAGGGTAGAGAACGCATGTGAAATAAAATGCTAATTCCATGAAAGAATACGACCTTTGAGATCAATAACTAACCCTTAACCATTCAAGCTCAATGAAGAGGTTGAATGATCAAGAGAAAGCAAGAATCTCAAGGGGAAAAAGAAACAAGAGAGAATGATACAAAAGCCCTCATCTTCATTGATCTTCCACTCAAAAAGCTCTCACTACAATTTTCATGGAAAAAGAAATGAAGAAGAAGAAGAAAAAGACTAAATCTACAAAAGAATGGAGAACAAAGAATGACCCTTGGTTGGGCTGAGATCTGCTGTATTTATAGGCAGGGAAATGAAACCCTAGGGGCAAATTCTGACACTATATGAAGTCCCCAAAATGCCCAGAAAAAACGACAGGGAGAGGGGCCCACATGGCCGCGGATCCGCGGCCAATACCCCCTATTGGCCGCGGATCCGCGGCTATATAGGTGAGTTAGGTCGTGGTCTTTTGGGTGCTTCCCTGGTTTTCTGTCCCCTCTTGTCTGGTATATGTATTTTCTGAAAATACTTTCACATTTCTTCCAGAATTTCTGTTGAGGAAAGGTGGACTTTTGTGGATGCTTTTGTCATGATTGCCTCGAGCTCCGCGTAGATTTCTTGGAACTTGTTGTTGCCATTGAGCCTTGTGCATGAAGGTGACATTGATTTGACATTTTGTCTTCCTAAACTGGTATCTGGCAACATACGGATGAAGAGCGGAGACCGTGTTTTCTCAGTGGTTGGCAGGAACCCGGATTTTATCGTGTTTTCTATGAATTTCACCGTTTTAGAACCGAGAACCTGTATCCTGCAAATATGTAACAAACACGGATTAAAAACACCTACCTATAAACAACCGAGCGTAAGAATGGGCGGTATAAAATGCAGTATTCTGTGATGAACAATGATCCGCTAACACTTTAATACGACTGTATAGTCAAGAATCACGGCATCAAGCCCAGTTATACTGTTTCATCATACCTCAGATATCATATCACATCAATGAATCCCATATACGTGTAGTATATATATATACACCTATACCTAGTTTTATATATATACACACATATACGTATACTCCATGTCGAGTTTCAGTGTGTGCGTGTGTGTTTCTACCTGAAACCTAAGAACTTTTCCAAGGTACTCATCCCCTGATAAGGTTTTCCTAAATCAGTCTAGTTCAGCCTAGGGTTATTACTAGGGTCCTACGCGTTAAGTATCTAGGGTCACATCTGGTTTCCTACTGACAATAAATACTATTCCTATTCTACGTTGCGGGGGTGCTAAACGCCATCCACCCGACTTCCCCCCGTAGATATGCATCTACTCACCTGGTCCATGTCTGCCGACGACGGTGTCGCCATCCTCCTCTTCATCGCCCGCAGTCCACTTGAAGGGTACCTAAACGCAAACATATAAATAGCATCGTAAACCGAATCACATACAAAAGTCAAACGATACAAGGAACAAGCATAGGTTAAAACCTATGTCCCGTCCACGCAAAAGAACCAAATATCGCTCGATATCGGCGTACAAACTCCGATGGATCGAGATAAACATCAACAGATAACTCGTAGTTTTAAAACACATTACTATATTTTTATTACACATATTTGTAGTAATTTGAAATTTCTAGTTTGCACCCTTTAACAATTTTCAACATTTTCCAAGCAAAATACCACAATTCCACCTCAAAACATGATTTTGCATAAATTAATGACTTAAACCACAATTTATGATGATAATGATATAATGAAACCATAATTATATTTTTAATCTCATTTATATAGGAATTTCTAAAATCTAGTTTACAAAATTAGCAATTTTTTTATCACAATTTATCAATTATCCATTGAAACTAGCAATCAAACTAAGTTTTTCTTTCCATTAACAAGCTAACATTTCCACTAAAACTATAATCCAATGATAACAACCCAAATTAGAATTTTATATTAACCACAAATACATTTTGCAAAAACCTAGTTAACTAAATTCCTAATTTAAAACAATTTTAAATGAAAATTTTACAATTCAACAACCATGCAATATTTTCCAATTCTAAAGTTGTTAAACTAACTATTATAACCCTAAATAATTAACAAAAATCATAACTTGAATTTACAAACCCTAACTTGAATTTTAAAAAAAAACATAGAATTAATTCATTAAATCTAATTAAGCTTAAATGAACATCTAAAACAATAAATCAAAAGAAAGAAATTATACCTCCCAAAATATGAAATCCAAACAAGAAATGAGCCTCCAAAATGCATGCCTTCCATCTCCAAATTTCATATAAAAATGAGAAAGGAATAAAGAGTATGAAATAAATAGGATTTTGTGGAATTTTAATGGAATTTTTGATGTATTTTTAATGAATTTTGAATAAAAATGAGGTGGTAAAAGGGGGGGCTGCCATGGGGGGTTTGTGGCCGGCCCTAGAGAGGTGAGGGAGAGAAAGAAGAGAGTGGGAAAAGTGTGTAGAAGTTTCAAGAGAAAGAACAACACTTAAGTCTTTTCATGGTTTATTTAATTATTTATTTATTTATTTACTATAGCAACTCAAGAAAGCTCTAGAAAATAGGAAAAATTTGCAAATAAATTTTGCATGATACACACTAATTTCTAATATGCCATGGTTCATTTTTACAAATTAAAACCATTTAAATTTGTAATTTACACTAATTTAGTGTAAAAATAAAGCTTATGTTAATATTTAAAATAATTAATTTAGGAAAAATATTTTATTAAACTAAAAATTTATAAGTGGCTAAATAAACACCATTTACTAGTAATTTCATAATTAAAATATATATTTTAAAAATTATAATGAAAACAATCACGGTTTGGTTTTACGAAAAATACATTTTACTTTACCGAAAATCCTAAAATTCACTTAAACACTTTTATGCATTTAATTATTTATTTAATCATTTTTAACACGTTACAACAGAGGTCAACAAGGTCGTACGACTACCCTAATCCAATCACATCATATGCTTTACAGATAATTACTAATCAGCTACCGCACAGTACGCCTTGATAGAGGTCAACAAACGCAGCACGAATACTAAAAAGTCTTTCTCTGAAATGACGGAGGGCTACGACAGGTTTTTCTGAAAACCTATTGCGTAATGAACTTGATATCGTCGTAGAATCAAGTGAAATTTTGAAATGGAGTGATTTTGAGGCTTTCATTAGTTTTGCTAAAGAGGTCACTCCCGGTGAAGGGATCTCGGCTCTTTCCTCATCGAATAAGGTGCATGACATATCATATATATCGATGTACAAAGCAAAACTATAAAAGCAATCAAAAGACAAACCGAGTTTTGTAGCATCTGCCAGTTTCGCTAAAGAGGTCACTCCCGGTGAAGGGATCTCGGCTCTTTCCTCATCGAATAAGGTGCAGGGTATATCATATATACCGCTATGTAAAGCAAGACTGTAGCTACCCTTTTTTATAAAGTTTTGATTCTACAACATCTTTTAAGTTTCTTTTCTTTTTATTAATCTCATTAATAAAATCCCATCAGCTTATGCTTCCTAAGTATCACAGAAGAAACGAAAGCAGTAATATTTATATATCAGCATATATATATATATAGTATAAGCATTCGTCTCAGGCAGTAATATGATCTCATCACAGAACATTGCAGCAGAAAAACATATATGAAATATTGGATATACTAGGACGTCCATGTTTTCAATACGAGCCTGTATAAAACACGGATTCCACGGTCACGATGAATAGCCAAACCCACATCCCTAGACCCCTACGAGAGCGGCAAGTAACACTGCCAATTCTAGGGTTAGGAGACCCGGTCTCGACTCCTCGAGATGGCCTCCCACTGGACCCTAGAACCCGGTTACTTATGCTCCCCTCCTTGGGTCTACCTAATGCGGAAAAGTAAATAATATACAATGGTGACATCAACCTCATCCCGGAAGTGCCCCAATAAAAGAATATTACATAAAAATGAATTTTACATGAATGAAAATAAAAACCCTCATCTCACATAAAAACCCCCGGCTATTCAGAACACGACGATCCAATATAACATATCACAGCAACACATAATATCACATATCATCAACATAAGTAAGTATGCATACACCGATCGTCGTTGATGTGTAGCAACGAAAACCGGCAATACAACTACATACTACACTTACGGTCACAGAAAAGAAATTGTAAAACTACAATATTTGGAATCCAAAATCACTTTAGATATCGTAAATCCGAAATATCACATACTTCGTATTTCATGCCTAACTTATGAATTCCACATATTGTATCACATTCCAGATAAATAGACAGTATTAAACTTTTCGAACAGATAATCAAATACCCAAAATTTCCTAAACAGCTCAACACTTGAACGGAGTTCAAATAATCCCAGAATATGTCACAGTACCAGTGATCCAACCATAGAAAGGTCAAGCCAACGCCTCACATGTGGCACGCCGTACTGACCCAAACTCTAAGGTTTAGAGGCAGTTTAAGACGGTCACATAATCGAGTTAAGGTTTGTTGTCTTCTAGAGGGTCCACCGTGTTACTTGCACATCTTTCCGAAAGATTTAAACCCGATAAAAATTCAACACTTGAAAGTTTTTCGTGCCGGGAAAAAATGAGTTTAATGATATCCGGTCGAATATTTTAGCAGTTTCTAAATATCCGGAAATAATAACGAATTTAAATATTCCGATCGAATCTACGATTACAAAATAAACCCCAGAATGCTCAACACTTGAGTTAGATTAAAAATACCCAAAAATTATAAATAACAGAGACGGTCATAACTGTAGAAAACAAAAAGTCAAACTCTACAGTACGGCCGCGGTTCCGCGGCCCAAGCAAGGATTGGCCGTGGTTCCGCGGCAGTACCTACGGTTCAGCCTGTCGTTTTTCACTGTTACTCTTATAATTCCCTGCTGTTATTTTTAGATATTTTTAATACAGAAAAATCACAGTTTTAAAAAAATGTCCAGAGAGGGTTTTATTTCGTCGTATCGGAGTTCGTTCGGAGTTTTAATTTCGTATACACGTCGCCTAATACTCTAGCTAGGCTCTGATACCACTGTAGGGTTCGTAGGCACTCTTGTGAGGGTTCATAAGGCATCAAACATGCCCGAATAAAAATTTAGACGTGCCGAACAACCCAAAGCCGGGATCTTTGCTAGATTATTAGGGTTAAACATGCAAGTAAATATCTTTACTTCTAAGTGTGAGGGATTACAACCTTTGTAGTCCACTCCTTCGCTTCACGAGCTCTGAGTAGAAGTCCCTTCGCCGCGATCCACGATCTCCCGGACTCAAGAGAGACTCCATGACTTGAACGATCCATGCTAGCTTGTAGTGTTCCGCTTCTCCAATGATCTACGTCGAAGTTGCTATAACTCAAGCTCTCTCACTCTAATGAGGTGAACACCCTAATCTAATGGGCTAGATTAGATGACAATGATGGAGTAGTATTTATGCTTTCCTTTTATATCATTTTCTCACAAAAAATCATCACAAAAGAAATCACTAGTGAGCTCTTTCCAAAACTCAAGAGAGAAGAGGATGAAGAATAATGAGATAATTCCTTTTGTGATGAATAGTAGATAAGAATATATGATTGATTATGGAACCATGGTCAAGGATGAGAAGCTTAACCTTTGTAGAGAATAAACTAGACCTAAGGTTTGGTTAGGTTAAGTAATGAGTCATAGATAAATATCAACCATAATATCTTAACCAAGACAAAAGCAATGCTTCTAGATGGTGCAAGAAGAAGCTAACCCCAATCAAACCCTAATCTTTTTTATCATCCTTAAACATGTTTCATAATAAATCATATCATGTTACTATAATATATATCACATATATATTATATTTGTAACAAAAGAAAATAATACAATTAATATATATCGCATATATATCAATGTATTATCCGGTGAGAAAACGAAATAATAAAGTGAGCCAATATTAGATAATGTAATATAATATATCATATATATTATTATACATTAAATCATCGAATCAATACTTGATCCGACAATCCGGCTATATCGAATATAACCGACTAATATATCATGTACCGATTCATCGAATCAACACTTGATCCGATGATTCGGTTCATATCTAAATATCGCGAGAATATAGTACGGTATCACATATCGCATTATTCTCGGTCCTGCACATATCACATATGTGCCTCTACTCCGTTTTGCCTGAGCCAAGAAACCTCTGTGTAGGACTCTAAAGAATCGTCAATAAGCCGGTAGCAGGTGATGATCATATCAAACACCCACAAGCTGCAAGCGGTCAGCTAAACGTAACAGCCACCCAGGTATTGAGCGATCAGAAGATCAACAAGTTAGCCTGTACGTTCTCCTGTGAATCCAATCAGTAACACTCCCGTACAGTCCGGTCTGTTCGTCTGATATGTCGCATATCAAGTCTAGGGGTGGTATACGTCAGACCCCAGTAACCGATAAGTCATGTCGATGTGAGGCTCATAACAGGTCGAGAAACTACTGGTAACACTTACCAGTATATCTCTATATCAACCCTGGCCAGGGACTTCCAGTTATAGCCAATCGAACACAGCACAACATCAACTCCCTATACCTGGAGAGACGAATCCCCTCCTATCGCTCATTGCCTCCATGTGATTCGGGACTGTACCCAAAAGCCACCATTTTGCACGCCCTCTTGGACGTGGTAAGGTGGAAATCAAAGCACAGTGGGAATCACACAAGACTCTATGACGATCTCAGGTCTACAGACTACCCTGTACCAGTGTCACCGGAGAACTGCCATCTGACGTGTGGTATATCACCATCTGGGAGTTCTCGGCGAGTCCGTCCAGTATACCCAGTCTCCACTGAGCACCCGTACACCATCCTTGATGTCAAACACCGATGGATATGGGATCATCCATCGCCCATCATATGGGTCAAGATGCGTATACGCTAGTCTACTCTGGTGTATCGATGCCTTGTCTCGATATACTCTCGACTAGGAACAGTTATAGGATGTACTCATCGACTACCGTGGCCCCACTAGTATGATCTCATCATAATCCCAGTAGTCGAGTACAGATCCTAAGGGCTTTATCAACATGTGAGAGAAAGACAGTAAACGAATACAAGTCAACATGTTAAGATAAAGTGAAACCAAATAGCATACTATCATGATGAGCAAGAAAGTTCTCTCTGTATATATCCAAGCATCCATCATAATATACATCATATGTACAACAATGGCCTCTAGGGCATATACATAACTAACAAAAGAGAGGGAAAGAAGAAGGGTCCTGAGTCCTGGTGAGGGTGTGGGTCCGGGTGAGGGTCGGGTTAGGATTAGGATGTTTGGGCCAAGGCCTAAGATAGAAAGAGAAGGGAAATTAAAATAGAGAAGAGAAGGGAATAGGAAGTCTGCGCTGGTCTTAGGGGATGTTGGGGTTTTGTGTTAGGGTTTAGATAGGATATCAGGGGTTTGGGCTAGGATAATTAGAGGGAAAGAGAGAAAAAAGATCAGGCCATGAAAGAGTGTTTGATTTAGGATTATGTAGATAGGATATCAGGGGTTTGGGCTAGGATAATTAGAGGGAAAGAGAGAAACAAGTGTAAGTCCACGGTAGCGCCTCGGCCGTCTAACAGACGCCAAATGCGGAACAAAAACTTTTAACGAAACTGGCGCTATCGTGTACCGTAACCCGAATTTGCCATTAAAGCTAAACTAACAAACTACAAAGGGTTAGAAACGTTATACCGAATGATCCGAGTCCTTCGGTCTTTAACCATCATCCCACGCTTTGTTGCGGCTGCTTCGATCTCCTGAATCTCCAATCTTGTCGTCCAGGTGGCACCACATCGACGGATCTTTAAACGGGCTCCCGCCTCTGAACCGAGGCAACTCGATCGTCAAGTTTGCTAAAAGAGACGAACAAGATGAAGTAGATAATGAGTAGAACACTTTATCTCGTTACGTCCAGGATTACGGACGAACGGTTATGGAAGTTGCCTTTTGGATCGGGTGAAATGAGAAAGAGGCTATCTATTTTTGGTGGACCCGAATCTATCATAATCTTTTTCTAATGAACAACAACCATTTCTCAAGTCAGTGAGTGAGAGGGGAGGGGCCGGCCATTATATATAGAGGAGAGGGTGAGTGTAGGAGCAAGGGAGGTAACACTAAGCAAAATATCTAGTGTGAACACAAAGTATGAATGCATTAAAAGCAAACCAATCATATTTAACTTAGTCATCCTCCATCATTAATGAACCATTAATGACACTAATGAGTCACTAGCTTAGTCATCACATCTAGAAGCATCTAGAACAATGACTCACCTCATCAAGAAAAGATAAATCCGTATTTAACCGACTGTTAAATACGGTTGATAGAAAATTGGAAACTGGCAACTTCCAAAAGTGATCCTGAAACGAATTTCAGGATAACCCCGTATCAGTATAAACATACCCGCATTTGTATTACGACCGAATACAAATGCAACTGAGACAAAGATATTATATCTACACATTATAATACTGGGTTCCGGCTTAAACCAAAACCTACCAGTATTATCTGCCCGAAAAACGACACGTGCGAAAACGCACGTGCTTTTTCGGAACCTTGCCATATCACCATACGGCCTCTACAACGTTTCTCCCGAACTTGGGAAAGTGTCTGTGGGGGACTCTAATGACTCATCAACACATCGGCACTGGGTATAACCCCTAGCACGTCAGAGGTACAAGCTGTACGTAACGGTTTGCCTATGTATTGATTGGAAGGGAAGCTGACGAGCGAACTCATCTATAAACCCTACTGAGCCTGACAGTGACAATGTATATACAGTCCGGTCCATTCGTCTAAAGAGTATCGCATATTGAGTCTAGGGGGTGGATAAAGTCAGACCCCTAATAACTCGATAAATCGTGTCGGCATGAAGCCCATCACCACCTGAGAAACTACTGATCCAAATCAGTAATTCTCCACTACCTCGGCCGAGGGTTTCTAGTGATGGCCACCCGTGCACTGTGCGACATCAACCCCCAATACCGGGAGAGACGAATCCCCGAGATCCGCTCACTTGCCTCCAATGTGGCTCGGGACTGTACCCAACTAAAACCTGTTTGCACAACTCTTTTGAGCGTGGTAGGGTAGTAATCTAAACACAGTGGGAACTCACATGAGACAAATGACGATCTCAGGTCGATGAACTAACCTGTACACATGTCATCAGGGAATTGCTATCTGACGATATGTATAATACCAACTAGCAGATTCCCGGCGAGTCATGTCCGGTGTACTCATAACTCAATGAGCACATGTATACATCTTAGGTGATCCAACTGACACCAGTGGCTTGTGAGACCGGCCACCGCCCCTCGTCGGGGTCTCGACTGTATACACTAGTCTACTCTGGAGTATCGATGCCCTGTCTCAAAACTCCCACGACTAGGGACACTTTAAGGATGTGCTTATAGACCCCAGCTCCCACGTATATGATCACCATCATACTGCTGGCTGTCAAGCAGAATCCTATGGGCTTTATCAATCATGCAATAGCATGTATACGATGATAAAGACAAACCAGATAGCATACTATCATCTCGAGCAAGACTGTCATATCGGTATAGGTCCTGCCTCAATCATTGCAATCACGTACCTGCGATCCAATAATTGAATTTGAGGGCACTATCTCCAACAATCTCCCACTTGCACTCAAGGCTAATTATTGCGATGTCGCATACTCACAGCCCGTGTGATACCGAACACCCAACTTCTCTACTAATCAGTTTCACAAAGCTAGTTTGTAAAACTCTTGTGTTCGAGAAATAGCCTCAGTGAGTGGATCCGCCCTAATGTTTCTTTCTATATCCCTCTCAATCTCAAGTTCGCGGAGAAAGCCATCTCCCGAATTGAGTAATACCTGTCTTAGAATATGTCTGGATATCTGATGGGACCTGATTCATAAATGAACTGTAAATCCAAACTTCTTAGACTGTTTTGATAACTGAACCTAATCAGTATCCAGCACCATGCCTCCCACAGTATCCTCTTGGACCACCTGTCCATAATACTATCCCTTGTCAGTGGGAAAACTATAACTCTGACAATCACTCTGTCATCCATGTCACCTCTGAAGCCTGGAATGATAACCGTCTCCCGAAGGAGGCTGCCGTCATCAAATCCGTAGAACATGCACTTATGTTCTAAAACTGCTTCATTATGTTTCTTCAGGATTGGATTAATATAAACTTATCGCATCTAGTGCAAAAACAACATTTGGTGTGGTACTTGACATTTCATGATTGACTCAATTGCCTAAGCAAGTGATCTGCCAATCATGCACATCCCTCTCTCCTTTAGTCTGTAAGACGCCTTTAGAGAGGGTGACTCCATCACCTGCAGGTACACCACCATGCCAGGAGTCATCTATTCTAAATACTATTAGAATACTGTCAAAGTACCCAAATTGGGAAACTACCCAAATCTAGATCTAAAACTGTAGATCTAGTAACCAGAATGTCTGATATTATATCCATGTCCTTTGTGAAGAAACAACTGTGTGATAACCACAGTACAACCGATCGTAGTATAGGAATTTTACTTCCTACTCTGTGTATGTCATCCAAATACCAGGACATCACACCTTACTACCTTCTCAACAGATCCATCCCCTATTCTGATGAAGTCAAACCCATGACTGTCACATCAAAATTAGATGATCCAATCTCCGCTATATCTGCTCAAGCCTATAAATAGACATAAGCTACTTGCCAACTATGCTTCTGCTGCTCCCACTGACTACGACAACCCTCTGGCAGAATAATATATACGTACACTTCTAAAGCTAGTTTAGAACGACGCTATACTTATCCTCCTGCCGGGTCTCACAGTCTGGAACAACAGTAGTGTCAAGTCTGGGCAAACAAGAACCTCTCTATCACCGTCCTTGAGGCTACCGGAGTACCTCTTGGGTGTCTGAGGTTACCCACCATGTCTGCGGAGTGGCTATTGGAATGTCAAACCTGATTGAATATATAGGTCCTATTAAATTTTCCGTAATCGTTTGCGGTTCTGGAATCACTTCCAGTTCTACCATACCCCCACTACTGTTTTCTGAAAAAGTCCATTTTAATAAAACTGTGGCGAGTCAAGAACAATATCACTATTGATCTTCCAGATGGTAGAAATGTCAACTCTCGTCAAAGCCAGGGTCAACCCACAAACAGCCATTACAGAAACGTGCCTTGAGTTATCCAGTGTCTGGTTTTAAGCATAAGCTGGACAACTCCCCGTATCTTAACATCGTTAAGATATGAACCAATCTATATCTAATATAGAAACAGAGGCACAAATTTAATTGGAACCAGATTCAAATCATGCATCTGTCTCCAGTGCATATCAACTTAATGGAGAAAGGCTAATCAGCATTACTCAACTTAGGAATCCATCCAATTATGAGTAACCTGAAAGAGAAACGAGTTTCTCAAAACCATTACTATCAACTGAATACCAATCACAAGAATTTACATCTTCGATCTCTTTGAAGAATCCCGATACTTGTGATACCTGGTTCTCTACTTTATTCTTATACCCACAACTTTTCAAAACTTAGACATTGTATTTCTACGAAACACTTGTCAAAAAACTAGAGAAGTTATAAGTAAACAGAACATAGTATGAGGACCTACCCCTTTGTCCAGACGGACACTGGACAACATACAATACTCTGTATATAAGTCCGCTGAGTTGAATAACTCAAAACCTGTGCATCGTAGGTTGAAAACTGTACCCAGGTGATTTCCTCAAATATCACTAATTACAACGAATTCCAATATAATGAGGATAATCACCTTAATTCCCAATAATTTACTCCCACTCATTATCTGTAAAACTGTACAGATATGAGAATGAATCCTGGTAAATGCATAACCTGGAGTAAGTATGTAATCGGGAAATCAGTTTACAATTAACAATGCACAGTGAAACTGAAACATGAAAATGTTTCATAGGGGTATTCTGGTATTCTTAGTAATGCCTCTTCCATAATCCTATTCATGACTTTAACCGTATATTTCTTTGCTATCTCTCCAAATCACTTTATTTGTCTTTAGTCGTTTACCTTCTGTACACCTTCGTTAGGCTAAATGGTTTTCTTCTTTCCCTACTGTTCGGCACCAGCCTATGGTTTGGAAGAAGACTATCCAGTAAGCTTAATAGGTGTACCCTCCTAATCCTAGGAGTACTCACAACTTGAGAGAAGGTGATGATAAAAGACAATCTGAATAATACCTTATTCTATTTCTCCCGAACTGGGAAAAAAGCAAAGGTGAAATAGGAGTAGCGATGAAGTACGCGGTTTGGTCGTGAATGATAACAGTCGCAATTTACTTTGCCCTCTTTCCAATCCCTTTATTTTGTCTTTACATATTACCTTCTGCACACCCTACTTAGGCTAATTGGTTTTCTTCATTCCCTACCTTTCGGCATCAGCCTATGCTTTGGAATAAGACTATCCAATAAGAGTAATAGGTGTACTCTCCCAAACTAAGGAGCCCTCGCAACCTGAGAGAAGGTGATGATAAAAGACAACTGAATAAACTAATTCTATTTCTCCTGAACCTGGATCCATCCTCGAAGAAGTCTCTTTGAGTTCGTATATAACCATACGATGGATCTATCCAATGGAAGTGGATATATGTAGTAATACGGGGTGTTCTAAGAAATGCAAAGGGTAAAAGAAGAAGCGGCAATGACTTATGCAACTTCAGACAATCCAAAAGCCGGTATTTTAAGAAGGTTCGGTCAACTTTTGGTCACTGAGTCATAGTCTAGGGTCGGTCAAAGGTCGCTGCCAAAGAGAGAGAGAAAAGAAACACTCTGCGTGCACTCTAACCTAGATCAGAATGGTTATCACTTTATCTAATCAGGAAACCTCCCACTGTAATCTCAAATTCTCCTCCAAACCTGAAAGAAGAATTAGTCGGGATCACCCGAAGAGTAAACCAACTCATCAGTGGGAATCGGGATCCAACTCTCATCGCATGATAACTTGATAGAAGCCACTCAAGTTATCACACTCCAGAAGGTATGCGCATATCTGGCAAGTTTCCTGTATATTTGAAACTCTCGATGTGATTTTTGCCTCATGCTCTTATGACCTTGACTTTAGTCAACAAATCATAAGTCACATGTCAAGTTCTACCCGTCATTGTCCAGGTTGATTTGAACCCACCCGTACATACCCTTGACTTTAGTCAACAAGGTAATACGACTGTCCCAAACCAACACATTTATCTATGCAACAAATGAATACCCAGCAACTACCAAACACTATGCCTTGACTTTAGTCAACAAACATAGCTTGAATACAACTGACCACCCATAAGAAATGACGGAGGGCTACGGCTGGTTTTTGGCGAAAAACCTTTAACGTAATGAACTTGATCTCGTTGAAGGAACCTGATAGCTATTTTATAAAATATAGTGACGAAAACGTTTTGCTAAAGAGGTCACTCCCGGTGAAGGGATCTCGGCTCTTTCCTCGTGGAATGAGGTGCAGGATATTTCAACTGAATACCGCTATGCAAAGCAACTTGTAATTGACCATATTAAAGTTACTACCCTGACGTAAACTTCTGCCCAAAGGGTTTTTCCCGGTGAAGGGATATCAGCCCTTGCCTCGTCGAATGAGGTGCAGGATATTCCAACTGAATATCACTATGCAAAGCAACAGGAAACATCTTTGTAATAACACCTTTTTAAAATTTGTTCCAACAATATCAAATATAGGTTTGTTTTATCCTTGCATTGATCAGAATCAATACAGTCCCATTAATCAATCACACCAGAAAAGAACGAAAATATAATGTACGTATATGCCATCCGCATTCGCCACTGGGTCCCGTCATCACCCGTTAGGTTACTTAACTAACGACAGAGCGGGGGCTGGACTAGCGCGGGTGTAAAACATATACAACATCTAATAGTATATATACCAATATACAATAATCGCTCCAGGCGTGATAATATGCAACATTACAGAAAAGTAATAAGCATCACAGAACAATACAGATAATCTGGGATCCCCGGGTTTCACAGAGCCGCTGCTGAAACCTGACGTTCCCCTAGTCGTGTGGATAGCCTGTGCAATGAAACCTAGACCCCTACGGGTGCGGCAAGTTACCCGCCAAAACCTGAAACGAGGTGGTCCCCACAGCATAGTGAATGGAACACCCGGCACTTCACGGAATCCGGTAAATTGAGCACCCCTCCTTGGATCAACCTGTACCCCCTACGAGTGCGGCGAATAGTCTGCCAATTCTAGAGTGAGGTCCCTCTGCCTCTCAAAGCCATGAGATACGGACCCGTTGCCCTCCAGAACCCGGCTATCCGTGCACTCCTTCGCGGGATAAACCTAGTACAGAAATAAAAATATGTACAACGGGTACATCGACCTCGACCCGGTCGTTCCCCAAAAGAATATTATACAAACAGTCAGTAACGGCAGTCCACATGTTGGACGCTCGCCCCGCAATATCAAATGTACAAATAAATCCAAACTGCACTATCATAGCACCCTGCTATCCACCACGACATATCCGCAACATCACAGCACAACACAGAACATCAACGCGAATGTCACGTTCGCAAACCCGTCTAAAAGAACTATAGCAATCAGACGCGGTTTACCGATCAAATGACATTCCCGGTCGGAGATATAATGTAAATACTGTAAACTAACAAGTTTAGAATTTCGATCGACTAAATTTCCCGAAGTGGGCCCCACGAACAACTGGTGTACAGTAACAAAATCTGGGCCCAAAATATATACCAAAAAACCCCAATTTCCAGTAAAAAGCCACTGTGCAAATTTGGTGCACTGATCTCACAGAATGGCCGCGGAAGCACGGTCAAACCATAGGTTTGACCGTGATTCCGCGGCGGTCTTGTGAGATCACGTGACCAAATTTTGACGGTGAGCTTAGAAAACCCTGCTGAATATTCTGTGATATGTAGAATTATTTTTAGACACTGTTTAAAATCAATAGAAACTCAGTGGCCTGAAAAATGTAGTTTTGCGAAATCCGTTCGATCGATCTTTTAAACGTGTTAGCACAAGTTAGTATAGCTTAATGGTGAGGCTCTGATACCACTGTAAGTCCACGGTAGCGCCCCGGCCGTCTAGCAGACGCCAAATGAGGAACAAAAACTTTTAACGAAACTGACGCTATCGTGTACCGTAACCCGAATCTGCCATTAAAGCTAAACTAACAAACTACAAAGGGTTAGAAACGTTATACCGAATGATCCGAGTCCTTCGGTCTTTAACCATCATCTCACGCTTTGTTGCGGCTGCTTCGATCTCCTGAATCTCCAATCTTGTCGTCCAGGTGGCACCACGTCGACGGATCTTTAAACGGGCTCCCGCCTCTGAACCGAGGCAACTCGATCGTCAAGTTTGCTAAAAGAGACGACCAAGATGAAGTAGAGAATGAGTAGAACACTTTATCTCGTTACGTCCAGGGTTACGGACGAACGGTTATGGAAGTTGCCTTTTGGATCGGGTGAAATGAGAAAGAGGCTATCTATTTTTCGTGGACCCGAATCTATCATAATCTTTTTCTAATGAACAACAACCATTTCTCAAGTCAGTGAGTGAGAGGGGAGGGGCCGGCCATTATATATAGAGGAGAGGGTGAGTGTAGGAGCAAGGGAGGTAACACTAAGCAAAATATCTAGTGTGAACACAAAGTATGAATGCATTAAAAGCAAACCAATCATATTTAACTTAGTCATCCTCCATCATTAATGAACCATTAATGACACTAATGAGTCACTAGCTTAGTCATCACATCTAGAAGCATCTAAAACACTGACTCACCTCATCAAGAAAAGATAAATCCGTATTTAACCGACTGTTAAATACGGTTGATAGAAAACTGGAAACTGGCAACTTCCAAAAGTGATCCTGAAACGAATTTCAGGATAACCCCGTATCAGTATAAACATACCCGCATTTGTATTACGACCGAATACAAATGCAACTGAGACAAAGATATTATATCTACACAGTATAATACTGGGTTCCGGCTTAAACCAAAACCTACCAGTATTATCTGCCCGAAAAACGACACGTGCGAAAACGCACGTGCTTTTTCGGAACCTTGCCATATCACCATACGGCCTCTACAACGTTTCGCCCGAACTTGGGAAAGTGTCTGTGGGGGACTCTAATGACTCATCAACACATTGGCACTGGGTATAACCCCTAGCACGTCAGAGGTACAAGCTGTACGTAACGGTTTGCCTATGTATTGATTGGAAGGGAAGCTGACGAGCGAACTCATCTATAAACCCTACTGAGCCTGACAGTGACAATGTATATACAGTCCGGTCCATTCGTCTAAAGAGTATCGCATATCGAGTCTAGGGGGTGGATAAAGTCAGACCCCTAATAACGCGATAAATCGTGTCGGCATGAAGCCCATCACCACCTGAGAAACTACTGATCCAAATCAGTAATTCTCCACTACCTCGGCCGAGGGTTTCTAGTGATGGCCACCCGTGCACTGTGCGACATCAACCCCCAATACCGGGAGAGACGAATCCCCGAGATCCGCTCACTTGCCTCCAATGTGGCTCGGGACTGTACCCAACTAAAACCTGTTTGCACAACTCTTTTGAGCGTGGTAGGGTAGTAATCTAAGCACAGTGGGAACTCACATGAGACAAACGACGATCTCAGGTCGATGAACTAACCTGTACACATGTCACCAGGGAATTGCTATCTGACGATATGTATAATACCAACTAGCAGATTCCCGGCGAGTCCTGTCCGGTGTACTCATAACTCAATGAGCACCTGTATACATCTTAGGTGATCCAACTAACACCAGTGGCTTGTGAGACCGGCCACCGCCCCTCGTCGGGGTCTCGACTGTATACACTAGTCTACTCTGGAGTATCGATGCCCTGTCTCGAAACTCCCACGACTAGGGACACTTTAAGGATGTGCTTATAGACCCCAGCTCCCACGTATATGATCACCATCATACTGCTGGCTGTCAAGCAGAATCCTATGGGCTTTATCAATCATGCAATAGCATGTATACGATGATAAAGACAAACCAGATAGCATACTATCATCTCGAGCAAGACTGTCATATCGGTATAGGTCCTGCCTCAATCATTGCAATCACGTACCTGCGATCCAATAATTGAATTTGAGGGCACTATCTCCAACAAAAAGATCAGGCCATGAAAGAGTGTTTGATTTAGGATTATGTTGTTTTGAGTTTTGTGGATTTGATTTTATAAAAACATCTTAATTAAAATTAGTCAAAAACAATTAATACTAATTAACCCAAACAATAACAAGTAATAAACTTCAATACCAATTATTAAAATGCTTCTAAGTTTAGCCAAAGTCAGTGAAAATAATTAGGTATTGGGCTTTGGAAAACAATAGAAAAAAAGATGGAATATTTATATTTAAATTTGTAATTTAGAATACATAAAATATATTCAAATTCATATTTTAGTGTAGAACGGATTACATTAATTCTTGGATAGTCTTTATTTATTGCATTCTTAGGGTTAGAACTGGAAATCTATATTTGGAGTGCATCATACAGTGAAAACATGTCCTAATGTTCTAAACTGACAAATAATTTAAGAAAAGAAGGACTAGACAAGATTGGTATCATTATACGGAAGGAGTAAAAGGTACGGAATATTGCGAAGAAGGGACCACAAATTTGATCATCAAATTGTTTAGACTCATATGAATGAGAATGGGACGTAACAGTGTGTAAGTTTACACGCGGACAAGTTGTGGGTAGCTGAGAGGAAGCGCACGAGTGCTTCATTGTCATCAATAAATGACATGATGCAGATGTTTTATGTACATGTATAGCAAGGGTGCAGAAACAACACAGATTTTGGTGGGCCCATTATTTGTGATATAAGAGAATAGCAATAATTTCCCAACCCACCTAAAATGTTGCCCAAATCTATCCGTCAGATAAACTGATGGGACCCACAATACTTAGATATTGATATTCGTCTCTTGGTAGATTTTGGTAGAAGTTTAAAATGGGCAGGCTAATAAGAGAAGGGTTTAGATGGGAAAATTATCGGTTTATCTTTGACATCCAGTAAGTAACATGCCAGTATTATGTACCTACCATGCACGTGTGGATATCTCTCAATCTAAACATTGTCTCTCCCAAGTGGTTTGTGGCCTAATCAAAACAACAATGGCGGCGATTGTGATCAAGAACTACAACATAAGAGATCGCTTGCCATCCAAAAATATGAGAATGGGAATCTCAACTTGATCAACCCAAGGTAAGGCCTGACAAGCAAAATTCATGCTGGACATCTGAAACGCTGAATTGAGATTCTCTCTCGTGGAAAGAAAAAGAAAAAGAAAAATACAGTTATCGAACAACGGTATTGATCAAATCATATATCATTGGATGGGAACCAACTTCTTTGAATATCGGTAATGTCAGTTATGGGAAATCTGATTACGTCAGTTTACACTAGTGAGATGCATCCATTCAATTAGAGATTGAAAGTCAACCTAATTAGATTAGTGACATAGCTATCAACTTGCCCTCCTTTTCCTTTTTAACACAGGTGTTTCTCTCTTTATGGTCTCTAACGATCATATCGTTAAAATAAAGGTAGAATTTAAACAAAACAAGTTTGAAAGTTTAAAAGTTTGATCTGAAAATTCTGGGGTTCAAAACTTCCGATAAACGTAAGCACTTACCGTTGATTAGACAATTTTGTCTTAGGAAATATCTAGACGTGATACCTTATTAGATTACTTTAAATCAAATCATTTATAAAAAATATCACATTATAGAAATATGTACTTGCAAAGAAAAGACAATATAAAAGAATCATCAAAAAGAGATTTCATTTTTTATTTTTGTATAACATTCATATATATACATTTCTTTACAACTCTAAATTTATACAGAAGAATTGAAATACATGCATATTTTGGAAAGTAAAAGGGGAGTTTAACATCAAAGTTGATATTATTTCAAAGTCTAAGTGGATTCTTCCATTTATAGGATCCAAACTTAGTCAAACAGAGCAAGTACCGGATCCTTTAAGTGGATCTACATCACTATTTTATTTTAAAATAGGCGGATGCCTTCAAGTGGGATCCAATCCATATATGAAAGAAGTTGCTGTTAGTTATATGTATGCCCTAGAGGCCATTACTGTACATAGGATGTATATTGTAGTGGATGCTGGGACATATATAGGGAGGACTTTCTTGCTCGACATGATAGTATGCTATCTGGTTGAACTTTACCTTAACGTGTATACTGATTGTCTCTCTGTTACATGTTGGTAAAGCCCTTAGGATGTGTGCTTGACTACCTGGACTATGATGCGGATCATACTAGTGGGGACATGGTAGTCCATAAGTACATCCTTCAAAGTCCCTAGTCGTGGGTGTATCGAGACGGGGCATCGATATACCAGAGTAGACTAGCGTGTACCTTCTCGACCCATACAGATGGGCGATGGATGATCCCATATCCATCGGTGTTTGACATCAGAGATGATATACGGGTGCTCAGTAGAGACTGGGTACACTGGACGGACTCGCCGAGAACTCCCAGATGGTATTATACCTCACGTCAGATGGCAGTTCTCTGGTGACACTGGTACAGAGTAGTCTGTTGACCCGAGATCGTCATAGAGTCTTGTGTGGTTCCCACTGTGCTTTGATTTCCATCTTACCACGTCCAAGAGGGCGTGCAAAATGGTGGTTTTTGGGTACAGTCCCGAGTCACATGGAGGCAATGAGCGATAGGAGGGGATTCGTCTCTCCCGGTATAGGGAGTTGATGTTGCGCTGTGTTCGATTGGCTATAACAGGAAATCCCTGGCCAGGGTTGCTGAGATTTACTGGTAAGTGTTACCAGTAGTTTCTCGAACAGTTATAGACCTCATATCGACACGACTTATCGAGCTATTGGGGTCTGACGTTTACCACCCCTAGGCGAGATATGCGACATATCAGACGATCAGATCGGACTGTACGGTAGTGTTACTGGTTGGATTCACTGGAGTGTGAGCGGGCTTGCTCGTCGATCTTCAGATCGCTCAATACCCGGGTGGCCGTTACGTTTAGCAGACCGCTTGCGGCTTGTGGGTGTTTGATATGATCATCATCTGCTGCCGGCGTATTGACGAGTCTTTAGAGTCCTACACAGAGGTTTCCTGGCTCAAGCGAAACGAAATAGGAGCGCATATGAGATATGTGCGGGACCGAGAATAATGCGTGTATGTGATACCGTATTTCATTCTCGCGATCAATGTGTCGGGTGGTTGTATGCGATATAACCTAGTTATCGATTCAAGCGTTGAATCGATAAACCGATACATTGAATATTAGTCGGTTATATGCGATATGACCGGGTCGTTAAATCAAGTGTTGATTTAATGATTTAATGCATAATTATATATTTGATATATTACTTTGCATTAACTAGTATTGGTTCACTTTAAATGGATTTTCTCACTTGAAGTTCACAAGTTGTATATGTGATATACTTTTGTGCACTTGATTGTATCATGTTTGATGATACATGCTTTATGGTTAAGTGTAAAGAATTAAACCAAGGTTAAGTTGTTGATTAGGGTTTTACTTATTCATTTATCTTACTATTTATTTATTCATTTTGATTAAATTGAAAGATAAATGAATGGTGGCTTCTTTTGTTTTTAGTTGAAGCTTCATGAAGCTTTGACTTGATGACTTTTTTGTTCTCATCCTTAACCCTAACCATCAACCCAACCTTAGTCAATTCTCTACACTTAACTAAGGTAAAGATTCTGATAAGTATGGTTTTATTTTTCTATTTTAAAATAACTTATCATATTCTTCATCTTCTTCTTCTTCTTCACTTCAAGAAAAAGCTTCACAAGCTTTAATGGCAAAGTGAGAATTAGAGTGAGAAATCCATTTCTAAAGTCTACCCACTTCCTATTTCTTCATCCTCTACCTCTTGCCAAGTAGTAGAGTGTGTTTACTTCACAAGTTTCATGACTTGGTGAAGTTGTGAGCTTGATCTAGCGATGCCTCGACGTAGATCATCTTCGGCATGGACATCGACGACCTAGCTTGCCCATTCTCCGATGAAGCCGACGCTAGAGCCCGGAATCCGTCTTGGACAGCGAGGAGACTTCATTGCGGAGCCGTGGAGGTGGAGCACCGGATCTACAAAGGTTGTATTTCCGTTCCTTATAGTTAAAGTTGTTAACTAGTTATCTTTTCGCCTAGTTTTCTAGCAAACGATCCGTAGTCGGGTTTCTCGGCACCGTTAAAGATTTAATTTGGCATGATCGATGCCTTGTGAGACCTCTTGAGAGTGCCTAGAAACCCTACAGTGGTATCAGAGCCTAGCTAGAGCCTTAGGCGAAGTCCAGACGAAATTTGAAGTCCGAACGACCCGAAAACCCAAACCGGAATATGCTCTCTGGACTTTTTCCGAAAATGCGGATTTTTGTGTATTAAAAATGCCTAAAAAATTCAATAAATAATTATAAGAATTACTGTGCAAACTCAGGCGAAAGATTTATCTAAACGGCGGCGGAACCGCGGCGGAAGCCCAGCTTCTGCGGCGGTTCCGCGGTCCCCTGGTGACGTCATTACATCTTTTCTGCACAGTAATTCCTATTTAATTATTCTGGATTTTCTGGGAATATTTAAAATTTATTCCAAAGTTGAATGTTCTGGGTTGTTTTGGGGATTCGAATGTTCGATCAGATTATCGAATTTTGTCTGTGTGGCTTTCCGGATAAATTTTTAGAATATGTTAAAAAGTTCGACCGGATATAAATACCCAATTTTTTCCCTGTCGGGAAATTTCCAAGTGTTGGATTTTTCCGTAGTTTAACGATGTTCTAAGTAGTGCAAGTAACGCGATGGTCCCTCTAGAAGACAACAAACCTTAACTCGATTATGTGACCGTCTTGAACTGCCCTTTGAACCTTCGGGTTTGGGGCAGTACGGCGTGCCGCATGTGAGGCGTTGGCTTGACCCTTCTACGGCTGGACCGTCGGTACTGAGGCACGAACTGAATGTTGTTAGACTTATTTCATGTGTTGATCTGTATCGGGAAAACTTGGGTGTTCGATTGTTCGATCGGAAAGTTTGACATTTTCTATTTATCCGGAATGTGATACAATACTTAGAATTCGCAAATTGTTATGAGATAACTGAATGAATGTTATAAACATAGCAGTTTAGTCTCACTTGATCGGTTGCCACGGAATTTTGATGCGATCAAAAGTCCGTCGCAATCACGTAGCGTACGCGGATACTCGCCGGGTAAACTTAATAGACAGCCTCACTCCATAGCCCCGACCAAGTGACTGTAGGAGAACCCCGTCGCCGAAAGCATCCGTTCGGGTGCTCGCGGTAGCGGTGTTCCGCCTTGGTGCACTTCGTCGACGGTAACGGGGGTGCGGCCGTCTACTGAAGTTTGCGACGAGCATTCGATCAGGATGTCGGGAATCTTGTTGAATTGCCCGACATGATATTGAAAAGTGTTTTCGATTTTGAGACTAAAATGTGGGGTTTATAATTGTTAGGCATGCGATGTCTAAGTAATTCATTTGGTCAGGCATGCGATGTCTGAGGTGATTGCGGATTCCAACTGTTGTAGTTTTACACTTTCTTTTCTGTGACCGTAAGTGTAATATGTGATATCGCCGGTTTCGTTGCTATATGTCAACGACAATTGGGATGCGCATATTTACTTACGTTGATGACATGTGATGTTATGTGTTGCTGGATATGTTATATTGGATCGTCGTGTTTGAATAGCCGGGGGTTTTTATGTGAGATGAGTGTTTTTTCATTTTCATTCATGTAAAACTTGTATGTAATTTTCTTTTATTGGGACGCTTCCAGGTTGCGGAAGTTGTCACCGTTTGTATATTATTTACTTTTCCGCACTAGGATAGACCCAAGGAGGAGGGCACAAGTAACCGGGTTCTGGAGTCCAGTGGGAGACCAACTCGAGGAGTCGAGTCCGGGTCTCCTAACTTTAGAATTGGTAGGGTTGCTTGCCGCTCTCGCAGGGGTCTAGGGGTGTGGGTTTGGCTATTCATCACGACCGTGGAATCCGTGTTTTATACTGGCTCGTATTGAAAACACGGACATCCTAGTATATCCAATATTTCATATGATTCTTCTGCTGCGATATTTGTGATGTGATCATGTGATGTTCTGTGATAGATACAGTATATAGTATATATGATATATTATATAGATGTTACTTATGTTTTACACCCGTGCTAGCCCTGCCCCGCTCTGCTGTTAGTTACCTAACCTAACGGTGCACGAGGGGACATCGAGGCGAATGCGGATGGCATAAGTGTACGTCGTATTTATCTGTGATGTTTAGGTACTTAAATGATGGGACTTCATTAATGTGATTAATGAAATAAAAGAAACCTAAGATGTTGTAGAATCGAATTTCAAAATAAAACAGGTAGCTACAGTTCTTGCTTTGCACAGCGGTATATGTGATATATCCTGCACCTTATTCGATGAGGAAAGGACCGAGATCCCTTCACCGGGAGTGACTCCTTTAGCAATAACTGGCAGATGCTACACACTCGGTTTGTCTTTTGATTACTTTTAAGAGTTTTTGCTTTGCACAGCGATATATGTGATATATCCCGCACCTCATTCGACGAGGAAAGGACCGACGATCCCTTCACCGGGAGTGACTCCTTTAGCAAAACTAGAAAAGCCTCAAAAGCACTCCATTTTAAAATCATTTGATTCTACAACGATATCAAGTTCATTACGCAATAGGTTTTCAGAAAAACCTGTCGTAGCCCTCCGTCATTTCAGATAAGTACTAGTTAGTATTCGTGCTACGTTTGTTGACCTCTGTCAAGGCGTAGTGTGCGGTAGCTGATTAGTGCTTATCTGCATAAGCATATGATGTGATTGATTTAGGGTAGTCGTGCGACCTTGTTGACCTCTGTCAAGGGTCGTGCGGGTGGATTTACTTCAATCAGGAAATGATGTGTTGAACTTGACTAGCAGCCTATGGTTTGTTGACCTCTGTCAAGGTCATAGGACGCTAGGGGCAAAATATTATCGGGAATTTCAAGTGTTGAAATTTGCAATGAGATTGCATACCTTCTATGAGATAGTTGGATCCCGATACCCGCTGCGAGTAAGAGTTACTCCTGGGAGAGTTTTATACATTACAATTAGCCGATCAAGTAGGTGTCTAGAAAGGTGTCAACGGGGTTACGCCTCTGGGAAAACGAGGTTTACATTAATTAGGTTCGTGCGAAAGCACGGGGGACCTCCCTCAAAGTACCGACACTGGCCTGGCTGAAAGATTGGCGAACTTATAGTGTGTAATTAATCCCGGCTAGTCTTTCCTTTTAGGGTTTGAAGGAAGATTTGATAAAAAGCAGTGGGAGCCATCCTGATTAGATAAAATAATAACCAATCTATTCTTGAAAGAGCGCACGCTGAGTGTTTTCTTCTCTCTCTCTCCAGGTAGCGACCATATCACGCCTTAATCAAGATAATAATACGGAATATTGACCGAACCCGCTTGTTATACTGAGCTGGGGAACGTTGGTCCCGCTCCAACTTATAATTGTTATAAGACAGAGCAGGAAATTGGGGAATACCAGAATTCCCGTGCCACCCAAACGAAGAGAGTGCATGCTGATGGATCATCTTCGGGTGTGTTCATTACAAAGAACTGTTTCTCAGTATCCTTTACGTCCTGGGTATGTGATACCAGATCAGGATCCCAGATATGTAATATGTTACATAGGGCTACAGAAAGGTAGAGAACTGAGAACGGGTGATAAGTTTCATGAGGCAGAAAACGGGGCAAGTGTTGCAGCCAAGTCTGTTGGTCACTGTCACCCTGTATTACCAATACATTGATTCTGAACGAATGTTGTTAGATACCGAACCTGATATACAAAATCATATCAGTCTCTTTATTAGTAAAGAAAGGATATAATTTTGTATTGTTGGATAATGTTTTGAACATTTCCTATATCAAAAGTTGATCGGTTCAGGCACGTTATCTAAAAGCATTGATGTTCTAAATCAAACTACAGTTCTTAGTATACGGAACACACAAAAGAGGAAGAGTTCAGAAATGAACGAATTCTTCTTGAGGCATTGTAGACTAGGTCATATCAATGTGACCCGACTAGCTAGAGTTACATATAGATGCATATTTAAATCAGTTTGAATTTACATCTTGTGAAACTCGCCAGTCATGTCACAAAGATAAGATGACCATAGCTCCGTTTACTGGAAACAGAGAAAGAGTTAGTAAACTCTTGGGACTGATACATGATGATGTATGTAAGGTCTCCTGTCTACACATGCCAGGACTGGTTCTTTATACTTCATTACGTTCTCTGATGATCTCTCAAGATTCAGACATATGTTCCTGTTGAAACACAAGTCCGAACCTTTTGAGATATTCACAGAATATAAGTTAGAAGTAGAGAACCAGAATACGGGTAAAAGTATTATGTCCTTTGATGAGATCAAGGAGGAGAATACTTGAGCACGAAAATCCTGGACTATTCTAAAGGAGAATGAGATTCTCTCTCAGCATTACTCCTCTGTATACACCATAGCACGATGGTATATCGGGGCGGAGCAATCACAACCTATATGATATGGTGTGCTCTATGATGAGTACTACTGAGTTTCCTATTTTCCTTTAGGGAGTTATGCACTTACGAAGTTGCATACCTATTGAATAGGGTTCCAATCAAATCAGTTGCCTACCACTTCATATGTGATATGGAAAAGGAAGAGCCCATTTCTTAAGTTAGTTAAGATTTGGGGTTGTCCGGCCTATGTCTGAAAGCAAAATCCGGACAAGCTCGAAGGCAAGGTCTGTAATGTAGAACTGGAAAAGTTCCAGCTATACGAACTACAGCAGATGATTTGATAGAACTAAGGGATTCAGTAGATACCAACGAACCTCAGCCTCTCCGCCGATCTAGTAGGGTTCCTCACCCACCTGAGAGATACTTCGGTTTCTCTATGACAGTGGGAGCGAGGATTGCATCATGAGATGATGACCCAACTAGTTTCGAGCTGGCCATCAGGAGTATGACTCTGTAAGAATGGCTGGATGTTTAGCGATCTGAGATGGAATCCTTATACACCAACAAAGTATGGACTTTAGTTGCTATATCTGAAGGGTTAAATCCCCATCAGGAGTAAGTATATCTTGAGAAGATTACTTGGTGTACATGGAAAAGTTGAGACTTTCAAAGCTAGACTTGTTAAGGGTTTGCATCATTGACCAGGTGTGGATCATGATGAAACCTTTTCAAGTGACTATGCTTAAGTCCATCCAGATCCTACTTGCCACGGCTACATACCATGACTGCGATATCTGGTGGTTGGGTGTCATGACTGCTTTTCTAAATGATGTTTTAGAAGAGAGCGTCTATAAGTACACAGCCAGAGGGCTTCGTAGAAAGTGGGAGCAGCGGAAACGTGTGCAAGATGCTTTATAGGATAAAGCAGGCATCGCGGAGTTGGAACATCTATTTTGATGAAGCGGTAAAAGAGTTTGACATCATCAAAATGGTAGATGAACCTAGTATATACAAAAAGGTAGTAGGGAGTATGGTGACGATCCTCATAGAGTACGCGGATGACATACTCTTGATAAGAAAGGAGTTTCTTATGCTACGCTCGATCAATCTCCGCCTATCACAATGATTCTCCACATAGGATCAAAGTGATACCTACTAAATCCTGGATTTTGGATCTATGAGATAGATCTAAATGGATGTTAGGATACTCACTAGATGTAGTGAGATGGTGTCAATCGATCCTGAGGAGAATCACTGGAAGGGTTCCAGGGTGATAAAGACGACTGAATGTCAGTCACAGGCATTGTCTTTACCCTCAGTAAAGGGACGGTATGTTGGAAGAGTTCCAAGCTGGATACCGTGACATACTGGACGATAAAGGCAAGATACATCGCTACTTAAGATGCTACCAAAGAGGCTGTTTGGGTGTATATAGGTTCATGAGATGAACTATGTTCCTACCATTGTGTGACAATGGAGTTGTGGCTTATGCCAAGGAACGTCCGTCTCATCAGTGATCCAGACATATTCTAAGGCAGTATCACCTGATCATGGAGATGGTTGATCTCTAGGGAGATCGAGGATAGGAGAGTAGACTCAGAGGACAACACAGCGGATCCACTCACAAAGGCCTGTTCCCAGAGAGAGATTTTTATGGGATAGTTGAGTATGAGATACTGCAACCACTGCTACAGATGGCCCTAGTGCAAGTGGGAGATTGTTAGTTATATGTATGCCCTAGAGGCCATTACTGTACATAGGATGTATATTGTAGTGGATGCTGGGACATATATAGGGAGGACTTTCTTGCTCGACATGATAGTATGCTATCTGGTTGAACTTTACCTTAACGTGTATACTGATTGTCTCTCTGTTACATGTTGGTAAAGCCCTTAGGATGTGTGCTTGACTACCTGGACTATGATGCGGATCATACTAGTGGGGACATGGTAGTCCATAAGTACATCCTTCAAAGTCCCTAGTCGTGGGTGTATCGAGACGGGGCATCGATATACCAGAGTAGACTAGCGTGTACCTTCTCGACCCATACAGATGGGCGATGGATGATCCCATATCCATCGGTGTTTGACATCAGAGATGATATACGGGTGCTCAGTAGAGACTGGGTACACTGGACGGACTCGCCGAGAACTCCTAGATGGTATTATACCTCACGTCAGATGGCAGTTCTCTGGTGACACTGGTACAGAGTAGTCTGTTGACCCGAGATCGTCATAGAGTCTTGTGTGGTTCCCACTGTGCTTTGATTTCCATCTTACCACGTCCAAGAGGGCGTGCAAAACGGTGGTTTTTTGGTACAGTCCCGAGTCACATGGAGGCAATGAGCGATAGGAGGGGATTCGTCTCTCCCGGTATAGGGAGTTGATGTTGCGCTGTGTTCGATTGGCTATAATAGGAAATCCCTAGCCAGGGTTGCTGAGATTTACTGGTAAGTGTTACCAGTAGTTTCTCGAACAGTTATAGACCTCATATCGACACGACTTATCGAGCTATTGGGGTCTGACGTTTACCACCCCTAGGCGAGATATGCGACATATCAGACGATCAGACCGGACTGTACGGTAGTGTTACTGGTTGGATTCACTGGAGTGTGAGCGGGCTTGCTCGTCGATCTTCAGATCGCTCAATACCCGGGTGGCCGTTACGTTTAGCAGACCGCTTGCGGCTTGTGGGTGTTTGATATGATCATCATCTGCTGCCGGCGTATTGACGAGTCTTTAGAGTCCTACACAGAGGTTTCCTGGCTCAAGCGAAACGAAATAGGAGCGCATATGAGATATGTGCGGGACCGAGAATAATGCGTGTATGTGATACCGTATTTCATTCTCGCGATCAATGTGTCGGGTGGTTGTATGCGATATAACCTAGTTATCGATTCAAGCGTTGAATCGATAAACCGATACATTGAATATTAGTCGGTTATATGCGATATGACCGGGTCGTTAAATCAAGTGTTGATTTAATGATTTAATGCATAATTATATATTTGATATATTACTTTGCATTAACTAGTATTGGTTCACTTTAAATGGATTTTCTCACTTGAAGTTCACAAGTTGTATATGTGATATACTTTTGTGCACTTGATTGTATCATGTTTGATGATACATGCTTTATGGTTAAGTGTAAAGAATTAAACCAAGGTTAAGTTGTTGATTAAGGTTTTACTTATTCATTTATCTTACTGTTTATTTATTCATTTTGATTAAATTGAAAGATAAATGAATGGTGGCTTCTTTTGTTTTTAGTTGAAGCTTCATGAAGCTTTGACTTGATGACTTTTTTGTTCTCATCCTTAACCCTAACCATCAACCCAACCTTAGTCAATTCTCTACACTAAACTAAGGTAAAGATTATGATAAGTATGGTTTTATTTTTCTATTTTAAAATAACTTATCATATTCTCATCTTCTTCTTCTTCTTCACTTCAAGAAAAAGCTTCACAAGCTTTAATGGCAAAGTGAGAATTAGAGTGAGAAATCCATTTCTAAAGTCTATCCACTTCCTATTTCTTCATCCTCTACCTCTTGCCAAGTAGTAGAGTGTGTTTACTTCACAAGTTTCATGACTTGGTGAAGTTGTGAGCTTGATCTAGCGATGCCTCGACGTAGATCATCTTCGGCATGGACATCGACGACCTAGCTTGCCCATTCTCCGATGAAGCTGACGCTAGAGCCCGGAATCCGTCTTGGACAGCGAGGAGACTTCATTGCGGAGTCGTGGAGGTGGAGCACCGGATCTACAAAGGTTGTATTTCCGTTCCTTATAGTTAAAGTTGTTAACTAGTTATCTTTTCGCCTAGTTTTCTAGCAAACGATCCGTAGTCGGGTTTCTCGGCACCGTTAAAGATTTAATTTGGCATGATCGATGCCTTGTGAGACCTCTTGAGAGTGCCTAGGAACCCTACAGTTGCGGATATCTTTAAAGAAGATATCTATCCAAATTTTATGCTTACAGGTATCTTTTAAGATACACGACCTCATTTGTGCGTATCTTTCAAGATATCCAATTTGCGGTACAGGGACGTGTTAGGTTATTTATGGTAAGAATTCAACATATGGAATTCTTTTAGGATACCCACATCATCATTATATTTTTTATGAAAAGTTTGTCCAGTAAACTCTTAAAAATTTGGGCATAGTCTTCCTTTGTATTTTTGAGTTTTTATGTAGAAGATGGACTTTTTAGGGTGTATATTCTTATATAATTCGGAAGATAGGTTTCCTCTAAAATCTAAAAAGAGTATTTTCACAATCTCATTTTGTCAAAAAATATGGATTAACCATATTCTTAAGTCTTTTGGGAATTTCTTGATTTATGGAAATTGACGAGAATTCCTTCAAGTTCTCAACTCTATGTATATATGTCTAATATAGATAACCTGGTAAATGACAAGAAATGTAAGAGAAATTAGAAGATATCCTTCATCAAAATCAAAACCTTCTTCTTTCTTATACTTGTCCTTGTAAACGGGAGCACGAAGTCTTCTATCTGTAAAAATTTGATAATTCTCTTGTGTTGTATACTTTTCTGTCTTTAGAAGATATATATATATACCTTCTTTCATCAAATTGGTGACGGTTAACAAACCGCTGTCCACGTTTATACGGATGTAGATGAAGCAATCCTATTTAAATATGCTTAACCGTCTATTCGGGTATCTTTTAAGATACCTGCAACCGCTTCCAACATAGTACGTGTACTCAGTCAAAGAAGATACCCACAATCAAAGATTCCCGCAATTTGAAAATACCCGCAAATGACTTATATTAGGGCATTTTCATAGGAATTAATATTTTGACTCCAACAACACAGGCTTTCTGCATTGACTTGACTATGAATCCTGTAAAATTCTTCTTTGATATTTATAAATTGAAACTAGTTGCGATCCAAGAGTATTTTAATATTTAGCTTGACAAAAAGAATATTCATGAAAGTAGTTATTAATTTTTTGTTTCAATCATAGTCTTTACTATACGTGTATTACATCATAGAGGATGAATAAAGAACTTTTACCTTTAGATCAGAATTGTATAAAACCTTTATTCTTCATTTATAATCGTAATATATCTGCTAGCCATATGAGAGACACAAGATCAAAACCATGATGGAAAAATAACTAAACAAGTGAAACAATATGGGCAATATATGTCTATGAGGGGGCAATCCACATATTTAAATACACAATTAGAAGAGTTATTCTAGTAAGTTTTTAGCTTTAATACCTATCACAATATATGGGGTGCTAGAGTCTCAATCATATTAATCATATAGCATGGCAAGCAAACATGGTGGGGGAAACAAAGCCATTAATCTCCGAAAGGGATAAAACAAGAGAAGGCCCCTTGATTGGGCCTTAATTCCACCTTCAAACAATATCACATGGCTTGAAGCCCCACAAATAATAAAAAGAGAAGGAAAAAAAAACAATTAATAGCATTGCAAAATTCCAAAGGACAACACACGTGTGAGTTGATTTGATGTTACATGTCGAGCTTTTAGTGCACTTCTAAGAAGTCCATGCTCCTAACTACACAACATTAGTATCTAAAGGGTGTCAAAGTTGGTTGGATCGAATCGAATCGAGTCGATTAGTTCTATATTGTAGTTGATATTAAATCAGGTGGCGGAATCAGGTGAGGACTAGCAGGGGCTCCAGCCTCAGCAAATCTCTAGCAAATGGTGCATATACTACTCATCGACTTGCTACACACACACTTGCTATATGATGCTATATGGGGGGGGGGGGGGTTGATCTATTGGAAACCGGTCGGCGTTTTTTAAAATCCGGAACTCCCGATTTATAATTTAACGATTCGATTTGTTCAAGTTGACCATCCTACCCCTTAAATATATGTATATGAAAAATCAAAGGATTTGAAGACTTCTAGCATTTGTATCGGATGATTATTTTTTTTCCCATTATCGAAAGATGTTCATTTTTGCAGCCATCGGCGCATAAGCTAGAGGTTATCAAATCTTTTGATTTTTCAGACACATATATTTGAGAGTAGGGTGCTCAACTTGAACGGATCATATCGTTAAAATATGACGTAGATCGACAGTTCCCATTTTTTAAAAACGCGAACTGGTTTGCAATGGAGCACTCATATATATATATATATATATATATATATATATATATATGAGAATAATGGAGGAAAGAGGCCCTAGGAGGCTTTTGGCGTTTGGTGGCAGCAAAACGTACGCCCTCCACCATTTTATTCGACGATAAGAGGCCCTAGGAGGCTTTTGGCGTTTGGTGGCAGCAAAACGTACGCCCTCCACCATTTTATTCGACGATCGGCACCTTCCAACTTGATATCCATATTCTAATTTGTCAATACACCAAATTTTATATGATTACAATACCATTTCACTGTTGAGAGAGAGGGAGAGGGAGAGAGCGAGGGAGAGGGAGAGAGATGGAGGAAAGGTGCCATGGGAGGGAATTTTCTCATATGGCGTCGAAAAAATACACCCTCCATGATCTTTTTCGACGATCAGCACCCATCATCATCATCTTTATCATGTAAGACGTGGATACACCAAATTTCGTCTGATTCCGTCACTTTTCACCATTGATTTAGCGGGTGCAAAATTAACGGTTTACCGACAATAGAACTTTTTATACTGTTAATTTAACGGTGAAAACATTGTGGAATCACACGAAATTTGGTGTATCCACATCTTACATGATAAAGGTGATGATGATGAGTGTCGATCGTCGAAAAAAATCGCGGAAGATATACACTACTACAATAAGGGGTTGCCCCTACTGCTTTATCCGTAGAGGCAAAGCACTGCCTCTACGGATATCTTCGCAGGGGCTAGAAAATTCTCCGTAGTTGCAATCGCCGCAGGTGCAAGTTTTCGCTTTGAACATGCCCCTACGGAGTAAAAGTTGCCCCTACTGTTTCATGCGTAGGGGACTGTGTACCTATGGTGTATTCCGTAGGGACAAAATATTTATTTAATTTAGTGGTTTATAAAATAAAATACTTGCCCTTCCGGTTCTATCCGTAGGGGCATCTTCCAGCCCCTACGGAGTTAACTGTAGGTCTACATATAAGCCCATACGGGTATATCTGTAGGGGCAAGTGTATAACTCCTGTTACCGAGTCCATGGAGGCAAAGTATCAGTTATCCTGATATTTTGTCCCTACGGATAAATATGTAGGGGCAAACATTGGACCTACGGATTAATCCGTAGGTGCAATTGATGGCCCTACGGCTTAATCCGTAGGGACATAATATCAGGTTTTTTTTAAAAAAGACCGCCCTGTGCACAATAATATATACATCATACGATATCAGGAAAAATATAATAGAAATAGACATAATACAGTAATATTCATAATCAACCATGTCACACATAATATATAATAGAAATAAATACACAGAATACGACATCAGGATAAATCATCGTTCATAAACAACCACCAACCATTATCGTCCAAAATTTATACAATATGTATCAGATAAGTATATACATTCTCAAAAATATAAATAAAGATACCCTAGCTCGGTCCAGCTCCTCCACCTCTGATAATCGACGTAATCTGGCGCATCTGCTCTTCGGTGCAGCCCTGAGTCGTCAAAACCTCGATCAATGAAGGAGCGGATTATGCAGGAGTCTGAACGGGCTGTGGAGCTGCAAGAGTGGTCTGCGCAACCGCAGCCGAGGCAGTGGCTTGCGGAGCTGCAGCCGAGGGAGATGCATGTGGATCAACAGCCGAAGTACCCTGTCGCATCTGTTCAATTTTGTATGTAATAAACGAGTAAGAACTGTGTAAGTCGAATTAGTTTCATTATCAGGTTATTGCGAAACCCCACTCTAAAATTAATCTAAGATTAATCAAAATTAAGTCTACAACCAAATAAGCTCAGGCTACTAATATTGGATATGTTACTATCTATAATATGATATAATATTTTACTATTAAGTAGTATACATACCATCATCTCCTTCAACTCCTGGACGGTGGCCTTCAAGGTGGCAACATCTTGCTCTAGACGTCGCTCACGGAGGGTAAGGGAAGTAACCGCCGGAGTAGAGTCCAACCTCATATGGGTCCTGCTAGGACCCAGTCCCCGTCCTCTTTCTCAACCTCCGTGGTGCCCTCCGTGTGCGGCGTCTAGAATTGGGGTCAGCAGCATCGGATCGTTCTGTCCAGTAAAATCGATCCCCGATGCCTCCGCCTGCTCTACCACCGGCTCCTACACCCACATTAACCATTAAAATATAAGTATATCATTTAAATTTGAAATTTTCAAAACAAAAATTTCAAACCTGTTAGAATAAATATTAACACTTACGCAATACTCCTGGGTAGCGGTGTCGGGGAATCGAAGCTCGCCCGTGGAAGGATCTGTCGAGGTGCCGTGGATGGGGGGTTAAAAAGTAAATACAAAGTTTTAAAGGGTTAGAAAGAAATTTGTTATGTTTTAGAGAGCTACGAGTGAAAAAAAACGCTAACTAAAATTTAAAATTGCATTTGAATGTACATTCTAAGAACGGTTAATATTCATGATGTGATTTTAACATGAAAAGTTTATTGAAAGTGAGTAGAAAAACAATATGATAAGTCAGTTGATTTTTTTTTATTTTCAATGCGGGCCGGATAAAACCCACGAACCTGCGGACAGGTCAAAAAACGTGTAAACCCCATATACCCGCGAGCCGGGTTGACCCGATGATATTTTAAAACGGACGGACCAGGTATGAATAATTTTTAAACGTGTTGTAAATGTTTGACCCGTGATACGGGTAGACCCACGAGTCACGGGTTATTCTTGATACCTCCCGACAAGATTAAGAATCGATAATTAATATCGAGATGATGTGAGTTTCATCCTTGTCTCTTGCATTGTATGCATGCGGCATGGTAATTAATAAAGTAGTATTCGATATTACTGCGTTTAGTTTTTTTTTCCTTCTTATAAACCACATATAGGAATTATCAATAAGGGAGAGTTGAGAAGTCAGGATCCGATCTCATTGACGAATTTGAAATCCAAAAAAATAAAAGTTGCTATACATTGTTACTGCTAGTTAATGCTTGCAAGAAGTTGAAACACCGTTCAGCCCATCTATTTAATAATTCTCAATGCTTGTAGTTTTTATTCTCCCTTTTGATAATATTTCTGCAAAAGGATCATGGATGATGATGATGAGCAATGCTATAGAATCCATTTCTTCAGGGTCCTGCTACCTGATTTCTCTACCAAATTGGTACTCTCTCTCTCTCTGAAATATATTAGATTAGAAAAATACATATGCATATATATAATAGCTTAAATTTAGTCCTCATGATATGATTGCATCAACTAAGAAAATATCTACGACGCATTCGCACGTGCACCGTGTGTGTAGAAAATAAACATCTCTCGAGTGTCATCGTAAATTTGAAGTTTTGATGTATGGGTATATAATATATCTGTATTTTAGCTTTCTTTCTTATACATGTCTTTTAATGGTTCGCAGCCGATTCCGAATAAATTTACCAAGCAGATTAGCAAGATGATCAAGAGATAATTAGTTGCCCTCCTGAAGTCTTTTAAGTGTATTACGGAGATAATTAGGGGAAACTAATTATCTCTTGATCATCTTGCTAATCTTCTTGGTAAATTTATTCGGAATCGGCTGCGAACTATTAAAAGACATGTATAAGAAAGAAAGCTAAAATACAGATATATAGTATACCCATACATCAAAACTTCAAAGTTGCGATGACACTCGAGAGATGTTTATTTTCTACACACACGGTGTACGTGCGAATACGTCGTAGATATTTTCTTAGTTGATGTAATCATATCATGAGGACTAAATTTAAGCTATTATATATATGCATATGTATTTTTCTAATCTAATATATTTCAGAGAGAGAGTACCAATTTGGTAGAGAAATCAGATAGCAGAACCCTGAAAAAATAGAGTCCATAGCATTGCTCATCATCATCATCCATGATCCCTTTGAAGAAATATTATCAAAAGGGGAGAATAAATACTACAAGCATTGAAAATTATTATATAGATGGGCTGAACGATGTTTCAACTTCTTGCAAGCATTAACTAGCAGAAATAATGTATAGCAACTTTTATTATTTTGGATTTCAAATTCATCAATGAGATCGGATCTTGACTTCTCAACTCCCCCTTATTGATAATTCCTATATATATGTGGTTTATAGGAAGGAAAAAAAACTAAAGGCAGTAATATCGAATACTACTTTATTAATTACCATGCCACATGCATACAATGCAAGAGACAAGGATGAAACTCACATCATCTCGATATTAATTATCAATTCTTAATCGTTTCGGGAGGTATCAAGAATAACCCGTGACCCGTGGGTCTACCCGTATCACGGGTCAAACATTTACAACACGTTTAAAAATTATTCGTACCTGGTCCGCCCGTTTTAAAATATCATCGGGTCAACCCGGCTCGCGGGTTCATGAGGTTTACTCGTTTTTTGACCTGTCCGTGGGTTTGTGGGTTTTATCCGGCCCGCATTGAAAATAAAAAAATCAACTGACTTATCATATTGTTTTTCTACTCACTTTCAATAAACTTTTCATCTTAAAATCATATCATGAATATTAAACCGTTCTTAGAATGTACATTCAAATGCAATTTTAAATTTTAGTTAGCGTTTTTTTTTCACTCGTAGCTCTCTAAAACATAGCAAATTTCTTTCTAATCCTTCAAAACTTGGTATTTACTTTTTAACCCTTAACCCAATTTACCCAAATTAACCTAATTAAACCTAATCAACAGCCTAACTGTAACGTTTTGGAAATCGTTTAGGCGATTTTCCATTTTTAGGGTAAAATAGTCGGTGTTTTCCGTAAAAACCTAGAAACGATCTTTTTGCAGTATAGAATTCACTGCATCTAGTTTAGTTAGGAAATTTCTAGTTTGCGGGTTTTTGTAAGTCACTTGTAATTTTGGTGCATTTTAATATTTTTCTCTAATTAAAATATCATTTTAAGCTTTTAATTATACACTTAATTAGTTGTAATTACAATTTTGTTTGGGTAATTACTACTAAAGTGAATCTATGCTAAGTTAATCACAAAATTAGCATTAAACCATCCTTACAAATATGTCTCCAAAATATCTAGATATTTGTTGAATTAAATGAAAAGAATAAAAGGTGGCATAATGAAGTTTTGTTTTATTAATCTTTTACTTTGTTTTTAACTTAGAATTTTCCACACCCATCTACAATTACCCTATTTCCTTGCAATGGCCGGCCACTTCCTCCTTGCTGCCCCATCTTGTTCTTCACCTCTTTTGCACTTCATCAAGCTAAATTAAATCATCAAAAATGCTCAAATAATCCCACAAACTTAAATATAAATCAATATCCAATATTCTTCAACCTTAATCTTGCATGGATCTTCATTCAAGTCAACATTTTTGGAGGCAAAAAATTGGATTTCTAGTTGCAAGTTTGTGATTCAAGTGGAGGTATAAATCCTAACCCTAAGCTTTTGTATTGTTTAAATACCTTAAACTAGTTATTAGATGTTTAATTAAAGCTTTTAATTGCATGTTTAGAAATTTCTAGAAAAGGTTTTGTGAAGATCAAGTTAGGGTTTAAGTTGGTGAAATGGTTAAGTGTGAAGTTTAGACAAAAGAAAACTTAACCTAGTACAAGATTGTTAAATGATATTTCTCATAGTTATCTAATTAGCTTAATTGCAAACTAAAATTTTACTAAATCCTATTTGAGTGAGATTAAAATTCTAGTAAGAGTTTGTGTGGTTTAATCAAGCTATTATGAGATTATTGTGATTACTAGTTTGGGTTAAACTTGTAGTTTTGAGCTAAATGATTAAATGTTGCTTACTAGATTTTGGTAAAGTTTAGCCGTGGGTTTCTTTTGACGTTGCGACGTTATATATATGTTAGATTCCACGTTTTATTTTGTGTTGTGAATGCGCGATCGGTACGATCGGGGTCTAGACTTGGTGGTTGTGTAGTTTTGCATTCCTGGCTAGGGTTGTGCCTATATCGTGCGCGTTTTGTGCAGTGAGTGCACAGTGTGTTTTTCTTATGGACGTTATCCTTGTGTTTCGTTGTCTTTGTGACGGCGCAAGATGTTTAACCTTATGTGTTGTGTTGTGAAATTTTAGGATCGCAGTCGAGGACTTCGGACGCTGCGAAGAAGGGAAAGCAAGTGGTTGGCTTTATTTAGCCAGGATCGTTGGTGAGTAGATTTAACATCTCTAGGGGAATCGCCCGCATGGCGTTATGCGTCTGGGCTGGATTATATGACATGATTATTAGTTACAAGTATTGCATATATAGAGATTGTGCATGAACTTCATTTCATATTATTACTTGTTGTGCTAGGACTTGTACCCATTGGACACTGCACTATTATTGACGGTTCATCTTGTACGAGCACAAATTGTATGCTACACCCACACCGTCGATAATTGCCATGACACACACAACACCTTTACATACGTGATATGGTATTGGTTAGGGACATTGAGACATGATCCTTATTTCCATTGTGCATATAAGATATAGCATACTTGTATACCTGCATGCTTACACATATGCCTTGCTATATTTTGATATAGCTACACATATACCTGGAGGGTATTGCATCATTATTGACATGTATATACACATACCTTGCTATGCTACAGCTACACATATACCTGGAGGGTATTGCATCATTATTGATATGTATATACACATACTGGACATAGCTACACCTATACCTAGAGGGTATTGCATCATTATTGACCTGTATATACACATACCCAGTCATAGCTACATATATACCTGGAGGGTATTACATCATTATTGATAGGTAGATACACATATCTTACTATACCGACATGGTTACGCATACCTGGCTATAGCTACATGTTCACCTTTATATGATGTTGCATTTGGTTTCGGAGAATTAGGAACCGCATGATATACTAAATAACTTGTTGAAGTTAAATAGCGGATTTTCCTTTATATGCTCATATTATTCTTTCATTTTGCATATATTATATTTTATGGATTTCGCATTGATATATGGTTTTCATATGATATTTTCTGGATGTTTTACTCCTGCGTATATACATCAGTGGTATGGGACGCTGGCATATATATATATATATCCTGCGTATATACATCAGTGGTATGGAACGCTGGCATATATATATATCCTGCGTATATACATCAGTGGTATGGGACGCTGGCATATATATATATATATATATATATATATATATATATATATATACACCTACATAATATATCATCATAATGATTCATGCAAATATACTTATTCATTACTTGATATTTTCTGGATTTGAGGACCGTGGTAGTTTTATGAAATTATGCATTATTTGAAAAACCCGGTTTCTCTTGATATGATATTTCAGCGTCCACCATGAGATTTCTCGGTTCTGAGATTTATGATATATACCCGATGCGAGGAGTGGAGTGGGCCGTGTGCGGGTACATGGTGGAGCCCGGTATGGTACCCCGGGAAAAAAAAGGTATGTCGAAGGATTAGCCGATGAGCCTGCCAGGGGATGTGCACTGCCTACCGGTGACAGTATTTGGACTCGGCGGTTATCTGGAGGATACCGACCGGAGTCATGAGATGGATTTAGGCCGACCCATTCTGCCGGAGCCCACGGGCCGATCCCGCACACGGAGCCTATTATACGAGGATTTACGTGTCGATGCTAGACACTAGTTTTCATGATATTTTTGGGTGTCGGTGTTTGACACTCAGGTTTCCATGAGACTTACAGGTTATGAGGGCCGATCTGAGAATGCGGTGTCTTTGGTATTGGGATATAGATTGTCATGATGGACATTGGTCCTGCCACGATGAGGATTTGGTGAGGATGACATGTTTTATCCATACTCAGCATTTATTTGATATGCATTGCTTCATGTATTAGTAGTACCTGATAGAGTACCTTTCATGACTGTTGCATATACATATTGCTATTTAGTGCTATCATCTTGCATGTGTTAGATGTCGCAGTACGTGCATACTTGCGATTACCTGCATATGGTTTTTACTATTCACGAGTTAGCAACTCACCCCCGTTGTGCCACAGGGTTTTGCAGGTTGTCCCTCAGAGCAGTCGTTGGCAGGGTTTCTTCCTATCGTATTATCTTTTGCAGCGGATACCGCTTCGGCTGATAGTTTGCAGTTTTGCTATAGGTGGGTTTCGCGGTTATCCGTTTATGTACATTGTATCTTTGGTTGTATCTTGTACTCTCCATCTACCACTTTCATGTTTTGACTTAGAGACGAGTTGTGAGGACAATATTGTATATTTTTGGTGACTCAAGATGTCTTTTATGCAGTTTTATTTATATCGTCTTTTATTTCTTCGCTACGGCGTCGTATATCTGTTGTGGTGGTTATTTCCTTCTTTGGGCGTGGATTTTGCTCCCGTTGGGGATGCTTTACTTATATCTTTGTATGTGCCCATTTTTAGGGCTAGTTTTTACAAAGGAGGTGCTGCCAAATTTTTTTAAGAAAGTACATTTGGACTTTAAAGAATTTGTACTTGAGAATTTCAAAAGTTTTAACAATGTTCTTATCACCTACTACTTTTGATGGTTTAGATTGTTGGGTTTTCGGTTTACTTGAATTGCGTTACGCCTGTAGATGTTACGTAGTTTAAGGGCCGTCACGTGCCAAATTTTGGGTCGTGACAAAGTTGGTATCAGAGCACTAGGTTTTACCTTTCGGAGTGTAGGATGATCTTGGTATGATGTAGTAGGTAGTTTAAGCAGAGTAACGTAGTGTGTGTATGTCCGCGGCATACTTACGACATGGTACTCCGCCTAAGTGACCTAAGTACTTATTGCTTGAATTCTTTCTTTGATTATACATATCCTTATGATTCGATTTCCGTGTTCTTATCGAATCCTATTTCCATTTATAGCCTTTATACCACCGATGACTATGAGGACTTAGAGAGGTGCAGCGAGAGCCGAGGTTAGAGTTGACTCGTGTGGGACAAGGACTGACTAGGACGGTACGCTTGCTGTACAGGAGCAGATTGATCCGCCTTCGATAGATCGTATCGCTAGGCTTGAGGCAGATATGCAGGACTTGCGCAAGATGATGAGGTCGTTGGTTGAGGCCAGTCGAGCGCAGCGACAGGAGGTTGCCATCCCTTTTACCCAGTTATTCCTTGCGATCAGCACACAGCATTGTGTTACTTACACAGCACCAGTGGACACAGCCCTATTCGATGAGGAGCATCTTTCCGAGACTTGGGGAATTCGTAGACAGAGGAGGGCTCGTGCAGGTGTACCAGCCCAGAGACAGAGGTTCAGTCGCCATGACAGATTTCGTGCACGTCGCGGGAGTAGCAGAGGCTTGGGACGAGGACAGCCGTTTGGCTCTTATCCCCAGGAGGGTCAGCAGTTTTTATCTGGATGTTACCGGTGCGGGAGTTTGGGTTATCGGGTTCGGGATTGTACTGAGCCACGTGAGCGCGAGGCAACTGTACCGCAGAGAGGTCGTGGTTGCGGAAGGTTCGTTCAGAGGGAACATGATGGTAGAGGAAGAGTTCAGCCAGTTGCGGGTAGAGGGCAGGCACGAATGTTTGCTTCTACTCATCGGGACGCGCGGGCGTCCATTGCAGAGTTTTCAGGTAATCTTATTCGTATGTTCTTTTGATGCAATTGTTTGTTTATTTCGGGATCTATGCACTCGTTTGTTCTACACACTTCGTGCCGTGGTTGGGCCGAGAGTCGTGTTAGCTAGATTAGTCGTTTGTTGTGTTAACTTCTGTTAGCGATTCTTTTGTTGCGCGACACGTGTTTCGGTCATGTGCCAATCGGATAAGAGATAGAGATTCGGCCGTCGATTTTGTCCTTCTAGAGATGCTGGACTTGACGTTCTCCTGGGCACGGACTAGTTAGCTACGTGCTAGGCGTCTGTGGATTGCCGCGAGAAAATAGTTAGGATTTGTTTTCCCGGCGAGTCAGTTCTTGTTGTACGGGGGGGGACAGTGGTGCCGCCCTCGCAGCTTGAATGCAGCCTTTTTCGCTAGTCGGCTTTTGAGGAAAGTATGTCGAGGATTCTTGGCTTCCATTCGTGATACCGGAGCCACAGTGGGTTTGTTGGACCGGGTTCCTATCGTGCGAGAGTTTTCCGACGTTGTTCCAGATGAGCCGGCGGAGCTTAGGGAGGTTAAGGATCAGCTGCAGAGTTATTAGATAGGAGGACTTGTACGTCCAAGTGTTTCGCTTTGGGGAGCTCCTATTCTGTTAGTCAAGAAGAAGGACGGCAGTTTGAGTTTGTGTATCGTTTGATCGTCAATTGAACCGAGTTACGGTGCGGATAGGTATCCTTTACCCCGCATTGACGATTTCTTTGATCAGCTCCAGAGTACGAGACATTTTCTAAGTTTGTTTGGGATCGGGTCATCATTGGTTGCGGGTTCGGAGTCATGACATTCCGAAGACTGCTTTTGTGCGCGCTACGGGCTTTATGAGTTTTGGTGGTGTCGTTGGACTCACCAATACTCTAGCAGCATTCATGGATGTGATGAGCCTGATTTCTTCAGGCCGTTTCTCGACCAGTTTATTGTTGTGTTATTGATGACATTCTGGTATTTTCCAAGAGTCGTGAGGAACATGTGCAGCACTTGAGGATTTGCTCTGCAGACATTGGGAGAGCACCAGCTGTTTGCTAAATTCTCGGAGTGTTCCTTCTGGCTTGATAGTGTTGACTTTTTAGGTCATGTGGTTACGGGAGACGGTTTTCTTATAGACCCGAGGAAGATCTTGGCCGTACAGCTTTGGCTCAGACCTGTTCAGTGACAGAGGTCCGCTGATTTTTGGGCTTAGCCGGTTTTTACCGCCGTTTCTTGCAGGATTCCTTGTGTATCGCTGCACCGTTGACCGGACTGGCAAGGAAGGAGGTTCTTTTCTTGGACTGAGGCATGCGAGTTGATTTTTCAGCAGTTGAAGACTCGGTTGACGACTGCACCAGTTCTATCTTTGCTTCTGGATCGGGTGACTTTGTTGTTTACTTTGATGTTTCACGAGTGGGGCTCGTTTGGGTACCGATGTGGTATGATAGAGTTATCGCTTATGCTTCCCGACAGTTGGAGGAAGTACGAGCAGGAATTATCCCACTCATGATCTGGAGATGGCCGTGGTGGTCGTGCGTTGGAGATTTGGGGACACTACTTGTACTGAGAGTCGTGTCAGATTTTCACGGACCACCAGGGCTTAATCTTCCTGCAGCGGGATCTGAGTTGAGACAGCGCCGTTGGATGGAGCTTGTGAAGGACTGTAATTGTGAGATCCTTTATTACCCGGGGCAAGGCGATTGTGGGAGCTGATGCTTTGAGTCGTAGGACCGGGGGTAGCTTGTTCCAGTTGTGCGCAGTTCAGAGACAGTCTTATGCAGATTTACAGTTCTTGTGCGACCGTTGAGTACAGGTTAAGTTCGCCTCTATTAAGGGAACAGCTTGCTCATGTCCGCGCCCGTCCACTTTTACTTAATCTTTTTCGTGAGGCACAGCCACCAATGCTCGTTGTCTGAGATTCTGAGCAAGTTCGGCAGGGTAAAGATTCGGAGTTCTTTATTTATGACCAGGGTGTGCTACGTTCCGGACTCGTTGGCGTGTACCTGATACTGATGGGTAGAGACGGGCGACCAAGACATGGGCGTCTCGCCTGAGATTCGGGGCAGATACTAATTGGTGCTATCCGTCTACCTCTCCGAAGATGCCAAGTTGATTTATAGCACTGTATATCGGAGTTTTAGACGGATGCGTCCGATGTAGCAGACTTCGTCAGATTCCCCCTCATTTGAGGGGTTTTTGATTGTGGGGACGCTCTTCCCTGCAGGCGCAAGCCCCTGCAGTTAATTACGCAACTTTCTCCTTCTCCAGATGGTCACTTCGTGTCGTGTGTGTTTGTTTTGTTTTTGGTTGCCCGTGGAATGTATACGGAGACTAGTTATGTCGTCGCCCGTAGGGCGTGGACTAGTCCAAATCCGTATTTTCTTAGATTTAGGTTTGGGGTTTTGGTTTGAGAATACGTTAGCCATTTTTGAGGCTAAGATCAACTCAAACGTTTGTTAAGGATACGTTAGTCTAGTTTGAGACTAAGATCAACTTAACGGGATCGTTTAGATCCGACAAAAGAACGTTTGGGTTCTATTGTTCCAGTTTAGGGACATAGTGGTCCATTGGATGTATGGCCGTCGGGACCCATCACCTCTCTGACGACGTTGAAGGATTACAACGACAGATGTCAGAGGAGTTCAGAGATGTACCCTTAAACCAAAGTTGATTGGGTGGTCTATAGTCCAGTTTGGGACTAAAGTCTGTTTGAAGGTTTAAGGATACGTTAGCCATATTTGAGGCTAAGATCAACTTAAACGGGATCGTTTAGATCCGACAAAAGAGCATTGGGGCTCTATTGTTCCAGTTTAGGGACATAGTGGTCCATTTCCAGTTTAGGGACATGGTGGTCCATTGCCTGTTTAGGGACATGGTGGTCCATATTCCAGTTTAGGGACGTGATGGTCCATTATTAGTTTAAGGACGTTTCGGTCCATCGCCAGTTTAAGGACGTAGTGGTCCATGTTCCAGTTTAGGGACGTGGTGATCCACCATTAGTTTAAGGACGTTCGGTCCATGTTCCAGTTTAGGGACGTGGTGGTCCACCATTAGTTTAATGACGTTTCGGTCCAACATTCCCATTTAGGGACGAAAATTAGTTTAAGGACGTTTCGGTCCACGAGTTTAAGGACCCCGCAGTCCATATTCATGTGTGGTCGTTGGGACCCGTCGCCTCTCTGACGTCGTTGAAGGATTACAACGAGAAGTGTCAAAGGAGTTCGGAGATGTACCCTCGAACCGGAGGTAAAATAATTTAAGAGAGCAATCTTGCTCAATCAATTTAATTTGAGGACTTACAGCCAAAATTGGGCTAAGTCCTGTTGAAAATGTTCAACATTTTATTTGCTTTTGCATTGCATTTTTTATTTGGGCTCTACCCATAAAAAATGCAGAGCATCAATTTGTTTTGGGCTCTGCCCATTTGTAAATGATGCAAAGTATCTACCTTGTTTGGGCTCTGCCCCTTTTAAAATGCATAGCATTCTTATTATTTTGTTTGGGCTCTGCCCATTTATAAATGATGCAGAGCATCAATTTAATTAGGCCTGCTTGGTCTTTTTGATTTGGGCCTGGCCCTTTAGGAAATGCATTGCATTTTCAGGCGCTTTGCGCCAATCAGAGAGCGCAAGCGCTTGTAGTGTTGACACGTGTCGCGCAAGCGCTAGTGCGCTATGCTAGTGCGCTGCGCTTGCGCTGCTGACACGTGGCGCACTCTGGTGAGTTGCGCCAATTACAGAGTGCAAAGCTCTATCTCAAAGCGCATAACGCAAGTGGTTCAGATGCTGACACGTGGCGCTCTCCCAAGAGCGCAACAACGCAGTTTGCAAGTGCGAAGCACTATGATTTAGGAATCTTTTTAGATTCAAGAACCAATGGTTCATAAAAGTGCAAAGCACTATTTTTTTTATTTTTGTTTTTTCTTGTTTAAAGAACCAGTGGTTCATGAGAAGTGCAAAGCACTGTTTATTATGTAAGGATCATTGATCTGGTTTTTAGATCAATGATCTATTAGAAGAAATTTCTTCTCTCTCGTGAAGGTTTTTACCTTTTTCTTGAAATTTTCTCAGAGTTCTCTCTGTTTGAAGCTCTTGACTTTTTTTTTCAAGAAATGTTGGTCCCCCCTTTTTTTATTTTAGAAAGAAGGATCATTGGTCGTTGGGACCCACCACCTCTTCGACGACACTGAGAGATTACAGTGCCATATATCGAAGGTGTGGAGGGATGTACCCTTTGAACCATGTCTCACTCATTAGGGGGGAAGAACAGGCTGGAGCTTAAGCTTCTCGCTACTGAAAAAGGCTTCTTTGCGTTCGCGCACGTGCGTCGCACGTGTGTCGCACGTGTTGGGCGCTCATATTTGCACGTAGCGCACATGGATCTTACGCATATGCGCATTATGGGGGGTAAGCTCCTATGGAGAACGAGTCTCCTTTGAATATTCTTATGTGGTGCGCATGTGCGTTGCATGTGGTGCGCACATGGCAGGCACACGTGCGTTGCACGTGGCGCACATGCGCATTATGAGGAGAAGCAGAGCTTCTATATATGGAGAACATGCTCCTTTTAATATTATTAAATGTTCTCATGTGGTGCGCACGTGCGTTGCACGTGGTGCCGCATGGCGGGCACACGTGCGTTGCACGTGGAGCACATGCGCATTATAAGGAGAAGCAGAGCTTCTATATATAGAGAACAAGCTCCTTTTAATATTATTAAATGTTCTCATGTGGTGCGCACGTGCGTTGCACGTGGTGCCGCATGGCGGGTACACACGCGTTGCACGTGGCGCACATGCGCATTATGAGGAGAAGCAAAGCTTCTATATATGGAGAACAAGCTCCTTTTAATATTATTAAATGTTCTCATGTGGTGCGCACATGCGTTGCACGTGGTGCCGCATGGCGGACACACGTGCGTTGTACGTGGCGCACATGCGCATTATGAGGAGAAGCAAAGCTTCTATATATGGAGAACAAGCTCCTTTTAATATTATTAAATATTCTCATATGGTGCGCACGTGCGTTGCATGTAGTGCCGCATGCGGGCACACGTGCGTTGCACGTAGCGCACATGGCGCTTGCGTATATGCGCATTATGGAGGAGCATGCTCCTATCTTGGAGAACTAAGCTCCTTTGGAGAACTAAGCTCCTTTGAGTATTGAATCCTTTGAGGATTTAACTCTATCCTTTCTAAGCGGTATGCCCTCTTATTTATATGGGAGTGGTAGAGAAGCCATCTCTCCTTTTCCCGATGTGGGACTAAATAATGCATTCCCGATGTAGTAGAACATTACTTTAAATTACACGTGCATAACACATTTGCTCATAACTTTTGATCCCGGATGAATTATGAGGCCCATAATATATCAAATCGAAGGGTTTTTCGAGATGCTTTCAACACCATCAGAATTTAGCCATTTCTCGTTCCGGAGTTTGTCAAAATACAGCTCGGAAAATACTGGTTCGCATCTTGTTTCTTAGATCACATGTGTATAGACATTTGCTCATAACTTTTGATCCCGGATGAATTATGAGGTCCATAATATATCAAATCGAACTTCTTTTCGAGATGCTTTTAATACCATCAGAATTTAGCTGTTTCTCATTCCGGAGTTTGTCAAAATACTGGCCGGAAATACAGGTTCGCATCATCTTCCTTAGATCATATGTGCATAGACATTTGCTCATAATTTTTGATCCCGGATGAATTATGAGGACCATAATATATCAAATCGAAGGTTTTTTCGAGATGCTTTCAATACCATTATAATTTAACAGTTTCTCATTGGGGAGTTTATCAAAATACAGGCCGGAAGATACTGGTTCGCATTTTCTTAAGCGTATCGCTGCCATTTGATATCTTGGACTTTTTTGCGCAGAAATTTTTGGTGGGAACAAATGCCCCCGAATACTTTGCCCACGTAAGTATATATGTGGGTGAAGTAGTGTAGAGTAAAGCATAGCGTATGACCAGTTTCGGGTTGGTATATAACTTTCAGAATCTTGATCTGAGAAGATAACGAGCGGACATGAGCGTCGTCATTTATCATTGACTCAAATCTCGACTCTTAAAAGATATAGTTCCAAACTCTCAATTTCATGAGCCGCACCCTTCTATTTTTTTATGTTTTACTCTGGTGTGAAGTAGTTTATACGCTCATGAGTAACTTCTCCATTTCAGTGGCATGCAGCTTTAGCAAGTGTAGCTCATAGATGGTCCATCTTAACCTCTTTGTAGGGCAGTAATGGCTTAGAAGACAGGGGTAGGATCTGCCATCTAAGACTTTTCAACTTTATGAGCCGTGAGGGTCTTATAAAGACTTTTCTCCCTACGGATCGAGAGGATCTCGTAGGTGTATTTTCTCCTTTGGAATCGTGAGGATTCTTAAGTGCGATTTTCTCTTATAAGTCGTAAGGATCCTATAAGAGAATTTTTCCTTCTTACGAGTCGAGAGGGCTTGTAAGCGGTTGTTTCCCTCCTCGTCGAAACTCGACTTTGGAGAGTGAGACCCATGAATAGTATGCAAGAGATCGTCTAGATCGATTTGCAGGGTCCCACTGTTCAGGAAGCAAGTTTTTTTTTAATCCCTGCTGCCTGAGGCTTCATCTTGCAATTTGAGACAAATCGGGATTTTTCCCGCGGAGACACTGGTTTCTCTGCGAGCCGACGCGAATCAGGAAGCTCTCGTCAAGGAGTGTTTGTATCCGTGAGTCGAGGAGTTTGCTAGGGATTATTTGTTTCCCAAGCGCCAAGTATTATTTGTTTCCTTGGAGTTTGAAACGAGTCGAGGATTTCCCACGGAGGCACTGGTGGCTCTGCGAGTCGACACGGATCAGGAGGCTCTCGTCAAGGAGTGTTTGTATCCGTGAGTCGAGGAGTTTGCTAGGGATTATTTGTTTCCCAAGCGCCAAGGATTATTTGTTTCCTTGGGGTTAGAAACGAGTCGAGGATTTCCCACGGAGGCACTGGTGGCTCTGCGAGTCGACGCGGATCAGGAGGCTCTCGTCAAGGAGTGTTTGTATCCGTGAGTCGAGGAGTTTGCTAGGGATTATTTGTTTCCCAAGCGCCAAGGATTATTTGTTTCCTTGGGGTTTGAAACGAGTCGAGGATTTCCCACGGAGGCACTGGTGGCTCTGCGAGTCGACGCGGATCAGGAGGCTCTCGTCAAGGAGTGTTTGTATCCGTGAGTCGAGGAGTTTGCTAGGGATTATTTGTTTCGCAAGCGCTAAGGATTATTTGTTTCCTTGGGGTTTGAAACGAGTCGAGGATTTCCCACGGAGGCACTGGTGGCTCTGCGAGTCGATGCGGATCAGGAGGCTCTCGTCAAGGGGTGTTTGTATCCGTGAGTCGAGGAGTTTGCTGAAGACATTGGTTTATCCGGAATTGGACTGAACCGTCGAGATTTAGCTTCGTCTTCTGGCGGAGCCTGTTGGGAAAGTATGGTTCCCTCTTTGTTTACGCCCTTGAATTGTATACAGGGATCGATGTGATCTTAACTGTAGGGCCAAAGTTTTATCATCATTTTTTTTGTTTTATCTCCGCGATGCTCTATCATTTCAGCTTTTATATCACGAAGGTCGCGATTGCCCAATCATTTCGGCTATTTTTCGCGGTGCCCAATCATTTCGGCTATTTATTTTATTTTCACTCGCTGCTTTTTATTGCGAGTTGCCCAATCATTTCGGCTATTTTGCATGCCTACATTTTTACTTGCTTCTTTTTCTTGCAAGTTGCCCAATCATTTCGGCTATTCCGTATGCATGTGCGGCCTACTGGCTTTCCGCCGTAAACCTGGAATTAGGCACCGATTTCGGCATCAGCACCGCTACAACTGGGATATTGCCAGGAGCTAATCATCATCTGCCTCCGTCGATGTTGAACAAAGGTAGCTTAGCGAACATGGTTAGGGTCCTGTCGTCTAAGGCTTTTAACTTCATGAGCCGTAAGGGTCTCACAAAGGTATTTCTCCCTACAAGTCGTGAGGATCTTGTAGGTGTATTTTCTCCTTAGGAATCGTGAGGATTCCTAAGTGTATGTTCCTCTGTAAGTCGTAAGGATCCTACCAGTAGGTTTTCTCCTTGTAAGTCGAGAGGACTTATAAGGGTTGTTCATCATGCGAACATATCCCCAGTCTCGGATGAGACTTGATTAGGGAAATGTTTATTCGCGCCCGTGGATTGTATACAAGGGTCAGTATTGAGCCACTTGTAGGGCAATATCGGAAGTTGTGGGGGTTGCTTAAGCACAGGTTTAGGTCTCTGTAACTTAAGACTTTCAACTCTTATGAGCCGTGAGGGTCCCATAAGAGAGTTCTCCTTACGAGTCATGAGGATCTCGCAAGTGTATTTTCTCCTTAGGAATCGTGGGGACCCCTAAGTGTGCTGCTCCCTTGTGAGTCGTAAGGATCTCACGTGGGTGGTTTCTCCTTATAAGGTCGAGAGGACCCTATAAGTGTCCTTTAACGAGGTTGCGCCCTTTCAGGTTTTCACAAACACTCGCCGGTAGCCCTGCTGTTTTTACTCACGGAGCCCTTTCGGGTTTTCATCCGCGCCCATTTTGCTTATGGACATACCGTTTTTTTTATTATTCTTTTTATTTTTATATTTTTTTTTCCTCTTTTTTTTTTACGAGGTTGCGCCCTTTCGGGTTTTCACGAACACTCGCCGGTAGCCCTGCTGTTTTTACTCACGGAGCTCTTTCGGGTTTTCATCCGTGCCCTTTTTGCTTATGGACATACCGTTTATTTTATTTTATTTTTATATGGCTTTTTTATATCTCGTCAGCCTAAAGATGTTGCGGTAGTAGTTTAAAGACGTTTCGGTCTGCTATTAGTTTAAGGACATTTCGGTCCGTCATGGAGAAGAACGGCTACTGCTTATAAAGCTTGAGCTTAGGAAGATAGCGAGCGGACATAGTCGTCGTCATCTATCATTGACCTAGGCCGTGGATCATTAAGCGTAGTATCTCTTTAGGAAGCGACCATTTATTGGCCTGAAAGGCCTTTCACCGTACATGTCCATGAGTAGATAGGCCCCACCCTGGTAGACCTTATCTATGATGTACGGGCCTTCATAGTTTGGCTCGAATTTTCCTCGCTTGGCGCGATTGGGGATCATAGGCCTTTTGACCACTAGCACGAGTCCGCCTTGGCGAAATGTCCTCGGTCGGGTCAGTTTTTCATATGAGCGCGTCATCTTTGCTTTATAGGCCTCCAGATTTTGTTGCGCTATGAGCCGAGTTTCATCAAGGGCGTCAAGCTCCTCAAGCCGAAGGTGAGCATTTTCTTCGTCCGTCAGCTCGTAGTGGACTGCCACTCGTAGAGAGGGTAACTCTATCTCGAGGGGGAGTACTGCTTCCATCCCAAATACCAACGCGTACGGCGTTGTGCTTGTGGCCGTCTTGAACGTAGTTCGATATGCCCAGAGAGCTTCTTGCAGCCTCTCGTGCCAGTCTCTCTTATTTCGGGACACCGTCTTTTTCATGATTTTCGTCAGGGTCTTGTTGAAGGCTTCAGCTAGACCATTAGCTCGCATATTATAAACCGAGGAATATCTCCAGTCTATATTATGCTGTTGCGCAAAGCGACTGATCTTGTGGCTTCTGTAAGCTGGCCCGTTATCGGAGATGATCCGTCGTGGAGTTCCAAATTGATATATGACGTGTGTCTTGAAGAAGTGGAGGATATTTTCCGTCTTCACTTCTCTTAACGGTACTGCTTCTGCCCATTTAGAGAAGTAGTCAGTCGTCGCCAGGATGAAACGATGTCCCCTAGACGATGCTGGTTCGATAGGGCCGACTATGTCAGTCCCCCACATTTCGAATGGCCAGCTAGCCACCGTTGGATGTAGTGGATTTGGATGCTGGTGGATGAAGTCCCCATGAATTTGACATGAGTGACACTGCTTCGCATATTCGAGGCAGTCCTGAATCATCGTGGGCCAGTAGTAGCCCATCCGTTTGATCTTCAACTTCATCTTTGGGCCCGCTTGATGAGAACCGCAGAGTCCGTCGTGAACTTCCTGGACGACTCTTTTCGCTTCGTCAGGTCCTAAGCATCTCAGCCACAGAGAATCAAACGATCTCTTGTACAGAGTATCATTGACGAAGGCGAAAGACAGAGCTCGTTTCATGAGATGATGTCTTGCAGACGCTTCTTCAGGCATTCGGTGGGATTTAAAGTAATCTATGAAGACTTCTCTCCAATCCTCAGTATTTTCCCAATCTTTTACTTGCAGGGTCGTCTGCTCGCTCGCTCCTTTTTCTTCGGATGATTCCGGAGATATTTCTGCTGGGGCAAGCACCCGACGGCTTTGTACCATAATTCTGACGTCATCGAGGTTCTCATCAGCCAGCTCTTTAGCAAGTTTGGCCAACGCGTCTGCTTTGCTGTTTTCCGCGCGCGGTATGTTCTCCAAAGTATAGGAGGGAATTTGGGTCAACAGTTGTTGCACCTTTTCCCCGTACTTCACCAACTCCGGTTTGCACGTTTGGTAGTCGCCGTTTACTTGACTAACGACCAGTTGAGAATCTCCGTATATAAGGAGGTTTTCAATTCCCATGTCGATGGCGATCTCAAGACCTGCTATCAAGGCTTCATATTCGGCTTCGTTATTCGTCCTCGGCTCTGTTAAGGAGAAAGCGAAACGCATTATCCCTCCTTGTGGAGTCACGAAGATGAGGCCTACCCCCGATTTGATTATAGAGGTACTTTGTTTGCGTTTTTTCATGGAAGATGCTCCATCGAAATAAAGTTCCTATCGGGTATCACTACCGTCGATCGCGTCAAACGCATGTTCGTCTGGCAAATCGCAATTCAAAAGAGAATTGGCAGGTATCGGGTGCTCAGCGAGGAAGTCGGCGATGGCCTGGCCTTTCACTGCCTTGAGAAGTTGATATGTTATTGAGAACTCCATGAAGAGCAGGGCCCATTTAGCGAGTCGACCTGTCAGTATGGCCTTCGACATCAAGTATTTAAGGGGGTCCACCTTTGAAATGAGACGGACTTCGTGCGCCAACGCATAGTGCCTGAGCTTTATTATTGCGAAGATCAACGCCAGGCAGTGTTTTTCAATGGGAGAGTGGTTGCTTTCTGCCCCCAGCAGAACTCGACTTAAGTAGTAGAGTGCTCTTTCTTTTCCTTGATCGTTCTCTTGTGCCCATAATGCGCCTAAGGAACCTTCGAGGGCGGTTGTATAAAAAATTAGGGGTTTTCCCTTGACCGGAGCAGCCAACACCGGCGGGTTCTGCGGGTACCATTTAATTTCGTCCAGCGCGCCCTAGCATTTTTGATCCCAGACGAATGGGGTTCCCTTCTTCATCAGGTGACTGTAAGGGCGGTACTTGCCAGAGAGGTTGGCTATAAATCGCCGAATATATGCGAGCTTTTCTTGGAGAGACCGCAACTGTTTGAGAGTCCTTGGCGGAGGCATTTCCATGATCGCCTTGATCTTGGACGGATCTATTTCGATACCCCAGTGTCGGACGATGAATCCTAAGAATTTGCCTGAGGAAACTCCGAATGCACACTTAAGAGGGTTCATCTTCAAGTTATATTGTCGAAGGCGTTGAAATACAGTCTTTAGATGCTCGAGATGTTGTTCGTATGATTTGCTTTTAACCACGAGGTCGTCGATATAGCACTCAACGATTTCATGTATAAGGTCATCGAAGATCTTCGTCATGGCCCTTTGGTAAGTGGCACCGGCGTTCTTTAATCCGAAGGGCATCACTTTATAGCAGAATATTCCCAAAGGGGTCCTGAAGGCTGTGTGCTTCTGGTCTTCGGGATGCATTTTTATCTGATTATACCCTGATGAGCCGTCCATGAAGGAGAAAACCTCATGAGTGGACGTATTGTCTATCATCAGTTCGGTGACTGGCACTGGGAAATCGTCTTTCGGGCAAGCTTTATTGAGATCCCGGAAGTCTACGCATATGCGCACTGTCCCATTTTTCTTCATCACCGGGACGATGTTGGCGATCCATTCAGGGTATTGAACTTCCTGGATGAAGCCAGAGTCGATCAGCTTCTTGACCTCAGCATTGATGCTTATCCCAAGCTCGAGCCTCATTCTCCTCGGCGCCTGTTTGACTGGCTTGATGTCCGGGGATATCGCCAATCTGTGCACAGCAATTTCTGGATCTAGTCCCGGCATTTCAGAATAGTTCCATGTGAAGCAATCTTTGTGCTGCATAAGCAGGTCTTTTAATGAGGCCACCTTTTCTTCAGACAGCAGCTCACTAATGAACGTCGGTCAGGGGTCATTCGCCGTTCCCAACTCAATTTTCTTAAGGTTATCTGCAGTGGTATGGATTCCATCTTCCAGCTCTTTCGGCGCTGATGGGAATTCTGAGATTACCTCGTCGTTGCTGTTTTCGAAGCACCAGGGAAGGTCATCCATGTCCTCGGCCTCTTCTTTTAATATTGTAATCATGTGACAGGTGCGAATTCGCTTCCAATCCCAATGTGGAACCGGTTCTTCTTTCGTGACCTTGGGCTCGTGCTTCTGTGGTGGCGTTACCTTCCAGTTGTCAGACAGAGCGAACTTGCCGAGCTGGTACTGATCTTCGACCCAATTCTTAAAGGTGAACCAGTCTTCGAGCGGATGCCCTATTACTCGATGGTAAGAGCAATAGTTTGGGCCAGAGACTTCGCTTGCTTGTTCGGGGTACTTGGACTCCGGCAGTGTGAGCATCTGATGTTTTAGAGCAAGCTCAAGTATCCTCTTTGTCTTATCCCGAGGAAAAGAGTATGCTCGACTCATTTTCTTCATGAGGGATTGATCAATAACGCTCGACTCCCGTTTGCGTGGCTTCTTAGCTCTGCTTTGTTGCTGTTGAGCGCCTTTTTGGCCTTTCGACTTATTTCTGCTTTTGCGCCGAGCCTTCTTTATAACAGGTTGATAAGGAGCGGCATTTTCATCTTTCACGGCCTGTTGAAGGAGGCGTTGCGTTCTGGCTTTCTCGTAGATGGCCATTTCGCGGTCATGGTCGTCCAGGACTTTTTGACCTGCTTCCCTTATAAGCTTGTCCATTCGTTGTTCGAACGACGGACTGGACTCTTTTGCATTTGGAACTTGTACTGTCTCAGGATTAGCGTCCTCCCATTGAGCATCCGCTTCTTCATCGAAGTCATACATGACATAGCAGCTGTTTAGTAGTTCTCGTTTCTTTGACAGGATGTATCCAAGTCCTTTTGTCTCCATTCTCCCATTAGGCAGTTTGTGTTGAGTCCCGGGAACGTTCCAGACTTTGTCATAGAACTTGGCTTTTCGAACGGGCTGCTTGAAGGATATCCCCTGGCGTTTCAGCAGCTTTTTCAAGCCTTCTGTATAATATCTGGGTAGACGGTTGGGTTGAAGTCTGTCCAGCGTAGGATCCGTCCTGTGCCAGATTTGTTTCTCCACTTTATTTTCTTCAGAGCGGTAGAATAGAATTGCCTTTTCGTCTTCTCACCTGGGAGGGATATAGAATGTTCGCAGCTCTTCTACACTGTAGATATCAAGTGCATCCAGTTCTTTATAGTGTTTAGGCGGCACCATAGCAACTTGTAGACTTTGCTCTTCGTCAGCGGAAGCTCGTATCGAAGGCCGAGCAGAGAATACAGCATGGACTTCATCCTCTGAATCACTGCCAAAGATCAATGTAGGAGCAAATGGTCCTGGCTTGTTGTGTTGGGGCGGACCCGAATAAACTATCTCCTCTTCCTCCTCAGTATCACTGCCGAAGACAGGGATGTTAGCGTTAGTTTTATTCTCCGGCTTGTGACACTTCTCTGTATCTTCGAAATCCGGTAAGAAGTATTTGGCGTCTTCATATTTGCGGACCTCGTTCACAGAGAACGGGTTCAGTTCTCCCGTCACGGTATACTCGAAACCATCCTTAAAATACTTCATACACTGATGTTGTGTAGAAGGGATGATGTTGTACTCGTGTAACCATGGTCGGCCGAGCAAAGCGTTGTAGCATGTCTTGGCGTCTATGACGTGGAACTTAATGTCTGTGACGAGTAGCCCGAAGCGTAGCGTCAGTATCACAGATCCAAGAGTCTTTGACGATTGGGAGTCGAACCCGGAGATGGTGATCTTGTCCCGAGCAAGGTGCTGGACGCTCATGCAGATTTCTTTCAACACCCGCACGTTGAGTAGGTTAACAGACGATCCGTTATCGATCAGGATTTTGCCTATCTTTATATCATGGCAATATCCTAAAATATAGAGGGGGCGATTGTGTTCGCACGTCCCAAGTAAAAGGTCTTCATCGCCAAAAGTAACATCGGCCGTGTGCACTTCCTCCAATTCATCCTTCATCTTTTCCTCGGCCAGGAAAGCTTGGAATTGTTCTGGGTCTTGGAGCACCTTAATCAACGAATCTCTCGCCTCTTTTGATAGCAAAAGAGCGTCAAGAATACTGAGCTGTGAGGGCAGCTTCCTCAGATGTGCTAAGACGTTGTAATCCACCTTATTCTTCTTTGGCGGGTCTTTGGCAGCTAGCTCTTCCACCACTTGGTCATCTAAGACGATATCTTCAGAGGCCTTTTCTTTCCCTTTATCTTTTTTGTTTGAGGGTCCGAGGTTCTTTCCGGGCAGCGTGCGATTACGTAGCCGGATATTTTCGCAAACCTTCGGTTCTTCTTCTTTTCTCGAAGTGGACTCTTTAAAGAGAGGGGAAAGTTCTAGCTCTTCATCAAAATCACTCCCGAATGTAGGCACTTGTGATCTACCGGTGTTAACCATGCAACAATCGCCAGCAGTTCTTTTAAGCCTTTCGGTCGTATTTCTTTGCTCTCGACGAGTTTTACGCTTTTCCCGCTTAAAGCATTGTCGATGAGCAACATATTCTTTCCACCATCTATCGAAAGCTTTGCACTCTTGGGTGGGGTGCGAAATCTTTTGATGATATAAGCAATAGGAGGGGTGCGTTTCCATTTCATCAGTGATGTTTCCTTCAGAGGATGGTAGCTTCATGCCCATTGATATGGCCATAGAAAACTTTTTCCTCATCTTGAATTGGCTTTTGTCGGTAGCGGAGGTACTTTGTTCCAGCGGGATCATCTCGATTCTTTCGTCAAGGCGCTGGCGTTTGGCCTTTTCGAATATAAACGCTTCGCGCTCCCGATCAGCTTTACTTTTCAACCGAGCTTCATTAAGGAATGCGTCAATTACTTCATCTGATGGCCCCAGAACTTTTGGTTCAGGATCTGCCCCCAGCTTTTCGGTGCAAGGAGTCTCCTCATCGTTCGTGATCGAATGGGAAATCATATGACAGCTCGCCACATATTCCTCGGATTCATCCGATGAACTTTCTCCCTCATCTTCCTCTTGAAAGACGTGATTGAGGAACTCTTGGAGCGTAATGGGAGTCCGTGCCTTTTGGTTGTATTCATCCAGCGCGTCGATTTGCTTTTGTAAGTCCGTGCGCTTGTCGCCAGGCTTCACGGGCTTCTTAGATTTCTTCTTCTTCTTTTTCGAAGATTTTGACGACTGGCTGCAAGTGCTTGAACCACCACCATCGGTCTTTGGAGTTGGACGTGGCTTCAACATCCCTTCAATGACCTGCGGTTCCAACGGGTTCTTCCACCTAATCGCTGGACATGTCTGAAGATCGTTTAGCATCCTCTTTGTCTTGGCTTATAATACAACCTCCCAAGGAGCTTCTTCAACGACGGAGCATGTTGCCCCCGGCGTATTCGTCCCCTTAGAGGTGTGGGGCTGCGGGGGATTCACCTTCCATTTGTCAGATAACGCGAACTTGCCCTGTCGGTACTGGTTTTCAAGCCAATTCTTGAAAACGTAACAATCTTCGATCGGATGGCCTAGTACTCGATGATAAGGACAGTAGTTGGGCTCGTTGACGTCACTTGGTTGCGACGGACGTTTTGGATCCGGCAGATTTATGAGTCTGTTGCGCAACGCCAGCTCGAATAACCTCCTCGTTTTATCGCGGGGAAAGGAATAAGGACGTCCCATCCTATCCTCAAGGGGTACGTACGGGCGCATATTATTTTGACGAGCAACCGGCTTCGAGTCGCTCGGTTGTTGTTGAGCATTAGCGACGACGATCGCTTTTCCCTTCCCTTTGTCATTTCGGGAGTCCGGCCTTGGAAGAAGGGGTTTATGGCCCATTTGATCCATTTGCGCTAGTTTGTCAATCAAGGCCTGGAAGGTAGTTGGCTTGAAAAACATCATAAATTATGAGATGGTTTCTTGCGGATCAAGGGTTCCCACAAACATACCCACCGCGGGAGCTTCTTCAATACGTTGTTCACACTTCGACCATAAGTTCCGCCATCGTATAGCGTACTGAACCCACGTCTCGCCGGGTTTTATCCTGGCGTTAATCAGTGCCGTCATCGGGGTACGTTCACTGGCGCTTGCAAAACGCTGAGTAAACAGCAGCTCCATCTCCGCGAAGGTTTTAATAGAGTCGTTCGGGAGCTCAGAGTACCATTCGAACGCCGTATCTGATAAGCTTCCAACAAACTGGCGAAGTAACAGCTTGTCATCACCGCCGGTGTTGCCGCAGAGTGCCCTGAACTGGGCAACACGTTGATGAGGATTGCCCGTCCCTTTGTAGACATGGAACTTGGGAATTGTGTAACCGGGTGGGTTCTTGATTTGATCGTACCAACTTGGATATGGCCGCCCCGTTTTTACGACCTGACCGGCCGCTTCGGTCGCATGATGAACCCGTATTTGCTGGGCGATGTACTCATCCAAATCAGCTTTGGAGATTGTATCCTCCTTAGCCATCGACAGAGCTGGTGGAGGATTTGATGTTTCTCCCCTATCGTCTCCAAGGACGATCGGGGGCTCTTCAGCCGTAGGATCTTGTTGTATCATCATCCCTATCATGTCTTGGAAGAGGAGGCACATACGATGTATGTTGGCTACTTGTTCAGCAGCCTCTTTGTCCTTCTTCTCCAATATCCGACGAAGGAATTCAGCGTCGGTTTCTTCCTCCTGACGTTCGTCCAAGGACGTTTCAGGGCTTTCTTTTGGTCCGGTAAGTGCAGCCATAGTATTCATCATTTCTTGGAGCTTTTGCTGTTGCTCCTGCGCCTTGGTTACTTATCGCGTAAGCGGTCGATGACCCATAGATATGCGACTGTCCTCGTTACCAGACGCCACATAGACGGTATGAACTATCATGCCCCCGGACTTAGGGCGTTTAGGCTTACCACCTTTGGTATTTGCCGCGGGCGCGGGGGTTTTCTCCGGCCTTCTTCTTTTGTGGGCCGTTGAGGTTGGAGGGGCCATTGCAATGGGCACCCTAGCGACTGTCATCTTTTCCTGTTTGATCAGACGGTCCTTTTCTTTTTGCACTTTCGTCTTCTTTTGTTGACGAGAGTGATCTGGGTCAATTACAGAATCTTGAACTCTCCGCCAAACTTTATAAATTTTTGAGGACAGCCATTGAGGGGGCTGTTCTTGCTTCGTTTCCGAAACTCTCTCCGTAGGCGGAGGAGATCTTTTCAATGTAGCGGTTGGAGAGTTCTTACGTACCCTCCTCAGTAGTTCAAAGTTGTTCCCAGTTGGAACAGCAGCGTTGACTTCCACCATTGGAGCCGGTGGAGTTAGCCCTGAGGGGGAGTTGCCCCCTGCCTTCTTTATTCATTGCCAGTGGCGACGTCGAGCACGACGAGCCGTTGGGACTGGCTCGGAGCTAGAGATAGCTTCTTTTTGCCCCCTGTCTGAATGAGGCGCCGATGGTGTTAACCTCTTAAAGACTGAAGTTGTCTTTTGAGGGATGATGTTCAACCTATCGAAGACGGATCTTCGAGCAATGGCAGGAGCAGGAATCCTCAGTCTTGAAAAGACTGACTCTTTGACAGGGGAAGCCGCCTTGACGACTTCTGGAGCAGCAGTTATTGCTTTCCTTGGGACAGCCAATTTAGAGTTCTAATTTAGCCTGGTGAAAACAGAGGCTGTCGGTTTGTTAGTGGGCGACCCGTTGACAGGGGTCGTCGTAGCAGTAAGCCGGTCGAAGACCGACTTCTTGTTCACTTCCGGTGCAGGTATTGGCTCAGAGAAGCTTATAGGTGGGATTATGGTCCCAAAGAACAGGCCAGTGGTGGTTTGGGTCACCTGGTCTACCGGCCGAGCGAGGAAGGAAGCCGCTTGGGTCCCATATGCTACACCTCCCGGTGAGGTGGAGCGTCCGTTGCAGTGGTACTTCGAGCAGTTGGTGCAGTTAAAGGCCATTGAATCTTGAGTTCTGCGCCAGGCAAAAGACCAAATCTTAGTAACTTGAAATCTGAAGGCAACCATTTAACAAACCGCGATTGGTTGCGAGGACGACACACGAAGTGTGGAGTGGAAAGAGGAAGAGGTCCCACCGGGCGTGCCAGAATCTGTTCCCCTCCGAATGGCGGCCGAGACATGGGCGTCTCGCCTGAGATTCGGGGCAGATGCTATTTGGTTTTATCCGTCCACCTCTCCAAAGATGCCAAGTTGATTTATGGCACCGTGTATCGGAGGTTTAGACGGATGTGTCCGATGTAGCAGACTTCGTCAGATTCCCCCTCGTTTGAGGGGTTTTTGATTGTGGGGACGCTCTTCCCTGCAGGCGCAAGCCCCTGCAGTTAATTACGCTACTGCAATGCGGTAACAACTTTCTCCTTCTCCAGATGGTCACTTCGTGTCGTGTGTGTTTGTTTTGTTTTTGGTTGCCCGTGGATTGTATACGGAGACTGAGTTATGTCGTCGCCCGTAGGGCGTGGACTAGTCCAAATCCGTATTTTCTTAGATTTGGGTTTGGGGTTTTGGTTTGAGGATACGTTAGCCATTTTTGAGGCTAAGATCAACTCAAACGTTTGTTAAGGATACGTTAGTCTAGTTTGAGACTAAGATCAACTTAACGGGATCGTTTAGATCTGACAAAAGAACGTTTGGGTTCTATTGTTCCAGTTTAGGGACATAGTGGTCCATTGGATGTATGGCCGTCGGGACCCATCACCTCTCTGACGACGTTGAAGGATTACAACGACAGATGTCAGAGGAGTTCAGAGATGTACCCTTGAACCAAAGTTGATTGGGTAGTCTATAGTCCAATTTGGGACTAAAGTCTGTTTGAAGGCTTAAGAATACGTTAGCCATATTTGAGGCTGAGATCAACTTAAATGGGATCGTTTAGATCCGACAAAAGAGCATTGGGGCTCTATTGTTCCAGTTTAGGGACATAGTGGTCCATTGCCAGTTTAGGGACATGGTGGTCTATTGCTAGTTTAGGGACATGGTGGTCCATATTTCAGTTTAGGGACGTGATTGTCCATTATTAGTTTAAGGACGTTTCGGTCCATTGCCAGTTTAAGGACGTAGTAGTCCATATTCCAGTTTAGGGACATGGTGGTCCACCATTAATTTAAGGACGTTCGGTCCATGTTCCAGTTTAGGGACGTGGTGGTCCACCATTAGTTTAAGGACGTTTCGGTCCAACATTCCCATTTAGGGACGAAAATTAGTTTAAGGACGTTTCGGTCCACGAGTTTAAGGACCCCGCAGTCCATATTCATGTGTGGTCGTTGGGACCCGTCCCCTCTCTGACGTCGTTGAAGGATTACAACGAGAAGTGTCAAAGGAGTTCGGAGATGTACCCTCGAACCGGAGGTAAAATAATTTAAGAGAGCAATCTTGCTCAGTCAATTTAATTTGAGGACTTACGGCCAAAATTGGGCTAAGTCCTGTTGAAAATGTTCAACATTTTATTTGCTTTTGCATTGTATTTTTTATTTGGGCTCTACCCATAAAAGATACAGAGCATCAATTTGTTTTGGGCTCTGCCCATTTGTAAATGATGCAAAGTATCTACCTTGTTTGGGCTCTGCCCCTTTTAAAATGCCTAGCATTCTTATTATTTTGTTTGGGCTCTGCCAATTTATAAATGATGCAGAGTATCAATTTAATTAGGCCTTCTTGGTCTTTTTGATTTGGGCCTAGCCCTTTAGGAAATGCATTGAATTTTCAGGCGCTTTGCGCCAATCAGAGAGCGCAATCGCTTGTAGTGTTGACACGTGTCGCGCAAGTGCAGTGCGCTGCACTAGTGAGCTATGCTAGTGCGCTGCGCTTGTGCTGCTGACACGTGGCGCACTCTGGTGAGTTGCACCAATTACAGAGAGCAAAGCTCTATCTCAAAACGCATAGCGCAAGTGGTTCAGATGCTGACACGTGGCGCTCTCCCAAGAGCGCAACAACGCAGTTTGCAAGTGCGAAGCACTATGATTTAGGAATCTTTTTAGATTCAAGAACCAATGGTTCATAAAAGTGCAAAGCACTATTTTTTTTATTTTTGTTTTTTCTTGTTTAAAGAACCAGTGGTTCATGAGAAGTGCAAAGCACTGTTTATTTTGTAAGGATCATTGATCTGGTTTTTAGATCAATAATCTATTAGAAGAAATTTCTTCTCTCTCGTGAAGGTTTTTATCTTTTTCTTGAAATTTTCTCAGAGTTCTCTCTGTTTGAAACTCATGACTTTTTTTTTCAAGAAATGTTGGTCCCCCCTTTTTTTTATTTTAGAAAGAAGGATCATTGGTCGTTGGGACCCACCACCTCTTCGACGACACTGAGAGATTACAGTGCCATATATCGAAGGTGTGGAGGGATGTACCCTTGAACCATGTCTCACTCATTAGGGGGGAAGAACAGGCTGGAGCTTAAGCTTCTCCCTACTGAAAAAGGCTTCTTTGCGTTCGCGCACGTGCGTCGCACGTGTTGGGCGCTCATATTTGCACGTAGCGCACATGGATCTTGCGCATATGCGCATTATGGGGGGGAGTAAGCTCCTATGGAGAACGAGACACCTTTGAATATTCTCATGTGGTGCACATGCGCATTATGAGGAGAAGCAGAGCTTCTATATATGGAGAACATGCTCCTTTTAATATTATTAAATGTTCTCATGTGGTGCGCACGTGCGTTGCACGTGGTGCCGCATGGCGGGCACACGTGCGTTGCACGTGGAGCACATGCGCATTATAAGGAGAAGCAGAGCTTCTATATATGAAGAACAAGCTCCTTTTAATATTATTAAATGTTCTCATGTGGTGCGCACGTGCGTTGCACGTGGTGCCGCATGGCGGGCACACGTGCGTTGCACGTGGCGCACATGCGCATTATGAGGAGAAGCAAAGCTTCTATATATGGAGAACAACCTTCTTTTAATATTATTAAATGTTATCATGTGGTGCGCACGTGCGTTGCACGTGGTGCCGCATGGCGGACACACGTGCGTTGCACGTGGCGCACATGCGCATTATGAGGAGAAGCAAAGCTTCTATATATGGAGAACAAGCTCCTTTTAATATTATTAAATATTCTCATGTGGTGCGCACGTGCGTTGCACGTAGTGGCCCATGGCGGGCACACGTGCGTTGCACGTAGCGCACATGGTGCTTGCGCATATGCGCATTATGGAGGAGCATGCTCCTATCTTGGAGAACTAAGCTCCTTTGGAGAACTAAGCTCCTTTGAGTATTGAATCCTTTGAGAATTTAATTCTACCCTTTCTAAGTGGTATCCCCTCTTATTTATATGGGAGTGGTAGAGAAGCCATCTCTCCTTTTCCCGATGTCGGACTAAAAAATGCATTCCCCATGTAGTAGAGAATTACTTTAGATTACACGTGCATAACACATTTGCTCATAACTTTTGATCCCGGATGAATTATGAGGCCCATAATATATCAAATCGAAGGTTTTTTCGAGATGCTTTCAACACCATCAGAAATTAGCCATTTCTCATTCCAGAGTTTGTCAAAATACAGCTCGGAAAATACTGGTTCGCATCTTCTTCCTTAGATCACATGTGTATAGACATTTGCTCATAACTTTTGATCCCGGATGAATTATGAGGCCCATAATATATCAAATCGAAGGTCTTTTCGAGATTCTTTTAATACCATCAGAAATTATCTGTTCCTCATTCCGGAGTTTGTCAAAATATAGGCCGGAAGATACTGGTTCGCATCATCTTCCTTAGATCACATGTGCATAGACATTTGCTCATAACTTTTGATCCCGGATGAATTATGAGGCCCATAATATATCAAATCGAAGGTTTTTTTGAGATTATTTTAATATCATTATAATTTAACAGTTTCTCATTGGGGAGTTTATCAAAATACAGGCCGGAAGATACTGGTTCGCATTTTCTTAAGCGTATCGCTGCCATTTGATACCTTGGACTCTTTTGCGCAGAAATTTTTGGTGGGAACATACAGGTGCTCATTGGGTTATGAGTACACCGGACAGGATTTACCGGGAACATGCTAGTTGGTCTTGTACCTGACGTCAGATAGCAGTTCCCTGGTGATATGTGTACAGGTTAGTTCATCGACCTGAGATCGTCATTTGTCTCGTGTGAGTTCCCACTGTACTTTGATTACTACCCTACCACGACTCAAAGGATTCGTGCAAACATGTTTTAGTTGGGTACAGTCCCGAGCCACATGGAGGCAGTGAGCGGATCTGCAGGGGTTCGTCTCTCCCGGTATTGGGGGTGAGGTCGCGCTGTGTCTAGGAGAGCCATTACACGAAGTCCTTGGCCAAGGCAGGAGATTTACTGGTAGGTATTTCAGTAGTATCTCAGGGTGTTCTGGGCTACACTCCGACACGACTTGTACCGCTTTTGGGGGTCTGACTTTTACCAACCCCCTAGGCCCGCCATGCGATGCTCATAGACGAACGGACCGGACTGTACGGATATTGTCACTGACAGGCTCAGTAGGGTGTCAGGATGAGTTCGCTCATCGACATCCCTTTTAGTCAATACCTGGTAGCCCGTTATGTATGGCTAATACCTCTGACGTGCTAGTGGTTAAATCCACAACCAAAGTATTGACGAGTCTTTAGAGTCCCCCATAGACCGTTTCTCAAGTTTCGGGCGAAACGCTGTAGAGGCCGTATGGAGATACGACAGGGTTCGATCATATATGTGCGGTATTGCACAGATCATGATCGGACGGATAATACTAGCGGGTTTTGGTTTAAGCCGGATCCTAGTATTGTACAGTGTAGATTTTGTCTTGTTGCATTTGTATTCGGTCGAAATACAAATGCGGGTATGTATATACAGTAGCGGGGTTTTCCTGTAGTTTATTACGGGATCGTTTTTCTGAAGTTGCCAGTTTGCTTTCCGTTTCGGCCATTTTCCTTTGTATTTTTCTTTGGCTGAAATTTGGTGTGGAGGGGCTTATTTGCAAATGTGCAAATTAGCATTGTGGAGGGTAGTTTTTGTTAGTAGTTGCTTCATGATTGTTCAACCATCATTTGACTTCTATGTTCATCATTACTTGACTTTGTGATGAGATGGTTGATGAGAAGGAGACTTTTTTGACATCATGATTTTTCTTATCATCACTTATCATTCTTTCTTGCATGACACTCACACTCCCTCCTCTTCTTTGATGATGGCCGGCCACATACTTGAGGGTGGGGATTTTTCTTTTTGGTGTGGGATTTTGGTTCTCATTTTGCTTGCTAAAAATTCCCTAGTTCATCAAAAAGGCTCACATCTCATTTCCACTTCCAAATGGCAACTTCACAACCCCTAGAGACACAGTGATCTACACTTAGCCTACAGCATTCTTGGACACGTCGACTCGCCAACTTCGTGCCCGAGTTGCCTCGGTCCAGAGGTGGGAGCCCGTAAAAGAACCCGGCGATGTGGTGCCCTTCCGACGAGGATATGAAGACCGGAGATTCCGCGGGGAGATCGGGATGACGACGAGAAGGCCGAAGGACATGGATCGCTCAGTATATCTCTCTACCCTTTCTCTAGTTAGCTAGGATTAGATTAATGGCCCGATCCGGGTTCAAAGTACGCGGTAGCGCCGGTTCTAGTTTATAGAAAAGTTTTTGATTCCGTATTTTGGCCTCGTTCAGACGGCCGGGATGCTACCGTGCACTTACACTGGTATCAGAGCCACGCCATTAACCTGGTCTAGCTTGCTCTTGTGTGTTTAAAACTTCGATCGAACAAATGTCCCAAAATTGCATTTTCAAAGTAACAGTTTCTGTCGATTTTATTTTGTGATCCAAAAATTTTTCTGGGCATGTCAAAAAGTCATGGTGGATAGCCTGGATGCAATGGTAGTACAGTTTGGTTTATTATGTACATTTGATATTGCGGGGCGAGCGTCCGACATGTGGACTGCCGTCACTGCCTGTTTGTATATTATTCTTTTGGGGCACGACTGGGATGAGGTCGATGTACCCGTTGTATGTATATTTTACTTTCTGTACTAGGATTACCCCAAGGTGGGGTGCACGAATAGCCGGGTTCTAGAGGGCAACGGGCCCGCATCTCAAGGTATTAAGACGGAGGGGGCTTCACTCTAGAATTGGTGGGCTATTCGCCGCACCCGTAGGGGGTACAGGTTGACCCAAGGAGGGGTGCTCAAGTTACCGGATTCCGTGAAGTGCTGGGTGGTCCATTCACGTTGTTGAAGGGGGCTGCCTCGCTTCAGGTTTTGGCAGGTAACTTGCCGCGCCCGTAGGGGTCTAGGATTTCATTGCACAGGCTATCCACACGACCAGAAGAATGTCGGGTTTCAGTAGCGGCTCTATGAAACCCGGGGATCCCAGATATCCGTATTGTTCTGTGATGCTTATTATATTTCTGTGATGTTGCATTTTATCACGCGTTGAGCGAATATTATATATTGATATATATACTAGTAGATGTTGTATATGTTTTGCATCCGCGCTAGTCCAGTCCCCGCTCTGTCGTTAGTTAAGTAACCTAACGGGTGATGACGGGACCCAGTGGCGAATGCAGATGGCATATAGGTACATCATTATTTTCGTTCTTTATTGGTGTGATCAATTGATGGGACTGCGTTGATTCAGATCAATGCAAGCTAAACAAACCTTTTCTGATGTTTTTGGAACATTTTTTTTTAAAAAGCTGTTATTACAAGGGCGTTCTCTTTTGTTTTGCACAGTGGTATTCGGTTATGAATATCCAGCACCTCAGTCGACGAGGCAAGGGCCGAGATCCCTTAACCGGGAGTGACCCCTTGGACAGAAGTTTGTGTCAGGGCAATAACTTCTCTATAGTCGATTACTTTTGCTTTGCATCGTGGTATTCAGTTGGAATATTCTGCACCTCATTCTACGGGGAAAGAGTCGAGATCCCTTCACCGGGAGTGACCTCTTTAGCAAAGGTTTTCGCCACTATATTTTTATAAAAGCTATCCGGTTCCTTCAACGATATCAATTTCATTACGTTAAAGGTTTTTCGCCAAAAACCATTCGTAGCCCTCCGTCATTTCATATGGATAGTCAATAGTATTCAAGCTGTGTTTGTTGGCCAAAGTCAAGGCACAGTGATTGGTAGCTATTGGATATTCATATGCAGCATAGATAGATGCGTTGGTTTGGGACAGTCGTACTGCCTTATTGGCCAAAGTCAATGGTAGGTACGGGTGGGTTCAAATTAACCTGGAGAATGACGGGTAGAACTTGACATGTGACTTATGATTTGTTGGCCAAAGTCCAGGTCATAAGAGCATGGGGTAAAAATCACATCGGGAGTTTCCAAAGAAACTAAAACTTGCCAGATATGCGCATACCTTCTAGAGTGTGATAACGTGAGTGGATTCCATCACATTATCATGCGATGATAGTTGGATCCCGATTCCCACTGATGAGTTGGTTTACTCCTTGGGTGATCCCGACTAATTCATCTTTCAGGTTTGGAGGGGAATTTGACGGTATAGTGGGAGGTTTCCTGATTAGATAAAGTGACAACCATTCTGATCTAGGTTAGAGTGCACGCTGAGTGTTTCTTTTCTCTCTCTCTTTGGCAGCGACCATGACCCGACCCTAAGACTATGACTCAGTGACCAAAATTAACCGAACCTTTTTAAACACTAGCTTTTGGATTGTCAGAGTTGCAAACCTCATTGCCACTCCTACTTTTACCCTTTTCTCCAGGACACCCCGTATTACTATGAATGTCCACTTCTATTGGATAAAACCATCGTATGGTTATATACGAACTCGAAGGAATTTATTCGAGGATGGTTTCTGGTTCTGGAGAAAACGAATAGGACTATTCAGCTGTCTTTTCCTTTTACCTTCTCTCAGGTTGCGAGTGCCCCTTAGATTAGGGATAGTACACCTATTACGCAAATTGGATAGTCTTCTTCCAAACCATAGGCAGGTGCCGATCGGTAGGGAATGAAGAAAACCAATTAGCCTAACGATGGTGTACATAAGGTATTATGCAAAGACAAATAAAGGGATTAGAAGGAGGGCAAAGTAAATTGCGACTGCTATTCATGACCAAACCAAGTATTTCATTACCACTCCCACTTCACCTTTGTATTTCTCCAGGACACTCCGTATCACTACGAAGATCCACAGTTTATTGGATACTCCATCGTATGGTTATATAAGAACTCGAAAGGAACTTGTTCCAGTTCGGGGATGGATTCTGGTTCAGGAGAAATAGGAATAAGGTTTATTCAGTTGTCTTTTATCTTCACCTTCTCTCGCATTGCGAGTGCTCCTAGGATTAGGACAGTACACCCATTATGCTTATTGGATAGTCTTCTTCTAAACCATAGGCTGGTGCCGAAAGGTAGGGAATGAAGAAAACCATTTAGCCTAAGAGGGTGTACAGAAAGTAATGAATAAAGACATATAAAGGGATTTGGAGAGATGGCAAAAAAATATACGGTTACAGTTGTGAATCTGGATAATGGAAGAGGCATTACTAGGAATACCAGGATACCCCTCCGAAACATTTACATGTTTCACTTTCACTGTGTACTGTTAAAAGAAAACTGATTT